>OZ035999.1:7594078-7961578 GCA_964035015.1 Corallium rubrum
TATAGCCAATAAGAACACTTATACGATATTTTCAACTTGTCATAAAAATCGTATGACCATGCAATCAGAAAGCTAATACGAAACTTTGTCACAAGTGAAAAAATATCGTACGGCCAATGAAAACCTTGGAAATTTGAAACGCAAACGTTTTGTCTCAATAATTGCAAGGAAAATCGCAGTATACTTATATAATAATTTCTTTACAGTTGCCTGTACCTTCCCGGTAACTTTGATTCCCTTCATCATGCACAACCATACAGCCATCCACGTACACGCCAAACAAGCAACCATTTTCCAATTGACATTCCCGCTATCTTCAATACCGGTCGATGAGTCCAAAGCCGTTCGGTACCAGAAGTAGGTCGTCGGACTCGAACGTGCGCATTCGGGTACACTTCGGTTCATCGTCGTATTACCAACTTGAAAGGTCTCTGTCGGACACGAGGCCCAAGGAAGTGGATCATGGAAGGAATTGACGAAATAGAATACGCACCAAGCAATGATGACGTTATAGTAGAGCGAAACAAGAAAACAAACGACCACTGATGAAAACCCAACGCCTCCCAAATAAGGAGAGATCTCGTTCCAGACTCCAATCGACCCCTTACGCATGCGTTGACCCAGGCAAAGCTCCAAGTAATAGAGAGGGATTCCTACGATGGCCAACATAATCCCGTAGGGGATGAGGAAAGACGCTGAAATTAATTGAAAAAAAAACAAAAACAACAAACTCGATGAAAACAAAAACAAACTCGATCGGATGTTACTGGCTGGTAAGGATTTCTACATTAACAACTTTGCTACGTAAAAACTTCTTTGTGCAGCAACTTTTTTCAAACCACTTCATAATGTAACCACTTAGCTATATATTGTAACAACTTTACAGTGTATAATAACTTCGTAATGTAACAATTTCGCGATGTAACAACTTCGCAATGTAACAACTCCGCAATGCAACAACTTCGCAATGTAACAACTTCGCAATGTAACAACTTCGTAATGCGACAACTTCGCAATGTAACAACTTCGCAATGTAACAACTTCGCAATGTAACAACTTCGCAATGTAACAACTTCGCAATGTAACAACTTTGCAATGTAACAACTTCGCAATGTAACAACTTTGCAATGTAACACCTTCGCAATGTAACAACTTCGCAATGTAACAACTTCGCAATGTAACAATTTTGCAATGTAACAACTTCGCAATGTAACAATTTCGCAATGTAACAACTTCGCAAGGTAACAATTTCGCAATGTAACAACTTCGTAAGGCAACAATTTCGCAATGTAACAACTTCGCAATGTAACAATTTCGCAATGTAACACCTTCGCAATGTAACAACTTCGCAATGTAACAACTTCGCAATGTAACAATTTTGCAATGTAACAACTTCGCAATGTAACAATTTCGCAATGTAACAACTTCGCAAGGTAACAACTTCGCAATGTAACAATTTCGCAATGTAACAACTTCGCAAGGCAACAATTTCGCAATGTAACAACTTCGCAATGTAACAATTTCGCAATGTAACAATTTCGCAATGCAACAACTTCGCAATGTAACAACTTCGCAATGTAACAATTTCGCAATGTAACAACTTCGCAATGTAACAATTTCGCAATGTAACAACTTCGCAAGGTAACAACTTCGCAATGCAACAACTTCGCAATGTAACAAGCGTTACATATATATGTAACAACTTCTAGTTCGATTTGCATAAGTTTTGTGCTATGCATAGATATAATATAAAAGTATAAGCATCAATGTTGTCCTCTCACCTCCTCCGTTCTTATGACACAGGTAAGGAAATCTCCAAACATTTCCCAGGCCAACTGTATAACCGATCAAGATCAAAACAAATTCTGCGCGATTGTTCCATCGCTCCCGTCCACCAGTTGTTGTGGTTAGACACTCTCGAGTGAGTTGTTGTGAAGGATTACGTGATTCTTGTCCATTACTCTTACCGAGCAAGGCTATAAGGAAGACAGAGAACGAGGAAATGCTGGTTCAGTATTGTTTGGAAGACACAATGGTGCAGAGAAGAGGGGGTTAGAGTAGCCATTATGCCTTGAAACACGATAGGTAGTTTTAATTGTTCTACAATAATCAGCCATTGTTCTACAATACTCAGTCCGTTGTTCTACAATACTCAGCCATTGTTCTACAATACTCAGCCATTGTTCTACAACACCTACTCCTGCAGCCATTGTTCTACAATACTCCTGAGCCATTGCTCTATAGTCATTACGGCACAGGCGCTTTTCAGCAGGCTTGGACTGGCCATTGGACATCACTGAACAAAACAAAATGTTGCGAAAAAGGAGAAAAAATAAATAAAATAAAATAAAATAAGATCAACAGAACGTCTTTCTCTTCTGAGGGCTGTGGTTAGGTTTTAGAGTTGGCGGGGGTTGAGGATCAGGGTTGGGGTTTCAATTCTTTTAAAATTCACGATTATTCTGAATTCTAGGTCAATGTAAAGATTAGGCTACACTAACCTAACGTGTCTCAGATTAAAGTGTATCGTTCTTTATGTATCGTAAGTTTTATGTATCTTTATGTAAGTGTATCGTACGTTAAAAATGCATGTACATATATTAAGATAGCAACCTTCCGCCCACTAATCGCGCAAACATGTCGCCAACCTGTCTAGCGCCATGGCAATGACGTATCGTGACTTAGGGAAATCGCTAATGACGCCTATGAAACATTTGCATACAACCAAAACAATACGACGGGTTGTATTGCAATTAAAACTGAAAAAAAAACCCTGTTAAAATTAAAACTTTTTTTTTTGGAACGAAATAATATTAAATTTATCTGAACCAAAACAAAATAGAAATTTTAGTTATAGCCTGTATACCGTTAAGATATCCAAACCGTTTGGCGGTACTTTCTTTTTAATATATTGCCTGAAGGTCGATAAATGTCAGTTTTAATTTGTCTGATGTGTCAGAGAAAACCATTAATAGTACACGTCGACAGATTGTGTCGCTTATGAAATAGTTTCCGAAGTTTGGTGTAAAGTAAACGATGATACGATGGAGTTATATCAATTTCGCCACGGTCTCAAAACAAAAGTTAAAAATGAAACCCCGACTTATTCATGGTTTATGTATAACTTAATGCGGTCAGGGATAAAAAACACCCCGCCAATATGAAGAAACACTTTCATTAGAAATTAATTGATTGTCGCCGATCAGTGGTTGCTATGGATGATTTGCTTCAAAGCCGCCACACAGGACAATTATAAAGAGTTGCAACTGCCTGGATGACATACTCGAAATTATAGTATTATACACTACGAAATTAGTTTCCACAAGATCAAAACTCGTGCAAAGAGAAGTCATTAGGTTATCTTTCAAGCAGATGTCAGACTCTGCCGCATGGCACGCTCGAAAAGATACGAGAAATCTAGTAAAAGGGATCTATATATATAAGCAATCAGCAGATGTAAAGATGTCATATTTTGTTCCTGTTTTAGCTCTACTTGACTTAATGTTTAGGCTGTTCGAAAATCCTAAGCAATGTTAGATCTACGCGTTTGTTTTTTTACTGAGTGCATAAACACAAAACAGTGACGACCCCCTGACGAGAAAGCGGGGTTTTTTTTCATGCAATATATTACGTTATATAAACTTGTCGGATGAAGTCGAGACCATGTTCCAATAGTTTCGTCGTCTTCGATATTTCGCATACTATTTTATATATTTATAAGTTTTTGAGAGATTATTTGACTGATATAGTCACAGAAAAAACGTAGAAACTTCCTAAATGCAGATATATAAGCTAAAGCTAATATGAATAATATAACTTCGCAGTTTGGAAGGTAAAATTGGTTCAAAAGGCCTGGAATAGGGGAATGTGAATAGGTACTATTATAGCCAGCACATTAATAGCAATATAGTAACTGTAATAACTATAAGTAAAGCACAAGACTTGTTTTTTGTTTAAGGTTAACTCTTATCGGCGAGTTTCTAATGAGTGCATGCAGGCGACGTGGAGCTTTACATTAGAGCTGCACTCTGAGATTCAAGGACACTATAATACTAAAGGAAAAAGGGCTGAGTATCTTTAAGGAGAGGGTTAGAAAAGAATTAAAATTAGAAAACCGTGAATGTACAAGTACGAGAAAACATATACTGGCAAGCTTACCTGAGGAATACATTTGTACACGTAGCAGTCAAATCGACATCAAGCCAACACGTAGAATCAATGAACATCTATATGTACAGAAGTATACAAGGGAACAGACCGACGGCGATTAGAGCACAGATGTGTCCAGTATCAGTGGAAATAATTCACAAAGTGTAAGCAGGTGAAAAATGGTGATTACAATTCAGTACGCGCTGCGCTGCCTTAAATAAAAACGCTCCCTTAATTGTGTTGGATGTCAAAACATTTCGCGGATCCAATTTTAATTGGCTATACTGTTGCGTTTCACATTATATACGTATATTCGATACAAGTACTCGTCGAAGCCTATAAGAGAGTAAAAAAGATGGAAAGGAGAACCAAGTTGAAAAGGAACGTGTTAAACATATTTGGCAAGAAAAAACAAACAAACATGAAGGCAAACAACTTATACCTATAATACAATGTTCCCTACTGTGTGCTACCCTTGCCAAGATATTATTGTCCTGTATCTTTGTCATGAATAATGAATAACAAATTGTATTTGAATATGTATTAAGCGTGGAATTCTTGGGAAATATAATTAAAACAAAAGTACAATATACTAGAGAATTCTTTCAACTCAACAACAGAGAACAACTTACAGTCAAAATAACGTTAACTATAATATATATAACCTTATTAGTTACTTTCCCACTTCTGCTTCTGCATGTAGTTTGCGAAACTACAGTTCCAGAAGAAAGCCGGAAAGATTAATCTGAGCACAAACGAAATGTTTACTAGTCGGGGTGCTAAATCAGGAGACGAACGAAGACGAGCAGCGAGAATACAGAAGAGGCTCCCACGCGTACGGCTGAACTAGGCGTTGTTGAGGTGCCATTGCCACCAGATGGCTTCATATTGGCGCTAGCTGAAGGTTGATTACTCTATTTCAGTAGCCGCTACAGAAACGTGAGAAAAATGTAGCGATAAAAGTCGCTTATTCTTGATTTATATTTGTTTGTTGGTATCGACTTATATTATGATTAAATTCCATGAAAGCTAAATTATACTTTTTTATTCACATTTTTCGACAAAAAAATTTTCATACGCTTCAGTAGCGACTACAGAAATACAGTAATACACAACAAACTACAGAAGTGGGAAGGTATTTCCATTTTGACTGTATGTGAATGCGTTTGCTAAAGTCATCCATCAAACTATTTGCTTTGCTCATGCACATAACAATCTAGGAATTTCATGTGATGTATAGAAATTACGCGCTGTGTGTAAAACACACAGAATATACACTTAAATACCATGCTAACAAAAAGTCTAAAAAAGCAACAAAATGTATATCGTTTTCACGCAAAAACAGTCCCTTTTTTGTCGTCGATCAGTCCACATGTAAACGCTAAATCAGCGTATTTGAAAGTCTCCATTTTCACCAAAAACGAGTAAGAATGGGCAAACATGTTATGGAAATTAAACGATCGTGTAGACCTAAATATCTGGATGTCTTTGCAGTTAGGTTCAATTATATGGAGAGTTAGTTTAAGAAATTGCAGCTTGATGTTAGTAATAATTGTCAGTTGTTTGCTGTACAAGCTGTGTCAGTTGGTAATACTCAGAAAAACTCTGAGCTCTAAGCGGGACTCGAACCCACAACCTTCTGAATATTAGCTAGCTACCAACTAATTATTAATTTTCTGAGTATTACAAACTAACACAGCTTGTACAGCAAACAACTGACAATTATATGGAGAGATTTGAAAAAGCATATCATGGCCTTGGTGTTTTTAAGACCAGCGTTCACATAAAACAAAAAAGTTTTATTTTTTCTTATTTCTTGCGCAACTTCCGAAAGAACGCTTTTGGTTGAAAATCTATCCTTTTTAATAATTCCATTTTTATTACAGTACAAAATCTGTAATAACTAAAGTTGCGCCGGCACTTAATAAAATATATGCCATAAATAACCGAGACAAATAAAATGGTCTAAATATTTTATCCGTCATGACATATACATATATACCTTTATTATATAGATGCGAGTGTTTTACTAGAAAATATCCAGTGACATACTTTCCATATCCTCACTAGTGAAGATATGATTTTGCTTTGAATCTATATAATAAAAAGAAAATTACATGGTGGCTTGAAGATATGAATTTTATCTTCTCGTGGTGAAAAGAATATTTTACTCATTCATAAAATATTGTTTTCACCACTCGAAGATAAAATTCATATCTTCGCACCACCGTGTAATATCCTCTCTCTCTATAAAAACCAAATAATATATAGCTATAGCTGTGATATACTGATATGATAAATTGACATAAATGTTTGTAAAAATAAGGCAATAGCATGATTTTAGGAAGTGTGCATGTATATTGTTTTATATTTGTGGTCACATTTGTGAAAGGAGTTTTTTCTTCACGCATTTCGCAATCAAACGGCCTGTTTGAAGCGGCGCTGATGCATCGTGCAAGCCAATGCAACTGTGTCTAGGGGGGAAAACTTTGCATTTTAAAAGCAGAAAAATAAAATTTACACAAAGGATCGAAACTATCTAAATGCCGAATGAGAACAACTGTTAACCCTGAGTGACAGGTTGACAGCTTTCCCCCTGACAAGTAATTGTCTGGCGTTAGGCAAAGTAAAATACTAAAGTTCCAATAAGGAACAATACAGGCGGAAATTGGTCAAACCTCCGCAACGCCAATAACGGTCTCTGCGCTACAGCTTGGTCGGTGACCATGTGGAGTTAGACAAATAATATTTTGTGAGTATATCTATTAGCAGTACGGTATATCCAAAATATCTAGTTTTTGATTGTGATGAGTGATAAACGCTTGTTAAACGTTATTTTACAGAAAGGCAATACTTGACTGGATTCACAACAAACCTCGTAACTTCTTGCTTGCATTAGTATTGCAATCAACACTCAAATTATTCAGCAAATAATTATTAAAGCTAAGTGTTTACTACGTTAATAGATCACTGTTGACTTATTTAGTCGTTCGGCGCCTCTTTTTTCTCTGTCCACTTAGTTCGGTAAAAAATAAAAAAATAATACAAAATAATACATTTCGGAGCAATGAATGTAATGTTCCGGATTTCCGCTTCGCATTTGCGGCGCGTTTTACTATAAATTGTTTTTCGTGTAGAAAGGGTTCAGGCCTGGAGTTGTGTTGAGTATGAGATGGCTGGAGTTCGAGACGGCGTTTGTATTGTATTGTATTGTATTGTATCGTATTGTGTGGTGTGGTGTGTGGTGTGTGTGTGGTGTGGTGTGGTGTGGTGTGGTGTGGTGTGGTGTGGTGTGGTGTGGTGTGGTGTTGTGTTGTGTTGTGTTGTGTTGTGTTGTGTTGTGTTGTGTTGTGTTGTGTTGTGTTGTGTTGTGTTGTGTTGTGTTGTGTTGTATTGTATTGTATTGTATTGTATGGGATAGTCTCGTTGCGTTTTCGAAAGTGTACAGTACCAGATAGGCATTTTGTTTACATATGAGACAGGGCTATCAAGTCTTGCGGTGAACCATTGTGGCGCTACGCTGTTGGAAGTGATGTACTGCACTGCATGTCATATCCATTATTATAACTATAATTTATCCATTATTATAGCGACGCTTTTTATGACTTATACTTTAATGTAAATGGCAACAACAGGGAATCGTTGGAACATTTTTGACATATTCTGCACTCTGCTGGAAACGATTTGTACCGAAAACATTTTGGAACACAGCATGCATTTGATAACAAACCTTGCTATTAAAATCGCCCTTAAATTATAATATTCTCGGCACCATTCTCATTCTATTCGCGACATTACTGTATTAAAATCCTTTAGACAGGGTTTTTTTTGACAATGTTTAACCCACTAGAACTGACAAGAATTGCTTAATGAAATGCTGTGTCAGCAATGTGTTCAAAGCAGTGGTTTTCCAGATCGATTTCTTCATTTTTCCAAATCTGTGGAGAAAACATGGGGGGGGGGGGGCGAAGTAGTATTGAGGCTTTATAAGATTGTGGCTATAATATTATTTGTCATTGGCGCTCATGGCTGATAATCACTCCAGTGTTGGTAGGAGAACCAAGAACGATCAGAATTCTGTAAAATCACATACCCCTCAGTGCAGGAAAAGGTGTTTCAGGGACTCTAGATTCCAAAATTTTCTGGGGGAGCATGCCCCTGGATGCCCCTAGAGGTTTCTCGTGCCTTCGGCACCCGGTTTGTCCACCCCAGTTGTATCACCCTGGCACCTGCAATGTGTTCAAGGTGATACAAAAACACTAGGGGTGCATGATGTACTACCTCAAAAAGAGCTAAACCATTTGGTGGAACTTTGAAGAATGAAGAGTCCTAATCCACTACAGCCGGGCTCAAAATAACAGCCTGTCACCGGTCAATGACCAGCCAAATTTTTAATGTGACCAGTCAAATTTGTATAACGCCAGTCATTTTGACCGGTCATATTACTTGCAATTAATTTTATTACTTCCATTTGAAGGAACTTGAAATGATTGTTGTTGTGCTGTTGTAGACCTGTTTCATAATGTCTGATATATATTGAAGTGAACTATGCATGCATTTCCTTTTTATGGCAAACGTTCATATCAGTACTAGCTTATATATATATATATATATATATATATATATATATATATATATATATATATATATATATATATATATACACTGTAGTGTAGAATAATATACTTTACATGTTTTTTGTTGTGTTGTGTTGTGTTGTGTTGTTTGTTTTTGTTTCTTTGTTGGGGGTTTGTTTGGTTGTTTTAGGATTTGTTTGTTTGTTGTTTTTTCGTCATGTTGGGTTTTTTTTGAGCCCTGGGCCTACGTCAATGTTTTCTTTATTATTCGAGAAACACACCGTTTTATTCACAAAATAGGTTTGGGAAAACAATTAGTATAAGGTTATGTGGGGGCCTATGTGCAGCTAATTCTATAGCCCTGTGATTATTTATGATAATTTCACATGTGTTGATTATTGTGAAATGCATTAGAGTTTACTGATCTATTCTTGTGGGGAAATAGGACTATTTTTTTATAATAAACTATGAATAAACAGAACAATACATGAACACTTGGAAATATGAATTTATTTCTCGTGTTGACCAAGATATCTCACTCATTCACTTTGCCCACTTGTGAGATATCCTAGTCAACACTGGGAATAAATTTCATATTTCCATCAGGGGTTGAAATGAGCGGGCACCAGGTCACCAAACGCGGCCAAATTTCTAATCTGGCGACCAGATATTTTCCACAGGTAGCCTGTGTGGCAACTAAGTAAAAATAAAAAATATACTGTTACTTTACTTACTAAAGAGTTAGGATTGTATGAGAACTTTATTAAGCAAGCACATCATTCATATTAATTGTCATATTTTTGTGTTAAAATCAAAACTTTCTGACCGAGAAAACACATTAATAGTTATTAGTGATACTATTGTACATAGTAGAAAATGTCTCAGTCTCTCTGTTCTATCTATTTCAATTCAATTCAATTCATTTCAATTCAATTCAATTCACAGCATTAGTAGAGCGACTTGATATGAAATTTGGCGACTAGATTTTCTTCTCTGGTAGCCACTTGGGTGACTAAAAAGATTTCTTATTTCAACCCCTGTTTCCATGCATCCATGTATTATTCTCTATATAATTATACATGTAATATAATTATTATATATATCATAGTACAAAGTGTTTTATTGATGTTTCTGCCACTGATAAAGTACATGTCATGACTATGGTGTGATTATTCATGATAATTTCACATGTCTGGAGTCTCGACTATCATGAATGCATTTAGGGTTTACTCTCTATCAGTCAAAGGAAACCAGTTGGCCAGCCAAACAGCTATTAATAAATATCAAGAACAAATCAAATATAATGCTATGTTCTCCCACTTTCAAAAATCTTATTAGATCCTATAGAAATTTGGGCCAAAATCTAATAAGAAAATTAGCAATTCCATGAAATTTTTGTAAGGGTCTGATATAACACATTCAATCAATCAAAATAGAAATTAGTCAACTATCAATTGTTAAAAGTTATCACAAGTGCAGTAATATCATCTCGATACATGCGGACTTGAGGAAACGGTAATGAAAGCATTGACATAAGTTTGTCATTATTTTCACCACCCAATGCATGACGTACAAGCGCTGTAGCAGCATTATCACAAGTAACATCAGATTCCTTCACTGCAGTACGATTCACAATATCATTCCTACCTCGAGTTCTTAAATAGTTTTCAACAACCTCAACTGCATCCTCATTGCTTATCAGATCCCAGAGACCATCAGTGGCTAGTATAAGGAATTTAAATCCTGACAATGGAAGGTGATAATGTGTAACTTCTGGCTGTGCAGTTAAATATGGTGGGCTGTGATAAAACATTGGAATTAATCGACTTACATCTGGACCATAGAGCAAACTGAAACATCTTTTTATTGTATCAACATTCCATTTCAGCCATGCATTTCCAAATGCCCTGAGGGGAGCAAGAATTCCCATTAGTCTGCCTTCAGAGAATAAATTATCAGCTTCAACATTTGGATGTTCACTTAAGATTCTAGAAACCTCATGTGGGTTGCCTATAAAAATATTTTTAAAATGGTTTACAACCTGTGCAAGGTTTTTCTATGTTAGTTAAGTAACAATAGAACATTCTTCGGGACCCACCCTAAAATAAATATATACCGCACATACATGTATTATATGGTAGCTTCAATCTTAGTAAATTTCAAAAGAGTTGCATTTTTGCAGTTTAACCAAATTTTATTATATTATTAGCCAATTACCTGCAGTTTGGTCAAGTGATAACTGCTGAGCTGAAACCAACCCATCTTCACTCTGCACTCCTGCAACAGCTCGACAGTCACCAGTGTTAGCAATGTACACACCATCTTTGGTCACATAACTTGCCAAAACACAGCAACCAGACTGGACAGCAGTTAAATATGGTACAATATCATTGACATTATGATCTACAACAGACCTCAAAGCTTCATTGTGTAAATCATTATCCATTTGAAGAAAAGCCTGTTGTAAAGCTTTCAAAATGCCAGATTTCTTCCAATAGAATTCATGATTCTTGCTGAGTTCATGATGTGCATTTTTTCTTTCAAAAAGTAAATTTTCATAACTTTCTTTACATAACTGATCATTACAAAAATCATAAATTGAAGGTTGTGTTGGTTTCTTAAACAGTTCTGTAAAACTAGGGGATTTACAAGAACTTAAAAAGTTTTCTTTGGGTGCCAAAAACGCAGCAATGTATGTTGAAAGTCTTTGGGAAATATTCTCAGCACATGTTTCACCTCCATGTCCATCAACAACGCCAAAAAGTAATCCATCTTTTTCTTCTTGAAACATAAGCCTTGAAGCAAACCATCTATCCTCAGATGGTCTGTTAGAAGCAAGTTGTGAGACATCACAATGAATTATGACAAGATCCTTTAGCACTACAGAATCTTGTCTCTCCCGAAGTAAGGTACTGATTTCAGAACTTGAAGTAACTTCAGTTTGGGAACCAGTTGTATCAAAACGCCTGGAGTACAACAAACCATTCGTTCTTAAATTTAAAAAATACTCTTTTCCAAAGCCTTCTTTATGGTTTACAAGTGGAATGAAAGTATAACTCCGTCGTTGGTGGCCGAAATGTTCAGTTGGAATCCAAAGCCGTTTAGGCTTCAAAAGTAACTTCCAATTGCATTTTAAAAAAGACATTACTCAAATTTCTTGTTAGATTTCTTGTTGGAAAAAAAGACCTTAAAACCTACATAAGCCTAACTTCATCAAATAAATAAAAATACGTCGCTCTTCAAACCATTGTCGTGAATTAAAAACTCCATGACTTCATTGACTTCTTGTCTGATTTGTCCGCCATTTTGTAACCAGAAGCACGTGACCACTGATCACATTTAATTTTAATATCACAATTTATGCAATAATTTGATATTTTAATTTAATATTTAGTGATAATTTATGAAATTTCCCATCATCCTCTCTGTGTTTCTCCGCAAAAAACAAAACAGTCTGAGCATGCGCCAAGCTAAAAATCATTAGCTAGAATTCCACAGGCACTTGTCGAAGTTGGTAAAGTTTTTTTCATTTTCTCGAAAAGTTTATGTAAATCAGGACGAATTTATATATCCGATTTATAACACCTTAGTTTAAACATCAAACATTACTAGTAATTTCTTTTGACTATATATGTACAATTACAACTTACAATAGTTAGATACTTTCATTTTTTGTCATGATAGGTTATTTTAAATATTAGAATAAAACTTCTAATAAACCCAATTCTCTCCTGGCATTACCACCTTAATGTATACAGAACTCGCGATCAAGCTCTTGGCAACGGCCTCCGTAGCTCAGTGGTCAGAGCATTGCACTAGAATCGCAAGGTCGTGGGTTCAATTCCTGCCGGAAGGCCTGTGTAGTTGCATTTTTCGCAACTGGTCCCAGTTTAGTCTTAAAATGTATATATTCTACACTCGAATTTTCCTTCACCAAAAATCCCTAGAACATATTTTAAATATAGCCCGGTTTGTTATTTTAAATATAGCTCGGTCCGATGTTTCACTAGTACAGACCTCACGCTCGGTCAATAACTAGTTATTATTTTATGATAATTTGAACTTTTTTAATATAATTTAATTCTGTTTATTGCGACAAGTGATGATGCAAATATACTTCTTTGTCAAAACAATTTACTTTCATTTAACGATGACATGTGTTCATTAGATTTTGAACTCTATATAAATCTAGACACAACTATTACTGAACAAATACCAATCTTATTATCTTAAGCGGAGGCACGTAGCATATATATTTATAAGGAAACCTTAAAGCCTCTAGGCTTATATATATCTGGTACTCCTTAGTTCAAACTAACTATGAATTGACTAATGTTAAAATTAGTGAAAGACAGCAAATACTGTGCGTCAGAGAAAGTTGAAATATAATACGAAATATATAAAATACGATCACATGCAGCCATGTGCCTGCTGTTTCAGTATTTCTAGTTCAAAGTGAGTAGCAAAAACGAACAAATCTGTTCACTACAAAGAGATGAACATTTACCTTTTCAAAATCCTAAATCCGCCCCTGCATTCACGCAACACTTGAAGAAGTATTTTCCTTTTGAATTTGAGCACTCTCTAATTGCGACAAGTGCTGATGAAAAATGAAAATATACTTGTTTGTCAAAACAATTTACTTTCATTTAACGAGTCAGCTAGTTAAGTGACAGGTATTCATTAGACTAATAATTAACAGCGGAAGCACGTAGCACATATATTTATAAGGAAACCTTAAAGTCTCTAGGCTTATATCTATCTGATACTCCTTAGTTCAAACTAACTATAAATTGACTAATGTTAAAATTAATAAAACTATAAAAGATAGCAAACACTGTACGTTAGAGAAAGTTGAAATATAATACGAAATATATAAAACACGATCACAGCCATGTGCCTGCTGTTTCAGTATTTCTAGTTCAAAGTGAGTAGCAAAAACGAACAAATCTGTTCACTACAAAGAGATGAAAATTTACGTGTTTGAATGTCTTTGAAGCATTCAAGCAGCACTTGAAGAAGTATTTTCCTTTTGAATTTGAGCACTCTCTAATTGCGACAAGTGCTGATGAAAAAATACTTCTTTGTCAAAACACTTTACTTCATTTAACGAGTCAGCTAGTTAAGTGACAGGTATTCATTATAAGATTTTGAACTCTATTTTAAATCTAGACAACTAATAAACAGCGGAGGCACGTAGCACATAAGGAAACCTTAAAGTCTCTAGACTTATAGTCTATCTGATACTCCTTAGTTCAAACTAACTATAAATTGACTAATGTTAAAATTAATAAAACTATAAAAGACAGCAAATACTGTACGTTAGAGAAAGTTGAAATATAATACGAAATATATAAGACACGATCACAGCCATGTGCCTGCTGTTTCAGGGTTTCTAGTTCAAAGTGAGTAGCACTACAAAGAGATGAAAATTTATATACCTGCTTGAATGTCTTTGAAGGATTCAAGCAGCACTTGAAGAAGTATTTTCCTTTTGAATTTGAACACTCTCTAAAATCCGAAAACGGAAACCGCTTACAGTAATTAGCAACAAAATTAAAGCACGCCACATACCAGTATTAAATATTTGCTGAGTGCTCAGAATTTTCAGCTGTTTATACTTGAATGACTAGTAAAGCATTGTGACAAAGCAAAAACTCATATGTCAATCAGAGAATCGACTCAGCTTCTTTTCTTAAACTTTCCACAAGCATTTTGGAAGATTGGAGTGAAATTATCTCGCCAGACCACTAAATGAATGTGACGTAATTCTACAAAATGGTAATTTCCCGCCAGTTCCCGCTTATTTCGTCAGCCATATTATACAAAGCGGTGACCATATGTCTGTAATATTTCCTATGCAGGGAATTTCCTGACCTTTCTGTTTTCGTTGGGAATACTCAATAACTCCAAACTAGGCGTGTTATAAAGACGTCGTATTATATTACATTTTAAACCGAAATCGAAAACAAAATGAGCTATAAATACATATAGAAAGTATTTTAATTTCTCTTTTAAAAACTGGTTTTAAAACAGGGTTTTAACCTATTTAACATGTGTGACAAAACTAGTAATTTCTTGGTTCACCTGCTATTACCATATTTGGCCAGTACCTGTTGATTAATTAGCCCTAGGAGAGATCCGTCTCCCATCAAAATAACGAGTTTTGAAATAAACTACCTCTACCGACCTTTCCAGGATTCCAAAGAACGAAAGATTTTTTACACTTTATTCTGGACAATGCCTTACAACTTTTTTTAACCGAAAAGATAAACCTTCATTCACAGATGCAATATTAAGGAAGTTGTGGATGGGTTTTCCCCTTCCCTCGTGACGGGAAATCACACGACATCGTATATATATATATTATACCGAAGGGCAGATTTACTCAAAAATCAAAATCTTCTCGATATACCAGTGATTCGAAGCAAGTTACAAAATGAAAATTCAAGAAGCTGTGCCTATCCAACTTTTCTGTCTTTTTGCCATGTTGGCTAAAGGTGAGGAAAATCGATTAAATATTATAAAGCAGTATAAAGCACGACTACCGTATCGGAAGAGTCGTCTTTGATAATCAGGGAGCTTCAGGAAGGCGATTTCACTTAAACTTATCTAAATTGAAACTCGATTTAAAGCTAATCTTGGGTTGAGGTTTTAGACTGGGTTAGTACAATATACAGTATAGACCACAGCATAGTCGTAATGTTATCGAATTAAATACATAAATACATAATCGCGTGTTGTCAATGTTGATATATTTTCGAGTGGATTGACTCGTGAAGAAGAGGGAGGTTTCAATATTTATGTTTAATCAATCGCAACTCACAACCTCAATCCGTTGTTTTCCAAGCACGATGTCGTTCAAATTGACACATTTAATGCCATTCTGTTGAGTTGTAAATTTTTAAAACCTTTGAAGCCCAATTTCGTTGGTGTGAAAAACCGAAAGAACAAAAAATCTGCTGAAAAGTCAGATTAATACGGTATTAGGGGATCCCCCGTTCAATATTAAACCTCACATCATTGTCAGCAAACTATTTTACTCTGGGTATAAATGCCAGACGATTTTATACTCTACAAAGGCAGACATCTTCCAGCTGTCGTTAATTTTAAGGGAGGTGATCAACACACTCCCACACAAGTCACAACAGCGTGGGCTACAGACATAAACAAACTAATATTTTATTGTTTATATATTACAGGCAATATTTGCCAATTGGCACTTCATGTAAATAAACTGCATTTTTGCGGATTTTTGGTGAAAGAGAATTTCAAGTGTAACAGAATATATACATTTTGAGACTAGTTGTGAAAATGTTCGATTTGTTTTGTCAGTTTGAGCACTGAGCTAGCGAGGCTGCAGGGATATTTCAGGCTGTGCACAGGCTAGCGAGGCTGCTGCCAAGAGCATATTAATAAGTTCTGTATATTACATAATGGTAATACTGGGAGAAGAATTGGGTATACCGTAGGGATTTTTTGTGAAGGAATGTTCTGAAATGTATTTTATTGTATTCTCTCTAGCAAATGGACGACAGTGCTATGTGTGTTATGAAGAAAACGGTGCTATCACGGAAGGCAACTGTGCATACCGTAATATAACGACTTGTGAAGGAGACGAGTAAGATAGATATTTTAATTTTCAGGTTTTTCAAGAGATCCATGTGGGGTGTGGGTGTGTGGGTGGGGAAGGGGATGGAGGGGTCAAGCAGGTATCCACCACTATTTTAATTTTCAGGTTTTCAAGATATCCATGTGGTGTGTGTGTGTGGGGGGGGGGGGGAGGGGGATAGGGGGGGGGGGAAAGCAGGTATCCACCCCTTTTTTAACCCAAGTAATATTTCCATTCACAACAATAACAATAACATCAATGGTAATAAGAAAACAGCAACATGCAACAATACTAGTGTTATATTTGAAAATGTTTAACTGTTGCAGAAGAAACATCTTAAAATACCACAGGGGCGTAGGAAGCTTGATAAAGTTAGGGGGGCCGACTCCCATGAGGCGCCACCATGGTTGGCGCCGAGCGGAAAATTTTTGAAAATTTGGAGTCTCTAGATCGTCAGAAATGGCATTTTCAGAGTCTCCTCTACCTCTTTCGTTGGGCCCTTTCATTAATTCTTTCATTATAATTTGCGAGTCTATGCTGTCCGTGAGTCAGGATGGATTATTATTATTAATTGGCCGATCAGCGCAATCGAAGTCACATTTATAATGCAATTTTTTTAAATTCAATTATTTTTTGGGGGGGCCAAAAGCTATTCCGGCCCCCCTTTATAAAATATTGGGGGGGCCACAGCCCCCCCGCTTCCTACGCCCCTGAAATACCAGGTTATAAGGCTAAGGGTTTTTTGTTTTTTGTTTAGGTTATATTGTTTCCAGTTACTTAGATTTACAGATGCTGATGAACTTTTTTCCAAGAGAAAAGGCTGTGCAAAACAATGTGTAAATGACTTGTCTACTGAACCACCATCAACTGGATTGAAAGAAAGGCACCTGTCTTGTTGTACAGGAAACCTTTGCAATACTGTGAATGTTACTGCCACAACTGTTACAAGAAACACAACACAAACTAGTCAACCCACACCAACAGACTCTGCTACAATCAATGGAAGTTCATTAATCTTTATAACTCTGATGACCTGGAGTTGGAACCTGTACTGGATAATGTAAATAACACTACACATTTAGTTACTTGTTGCCAGGGTCAGTGGAAGCTCACAGGCAGTAGGGGGATCGCCCCCACAAGTTTTTACATGTGGGTGTGACAGATAGTTTTCACCCCCACAAAATGTTTACAAATTATAGTTCTCTAACTTACAGTCAAAATGGAAATACTTTCCCACTTCCATAGTTGGTTGTGTATTACTGTATTTCTGTAGCCGCTACTGAAGCGTGAGGAAAGTCTAGTGATAAAAGTCACCAATTCTTAATATATATTCATCTGTTATCGATTTGGGATAAACATCCATTGTATTATGAATAAATGCCATTTAAAGCTAAATTATACTATTTATGTACAGTTTTCAACAAAAAAGTTTCTCAGGCTTCGGTAGCAGCTACAGAAATACAGTAATACACAACTACAGAAGACGAAGTGGGAAGGTATTTCCATTTTGACTGTAAGCCAATAAGTTATAACAACGGATTGAATTGAAAGCTTCAAAAAAATATATACTGTAAAGGTTAATCTTGCAGCTTTATTAGGGCATTCTTTCCCTGGAAATAGCCCAAAAATGGCTTCCAGGGAGTCTAAAAATTCAAAGTTTTCTGGGGGAGCATGCCCCTTATACCCACCTAGCTAAGGTTGTGGCAAAACCATGAAGAGCATCTCCCTCACCCCCCACCCCCTACTCAAACACATCTTCTGCCACCCCTGATTGTTGCATATATAGGAACAAAAGATAATTTGGTCATATTTTATGTGAATTGTATCAATGTATTAAATATCATTTATAAAGTGTTTTCTATGTCAAATATAGTCTAACAAATTGTTAGATAAAATGTTTTAAATGTACTTTGTACAGACATACCTATTTTATATAAAGGAAAATTTCACTGCTTGCATGAAATGCTTTTTGAAATCTTAAAGATAATTAAGTATTTATATATACATGGTTCAAATATTACATTACAAACGGTCAAAATAGTACAATAAGAAATTCAAAAATTTAAAGAAACAAATGAACGTAAAGATTATAATAACAAAAAGTAAATAAAATATCATATTTCAGATAGTTAAAGAGTATGATTATAACAATTAGATTAGTGATAAGCTAGAACAAAGAAAGAGGTACTGAACTTATGTTTGCGTTAAGGACAGGGTTAAGTTTAGAAATTAGAAGACTTTCCCTGAAATGCTTTTTATTAGAGACTTAAAAACCGTCCTTGAACTCACAGTCAGACTCAATTAAGTCAAAGCTTTTTATGTAGATATATTGTTAATTTTATTTCAATTTATTCATAACTTATTTGCATTAGCAATTTGTACATAAAATCATAAATCCTAAGTTCTTTTTAGTTATTTTACTTGATAATGATGTTAGAACTGACATCGAAACTTTTTATCACTAACTTTTCTTATTAAAACTTTAATATAGTTGTAGAAATTTATTATGATTTACCAGTAGTTACTTAGCTATTTTGAATGACTATATTACTATATTTAGGCTATTTAACCAAAACAAGTTTTCTTCTGACACATATTTTTAGTAAATGGTTTGAATCTAGCATTTATTAAAATTGCAGTATATGTACTTATTGTTTATCTATATTAAAGACTTTTTAGCTGAGTGTGAGGTGTTTTGTTTCAAGTTTCAAAAGTTTTTTTCGCCCATTTACAGACCTGTTTCTTGTTGACATATTAATGCGGGTATCAGCGGCTTTCCCGAGGGGGCGACCCCCGGGGACCCAGGGGGATTTGTCAAAGTACCCTTGACAAAAGGATGCTAAAGCCCCTGGGTTGGGGGGAAATATTATGACAAATACCCCCACCCCCTGGGGGAAATTTGTGAAAGTGTTTTCCAAAAGGAGACCTTCCAACGGTCATTTGCAAAGAAAATACAATTGTGCTAATAGAAAGTCCACAAGAAAGCTTCAAAACTCGAAGAAAAGCCAGTTTAATAAAGAAATTTAATTACTACAAAGTAATACTGACCACAACGACAACAATATATATTAATATCAATAAAGTACAGTGTGCAATTAGGCTATTAAAATGACAACTTTTTTAATAGACTTAATTTTGTATCAGCTGCTCGTACAAACAAAAAACACTTTTAGTCATTACTGATATTCACAAAACGCTTAAAAAGTTTTCATCCTTAGTTTCAAACAAATATTCTTTTGTTTCCAACATTTACTGGTGATGGATGACTTAATTATTCATCCAAATATGAAGGATTCTTCAATTACAAACACTTACCTGACTACAATGCAAAGACAGCTCCTGTTGTTCGTTTCTCGACGAATCACCGGTGACCCATGTAACAGCAGGAGATGTGCAAATCCCGGGGGTATGTCCCCGAGGGTAATTTGACAAATACAAAAGTAGGCTAAATCCCCTGTCTCTGGGGCGTGATTTTAAAACAAATCCCGTGCCATGCCCGTGAGTTGCCCGTGGGTTGCCCGGGGGTCGCCCCCTCGGGAAAGCCGCTGATACCCGCATAATACCATCTTGTTTACAACCATTCAGCTTTCATTTGTCGTGTTTTTAGATAAACAGCTTTAAAGAAAAGCAGGAGTAATGTTCCAGTACATTTAATTGTACAGATTACAGAATATTTAAATATTAAAGATACCTTGGTTCTCTTCCATTTCATTTCTTTGTTTTCAAACCAACTTCCAACACTCTGCAGCAACTCAGAAATTTTCGCGCCAAAACTTACACCGAGAAAAACGTATTGACCGGGGGGGGTTCAATATCGTAGAATCTCAATATCGTACAATCTAATATCGTGGGATGCCAATGTCGTAGGATCCCAATATCGTATCCAAATATCGTATAATCCCAATATACGAATAATATCGTAGAGTCTAATATCGTGAGATCCAATATCGTACAATTCTAATATCGTAGATAAAATCTAAAAGAAAATGCTTATACTCTTCTTCTTGGTCAAAATAAACCTAGGTCTTTGTCTTGAGCTGCATTAAAAATATTTCCAACTGCCAAAAAAAAATACCATACAAATAAACATACAGGTATATATGTTTATGCATACAGTATACATACCGGTGCATATATACACAAATATATTCAATGATCTGAAACTCTGATTGTAACTTTTAAAACCTTTGGTGCTTCAGGTTTTGTGGAAATATTCTCCGAGATTTTGTTTCTTGGTTTTCTTTGCAGAATTGGAGAATAGCGGCCTTGTAATCCTCTGTCAGGAATATAGGATGTGCTGGTTCGTCTTGTTCGTTCTTTGTCTAGCTTTTTGGAAACATTCGAAGAAAGTCTTGAAAAAAAATATTAAAATAAATTTTAAAATATTTTATCAACGGTTCCCCTTCTCTCATTAAACATATAAGAGATATAACTACAATTCATGAATCATGACGACGACGACGATGATGATTGATACACCTTTTAAATTCCACGAAGTTTATACTAATATTGTAGGTTGAAATCGAGCTACAAAAACGCTTCACAAAATATCAAACGAACCTTTTTCTAGCAATCAGGACCAAAGCAACAGACTTTAATTTTCTTCGTGCATTAAATGCCTTCAGTGTTTTTAGTGTTTTTTCCTGGTTTTCTGATGACAAGTGTGTCGACTTTTGAAACCAAGTGTGTTTCAAAGCATCAGTTGCTGAAATACGCTCGTTTGGATCAACATCCAACTACAAACAAAAAACAGACATCTAAATTTCTAATAGCTTTTTCTAGCACAATGCTTTCTGGAAGTGGAAAACGGCCTTTATGAGTTGTACGTATACATGTAGTGCAACTTTGCAACGTATATAAATTGCGATATACTCGATTTTTATGTGCACAAAACTTTGTCAAGGCTTTTCTCACCATTTGTTCTATTAAATCTTTCACGTCATCTGAAGCATTCGACCAGTAAGGAGAATGAAAACTGTAATTTCCATGTACGATTCTGAGAAATAAAGTTTCTAGATCTTCACTCCAAAACGGAGGATAACCTGCCTGAGTGACAAGATATAAGACTGAATAAACAATTTAATTGACGTTGTAACTGTTATTAGCTTTATTATTACTATTCCTGAGGGCGTGGTGGTTCTGTTGTTGTCATTGTTACTGTTGTTACGGCTATTGTTGTTGCTGTCGTTGTTAATAGTGTTGATGTCGCTAATGCTTCTTCTTTTCCTCTTCATCATTTTCCTCCTCCTCTTCTTCATCTTTTTCTCTTTCTCCTCTTCTTCCTTCTTTCTCCCTCCTTCTTCCCCCTCCTTCTTCCTCTTCTTCTCCTTCGCTGTTGTTGTCGTCGTCGTCGTCGTCGTCGTTGTTGTTGTTGTTGTTGTTGTTGTTGTTGTTGTTGTTGTTGTTGTTGTTGTTGTTGTTGTTGTTGTTGTTGTTGTTGTTGTTGTTGTCGTCGTCATCATTGTTAAAGTTGTTAAAGTTATTGTTTACATAAACTACCTCAATTACAAGAACAAAAGTTTACCAATAAGACAAAAATAATTACACCACAGCTCCAAATATCAACAGAACAACTACAAGGTTTTTCCAGAATACGTTCAGGAGCCATATACAAAGGAGAGCCGGTCATGTCACAAGAAACTACCTCGCTGTCCTCTGCAGGTTATAAAAAGACAAATAAAAATCGAATCAGCACTTTATTAATCACATAATTAACGTAACAACTAAAATATTAGCAGACAATATACTATCCAATATACTCCACTTTTTAGAAGTAACGGTCATACCTGGAATCTCGCAAGCGATTCCAAAATCTGTTAGTTTTAGTTGCGGAACTTCACCAAGGCATGGCTTATAAACTAACAAATTTTCAGGCTTTAAATCCTGTAATAGAGTTTACAAGAAAACTAATTACTAATTTCAACTTTCTTAGATTTCTGAAATTTTTTGAAATTTTCAAGAACTCAGGTTTTATTGTAACTCCATTTTTTTTGAAAATTTACCCGGTGTATAACTTTCATTCGATGACAATGTTGGATGGCTTCTAAAATTTGCTGTGCTAACTGACAAGCTTCTTTCTCAGAATACCAATTTCGTTGCAAAATGCCATCGAACAAATCTCCACCACTCAGATACTCGAATACAAGATAAACATAATTTTCAGAGTAAATAACATCTTCAAGAAGGACAATCCTGCTGTGATGTTGCAACTTTTGACAAATCTGTATTCCATCAACAAAAAAATAAACAAAGATAAAAAATAAAATATAGATAAGTTTTGTGGGAAACACCGTAAAATATTTATTTGCTAATTGTAACGCTTAAGTGCTTATGAAGCGAAAATTAAGTCAGTCTTATTTGAAAGAACACTTAAAATGATAGAGTAACATCTTTTGCAGTTTTTCGTTTCCTTGCTTCGTTCTTGATATATTTCAGTTTGTTTGACATGCAAATTAAACATTTTGACGTCATGACGTGCTTAATGAGTTATCGAAAAAGGTTATATATCTTTGATATTGTCAAATATAATTACCTGAAAATCTACATGTTTAGTGTTCTGGGCGAAACACACCCACATGCTTCCTTTGAATTAATTTGGTTTGATAATAGCAAAGCTATAACTTTTTTCGATAACTCATTATGCACGTCATGACTTCAAAATGTTTAATTTGCATATCAAACAAACTGAAATATCTCAACAACGAAGCACTGCCAAAGATGTTACTCTATCATTTTAAATGTTCTTTGAAATAAGACTGACTTAATTTTCGTTTCATTTGCACTTTAACGTGGTGTTTCCACGACACTTATCTATATTACATTATCGCCATGAAAACTTTCAAAGAATTAATAAAAAATAAAATTAAACATATAGAAAGAGGAATCGTAATCCGTCAATTTTTAAAACTCTTACGCAATTTTCAAATACTTTTTCCAGGAAATCTTAAAATTTAAACTATTTTCTTCAATTTTAAATTTTAAAAACGCGATTTTAAGAAACATCAAGAAAAAAACACGTACTGCATGAGAACTTCCGTTGAAAATACTTTAAAATATTTTACTGCAATCGTCTGTAATCTATAAATATTCTTGTTAATAGTTACCTTAATTTCATTCGACCTATTACTGACTATTACCTATTACCTGAGTATTACTAACTAACAGTACACAGCTTGTACAGCAAACAACTAACAATTATTACTAACATCAAGCTGCAATTTCTGAAACTAACAAACTTATTATAATTACCTAACTGTCCCGTCTAGTCTTAGGTTGTTACAGTTAGCCTATACATATCCATTACATTACATTACGGTATCAAATAAATTATCTTGTCTTGTCTTTGTCTTGTCTTAAAACGAAAGCAAAAGGTCCCCTATTCTCCTACAATCTTCCAAGCTGCCCAGTATACTAAAATTCTAAAATTACAAAAATTCTGTCCACTGGTCACTACCAACAAGCAATTACTCTACTCTTGTAAGTCTGCACTCAACAACCATATATATCACTCAACACATATGTAGTTTGTAACTACATATTTTCATTGCTTGAAGCCGTATAAATGCTTGGGTTTCAAATATCCTCCTAATTGTTTTACCAAACAAATCAAATAACAAAGAGCTCGGTGACTTTTTTATCCGGTACAATGTTGGTTTTTTTTAAAAAACAATGCAGTATACTAGTTGTTGCATTAAAATCGAGCTACTATTTGTATTATTCACCCAATACTTGGCAAAGCTCGCAGATAATTCATCCGTTTCTATCCACTCAAACATATAGTCCTGTTCATAAATAAACTGTTGGATTTATCAGCTATATGCAGGAAATGAAACGAACTCTATTTGCTAAACATATTGAAATGAATTTGAAATAAAAGCACCAGGAGGTGAAGAGATGATACCATAGTCAATCGAGATATGGTCTGGAAACTCAGCTAAAGTCTTTGGTCTATCTTTTTGTTCGCCTTTATGCATTTTTGTGCACGGTGCACGGTCACTGAACACATTGTATTTTAGTATAATGAACGAATTGTCCAATAGCAACGTTTCAGTTCAATCGCTCAACCGTGCTATTTAAATATTAATAAACCTAAAACAAAGGATGTGCACGGTGTAAGGTACGGTTCAACATAAAATCCCAGCTCATTATAGGCGCTTTGAAGTTTGCCGAGTTTCCAGACCATATCTCGATTGACTATGATGATACTGATAAAAATCTATCGTCACCAAATATCTCAACATTCAATGAGTCTTGAAAAATGACAAAATTCAGAGTGAAACACACAGCTTACAGTATAGGAAGGAAAGAGAAAGTCGACTTCAATTAAATCAGGTTTGAAATCTTCGGATTAGCTTTATTAACCATACAACTAGGCGTGCGTGGAAACCTTTTAATTAACACTAAATCCTACTAATTATTCGGAAATGAAAAAGGAATGTATTGGCGTACCATTGTCCGTTATTCTGCCATATTATACTGATTATCAATACATGGTATAGAAAACAGTTGTTCTATCAATGATATTTTTCCAAAATTATATCCTTTTTTTAGATAATATAAAACAGTTTACACATGTCACCACTTCGTCTACTTGACATTGATATTATAAATCAAAATTAGAAAAAGCGTCGAGACCTTCTGACCTTTGTATAGCTAATACAGATTGTACGCTGAAATGGCTAAGCTTACGTTCTGATAAGCAATCAATTTATACATACGCATTAAATTCAGAGCTTGAGACTGTTCGTAAACTCGTACAGTAGGTGAGTTGAACATCAAGCTTTCCGATCACTCCTTCTATTATCGTAAACCGCGAACACAATATAATTATTCGTATATTTGTAAAACGTGTTGTATATACAAACCACAACGTAATAAACCACTACAGATGTCTTAGTAATAATATACTCACTCTTATTTCATTTGCAGTCGTTTCTTCAGCTTTGCTATTTGAATCGAGGTCTATCTCTTTAATGGCGACCACTTTTTTAGTCTTTTTATCCACACATTTTCTCACAATTCCATAACTTCCTCGTCCTAGTTCTTCTTGAATATCATAAAGACTTTCCAAATCCATTCCAACCCGGATTCTTGTACTTCTCGCGAAATAGATAAGTTTACTTTTCAGCGACAGAGGTGGCAAGTTGGGCGGCTGAAGCTTGTCCGGTAATCTCTGTATTCCCAGCTTTTTCTGTAGCAGAAACTTCACAACAGTGCCAGTTTTCTCGCAATTAATTAAAAACACTTAGCAAACAACAAAAGAACTAAACAAACAAGGACTAAAAAGCCAACGCTCAATCCAAATTAATTGATAAAAGAAAAATCCGACAAAAGAACGTGATTTGGCGGGAAACTTGGACTTTACCCAGCATGCAATAGGAGGTCCATGAATCATTGTGCGACCGCATGGGGAATCGTATCGTAATAATATGCATTTAACTCGTAGAACTAATTGGGGGAGGGGAGTATTACGAAGAACTAAAATACGAAGGAAGAAAAATCGGAGAGTCCGGAAAAAACCCTCGATCGAGGCATAGAGGAGAAGCGACGACTCTATACTCATGTTAAAAGAAGAGACAGATATGCAAGCTCGGATATTAAAATTAAGTGTAAATATTCTTTGAGATATTTTACTCGGACATGAATGTAACCACTATTGTGAAATTCATGAATAATTATTATAAAATAACATGTATACTACGCGAGCCCTGATTGGTCAATTGCCGTGTTTGGATCAGAGTATCCAAACACGGAAAATTCCCGCCAAAACGATTTTTTGAAAATGTCAGACAAGATGATCTTTATTGGGATTTACAGACGTATACATGTGACATGAATACTACGTTTTGATTGCTTCTTAACCTCATTAAAGAAATACCAAACGGGTTTTTCCATGTTTGGAGACTCTTATCCAAACACTTGGGAAATTGCTCGACTTTCGAAAAGCTAAAAACACTCGGCTATGGCTCGTGTTTTGTTACGCTTTTCTCCAGTCTCGCAATTTCCCGCGTGTTTGGATCAGAGTATCCAAACACGGAAAATCATTTGGTATATTTCTTTAATGAGGTTAAGAAGCAATCAAAACGTAGCATTCAAATCACATGTATACGTCTGTAAATCCCAATAAAGATCATGTTTTGGACAAAGTGATTTGTATCAAAAGTTAAGAATACTAATTAACCTTCTTGGTGATCTTTATCAAAAGTTATGAATACTAATTAGCTTCATTCTATTGTTTCATTTCAGAAGTACGATATAACGAACGTTCAAAAACTCATTAATAATTCATGAGGAAAATTCAAAAGAAATTAATGTTTAATCAGTGTCTTTACATGTGACAAAGATACCTCCTGATTTACATAAACTTTAGCTTTGATTTTCTCGGCTTAGACAAGGTTATTTTTCAAACTTACTACGCCAATGAACTTACCAAGTGGTTCTTTTTTGAAGCCGTTCAATAAACTCGCAGTTCGTGTTTTATGTACTGTATAATAAACGAGCAGGAGTGTCTTATCAGATATAAAGACACGAGGCGAAGCCGAGTGTGTTTATATCTGATAAAACACGAACTGCGAGTTTATTATACGGCTTCAAAAACGAACCACTTGGTAAGTTGATTGGCGGAGTTAGTTTGAAAAATAACCTTGTCTAAGCCGAGAAAATCAAAGCTAAAGTTTATGTAAATCAGGAGAAATCTTTATCACATATAAAGAAACGATACGGTCATGATTTTCTTTTGTGTTTTCCTCATGAATTATTAATGCGTTTTTGAACAGATATAAAAACACTCGGTTTCGCCTCGTGTCTTTATATCTGATAAAACACTCCTGCTCGTTTATTAAACAATACATAAAGCATTCGCGTCCGATCTGCATGGTGATTTACTTTGGCTCGTCCGCGGCTCGCCTTGTAAATCCCCATACAGATCGGCCACTCATGCTTTATCTATTACTTATAATCTAACACGGGAGGTTTTTTTTAACATTAAGCTTGACGAACGTGTGCTAAATTTACGCATGTGCAAGTTATTATATTATGCTTTGTACTTTACACAATCCCGAATATGAAAAAAACAAAATAAATTTTTAAAAAACCCTGGTGCATGAAGCAGACTGACTAAACAGAATAATAATTTTGATTAATAAATTAAGAGTTAGTCGTGAACAATTTTAGTTATTTGATGTTTTTAAAGCCGTTCAAAAAATACACATCGCTGATATTGAAAGTCATATTTTAAACAAACCAATTATTTCTTTTATGAGCGAAAAAAATAATAGTCCAACAGACAATAATCTCTTTTGAAAAATTGAAATAGAATTCAGATAACTATACACAGCAAAATAAAGAAACAAGAAAAAAAAACACACTTTACGTCGCATGTTTATCAAATTAGGCTTTTAGTGGGCTACCAGTGGTCGTGGAGAGAACCAGAACATTTTAATTGTTCTCAATATACTAATGTGCCACCTGAATATTGCAATTTAAAATGATTCAAGGCATGTTTATGTCGAAATTATATATTCAACGCTGTTAAGAACAAGACAAGGACTGCGATAAGAGACGTATACACAGGAGCAAAGTATTTATCTCGGTTTGTTTGGGGGACGTTTTCAACTCAAAGATATCACCTTGGCTATACGTCGATTGCGCCAACTCCTACATGCGCGACTCCATCACAATAGCAGGTTGTTAGGGTTGCAAGTTTTAAAAAAAACAAATTCTGTCTCCCATGAATAAACCACAAATTTAACGATAGCCCAAGAACACCTGCAAACAGTTGAGAGCTCTTAAACAGAGTACGAATGTTGGACTTCACTCGCTCGAAAGAAAAATATAACCGTTGTGGAATTGTAGTTGTATATGTAAAGTTGGTGAATGGTGTCATAAGTTAAAACAAAATGTTCGAGGTAGGTTTCTTTTCTTTAATTACAGACGAGGGGAAAAAGTTTGTCATCAAACATACATTAATTATCATCCTAGTAATTGGCGTAAAAATTTAAAAGACAAAAAGAGTTCGGTGGCATAAAACGAGAGACGCTAAAACTTTGAAAGGAGCTAGAGTATAAAGAGTGCGAACATAAAAACGAATGATACACCGGGTTCGTTCAGGAAACAAGTAAGCTGCGCAACGAAGAAACGTGAACACAGCAACAATTGTACGTATGTTTGCCTATAGAAAACACATATACAAATTTAATATAAAAAGCAGTATGTGTTTTTATCCTGTCTAGCATAGCGTAGAAGCTTTTAAATCTAGTGTCGGAGAAATTATAAAAGAACCGTTTAGAAAATAACCCAATTTTAGTGAACCATTATATTCGTTTGGCACAGCTAAATGTAATCTACTTATAAAAAAACCTAGCAACCGAGCGAAAGATAAACAATAATGACGAAAGTGATTGTGTAAATTTTGTAATGATCTAGTAAAGACTTGAGCAAAGGATTAGGTTTTATATATCGTTGTAACTATTTAGGATTAGCTATAGTAGTATAGAGGTTTACTGTAATAAAGTTGAATAGTTCCCTTATTAATATACACATATATGTACACACCAATAACATGGCTAAGAAGCTATATAATTACATGCATCGCTACACAAATATAGCAGTGAAATAAAGCCTGTATAAATATATATTGTGTACACATTAGGAAATATAGTTCCATATAAATAACTTCAGAGTTACATTATACGTATATTTAAAGAGAATGAACTACAGCATATGTATATACATGCGTGGGATTCAGAAATCGCCACGCTGTCATAGCAACCGGTTGGCAACGTCTCCACAGTTGTGGAAATTCAATTTGAGCACATGCAGTTCTATTTTGTTTTCGTATTCAGGGTTTAACAATATAGATAGATAGATAGATAGATAGATAGATAGATAGATAGATAGATAGATAGATAGATAGATAGATAGATAGATAGATAGATAGATAGATAGATAGATAGATAGATAGATAGATAGATAGATAGATAGATAGATAGATAGATAGATAGATAGATAGATAGATAGATAGATAGATAGATAGATAGATAGATAGATAGATAGATAGATAGATAGATAGATAGATAGATTAGCTACTGGCGAAAAAAGTGTCGAAATGTTTCTAACCGTGTAAAAAATCCTGGTGTTTAATACAAGGCCACGTTTCTCTCTGACGTTCTGGCCTTCGCTCGAACCGTTTGATTCCTACGTTCTCTGTTTCGGCAGTATATCTAACCTTACTATATTTCGATTGTTGTTTCAATACTGCCTAAGCAGCACGCTACTTTTATTTCACAAAATTTAATACAAGAAACAGTTTTCAAGGAGGGATTTTGACACAACAAATATTGCGCACTCTTACTTTATTTCAGTGAACATATCATTGTGAACGATTCAGTCAACATTATTTTGTCGAAGAAACAACCTAGTTGCGTCAAGTCCTTTTGGTTGGATTTTAGTGAACAAAAAAGACTTGGCTACGAAAGTATAGAAAAACACAACAACCAAAACGATTCGCCGGCTTGTGAAAGGATTTAATGCTATGTTATAAAAGAAATGGCTCATGGTTTAGTGTGCTCCATCGAGTTATATGCACTTGGGAAATTTGGAGAGCACTCAAAATTCTAGATTCTACGATTTTTTCGTGCTCTCCCAATTTCCCGCGTGCATCCATAACTCGATGGAGCACGCTCGGAGCCATTTCTTAAATATTTGGGCGCCACGCGATTTTTTACGTTCACTTAGTTTTTTCATGTATTAAGTAAGGCCAGATGATTTTACTCCGTCAATTGCAAGAAGGAACAACTGCAGCTTCAGAAAAGAGTTGATAACAAATATTTTATGTGGATATAATAAATGTCGCAACTTATAGAGAGAGCTTATAGCCCATTAACAAACAAAAGATATAAAATAATTCGTACAAAAACAAAAATAAGTACAGAAATTTACAGTCAGCTAGAAACACAAGTAAAAAATGAATTTCAAATATTATACTTCTAATTCAAAGCAATTAAAAGTAAATGAAAAATAGTTTAGTAGTCTTGTAATTAACAGGTTGGAGGCAGCCGAAACTGCAGGGGAGCTTCTTAATTAAAAACTTATATAAAATAGTTACAAAATTATAAAAAAGTATTGAAATATAAAAGGAAAATATCAAATAAATTCACAAGCCGGCCCCATCCAACCTATTATGGCTTGTCGATCATCGCATAGTGTTTTGAGAACGATTTTCGCTTGCTTCCTTCCCGATGATTAATATTGAGAACACACAAACGAGGCCAAAAAAGATTTATTAAAATACACATAAAAAAATATTTAAATTGGTCGTCATTATGAAAAGGAATCGAACCTGCCATACAAATACAGTCCTCTGACCATTAAGCTACGGAAGCTTTGGGCGCGAGAACTCAGTCCTGCATATATAATACACCACTTTCATAATAGCGATTAATTAGAATATTCTTTTATGTGCATCTTAATAAGCCTTTCCAGCCTCGTTTGTGTGTCTGCAATTCAAAAGAATCTTTGCTTCATAACGAGGCCAGAAAGGCTAATTTAGATGCATATAAAAGAATATTTAAACTGAAGGCCTTTATGAAAGTGGTCTATAGTGGTAATACTAAAGTATTGCAAATAATATTTTAAAGTTTCAGTTAATACCCTGCGGGTCAGAGCCCCTTTCCGACCTACGCAGGCTTCGGGGGAAAGTGGGCTCTGCCAACAAACTCGATCTTCGCCCCAAGTTTGGGGCGAGTCAGTCAGGTTTTAAACTGGTCAAGCAAGTAACGCGTTAGAGCCTGGGCCCAAAATATAGTCTTGGCAACCGTTCACGCATGCTCAAAAACAAATATCGAGTTTGTTGGCAGAGCCCACTTTCCCCCGAAGCCTGCGTAGGTCGGAAAGGGGCTCTGACCCGTAGGGTATCGTAAGTATAGTCAAACTAAGTTCCATGTGCCAAACTCAATAGTTTGAATTAAGCACATGACAAGCTAGCCTGGTACCCTGGCCCAATTTCAAACGAAATATGGGCCAGGTAATCACTAATCTCATTCTCGCGTCATCAGGGCTAAATCCACTTATGACGATTGCAATTGTACTCATAGCCAATAAAAACGCGCAAAATTTTAACCAATAGGAAAGCAGTCAGTGGTTACCCAGGCTAATGACAAGCTCGACGTTTTAAACGGGCCTAGAAAACCCTGAGCTTCAGACGAGACTCGAACCCCACAACTATCCGAGTACTAACCGGACGCTCGAACCATTGAGCCACTATATCGAGGTAGAAAAGTAAAATTTTGTTTTCCACTGACTTAAAATGTTAATTTCCTCTCTTTTTTTCTTTTTCTAGCAGAGTCAAATGGCGTCGAATAAGCGAAGAATCGCGCCTATTACGGTTTATACGAATGGCAACAAATACGATTCAAAGCGGTTTATTTTTAACCCCAAATATGTGCGTACCTTTGACGCACTGCTCGATCAGCTCACGGTGCAAACCAACGCCACACGTGCTGTTCGTAGAATCTACACCCCACACGGAAGCCGTCAGGTGGGAAATCTCTCGGCCATCCAGCCTGGGGCGAGCTACGTCGCCGTTTCACATGGACGCTTCAAAAAGATGCCTTACGGAAAGAGAACGATCGGAACATCTTCGGAAGGTACTACAACTACGAAGACCTCCCGACGACTAAAAGCGACGAGCAGTCGATTACAGAGGTCTTATGAAGACCAAATGAAAACGCAGAAAACTATTTACGTGCATCGAAATGGGTACAATGAAGCACCGACTGCGATATTTGTTACCAAGAAATTACTTCGAAATATCAGTCAAGTATTGGATTTTCTCCAGGAAAAACTTATATGTGAACGAGCTATAGTCAGCTTGCATAAACTAAATGGACTTACTATTGACGAGGTCAGCAAGCTGCAACCGGAAGGAAGGTATGTCGTTGTTGAACAAGGCCAGCGATTTAAGCATATCGCGTATGAACAAGCCGATGTTGAGGTGACGTCCCCTCGGAAACACAAGCTACCGGAGATTAAAAACCCGGGATTTAACACCTGGAGAAGTGAAGGGAAAACGCGTCACAGGTTACCAAGTAATGAAAGTAGTCAAGAAGAAAATACGAAGGTTAAGCCAAAACTCAAACTACCCCACATCAAACAAAGCGTAAACGATTTTGATGTAGTCTACGGATATCCTAAGAAAGGAGGCAACGCAGTGAAAATAACGTACAGATCACAATACGCGCAGGAGAGCACGAGAAACACTCCGGGAAACACGCACCAGGGCATTTTCTACGCGACTGGCGCACAACGTCTGAACGCGACGGAGATTCGTGACGATAAACGCGTGAGGGTTGATAAACCGGTGGACATGATGAAAGCTCAACAAGTCGAGGAGAAGTTGGATGGCGTAGATTACCATGACCACGGAAGATACACGAGACGTGATCCCCCGGAGAAAAGACCCCAAGTAAAAACGGATACGAAGGAGAGCCGGCAAGCTGTGACGTTGCCGCAAATCAGTCATGTGCCAAAACCTCCTCCAAAAGACACGTTTCCTACTAAACCAAGTATCGTGCATCCACGTAAGCACGCGTACGACAAACACAAACGGTCGGAAAAGGCGAAAGACTCCGACAAAACCACGATCCCGAAGAGCTTGGTCAAAGATCAACGGTATGTTTCACAAGACAACGGCATAGCGAACACCAAACGCTACATCGTTACGCGTGAGCAGCAGTTGTTCGACATGCATGGGCGTGACGGAAGAGAGCCCGCGAAAGACGTTGTGCACGTGTACGTGGCAGACGCGCGGTCAAAAGGTCTGGAACGAAAGTCGGTCGAACTTGAGAAACGTAAGCGTATTGAACACTGGGTGGACCAAACGGTCGAAGAAAAACAGAGAGAAGACGAGATAGCGGCTGTTGCTAAGCAACTGGTGTTGAATGCCCTTAGCAACGTAGCAAGAACAGTAGAAATGAGTGACAGTAAAAACAGTTATCCGAAATCTTCAAATAAGAATGGTCCAAACTTTTGTGATGATGATAAGAATAGCGGAGTAAAATACCATAGGGTGTTTGGCCAATAAGAAAGCTAATTTATAGCAACGAAACACACGAGAGTAGTATGGGGAAGTTGTTTAGGACCGATAAGAACTATAGGAGTAATGATCCTCAATATCATCAACCTAAGAGCTAGTTTTCTAAACGGCATTCTCCTGTAGTGGTTTCAAAGATAGATAAAATGCCTCGCATAACAAACGTAATTTATTTAACGGAAGCAGTGTACGAGAAAGCCGTTTAGAACCGATAAGAACTATAGGACATAGCAGAAGGTGTTTTTCTGGACAGCATTCCCACGTAATAGGTTATAAGATATATAAAAGGCATCATTATCACAGTGCACAGGGTATTTGACGAATAAAAAAATCCATAATTACAGTCATCCAGTAACGGGAGTAGTATAGAGAAGCCGTTTAGAACCGATGAGACTAGTTGGGTACAGGAGCCGTATTTTTCTCACTCTCAACATGACTCCCACATCACAGGTTGTTCACAAAAATAGGAAAGTCAATTCTTTCGTATCCATTTTGGTATCCAAGTTAAATTTAATATTTTCCGCGTTTTTCGGTTAATGTGGAGAAAGTGAAGTTATCAGTGAATAAAGTGCGGCATTTAGTTGTAGTTTTGAGTTATAATCTGCCGAAAACATTTAAATAACGATAGCTTACAAACAATGTAAGATAGACCGATGTTTTTGTCAAAAACTAATAGAACAACTTTACAGTCAAAATGGAAATACCTTCCCACTTCTGCTTCTGTAGTTTGTTGTGTACCGTAAATGTTCGATTTAGCGCCGCGGCGCTTATTAAAATTTGCAGTCTTTTGGTGCGGCGCTTAATCGAGAGCGGCGTTTCTTAAAAAAAGTTAACAAAATGCTCATAACACAACTTTAATTATCCATAGAAAAACACAATAAATTTAACCCAATAATTTTCATAATTCCCAATAGCACAATAAATTCAAAACGTCAACGTCCTGGTCATCGCCTTCTTTATCGTCGTCTATCCATAGATGTGGATCAGAGGCATCTTCGACATCTGAATCAGAGACTTCAAAGGGATTTGTGTCCGGCTCGGTCTTTTAGGATGGACAGCTGCGATCGAAGTACCTCGCGACCTTGACCGGTGAAAAACTCCAGTGATGTATTAAAGATATGTTGATATGTTAGCGTATCGGTTTGTGCTTTTTTGCTGATTCATCTTTTTCGAAAGTGCGGCGCTTAATCGAGAGCGGCGCTTATTAAATTATCCTGCTTCTGGGTGCGGCGCTTAATCAGGAGCGGCGCTTAATCGAGAGCGGCGCTAAATCGAACATTTACGGTATTACTATATTTCTGCATGTAGCCGCTACAGAAACGTGAGAAAAATGTAGCGATAAAAGTCGCTTATTCTTGATTTATATTTTGTTTGTTGGTATCGATTTGGGAAAACATTCGTTATATTATGATTAAATTCCATGAAAGCTAAATTATACTTTTTATTCACATTTTTCAACAAAAAAATTTCCATACGCTTCAGTAGCGACTACAGAAATACAGTAATACACAACAAACTACAGAAGTGGGAAGGTATTTCCATTTTGACTGTAAAATAAAATTAACTTGATATCAAAAGCCATCATGAGTGAATCTACAGTGATCACTTCGTTCAAGGTGCAGTTAATTTTCATTTTACGGCTCCCGTTTAAGAAAATAGTAAATAAATAGCCCTTTTGTGGTATTACTGAGGTTGGGATTGCATACATCACTTAAAGTATATTCAAGTAATTAAAGTAATATACTTAAACATGGAGAAATTTTAAAAATTGTATATATATATATATATATATATATATATATATATATATATATATATATATATAAAAAATTGTAAAAATATAATAAGGATTCCAATGAAATATTCCATGAAATATAAAATAAATGATATATTAACAAGTTCACATGCAAGTAGACATTGCTTCCATTTATCAGTTCACATGAAGTAGACCAGTCTGTTTATAAGTCCAGATAAAACAAAAATTGTTTTCTGTTTGCAAAACTTATCATTTTGATGTTAAAATTGTCTCCATTGACTGAAAGTTTGGCTGGGAAGGATGGATGAGATTGCTTAGTCGGATGATCAATTGATTGATTGATCAATAGACTGATTGATCAATTGATTGATTGATTGAAAACAGTCTAGCCAAACTACATGTAACCAACAAACTTTTACTTCAAAAAACATTACTTCTTGTACATTTACTTCAAAAACTACTACATAGTTTCCGATATCTATGCTTTAAAAAGTTACTACTTATAGGTGTAGTGCCTGCTAATTACATTAGTTGCAAGCTACGTTATTTCAAATTTAGAATGAGTTGTCCATTTGTCAGTCCCTTAGTACTGAAGTAATGAGTAGCAATTTACTGGTAATTTGGCAACGCCGTTCAAAGCAGTCAGTTCAATCAAAACAACACAACCCAATAGTTCTGCTTTTTGTTGTTTGACTAAATGACAGGTAGTTAGCAATGTGCCTGAAATGAGAGTGCTGGCAAAATTAATTTCTTTTATAAATTTAATTCTGATATTAATTGAAGATTTTCAGCTGAAACCTAAGTTAGTTATTGCCCAACCCAGTTGAAAACTGTTTTTGAAATATTGAACTTGTATAGTAAACTAGTAAACACCAGTAAAGAAAATTTCAATCCAGGTTGAATTTAACCCATTGCTGCCTGAGATGACCAAAAACAGTCCCTTTATTATTTTAATTGACTGTTTAATTTACTTGTCTAAGCCAGGAGAACTCCCAGCCAGCCTAGACAGCAATTGGCAAACCCTAACTAAAATTCGAGTTATACAGCTGAAGTTCCCCATGGGTGTAATCCCTATAAAATTATTCATAGTCAAACTGGATGTTCTCTTGCGTATGACTTTGCAATATTGATACGCAAAAAATTGCAATTTGGATTGGTGGATCCAGTCAGCGACTTGCAAACACTTCATCACAATTCCTCGATAGGTTGCTTAAAATATCAGTTTTAAACATCGAACAACACATAAATGTGATGTTATACTTGAAGGTAATGGCTCTAACTTTATGTGGAATTTTGCATTATCCAAAGTTTGGCATTTAAAACGATTTTTTAGGGCAACACGTCGATCAATCGTGATAAAGCATTTGCAAGTTGCTGATTGAATCAAAATTGCAATGTTGCGTATTAATATTGAAAAGTCGTAGGCAAGAGAACATCCGGTTGGACTATAAATACATGCTTAGAGTACAGTAACATTTTAATTCCTAAAAAAATATTACTAAAAATATTACCTCCAGTGGCTACCAGATCATCAACAATAACAACTGTTTGGCCAGCAGTAATAGCATCATGCTGTATCTCTAGAACATCCTACAAACCATTGAAAAATACAAATATAGTTCAATCAACAGTACACCACACCTCATAGACACCTGGGAAAACGCTAACCTTGCCATATTCTTTTTCTGATTTAAGTCCAACTGTCTCTCCAGGCAGTTTTCCTTCCTTTCTGACAGGAACAAATGAAGCACCAAGTTTAATTGCAATACCAGGTCCAAAAAGAAAACCACGTGCATCTAGACCTATAGTGATTAACATTTTGGTTATTTACATGTAAACCACATGAATTCACCTATTCCTGCGTAATTAATTTTCTTATAATTCTGCTCAATGGTGTGTTTTTTGAGGAAAACATTTATCAGAGAAGGGTATTTATTGAGGAGAAGGACATTTATAGGGAAAAGGGCATTTACTGGAGGGAGTATTTATTGAAGGGGCAGGGGTGGCACCAGAGGGGTGGATAAGGGGGCTACAGTCCCCCACCACCCCCCATTGGGGAAATTTACAGATTTGTCAAGGAATGATCTGGAAGAAAAATCGTATTTTTATCAATTGGCAAAGAACCTTTTAATTGATTAAGCCAGATAAGTCAGTATGTAATTACAGTCAAACTGGATGTTCTCTTGCGAGCTACATTACAATATTCCCATGCAACATTGCAATGTTGATTGACAAGTTCCGGTCAGCAATTTGCAAATGTTTCGGGAATATTTATTTCCGAAATTCAATATTTTGTTACTTAAACTACCATTTGCATGGCTGAAAATACATTAAATACTATCTACCCACCAACAGTAATATTTTAAACATAAATTTGTATATTTACTGAAAAGAAAGACTACTGAGCAGGCTTCAAAATAAGTGCCAGTCACTGGTCACTGACTGGTAAAATTTTACAGTTTGACCAGCAAATACCATCGCTTGGCGGACATGCATGACCGGTGAATTTTTGAATCCAAGTGACAGCGAATGTGTCAAATTGTAATACGATATGCTGGCGTTGTGCCTAAAGCGTGCTTAAACAATGTTCATATACAAATATAATTCATAATCTATATTATAATACCTTTATCTGTCTGTGTATGCGTGTTTGTTTGTCTCACCGTCATTACCTAAAAACTCAAAAACGGTTACACCATTGGCCCGTTGTATATTATTGTTTCTAAACTCACGAGGTCACATGAACGACGAGTGCAAATAAGTATAACTAAAAATGACCAGTAAAAATTCCACTGTGACCGGTAAATTTATTGAGCCGCCGGTCATAGTAACCGGTATACATTTCAAATTTATTTCGAAGCCTGCTACTGAGGAATCTTCCTTGAGGAATCTACTGAGGAATCTTCACAAGGAATCTTCATGAGACATTTACAAGTTGCTTAAGCCAAATTGACAATCAACATTGCAATATTGCAAAGTCGCATGCAAGAGAACATCTGGTTATGTAAAACTTTAAAAATGAAATAGAACAGCTGTAGAACACAGAATAAGGTATACAGTACCATATGTTGTGTAGAAGCCAACAGTGATAATAACAACACACAAAATTCCATTTTCCATCAGTTACATAATTGGACAAAAATGGCAAAAGTTAAACAACTGTACTTGGAAAACAAATGCTGTAGCTTGTCGGTTATTGCAATAATTTCACACTGACAAGAAAGAAAAAGCCATTCTAGAAGATCAAATTTTGAAAATTTTTTAGGGGAGAATTACCCCACCCCCTCCGAGCCCCCCTGTCAGGGACCTTAGCCCCTCTGTCATGGAATTCCTGGTGCCACCCCTGGAAGGGTGGGTGTGTTTATTGTAGAAGGGTGCTTATTGAATGTGGTGCATTTATTAACATACCAACAATGACATCCACTTGTTTATACGATGTTCTGATATGATCTGTTAAAAGATCAATAGCTGCTGAAAATGCTTCGGGATTTTTCAAAAGTGGGCAAATGTCTCTATAATATATTATATATATATATATATATTATTCAGTGAAATAGATGGTGTGCCATTTTTTATCCCACAAATGTGTCGTGAGGCACCCTGCAAGCAGACCCTTAAAAATCTGCTGAAATCAAGTCAAATCTTTCAAGTCGCTGCAGTCCAAACTTCTGGACTAGTCAATCTCGCTTTCTTCCATCAAACTGGTTTTTAGGTCGCACGCATTGAATAGGTGAGTTTCAGGGTGTTGCACGTGCATCATTTTTCAAAGAAACTGGCAAGCTCCACTCAATTAAAAATACAGTTTCTGAATGTTTAACACAGTTATTTTGCTGTTGTTGGCTCGCTAGCAAATCTGTTTGCCATTGCTTACTTTGTGGGGAGCCCGCCAAGAGCCCAGGGTGCTGCGCGCGCATTGTTTTTGAAAGGAATTGGTGGGCTCTTGGCAGACTGCTGTTGTAATATCCAGAAACTGTATCTATACTTTGTTGATTTTAAATAGTATGTTTACTGAGAGGAGCTTGCCAGTTTTTTTGAAAAATGAGTTAAGTTTTAATACACAGTAATACATTGAGAAATGACAATTAATTTAACTGCAAAATTTCCTATTCTTACCTAAATAAGATTCCTGGTTTGGGAAAGTCGGGTACTGCTCTTATTAAAGAAGAAATGAGGTTCTTCTTCGCTTCATCGGAAGATGCCATGTTGTCAGTTTTCTTCTGTTCACTAGTGTTCAGCTCAGTGCACTCTAATTGATCTAATACCACTAAAATCAGTAGTGTCTTTTCCGGAAGAAAAATGTTGTCTGGAAGGCGGCCAAACGGTTATGTTTTGTGACGTCAACGGCTCGCGAATGCCGCGTGGCGTGCGTGGCGTGTAAAAAGAAGGACCTGATACGTGGCGTGTGAACGAATACAACAAAATAGACGAATTCAGTTGAATAAGATGTCAATTTTGAACGTAGTGTAAAATGAATGTGATACTGACTGAATAGCGTGTACTACAGACTGTAGTACACGCCATTCAAAAAAACATCTTTCACAATCAGCGCAAAATGCAATGCGTTTTACCCGACTCTAAAACAGCATGCTTTGTCTCTTTTAAATAAGCGCCGCCCTCGATTAAGTGCCGGCGGCGCTTATTCGAACAAATACGGTATTGTCGGGATTTTAGCGATGAAAATACACTTAAAGTTTGCTGTGTTAATTACGTGATTAGACATATATCCAAGTAATTTTTGACTTTCGTCGATGATTAAATCCACATCAAATTCATCAAAAACGACAAAATCGTCGCGAAGTATCTTCGTGTGCCGTGCCGTTACGGAGTTACCGTATTTGTTCGAATAAGCGCCGCGGCGCTAATTAATTTTTCCGCGTCTCAACATGCGGCGTTTGATCGAGAGCGGTGCTTATTCGAGGGCGGCGCTTGTTGCTTATTATGGCCATTCTCGTCCCCAGAGCCTCTCCCGTGCTGGCGCGCGGAAAAGGGGCAGGCTTGTTTGCCCAATAACCAATCAGAGTGCGTGTTGTCGTTCATTTACTTCCGGTTTTTTATATTGATGTGGACCTACTGTATTTGTCGGGAGAGTGCTTGTTCAGGTCTCCAACAAAACGCGACGTTCGAAGGTTAAATATAAACGTTTGATATCCTCACAAAATTTGATATTCCCCTCCCCCCCCACCTTTTGATATAAAACAACAGACATGTAGCTACAAAACTGATGCAATATCAATTGTGTCAGGAAATAAACTGTAAACAGTGTAGTCAATCTACTGAGTGTATGCATTTTGAGTATCTATGTGACGTTTGCGTGTTTTGAGTATTTTATATGACGTTTTTTAACCTTTAAGAGTCTGTAAAATCTTCCTCCAAAAGCCAGGAAATGGAATTCAGCGACTCTCGATTTCAAAATTTCCCGGGGGAGCATGCCCCCGGACCCCCTAAAAATTTATTCTGATTTCGGCTCCCCCCTTTCAAAATCCTGGCTACGTGCCTGTCTTGTACTACGTGACCACACATATTTAATAATTATAACTTATATATATCCGGTATTTCAATGCACAACATTTTCGTCCCCAGAGGTCACGATCTATTTGGCTGCCAAGTGATCGTGACTTCTGGAAACGAGAATGAATCTATAGACTAGAGTTGTACAATCGCTCTCGTCACTCGATTAAGTTAATATTAAGCGGAAACGGGTTGACAATGTTTCTCGCGCATACATGCTCGACATGCAGAAATTCGACTCGATTTCGGCAGAGGGTCGCGAGGTTGGCATTAGAATTTTGTGTTAAGTTTTAATACACAGTAATACTTTGAGAAACGACAATTAATTTAACTGTAAAATTTCCTATTCTTACCTAAATACGATTCCTGGTTTGGGAAAGTCGGGTACTGCTCTTATTAAAGAAGAAATGAGGTTCTTCTTGGCTTCATCGGAAGCTGCCATGTTGTCAGTTTTCTTTTGCTCACTTCAGCTTAGTGCACTCTAATATTTAAGGACCGGGCTTAACTTAGCTTTATGTGAGTTAGAGTTGACAGAATTATTGGTTCGAGCCTTATGATTGGATGAAGCTAAACTTCCGGCTGCTGGGGGCAACTGACCGACTTACGTGACGTACGTGAATACGTGACGCTTTTTTTGCCGATTTTTGACTGCCCCCTACCCTCTGTGATAATCTGTGACGGTTGGCATTACCCCCACCCCACCCCCCAAATACCAAATACAATATTCACCTATTAGAATCATTGTCCTTCAGGGACGTAGCCAGGGGGGAATCGGGGTAGCCGCGGCTCCCCCCTTTTGATATAAAACAACAGACATGTAACAGCAAAACTGATGCAATATGAATTGTGTCAGGAAATAAACTGTAAACAGTGTATTCAATCTACTGAGTATATGCATTTTGAGTATCTATGTGACGTTTGCGTGTTTTGAATATCTATGTGACGTTTTTTAACCTTTAGAGTCTGTAAAATCTTCCTCCAAAAGCCAGGAAATGGCATTTCAGCGACTCTCGATTTCAAAATTTCCCGCATGCCCCTGGACCCCCTAAAAATTTATTCTGATTTTGGCTCCCCCCGTTTCAAAATCCTGGCTACATCCCTGTCGTCCCTTCTGTCTGAGGTATGTTTCCCAGCAAAAATAGATTGAATATTGCCAAACGAAAGCAAAATTTTGATTGGATTGATGGAAACTCCTGGCGAAAATTCAGGTTTTATTTATTATTTATTCGTCTTTATTTTATGAATTCTTGCAACCATGCATGTCAAGCTGTGCCTTTGCTCTTATGAATAGTCTCCTCACACCTTGAATCATTCATTGTAAGACCACATATATGTTTGATCTTTGATGCCTTTAATTAATGCTATCTTTATTTGATTTAGGATAGTTCATAGACTTTTTTCTTGACTTTTGAAACCTCGAACAGTTGGAGCTGCCCTACAAAAAATCAAGAGATTCACGCGGTTTCGGACTCAAATTGTGTTTTTTTCTCAAATATTCAAGCTACGTTTTTGCTGCTAAAAGACGTGTAGCATGTTTGCATTTCTTTGTAATTGGGTCATAACAAAATATAACTTAAAAAATAAATATTTTCTTGCATATAAAGAGGACTGGGCGCTACCAAACGTTTTGCGCATGTGCGACGTCCGAGCTCGTCCTCGGAAAAAGGGCGGGAAGACACTGAAATATTTGGACTGGTCCGAGATTCCGACATAAAAGTTAAAATTATAAGCATACTACCAAAAAGGTAAGGTAGGTAATTTGTGCATGGCTTTCTTGTTAATATTGTAACATATTCTGAATTTACTCCTTCGTAATTTTCTTTACCTTTTTTTAAAACACAAATGAATAGTCGAATCTTACTTAGTCTTCACTGTCTCGTTGTCACCACGGCTAGTTCCCACTTCTCTTGCAATGTTTACTCAGCGAATTCACGCATGCGCAAACGTTTGGCAGCGGTGTTCACGTGGTCAGCCTCCATGATGGCTTCAAAATTTGATTTGTAGGTATCGTTCCCGTCCTTATTGCAGGTTAGTCAATTCTCAGAATTTCATTCTCGTCCCCAGATTCCGTCACTTTTTTAGCGCGCAATCGCGAGAAAATTATATAGAGATTAAATATCATCAAATAGAGATTTTGTAGGACAATTTATTCGATCTTTATTGCTAAACCACCTCATTTTTTGCTCATATCTACATTCTTTACAAATAGCTTGGAAGGCCAACTGATACTAGTAGAAACCAATTAGTGGACTATTACAAATCCTGAATTCTGATTGCCTGAGCTAATCACAGCTGTCTATTGGTCATAGATCACTAGTAGCAAGAGTCAAGTTTTACATTGCAAAATAATGACAGAAAACTGCAGTTTGTTTCTTTAAAATAATAGTTTTGGGCTGACTGTTGTGCTGTTTTAACTTAGAACAATGACTAAGTATTGCAAAACAATGCCTTGCCCATTTTTCCAAGGCAAAATTGGCACAATGTCCAGTCCAAGCCACACTGGCCCAGAGGTTTTGGAGGTTGTCCGCCAAAAACTTGGAGGTTTGGAGAACTGATCTCTATAAAATCAGTGATTTGGAGGCTGTACCTCCGCAATATTTGACGCGGATCTCCGCCAAAACCAGCTATCCGCCATATTTGGCGCGAAGCGAAGAAAAAGCGGGGGGAAACCGAAGGCGCGAGTAAGGTAAGAGAGGATAATAGAGATCCCTCTGGTTCCCAGGGTAAGTCCAAGCTTGCCCTGACTAATTGGTTTATACTATAAACAATTTGACAACTCAGATTTGCTGTCTAATTGTTAATTATCACTCATCGATCTCTTGCACTGCATTGACAATTGACCTTCAGTTCACAAGAAACCCGTTTTCATATTACACTTTTTCACTAACACTACAAAGTTAAGATTTTATAAGCTAAGGTACAATATCATATACCCAAAAAACTTAGACTACTTCCATTTACAATATCCTACACTACTTCGCAAATTATTAATTCATTCGGTCAATGTACAATAAACAGATACTAAGGCCTAAGTCAAACGTCGCTCTTCTCATGCGCCAAACCTAATGCAAATCAGCATAAACAAAGGATTTAGCTCATTTTCATTAGGTTTGGCGCATGAGAAGAGCGACGTTTGACCTAGGCCTTAGAATTTTTAAGTGCTGTCTCCACAAAGTTACAGAAGAATGATATACCTATCAGACACCGGTGTCCAAAGTATTTTTTTTCTAATTGCGCACGTAGTATTTACAAATGAAACAGCTTCTTCGTTCTAATTATATTCTAATTAATCGACCTTAATTCGATTTGTTGCTTTGAAGTCACACTTTCTGGCGTGACCGCAAACCAGGGCAACGCCGTTTTCAAAATGCAACAATATTGCGCGAAAGGTCGATCGCTTTTAATAACATTCCGCCCGCGGGAAGTTTTAGAACAGCTTTCGTGGCCTTTGCGTCCCTAGCTAGCCCGGCCCGTTTCTTATAGCTTGCTAACGATAAATCAAGGCTCTCCATACGTGTTCAGAATTAAAGCTAATCAGATAAGAGAAACGGTGGGATATAAGAACCCTTTCATTGCCACGTGTTGTAAACGCTGACCTCAATGACCGAGGATGACCGATTCGAGATGGGTCACTTCTCCCATAGTAGTAACCGCTGATCTTTCTCTGATAATAAATTTATAACAAGATTGACCGAACTGCGGGCGCGGATGAGCCCACTGTTAGATAAACATATTAAACAGAAAAATGTCAGCGGTTGCTACCATGAGAGAATGAACCAGTCCAGCTAAGTCAGTGGTTGTAAATTGCTTGGTGTGTCCCGCGCCCTGCGCACGGTACACCAGCAATTTTAGCTTGGCTGGTTTTTCAATTTTCACACCTACATTACTACATATACACATACACATATAAATGGATTTATAAACCTTATCTGATATTCTTGAAGTGCCTATGAAACGAAATTTCACTTCAGTTTTTTAAGATTGTATTCGGAAGAAGACCTAAGATAATGAAAAATGGCTTTTACATGCCTTTGTAGTCAATCGAGATATGGTCTGGAAACTCGGCAAACTTCAAAGCGCCTATAATGAGCTGTGATTATGTTGAACCATACCTTACACCGTGCACATCCTTTGTTTTAGGTTTATTAATATTTAAATAGCACGGTTGAGTGATTGAACTGAAACGTTGTTATTGGACAATTCGTTCATTATACTAAAATACAATGTGTTCAGTGACCGTGCACCGTGCACAAAAATGCATAAAGACGAACAAAAAGATAGACCAAAGACTTTAGCTGAGTTTCCAGACCATATCTCGATTGAGTATGATGCCTTTCAAATCTTATCCCATTCTTGAGATATTGGCTATGCAATTTGAGCAATGACGTACGTCACACGTTGTATGTGGGGGAAGACGGAAAATCAGTCATATCTTTGGATTGGTCTGACTAAACCGAATCAAAAGTTGGAAATTTGCCTTGGGGTATGGTCTGATTACATCTGCAATGTGTGGTTTGGTGAAGTCGAACCAATCCAAAGATATGACTTATTTTCCGTTTTCTCCCACATACAACGTGTGACGTCATTGCTCAAATTGCATAACCAATAACCATAGATAATGGAAGGGGAACTGGATAGGAAACTTCAAACGAGGTTAAAGAACCGGAAACGTTGTTTACACAACTTGCTATGGTAATTACACACTTAAAAGCAGCTAATGCACCTATTGCTGAAATTAGACAAAAGTGTAATATGCCATGTAGGACCACCCGTTAGGTGCATTGCTCGCTTATAAGTGTATAATTACCATAGCAAGTTGTGCACACATCGTTTCCGGTTTCGTAAGTTTCCTATCCAGTTCCCCTCCCATTATCTATGCAATAACTCAAGAATGGGGTAGTAAGAACACCTAAGATAATGAAAATGGCTTTTCCAACTACAATTTTAAACAACTGAAGTGAAATCTCGATTCATAGGTACTTTAAATGACATCACGGTTCCCACACTGTCAATTAAATCTAGATTGTTGAAATTAGTGAAATAAACTTACTAGATAAATACTTAATGAAAAGACAAACGTTCTCTGACCAAATATTTAGATTTAATTCGAGCTTTCGGCTGCCAGACTGCAGCCTTCAACGGGATAATAAAAATGAAATATAAAACCATTAAATCTAAATATTTGGTCAGAGAACGTTTGTCTTTTCATTATGTATAATCCTGGCCGCGCTTCGTCAATTTTTTCATTTAGATAAATACTACCAAATCATCTACTTAATTATTCACAAATCATTCGAAATATGCCACACACATTTAATTTACAAGTTCCATTCTAATTAATTAACTACATGAGAACACAACCAGCCAGAAGGAAAGAAAATAGGGAACAACTGATCCCACCGCCCCAACGGACAATATTCCTAAATATTTTAAGGATTTACTTGATAATTCAATTTTTCTGGAGAGTTTCGCAACGTTACAACGAGTAGGAATTGTGACGACCCCTCCCCCCTCACTGGAAATTCTGGTTGCGCTCCCAAACTACATATTTTTAATTCCACACCATAAATATATTCTCATTTTACACTGGACGAATCGTGGAATAGCACCCCTTTGCCAAGGCTGGGGGGTTAGGACGGGGAAACACTACACTAATAATTGTAATGAACTTAACTATACAGTTTTCTTTCTCGAAGCTTCTCAACAGAGTTAGCGCGATCATCGAGCTTGGACTCGACGCGTGTGGCTTGCTGGGAAATGAATGTCGTCCCCAGTCTTCGCCTCGCGGGCTAACTTTTCTTTTGTGCAATTTTATACATCGGTGTATCTTACATCAAGTTCTTCCAGTACAGGAAGTTTACTCTGCAAATAAAAAAGAGCTACTCAGTGATACGACGAAAAATGTCTGGAGTCTAATACGTGACTTGGTTTCAACGAGGGGCAAAGCATTCCAAAAATCCGTACACTTCGACGAAAAGTCCGCGAAAAGTCCAGCAGAATTTTAAAAATCCTTAAAAATCGAAAACTTCTTGAAAATCCTTGAAAATCCATAAAAATCCTTTGAAAATCCATAAAAATCCTTTGAAAATCCATAAAATCCGACTCAATTGATCAAAATCCACAGAAAATCCGAATGAGAAAATCCAAGGACTTTTGGAAGTCCAAAAGTCTCGTACACTTTTTTGGAATGCTTTGCCCCCCGGGTTTCAAGATACTCTCTCATGACTCCAACATACTCTGACTTGACTTCGATTACTACCATTTGCATTCAAGCGTTTAGTGAACAACTAGTTGTTTTCGAGTTTTGAATCAAACGTTGTCCAATGACAACTATACGTTTGACAGATCAAATCAATAACGAATAGGGGGTGTAACTTTCCGTTGTCAATACTTGTCATCGTTCTGCTTTATAAGTAATAGCATAAAAAGAGGTGTATTAGTTATTAAACAACGTCCCGTTCGATGAGGGTGATTTAGTAATGACCCAAATCGAGCGGGACGTTCAATAGCTAATCACCTCTTTTTATGCTATTCCTTTGTAATATCATGTTTGCGGGAATTTCTTTTGTTTGCGGGAATTTCATTTGTTGTCACCTCCGTTGACGTCAAACTGGGTATGATTCGTTCTAATCAGACCTGGTTTGACATCAACGGAGGTGGGATTAGTAAAAATGAATATACTGAGGTATATTAGTTGTTCATGGACCTGTGAGAACAAAAGAAATCCCCACAAACATGATATTATACACGGCAGCGTTTGCTTGGAATAACTTGTCTTTGGCTTAAAGTGCTTATGTCACAAAATATTTTTTTTGACTTTTGAGTAGAGGACAAAAAGTTAGTTAATAGCTTCTTTAACATTTTTCGGTTTTCTCTTTTCATTCACGAGATATGCGGCTCTAAACCTTGAAAAATTGGCTTTTAGCAAAAAATTGTCGCGCCCGAGAAAAAAACGGAAAAGGGTCTGGGGCGACAGCCGTGTGACGTAGCTTAAGGGACGGGGGTTCGAATTCACATGTGAAGGAGTTCTAAAAAGCTATTGTTAAAATTAATAAGTCCCTTAAGCTACGTCACACCACGCTCGTCCCAGACTCTTGTTGATACGCGACATTTTCACGAAAATTGCTGTTTAGAGCCGCATATCTCGCGAATGAAAAGAGAAAACCGAAAAATGTTAAAGAACCTATTAACTAACTTTTTGTCCTCTACTCAAAAGTTAAAAATTTTTTTTGTGACATAAGCACTTTAATTGTGAGAATTGGAATGATCAGAGTACGCAGATACGCGTGTCTGATAAGGGTAGTTCACTTCGATATGACCTGCCAAACGCGTTTATTTTGTACTCCATGTTTGTCGTGGCCTGTGAGAAAATATCAACACAACGTTGAAACTTGAAACGGAAGCAATAACAACGAAAATTTACACCCCCTATTCGTTGCTGATTTGATCTGTCAAACGTATAGTTGTCATTGGACAACGTTTGTTTCAAAACCCGGAAACAACTAGTTATTCGCTAAACGCTTGAACGCAAACGCTAGTAAGATACTGTGACTTGAACTCAAAATACTCTAACATAACTTCAAGATACTCTCTATGCTGTGATCTGACTTCAAAACATTGTGATTTGTGGGGTAATACACTTAGAGCCCGAATTATTGACCTTTTTCACTATAGCTATTGTAAATATATATACATACCTTAAGTTTTTCATACATGACAGGTGATAGCTTAGTGCTGTTTAAATTCAGGTTCTTTAAACTGGTAAGAATGACAAGTGATGATAAACCAATGTCAGTCACAGGAGTTTCACAAAGATTCAGTGATTCCAACATTGGAAGATGCTCGGCCAATATCTGTAAACCTGTATCCCCAAACTATAAAGAAAACACAAAAAAAAACAACTCTCCATTATAAGATAGATGTAATACAACGGCGTTTCTGATTGGCTACCGTGCGTGCTCCATTTAACAATTAGACAACGAGTCCGAGTTGTCTATGAGCGAATAGTCAACGAAGGCGAAGCCTGAGTTCACTATTCGCTCATAGACAACGAGGACGAGTTGTCTAATTGTTTTAGTATACACCCTGTACCTACTCTAAAAAATACAGTTTTTCTAGTGCAAACTGACGAAAATGTTGTGTTATTTAACCACTCGTGAGCGGCAAGTAAAAGCAGATTTATTAATGAAATACGGTTTAATTGTATTTCGTTCCTTACCATTAAAAATCTTCATGCCACATTTTGTGGCGTTTTTAGTTTTCTCAGGGATAGAATTTTCTATCAAACTCTCAAAAAATTCCTCCAAAACGTCTGCAAAACGAGAGTTTACTGCCATATTTTTTCAGGTTTGTTTTCATTTTTCTCAAACGTTGTCCATCACGAATAAAAAACGGTTGAGTAGCCAATCAGAATGCAGGATTTGTAATAGACGATGGTTGGGTGTATACTAAAACTCGATGGAGCACGGCAATAGACCTTTCCGCATGAAGTGAATGGATCACGTGATCTTTCTTTTTGACAAATCTGATTGGCTAATGTCCAATGTTTGTCCGAATAGGCCGTGGGCCAACCAAGGAAAAATGCTCTAGAAAAACGATTCCGTTGCACATGTTCGGGAAATAAAATATTTTCACATGAACTTACGTTTTGAAATGTGCTGAGTTCCCCCAAAAAGTTCCCAAGCCTGAAACCTGCCAGTTTTTTCGTAAATGGCTATTCATTTTCACTAATTTCATGCAAAATGTGAGTGAGTTCTGCCATTGTTCACCGATACGGAAGGATGACGATACTAGATAATATTACTCAAAAGGACCTTCTTAGGAACCAGTCTCTCACGCGCGTTAATATTGTTAACTAACAACAGTTTAGCTCGAATCCTTTTGAGATATGTAACTTAACACCCTGCATGTAAACAAACAGAGCTGCTGTGTTGATTGTGGACATGGTTCGAAAGAATATAGATATTACTTTCTAAATTCCTGATTTATGGCTGTATTTGTATGAAATCAAAAGGATGTTGTTGCTTAGTCATTGGGTTATTTATCTGCATTGTTTTATAAGCGATCGCAGTGTTCAGTTCAAATGTGTAAGCCGTAAGCCAACGTGATATACCAGCATTTCAATTTCAAATATCGCTTTAAAAGCCTGAATTCAGAGGTAATATTAGTTTATCATTGACCTAACATAACGTGTATGTCAGTTATTGCTTTTTGCCAATAAGCGAATAGACATCTATCTATATGTACGTCAGAATCGCCACACAATTAGCACGTGGAAATCTTTCTCCAGTTCGTCGTGGTTTTACAGAGCTGATAATCTACATTGGTACAGTTTCTGTTCTTTAACGTTCGCAGACTTCCTTCTAGTTTGAAGTTATGTGAGCTCTGTGCTGTCTCAAATTTTCTGTGAACAAACGATCGGCAATACTTCATATTAATGTCATCTCTGATATCAGATTCGCCTACGCCATACCTTTGAATTGAGCCGGTCGATCGTTTTTAAAACTTTCTTCCTTAATCCAGAGCAATAACCCAATGCCTACACAACAACATCCTTTTGTTTTCATACAGATATAGCCATAAATCAGGAATTTAGAAAGTAATATCTACATTCTTTCGAACCTTGTCCACAACCAACACAGCAGCTCTGTTTGTTTACATGCAGGGTGTTAAGTTACATATCTCAAAAGGATTTGGGCTAAACTGTTTTTAGTTAACAATATTAACGTACGTGAGAGACTGGTTCCAAAGAGGGTCCTTTTGAGTAATATTATCTAGTATCGTCATCCTTCCGTATCGGTGAACAATGGCAGAACTCACTCATATTTTGCATGAAATTAGTGAAAATGAATAGCCATTTACGAAAAAACTGGCAGGTTTCAGGCTTGGGAACTTTTTTGGGGAACTCAGCACATCTCAAAACGTAAGTTCATGTGAAAATATTTTATTTCCCGAACATGTGCAACGGAACGAAACGTTTTCCACTTGTGGCCCACGGCCTAGAAGTTTTGGATGTCTGAAGTTTGGCAAGAGCCAATCAAATCTCTCAATGCGTTATCCACGCACTTCATGCGAAAAGGTCTATTTCAAATGTGGTGAGAAACTCATTTTTAATCAGCGAAATAAATCTTGTTTCCCATTGCTTTGTGTGCGATTCTCTGTTATAAAAGAAATGGTTCATGGTTTGGCGTGCTCCATTGAGTTATGGATGCACTTGGGAAGTTGGGAGAGCACTCAAAAATCTAGAGTTGTTCTCACCCATCACCTCAGGGGCGGATACAGGGGGGGTGTGTGTGACTGGGTGACTAGTCACCCCCCTTCCCTGCCCCAACCAATACAGGATTATACAGCGATACACTAGCAGCTGTTTATACAAATCACAACAGTTACTCGTGTGTAAAACGTGCATAAATTATATTGTATAACAATGCTTATTGACACAGGCCGTAGCTATGGCCTCTCCTTTGCAATAAGATTGGACATCATGATACGCTAATATCTTGTAAATTTGAAACCCCAATTTTAAAACAGTAAGAATCACGATTATATAGACGTATTGTATACAATCTCAATCTGTAATCTGAATATACATAGTAATTTTGGAACATAAACGTATAAAACATATCCCCATGAGTCCACGACAATGACGACATATGGTGTATTCATATATTTGGGTATTTTGTTTGGTAATTTTTATCCTTCAAAACTCTTACAAATCCCCCTCAAAATGCAGGAAATGCTATTTCAGAGACTCTAAAATTCAAAATTTTTCCAGGGGAGCATGCTCCCGGAAGTTTGTCGCATCTTCGGCGCCACCCTGCCCCCACGTAGTAAGTATTACCTGTTTTGCCCCCTCCCCCCCGCCCTTGTTAAATATTCTGAAAGAAACAACTGAGCACCTTATAGTCACCCCCCTTGCAAAAATCCTGTATCCGCCACTGCACCTCGACCAATTCTTACGGCCTGGCCAAACACTTTCAACATTTCATTCAACATCGTCGAATTCAACATGTTGAAAGCGTTTGGCCACCCCTGTTGAATGATGTTGAACCTTGTTGAATGGTGTTGAATGATGTTGAACGAAATTTGAACATGTTCAAATTTTCTTTCAACACGCGTTCAACATTTCTATTGTTCTCAAAATGTTGAAAGGTGTTGAACGCATTTGGCCACATTTCATTCAACTTTGTTGAACAGAGACAAGCGGGATATTGTCAATTCCAGCTTTTGTGGTAGCCCGCGTTCAATTAATTGTCATTCATTCATGAATGTTGAACGATGTTGAATTCATTTGGCCACTCGTGCTTTCAACATTATTCAACATCGTTCAACATTGTTGAATGATGTTGAATGCGATGTTGAAAGCGTTTGGCCAGGCCTTTACGCTTTTTTCGTGCTCTTCCAATTTCCCGCGTGCATCCAGAACTCGATGGAGCAAGTCTTACGTATTTCACTATGGCAAACGCCAGGCTATTTTATTTGTCACAGAAAAAATCCACCGACAGAAAAGGGTTAAAAACTATCATTTATTAAGTACTTCACGTTGTGAAATAGAAATGAAACTCACGTGAGTAGACCATAAATTGAGATGCATTAAGGTCGGTAGTTGAATCAAGTATTCAGCACACATGCTTGTCACGTGAGTAAACGCCAAGTTGAGTGACTTCAGGTTTCCAAATGAACCAGATCTGATAATACGTCCAAGATCCTCGTCCTTAAAAAAGGTTGAATGAATGAATGAATGAATGAATGAATGAATGAATGAATGAATGAATGAATGAATGAATGAATGAATGAATGAATGAATGAATGAATGAATGAATGAATGAATGAATGAATGAATGAATGAATGAATGAATGAATGAATGAATGAATGAATGAATGAATAACTTTATTTAACCACGCTAATATCGTCAGCAAATGCTGATTTCCACGATAGGCGTGTAAAATTAAAGTACAAATACAAGAAATATTATATAGTAATAGTTAATAACAAATAGTAGCATAATACAGTTGTATAACATTACAAAAATATAGTTTCTATATTTACAAAATTTAGTTAAAAAGCATGAGTCGCGATTTTTCTTTCAAAATAGGACCGTGTTTTACTTTTTCTTAAGTCAGCTGGTAGGGAGTTCCATAACGCAACTCCGTCAAACATAAAACTCTTTTTCATGCAGTTTGTGCGTGGCTTCGGCAAACAAACTGAGCTGTGACTTTCGCGAAGATTATAGTGAAACAGTTCGTCTTTGTATGTAAATAACTCATGGAGGGAATTTGGCCCCATATTGTTCAGAACTTTGAACATCATTAAGGATCAACAAAATAATCAATTGTAACTATACAATATAAACATTGTGGATATGACAAGACCGCCAAATATTGCAGAAAGCTAACTACTTTGTTTCAATAATTCATTCTAAGAGACTTACAGTTGATTTGGTCGGTAACGTAAGAACCGTTGGACCTCCTCGGTTTTGCTAAAACAAGGGATATAGGATTAAAACAAAAACAGAAGATTGTATACTTTAGTCAACCGAAGTCTAAACCACATGGACACATTAAACTAACAAGTCCACGATACAAAAAACTTACCATTTCACGGAATTTCGCTTTCCTACACGAGTAAAGAACATAAAAAATATATGTATTAAATATAATATATATATATATATATATATATATATATATATATATATATATATATATATATATATATATATTTAAAACACTCATTAATAATTCATGAAGAAAACACAAAAGAAATCATGACCGTGAAGGAGGTTGTATATCTGATACAAACCACACGTGGTTGTATCACATCTACAACCACTAGTGGTTGTATATCAGGTCACTATCTCCGCTCTAAAACATTGAAATTGAGCTTTTTCTGAATTAATCTGAACAAATATTACTCATATTAACATCAAAGACTCGGCGTGTTTTAAGCTGTTTACAACATTCGCGTCCGTGTTGTATCGAATATATAATCACTCGCCTTCGGCTCGTGATTGTATATTCGATACAACACGGCCGCTCATGTTGTAAACATTACATATATATATATATATATATATATATATATATATATATATATATATATATATATGAAGTTTATGTAAATCAAGAGGAATCTATATCACATATACAGACCCTCATTAAACATGGATTTTCTTTGTGTTTTCCTCATGGATTATTGAGTTTTAGAAATTATATTAAAGTGATGTAGGTACATGTATGTGCATGGTACATGTGCAAGCTTGGTGTAATGTACTACCAAAATCAGTAGAGTCTCTTTTCTGGAAGAAAAAAATGTTGTCTGGAAGGCGGCCAAACGTTTATGTTTTGTGACGTCAACGGCTCAGGAATGACGCGTGGCGTGTGAACGAATACAACAAAATAGACGAATTCAGTTGAATAAGATGTTAATTTTGAACGTAGTATAAAATTAATGTGATACTGTAGTACACACCATTCAAAAAACATCTTGTTCAACAGAATTCGTTGATTTCGTTTAATTCGTTCACACGCCACGCCGCATTCCTGAGCCGTTGACGTCACAAAACATAAACATTTGCCGCCTTCCAGACAACCTTTTTTCTTCTGGAAAAGACACTCTACTGATTTTGGTAGTAACAGACGTTTGGTGGACATTCGTCAACACTATATATGCACTATGGACAAAAAAACAGAAAATTACTAACTTTTCGCACAAAGCTTCGTAAGCCTTTTGACCCTCTCCAGAGCTCTGTAATGTCGATATGATTTGAAGTTTTTCTTCTTCGTTTGAAAGGACGTCAACATCAAGCATTTTAACCAAGACCTATAAGGTACAAATAAAATGGAATTGTAAGCTATTCCGCGAGAATTTTGTTTGTAACAAAATGACAAACTTGCGCAAATCAACAATCTGAAGAGTAGAATAATTAGGATTTAAGGTGGCTCCACACAGTTTCTTGAAAATGGAAAATACAAGTTTGAGAGCCAAAACACGTGCATAAACAATTCGGAAAAAGACTAAAACTAAATGTTACGCATATATAGTTAAACAGTCTGACAATCAAAAACTGTTACCAACTGTTACCTTCAAACTAATTTAATTCGAAAAAAACTTTGGTGAACCCCAATTTTTTTTTTCATTAAAACTTTTGCTGAAGTATGAGTAATCAATAGGCCGATTTTAAAAAAATTCTGTAGAACATTAAACATTAACAAACATGATTTTTCCGGAAAAAAAATTATTCGTTCTACAGAATTTTTTTAAAATTGGCCTATTTATTACTCATACTTCAAGAAAAGTTTTAATGAAAAAAAAATTGGGTCACCAAAGTTTTTTTCGAATTAAATTAGTTTGAAGGGTAATTTGGCAGCCATTTTGAAACGTCATGGTTGCCATAGGAACAACTGTTGCTATTTATTTGGTAACAGTTTTTGACTGTCAGACTGTTTAACTATGCACAACATTTAGTTTTATTATTTTACCGAATTGTTTAATCACGTGTTTTGGACTCTCAAACGTGTCTTGTATTTTCCATTTTTCAAGAAACTGTGTGGAGCCACCTTAATCTTACCTCAATACAGGTTTTGTCACCTCTCAGGGAAAGCAACATGAATGGACCAATCATCGTCTTTTTGAGTTTCATTAGGAATTTCTTTTTATTAACACAACATCTCATAATCCTTGCAACCTGTTCAAATTGAAAGGCAAAAATCTTATATGATGAACGGGGGGAAAATGTCAAACAGAGTAAAAAGATACAGTTGTCCTAGAATCAGAATAATGCGCCTGAAGTACACTGGCAACAAAAATTAAGTTTGTCTAATTTAAAAAGAACTCATAAAATTGTAATAGAAGATCTTTTACTTTTTTTTGGCGTTTTCAAGATATTTCAATTTGTTTAATATATAAATGAGATGGTCTCTGACGTCAGGAGCAGGGTACAGTATTTTCACAAGTAGCAAAATCAGTTATATATCTCTAAATTTGTTCAACGATTTCACTTGAAACTGTGCACATAAAAATGCCTTGCGACACTGAACATTTCATAACTGATGGTGCTTTGTGACGTCAGAGCCCATCTTATTTACATACTAGAAATACATGAATGCAACAACCCCTCGCCCACTTTTATTAAATGCTTTTTTGAAACACCCCCTACCCAACCACCCACCCACCCACCTTGATTAAAATAAGCACACCTGATATACAGGCAATATAAAACAAACAGATATAAAAACAAATGATAATCCTCAAGATAGTTCTATAATTTATGGATAAGATGACTAAACACTGATTTAACATATCAAAGCAAAACATAGACTTCATTGTTAAATTCTGGTTGTACAAAATATTTTTTTGGAGGTTTCAAAAGGGATTATTTTTAACAAGCTTTAAATGGCTTCCCTATGCATACATGTTTTGCAAAGGCAGAATTAAAAGTCAACTAACAACAGCTCAAAAATTACATTTATAATAGACTCGGAGATAAAAACAATTCGGTTGAATCGGATTCTAGAAAGAAGTATTAAACAGGCAACGTTTCAGTCGAAAATTTGGAAATACAGCCAAAACATCTTGTCCACATAAAGTCTATGGTAGTGTTTTAAGTTAGCTTTAGTTAAGGTGATTTATGCTTTGGACGAGCAAAGGGGAAGCACGAAAACGTAAAGCAGTATCTTGTTTAGGTTAAGCGAAAACTTGAAAACAACAAGAATCCTACCGTTAACTTTAAAACGATTTGACCACGGAATTCAGATCGAGTTTTTGTTTACCATACGGCGTTTGATTTCTTCAAGTTCTCTGGTTTCTCTTCAAGATATATTAAACGGGTTGTTTGTATCCTTCTTTTCTTCGTGCTCCATTTCGTTTCGATTTAATAAACGAAAGCAAAATACTATTTGTCCAGTGTCCAACCATTCTTACCGCGTGACACCGTACCAAACATATATATATATATATATATATAAATATATATATAAATAAACTATGTCCCAGATTTCGTCTCCCTCGCTTTTTCTACACGCGTGTAAAGTGGACTACACGCATGTCGAGATTAGCACCCTCACCGGGCTCCGGGCCTTCGGCCCTACGCCCGGGCTCGGGGATTAAACAAATTGAAATATCTTGCAAACGAAGAAAGACACGAAAAAGTTGTAAAAGATCTCCTATTACAATTTCACGAGTTCTTTCAAATTAAACAAACTTACTTATTGTGTATTTTACAATGTCCTTTAAGCCCTCGTAAGCGACCAGCTACCACCACTTTTTCACATCGCCGAGGTGGTCGCTTGCGAGAGCCTCAACTGTATAATTTCACCATTCGAAAGAAACATTTACGTACCATTTGCGAAAAGAATTCCCCGTCGTCAGAACAACATACCCCTCCAGGACAGAAGAGATCGACCCATCCATCTTTTCCTTCGCGTACTGGTAAGACTGTCTGATGAACCTAACAAGTTAATTAAAAAATAACAAGACGCCTGGTCAGCCGTTTACTCGGGCTACTGCAAAATCACAGTGCTATATATACTGTAGTATGTGAAGGTGTTTTGGGTAAAAGGTACTGAAGTGTTATCGAAGCTGATCTAAAGTCTTACTAAACACACTGGTCACAGACAAAAGTCAAAACACAATTTAATTCTCCGATAGAAAACACAATTTGCCATAACAAAACACGATTGCCTGTATTTAACGTATTTCCACACATGTACACAGCGTTCATATGTCGAGTCTCTTCGGGTATTAAATATCAACACAGCTATCAACGGCGTGTGCGAGTGCAAGCGTATATAATATCATGATACTTGCCAGCGACATTACTGACCAATAACTATGTATTTGAAGTGTGAACACACAGAACACATCCGACACGAGAAAGACTTTATCAAAACAGCAAAAAAAGAAAGCATTTGGCATGCACGCATCAGTTTCCCAAAACCTGATGGGATGACGTAATGATTGCCATTTCGAGGCATAGACAAAAAAATAGGTACGCAATGCGTACATGCGTCTACGTTTAGGGCCAGAGGAGACAGGACAGCTGTCACGTGATATTGTCGACCAATGAAATTGCGCTATTTTCTTATCCTTGATCGGCTGAAAATTTTGCATTGGACTCAGAATACCGAATATTACGCTGTTGTCATTCATTTTTTTCTTTAAAAAAGCAGTGATATGGTTTCATATATTGTTGGACTATCCATATCTGCAGGATTTTGCAAGGTAAATGTATTTTTCTACTTTATTTTGATGGTTTATGTAGGTCGTGTCGCGCTAAGCGAAGACCCCACTTCCGGTTTTTCAACAATCTTCAAAGCAAAAAATCTCGAATTCCCATGGTTCGAATTCTCTAATTTTTGCGTAATAAGTTGAAGAAATGTCTAATCTTGGATGCTATGGAGGCGATCCCCAGCGATCCCCTCACTGTTTTCGAGATATTCGCCGTTGAACCGACCATGGTATTTTCGGCTTTCGCTAAGATGGCGCCCAATAATTTAAGAGAGCCTCTCGTCACTAAAGCCTGTTTTTCTCTCAAGAATTTTGGAAGTTTCCTAATATTTCGAGCTTTATTCTTTAGAGTAAGTGTAGAATGAGTGGTGGACAATTATTACATAGTAAAATTTGGTATTTGTCTGTTTTTATGGTCCAAAACGCTGACGTCGCTGTATAAAAACACCATCATATTCTGGAAGAATTGTCTACATATCAGGCCTGCATACAGAATGTACTTAACTTTCTTAAAGATCTGCTATATCTGTATACAGAACTGATATGTATAGATATTTTTTATATATTAAATAACGTGTTCCATGCCAGCAGTATGATTATTAAAATTGACGTGTGGATTATTTGTAGTTTATTATTGGTCATTGTTATTGTGAATAATATATTGTAGTTGTAGTATTTTTTATTTTTTGCTAATTTGTTATAATTTGTTGTTCGTATTGTTTTTCAGTATACAAATACTTATTATCCCTTTTGCCCTAGTTGTCCATTTCAACTGAGTCAGTGATGTGGGAAGCAAGCTGATGGGGTGCCAGGGGGAAGTGTACACTTTCAAAAGTACCTTGTTTCAGGGCAGAGTTTTAAAATGACCCTTGAGGCACATGTCTTCTGATAAAGGTTTTCTGATAAAGGTCTTCTGATAAAGGTCTTTTTTGTTGCAAAATTATAAAGGGGGACTCCAAGTGGTTGCGGGGGGGGGGGGGGGGGGTGGGGTGTGGCATGTGCCCTGTGTCCACCCCTTGGTTTTTACGAAGTGAATACAATAGTTAGGTATTGGCTGTACAGTCAACTCTTAAGACATGGAAGAGTTAATAACTCCATATCACATTGTATTTTTTACAGGAAGTGAAGAGATACAGTACAGATGTAAGTGTTGGAAGAACTTACTTTGGTGGTGTTCAGACTGAGTGCCCAGGCACGAGCACCAATCTGAACTGGATTTTTACAATGATAAATTGATGGATTCTCTTTTACTAAATAACATTCAAATAATATGTAGTTTGAAGTTTTGCATGTTGTCATGTTGTATAATTACATAAGGCAATGCATAATAATTGTGGACGTAATTAATAACATTTTAACACAGAAGTATTATCTTGCATATTATTATACAATCCAAATGCTATTATTCATCCCTTTGCCTTTGAGTGCTATGAACTATGTCTAAGACAGACACACTTGGGCTGGACATTGTCTGTCTTATAGTTCATTCATATGTCTACCTTAATACAGTAACTTTTCTGATGCCATCTCTAAATGGCCAAAGTTGATGTTTTCTTGGCAGGGGGGGGGGGGGGAGTTGCTTCACTGCAAAAATGTTGGACCAATGTTAAATGGTAACGATGCCCCTGATTGAATAGAAGTGACCAAGATCAATATTGAGACAAGACATTTTAATTTTACTCAAGTTTCTTATTTACATATATATTGAAGATACAGGAAATACCCTTTATTTGATAAAATAGAAATATTTGAACAGTCCAGTTATATACCAAATTTATCAATAGATTCTGGAGGCAATCCAATAAATTAGCCCGATTTTTCATTCACCTTAATTATAAAGAAAAACACAAGATTGTTATTGAATATTAAATTTTAAGCTAGCTTTATTCACAATTTTTTAAAATTTTGGATACTACAAGTACAGTATAAAGTATAAAAGGAAACAAGACTGTTAAAAAATCGGGGAAAAAAACCCAAACAAACGAAGGATGATAGTTGTATCTAATTGATCCAGATAATTGTTACACACAACAGTTATAGAAGTTTACAGTAATACTGCAGAATGCAAAACATTAAACCACGGAAAATGCATCATAAGGTAGTATAGAATAGGAAACATTTGAGAGGGAAATCATTAACCACTAAACAACAAATAATGTTGATTTCTCACCTCACGCTTTTCTCCAGTTGTAACGAATCACACGTTGCACAGCACAACCAAATCCTTCTTTGTTGTAAACATCTAATTCGTTTCTGATTTGTTCCATCATTAATTGTAACATAAAATGCGTCGAATCCGAAGGAACTTGAGTAGTCTTGAATGCCCATCCGCCATTGTCACGAATATACGCCAAATAAAGCACAATCTGATCATATTAATTGTCTATGATAACCACGAATTGTTCTCGTATATTTCTGACTATCAGATTTAACAATTCTGGATCAACTGTGACGAGTTTTCAAAAGTTTTTGCGCATCTAGTCCACCGGGCATAGTTCATTCCTCGTCGGCGGTCAGATGCAAATGAATCGATAATTTATCAATTTTAGCGTTAGGACCATGATGCTTTGCGGCAGCTGTCCAACCTCCTCTGTTTAGGGCTACAGTGTACATCTTTGCAATCACGTGACATTGGACGCGATCTTGCTAAAATAAACATGATGGTGACTGGTGTGTCAACAGTGAATGCCAAGCCAAAAATCAACCAATACGATGGTGATGTATCTATCACATAATCTGATTTTTCTCATGATACATATCATTTAATAACAACAACTACATGTATAGTAATTGTGATGACATAACTGACTGGTGACTACTACCTGTATACTAAGTAAATCCACATTACATGTACCAGGAGGAAAATTGAGTCCAGTTAATCAGATCATGTGAATGGGTCATTCCAGAAAAGATCCATACCTCCCCCACAGAGGAAATTTGTGCCATCCAGGGAGGGGAGGGGGCAAATGTACTTCTGATAATAGTAAAATGTACTAGGACATCTGAAGGGGGGAGGGGGTCAACTTCACATTTCTTCCGTGGGGGAGGTGTGGATGTTTTCTGGAATGACCCAATGGACCTTTGGTTGCAATAATCATCAAAGACACTGACAGGCAGTGTAAATGTGTAATTAATATAACAGAGGACATAGCAATATACCAAATCAGGAAATAGCCAATTTAATTTGCTAAAATACATATTAAGAACCTTTCAGAATGTTGATATTTGACTAGTTTAGCATGATAATTTTCTACTATGTGTATACACATGCAGAAATAATACTGTCATAATAAGTTACATACTGGTTACATCCTGCCTGCATATCATTGCACTCAACAACAGCTAAAACTGAGACAGATTGTTTGCCCTCACTAAAACTGGCAGATTTTTGACTTTGGTCAATTACATAAACAAAAGATCCAGGATTTTCCTCGATGTTAGTTACTTTCCTCAGTAATAATGTAACATGCTTACACAATATATAACAGACATTTGGATGTTAGTCAAGCTCAATTACTCAGAAAAAATTTCTGAGCCCCAGACAGGGTTCAAACCTGCAACCTTCTAATGACTGGTTTAGATGCTCTAACCATTGAGTCAGGGTCAGATGGAGAGCTACAGTAAGGTTGCAAATTCAATCATAGCACTCCTAACTGGTAGTGTTTCTGCATTTGCATATGAGATGTAGTTAAAGTGATCTGATGAGTTGTACATGTACATGTACTGTAGTGCATGTGGTACTGCATGTATATACTACACACACTTCACTTATTAATTTGTTTAGTTTGAGTTATGCGATAATTCACTACACAGATAATGTCTGATCAAAATGTCACCACTAACACATTGGTTCCTGTGCAACAACTGTCACAAGCTATGAACGCATGTCAGTCAATATTTCTAAAACAGAAAACAAAAAAATCGGTCATTTAGGGAAGAATATATATAAGTATCTATGAAGCAAAAAAGTGTCATTAATAATAATCGTGGTAGGAGCATTTACTAAGAGTTTAATTTTTGATTCCATTTTTGAAGAAATGGATCGCTTAGTTGCACTGCTTTATAGCATATACAGTTGCACATTTAATAAAATATAAGCTTACAGTACAGTACAGTGTATAATATTTTGACGCATATTTATATTGCAACAATGGCTTTTAGAGTATTAAAATCCCGTAAAATGAATCACTAGGGTATGCTTTCTATATTTATTTTTTAAACTATAAACTGTTTTGTCTGTAACTGTCGGGCTTACAGTAACGTTGAGGACAAAATGCCTTGAGTTAAAAGTAAAACAACTGCAAATAGATATTTCCTTTTAAACAACTATTTCATGGGTCTGATGATATATACAAGACATACAACCTAAAAGATGGCCCAGTACAACAGGCAATTTACATCATGTTTAGAGATTAACGTTGATGTGACACGGTATAGTTATAGTTACTTCCTTACCTTGATAAAATTTCCCCAAAATCAAAAGAAACAACTTGTTTTCAATGACTCAATCGTTCGTAGGACATGAAGCAGAAGGAAGTCGACGCCATATTCACTAAATCACATTACACACATAGCTACATCGGAAAACATCGGCACACTTTCGCTTATCTTGGCTATGTAATTCGCTCCGAACGTTTCGCGCGTTGATGTATCTGATAAAGGAAAACCTATTACGTCACAAAAGTGACAATACACAGCCAGATAGGTTTTTACGGCTACATAACGTCTACTGTTGCTATACCAACGTAGACGCAAAAAAACGGAGTCGAAACCTAGACTCGGCTACCACAGGTAGCCCAAGTAATAATACAACGTTGTATCAACTATCAACTGAGATAATTCACTTTGAACTTCGCAGAGCTAATTCTGAAATATTAAAACACGCAGTATTAGTGAATAATAAACTATCCCAGTACAGTACCTCGCATCTGTTGTCCTCAACAAATTTCTCCACAAGTCCAAATAAGCATCTAACATAAGCGAAACAAAAACCACTTTACTTTACTTATACAATTACTAACATTTCTATGATAAAAAATGTAGGAGGTAATTTTATTTTTTATTTAATAATTTCTTGAGAAACAACATATGCATGCTTACTTGACAAATTTTTCGTGTTTGAGCGCTCTAAAAACAAGAAAATCAAGGTTAACCGAAGGTTTTTGTTTGGCCAAACACTTTCAACATTTCATTCAACATCGTTCAACATTGTTGAATTCAACATGTTGAAAGCGTTTGGCCACCCCTGTTGAATGATGTTGAACCTTGTTAAATGGTGTTGAACGAAATTTGAACATGTTTAAATTTTCGTTCAACACGCGTTCAACACTTCTATTGTTCTCAAATTCTTGAAAGGTGTTAAACGCATTTGGCCACATTTCATTCAACTTTGATGAACAGAGACATGCGCCATGCGGGATACTGTCAGGGTGAGAGCCTGGGCCAAGTAAGTCGTACTCGACAAAATGGCCAAAGTAGAAGTGCCAGCCGTAGAAAACGTTGATAAATTAATCACACAATCGCCAAGGAGATGGAAATAAAGTAGCAAGAAAAAGAAAAAACGAGAATCGAAGGAACCCCAGGATGGCAAGCACTGCGTCTTCTTTGATATAAATAATTTTCCATGTTCACTCAAACTAGTTTTATCCCCTAGGCCCGATTCCAGCTTTTGTGATAGCCCGCGTTCAGTGTTGAACGATGTTGAATTCATTTGACCACTCGTGCTTTCAACATTATTCCATATCGTTCAACAATGTTGAATGATGTTGAATGCGATGTTGAAAGTGTTTGGCCAATGGCCAGGACTTATATTTGTTACATAATAAAAAAAAACTTACTCTTTTGGGAAAGGTATTGGTTGTAACAAGGTGGCCAAACATGGCCTCCAATCATCAAATAAAGCCCTAAACAAAAACAAAAACAAACATAAAGTCTTTCGTCTTTCTTTAGGCCAATTATTTCTAGTTTCAAACCCTTCTTTTAAGAATAGTAAGCATAAATTTGTGAAACTCTGCGTGAATGAACGTGGTGTTCCAAAGTGAAAAGATGGTAAACTGCCGAGAATAGTTTTGATAACGAAATACTGACGCTCTGAGCGGAGCCCTTCATCAGAGTAAATCACAGGCGCTGATTAAAATTATTCTCAGCGGTTTACCACCTTTTCACTTTGATCTATCGAAAACACTGCCTAAGCAGCACAATTTTTTTCATCCAATATGAATTTGTCACGATAAGAAACTGAATTTTTTAGACTGGAAACCATAGCCCCAATTGTAAATTCTTTAGTCACGTTGTTGAAGTGTAGCATCTACAATTAAAGTGCCTATTCTCATGGTTGGGGACTTTGAATATTTGTAATCTTTAGATTGTTCTGAGAAAATTGTAATATATCTTGTCAGACGAAAATTTCATCTTCATGGGCTTTTTCGCTGTTAAAGGTTCCGGAAGTGATGTCAAAGCAGGGATTTAGAAATAGTGTTTAATATACACATATTCCTGCTTTGACGTCAAAATGACATCACTTCCGGAACCTTTAACAGTGAAAAAGCCCATGAGGATGAAATTTTCGTCTGACAAGATATATTACAATTTTTCTCAGAACAATCTAAAGATTACAAATATTCAAAGTCCCCAACCATGAGATAGGCACTTTAAAGGTGAAGTAATACGAGCAACAAATTGCTGCAATTTTTTTGCGTTGCAAGTTGAAAAGCGTTATTGCACGTATTTACCACTCACCTTAAACATTGTAACGCAACAATGGTTTTGTTGCAAGTTAAAAAAAATTGTTGAAAAAAGTAGACTCCAGTTCTACTTGCTGGAACATGCTGATTCAACTTGCAATAAAATCATTGTTGCATGACAATGTTCAAAGTGTATATGAAACGAAAATTAAGTTTGTCTTATTTGAAAGAACTCTTAAAATAATGTGGAATATCAATTTACAGCTTTTTCATATTTTACTTAGTTCTTGAGATATTTAGACTTATGTGATATTCAAATGAGATAACTTATGGTTCGTTTTTTTCTAATTAACATATTCGAAATTCGTGAATATTTTTAAGATTATTGAACAAAATCACTTGAAACTTTGCATATTGCTACAGTTCATGTAAGTAAACATGAAAGACAAGTTACAAGTGATTTTGATCAATAATCTTAAAAATATTCACGATTTTCGAATATGTTAATTAGAAAAAAACGAACTATAAGTTATCTCATTTGAATATCACATAAGTCTAAATATCTCAAGAACTAAGTAAAATATGAAAAAGCTGTAAATTGATATTCCCCATTATTTTAAGAGTTCTTTCAAATAAGACAAACTTAATTTTCGTTTCATATACACTTTAAGGTGGGTGGTAATACGTGCAACAACGCTTTTCAACTTGCAACGCAACAATGTTGCAGTAATTTGCTGCTCGTATTACTTCACCTTTAGGTTGTTGACTTGTAGCATCTAGGATGAAGTAATTAACTTACATGGTCTCAAGAACAGTAATGTAACAGTTCAAGAATTTGTCTCTGACAGCAACATTTTCAATGGTAAATCTACAGAATGAAATGGTACAGACCAATTTAATACTATCAGTAATATATCATACACGAGGAGGAGTGTTTCATCAGGATATCCAAACACCGAGACGTTTGTTGAGGCGAAGCCGAGGTCTTGAACAAACTTCGAAGTGTTTAGATATCCTGATGAAACACTCCTCCGAGTGTATGATATAGCATCTCAAACAAATCAGTATATTTCAAGGGAAAATCGGGGTAAAAGTTTGCTTAATTTATGTAATTTCTTCCTCCGATATACAACCACCAACACGGTACTGATTTCCTTTGTGTTTTCCTCATGAATTATTAATGAATGTACTGAACAAAAACATCATTTTTATCAGCCTTTTGAATTCTATTGTAAATACGTACATAAACCATTGAAAAAAGTTCAGTTAACAGTCATTTGCAACTCACTTTTCCCCCAAATCTTCGCAAGTTCGTTCCGAAGTTCGTAAAGTTCGTTTTGAAATACGCATTTGATTGTCTGCTAGGAACCAAGTTCCAAACGAACTACGAACTATTATTTACGGATTTTTTATGTCGAGAAACACATTTATACAGTATTTTTCATAGTGAGGAAAAACAAACAGAGAGAGGAATACATTACCGATTCAACAGTTTAGGATCTGTATTATTATCAACATTTGCACAAACTGCAACCCAGAGTTCTTCTCTAGATTTAAAACAGAAATATTTGCGAGTTAGGATGTCTGAGGGTTCTTCCTTTGACGAGTAAAATCGTCTGGCGTTATATTAAGGCTCTTTTCCAGTCATTGCAAAACCCAGTTCGCAGCTCGCTGCGAGTGCTTGTTTTCCTGTTATGAGTTCTTTTTAATGAGATACAAGTACTCGCAGCAAGCTGTGAACTAGTTCTGCGATGAGTGGGAAACAGCCTTAAGACAGAGTAAAATCGTCTGGTGTTAGACAGAGTAAAATAGTCTGGCGTTAGACAGAGTAAAATAGACTGGTGTTAGACACAGTAAAATAGTCTGGCGTTAGACAGAGTAAAATAGACTGGTGTTAGACACAGTAAAATAGCCTGGCGTTAGACAGAGTAAAATCGTCTGGTGTTAGACAGAGTAAAATAGTCTGGTGTTAGACGGAATAAAATCATCTGGCGTTAGACAGAGTAAAATAGTCTGGCGTTAGACAGAGTAAAATCGTCTGGCATTAGACAGTAAAATCGTCTGGTGTTAGACACAGTAAAATAGTCTGGCGTTAGACAGAGTAACATAATCTGGCGTTAGAGTAAAATAGTCTGGCGTTAGACACAGTAAAATAGTCTGGTGTTAGACAGAGTAAAATAGTCTGGTGTTAGACAGAGTAAAATAGTCTGGTGTTAGACAGAGTAAAATAGTCTGGTGTTAGACAGAGTAAAATCGTCTGGTGTTAGACAGAGTAAAATCGTCTGGTGTTAGACAGAGTAAAATAGTCTGGTGTTAGACGGAATAAAATCATCTGGCGTTAGACAGAGTAAAATAGTCTGGCGTTAGACAGAGTAAAATCGTCTGGCATTAGACAGTAAAATCGTCTGGTGTTAGACACAGTAAAATAGTCTGGTGTTAGACAGAGTAAAATCGTCTAGTGTTAGACAGAGTAAAATCGTCTGGTGTTAGACAGAGTAAAATAGTCTGGTGTTAGACAGAGTAAAATAGTCTGGTGTTAGACAGAGTAAAACAGTCTGGCGTTAGACAGAGTAAAATCGTCTGGTGTTAGACAGAGTAAAATAGTCTGGTGTTAGACAGAGTAAAATCGTCTGGTGTTAGACAGAGTAAAATAGTCTGGCGTTAGACAGAGTAAAATCGTCTGGTGTTAGACACAGTAAAATAGTCTGGTGTTAGACAGAGTAAAATAGTCTGGTGTTAGACAGAGTAAAATAGTCTGGCGTTAGACAGAGTAAAATAGTCTGGTGTTAGACAGAGTAAAATAGTCTGGCGTTAGACAGAGTAACATAGTCTGGCGTTAGAGTAAAATAGTCTGGCGTTAGACACAGTAAAATAGTCTGGTGTTAGACAGAGTAAAATAGTCTGGTGTTAGACAGAGTAAAATAGTCTGGTGTTAGACAGAGTAAAATAGTCTGGCGTTAGACAGAGTAAAATAGTCTGGCGTTAGACAGAGTAAAATAGTCTGGCGTTAGACAGAGTAAAATAGTCTGGTGTTAGACAGAGTAAAATAGTCTGGTGTTAGACAGAGTAAAATAGTCTGGTGTTAGACAGAGTAAAATAGTCTGGTGTTAGACAGAGTAAAATAGTCTGGTGTTAGACAGAGTAAAATAGTCTGGTGTTAGACAGAGTAAAATAGTCTGGTGTTAGACAGAGTAAAATAGTCTGGTGTTAGACAGAGTAAAATAGTCTGGTGTTAGACAGAGTAAAATAGTCTGGTGTTAGACAGAGTAAAATAGTCTGGTGTTAGACAGAGTAAAATAGTCTGGCGTTAGACACAGTAAAATAGTCTGGCGTTAGACACAGTAAAATAGTCTGGTGTTAGACAGAGTAAAATAGTCTGGTGTTAGACACAGTAAAATAGTCTGGTGTTAGACAGAGTAAAATAGTCTGGTGTTAGACAGAGTAAAATAGTCTGGTGTTAGACAGAGTAAAATAGTCTGGTGTTAGACAGAGTAAAATAGTCTGGTGTTAGACAGAGTAAAATAGTCTGGCGTTAGACAGAGTAAAATCGTCTGGCGTTAGACAGAGTAAAATAGTCTGGCGTTAGACAGAGTAAAATAGTCTGGCGTTAGAGTAAAATAGTCTGGCGTTAGACACAGTAAAATAGTCTGGTGTTAGACAGAGTAAAATAGTCTGGTGTTAGACAGAGTAAAATAGTCTGGTGTTAGACAGAGTAAAATAGTCTGGTATTAGACACAGTAAAATAGTCTGGTGTTAGACACAGTAAAATCGTCTGGTGTTAGACACAGTAAAATAGTCTGGCGTTAGACAGAGTAAAATAGTCTGGCGTTAGACAGAGTAAAATCGTCTGGTGTTAGACACAGTAAAATAGTCTGACGTTAGACAGAGTAAAATAGTCTGGCGTTAGACAGAGTAAAATCGTCTGGTGTTAGACACAGTAAAATCGTCTGGTGTTAGACACAGTAAAATAGTCTGACGTTAGACAGAGTAAAATAGTCTGGTGTTAGACAGAGTAAAATCGTCTGGTGTTAGACAGAGTAAAATAGTCTGGCGTTAGACAGAGTAAAATCGTCTGGTGTTAGACAGAGTAAAATCGTCTGGTGTTAGACAGAGTAAAACAGTCTGGCGTTAGACAGAGTAAAATCGTCTGGTGTTAGACAGAGTAAAATAGTCTGGTGTTAGACAGAGTAAAATCGTCTGGTGTTAGACACAGTAAAATCGTCTGGCGTTAGACAGAGTAAAATAGTCTGGTGTTAGACACAGTAAAATCGTCTGGTGTTAGACAGAGTAAAATCGTCTGGTGTTAGACAGAGTAAAATCGTCTGGCGTTAGACAGAGTAAAATCGTCTGGTGTTAGACAGAGTAAAATCGTCTGGCGTTAGACAGAGTAAAATCGTCTGGTGTTAGACAGAGTAAAATAGTCTGGCGTTAGACAGAGTAAAATAGTCTGGCGTTAGACAGAGTAAAATAGTCTGGTGTTAGACAGAGTAAAATAGTCTGGCGTTAGACAGAGTAACATAGTCTGGCGTTAGAGTAAAATAGTCTGGCGTTAGACAGAGTAAAATAGTCTGGTGTTAGACAGAGTAAAATAGTCTGGTGTTAGACAGAGTAAAATAGTCTGGTGTTAGACACAGTAAAATAGTCTGGTGTTAGACAGAGTAAAATAGTCTGGTGTTAGACAGAGTAAAATAGTCTGGTGTTAGACACAGTAAAATAGTCTGGTGTTAGACACAGTAAAATCGTCTGGTGTTAGACACAGTAAAATCGTCTGGTGTTAGACACAGTAAAATCGTCTGGTGTTAGACACAGTAAAATCGTCTGGCGTTAGACAGAGTAAAATCGTCTGGTGTTAGACACAGTAAAATCGTCTGGTGTTAGACACAGTAAAATAGTCTGGCGTTAGACAGAGTAAAACAGTCTGGTGTTAGACAGAGTAAAATAGTCTGGTGTTAGACACAGTAAAATAGTCTGGTGTTAGACACAGTAAAATCGTCTGGTGTTAGACAGAGTAAAATCGTCTGGTGTTAGACAGAGTAAAATCGTCTGGCGTTAGACAGAGTAAAATCGTCTGGTGTTAGACAGAGTAAAATAGTCTGGTGTTAGACAGAGTAAAATAGTCTGGTGTTAGACAGAGTAAAATAGTCTGGTGTTAGACAGAGTAAAATAGTCTGGTGTTAGACACAGTAAAATAGTCTGGTGTTAGACAGAGTAAAATCGTCTGGTGTTAGACAGAGTAAAATAGTCTGGCGTTAGACAGAGTAAAATCGTCTGGTGTTAGACAGAGTAAAATAGTCTGGTGTTAGACAGAGTAAAATAGTCTGGTGTTAGACAGAGTAAAATAGTCTGGCGTTAGACAGAGTAAAATAGTCTGGTGTTAGACAGAGTAAAATAGTCTGGCGTTAGAGTAAAATAGTCTGGCGTTAGACACAGTAAAATAGTCTGGTGTTAGACAGAGTAAAATAGTCTGGTGTTAGACAGAGTAAAATAGTCTGGTGTTAGACAGAGTAAAATAGTCTGGTGTTAGACACAGTAAAATAGTCTGGTGTTAGACAGAGTAAAATCGTCTGGCTTTAGACAGAGTAAAATAGTCTGGCGTTAGACAGAGTAAAATCGTCTGGTGTTAGACAGAGTAAAATAGTCTGGTGTTAGACAGAGTAAAATAGTCTGGCGTTAGACAGAGTAAAATAGTCTGGCGTTAGAGTAAAATAGTCTGGCGTTAGACACAGTAAAATAGTCTGGTGTTAGACAGAGTAAAATAGTCTGGTGTTAGACACAGTAAAATAGTCTGGTGTTAGACAGAGTAAAATAGTCTGGCGTTAGACAGAGTAAAATAGTCTGGCGTTAGACAGAGTAAAATCGTCTGGTGTTAGACAGAGTAAAATAGTCTGGCGTTAGACAGAGTAAAATAGTCTGGCGTTAGACAGAGTAAAATCGTCTGGCGTTAGACAGAGTAAAATAGTCTGGCGTTAGACAGAGTAAAATCGTCTGGTGTTAGACAGAGTAAAATAGTCTGGTGTTAGACACAGTAAAATAGTCTGGTGTTAGACAGAATAAAATCCTCTGGCGTTAGACACAGTGGCGGATCAAGGGAGGGCACTTTGGGCAGGTGCCAGGGGCCCCGCGCTTTCTGGGGCCCCGTCGATTTTTGGCGTAAGAAACTGTCTTGTAAATTAATTCTAAACTTTGAAATCATTGTTTGAAAATATCTGAGAAATAGAACCATAGTTCCAGAAATCTAGGTTGAGTACCATAGGTTGTCTACGTTGAGTACCATAGAAATCTAGGTTGTTGTACCCAGCTGCCAGCTGCATTTTTTGGTTAATTTTCTCCGATTTTTCTAGCCTTGGGGGAAAGGGGGGGGGGCAGATGTGAGATGTGAGTCAGCTACTAATGTGAATATCTTGTCTCCCATTTGCCTAAAAAGAGTAACCCAGGGGCCCCACTCGTGGTTGATCCGCCCCTGGTTAGACAGAGTAAAATAGTCTGGCGTTAAACAGAGTAAAATCGTCTCGCGTTAGACAGAGTAAAATCGTCTGGCATTAGACAGAGTAAAATCGTCTGGTATTAGACAGAGTAAAATAGTCTGGTGTTAGACAGAATAAAATCATCTGGCGTTGGACAGAGTAAAATCGTCTGGCGTTAAACAGAGAAAAATCGTCTGGCGTAAGACAGGGTAAAAAGATAAAGAGGCCGTTTTTAGCCAGCTCGGGCAGGAATGGGTTAATCACTTGTTAACTCATTGCTGCCTAGCAGTCTGAGGTTTCTCCCTTTGGCGTAAGAAACTGTCTTGTAAATTAATTCTAAACTTTGAAATCATTGTTTGAAAATTAGACAGAGTAAAACCATAGTTCCAGAAATCTAGGTTGAGTACGTTCATAGGTTGTCTACGTTGAGTACCATAGAAATCTAGGTTGTTGTACCCAGCTCAGGCAGGAATGAATGAAGTATACAACTGGAAAAAGTGATAGCTTATACTTACAGTTTACTACTGCTGGCATCAAATGATGAATAAACACCAGCAAGGACCACTGCTACCATATTAGGTAATACACGAGGATGGGGACACACAGTTGCTGGGCTATGAATACTGAAAAACATTATAAGATTTATAACAATGGAGTTTGATGTTTGCAGGCAGTTGATGACTCAGGCTTTTCAAACTTATCTGACGCAGTGTTCAAATGTCTGTTCTATTTTTTGTACCTTGAAATAAAGTCCCTAACAGCATCTGGATTCTCATGGCCTCCTTGGTAATACTTGGCATAAATAAAGTCCTGAACAAACATTCTTAGATGAGGATATTTTCCAAAGTCCTACCAAAAATAATACAGAAAAATTAAGTAAGATTTCACAAATAAAATTAATAAGCACAATATTCGGCAGTACATGCCCAATGTCTGCAAAACATGACTGACCATTTAAAAATAAGTTTACACTATATGGAGAAAGGAGAAAGGAGAAGGAAGAAAGGAAGAAAGGAGAAGAAAGGAAGAAAGGAGAAGAAAGGAAGAAAGGAAGAAAGGAAGAAAGAAAGAAAGAAAGAAAGAAAGAAAGAAAGAAAGAAAGAAAGAAAGACACGAGGATGGGGACACACAGTTGCTGGGCTATGAATACTGAAAAACATTATAAGATTTATAACAATGGAGTTTGATGTTTGCAGGCAGTTGATGACTCAGGCTTTTCAAACTTATCTGACGCAGTGTTCAAATGTCTGTTCTATTTTTTGTACCTTGAAATAAAGTCCCTAACAGCATCTGGATTCTCATGGCCTCCTTGGTAATACTTGGCATAAATAAAGTCCTGAACAAACATTCTTAGATGAGGATATTTTCCAAAGTCCTACCAAAAATAATACAGAAAAATTAAGTAAGATTTCACAAATAAAATTAATAAGCACAATATTCGGCAGTACATGCCCAATGTCTGCAAAACATGACTGACCATTTAAAAATAAGTTTACACTATATGGAGAAAGGAGAAAGGAGAAGGAAGAAAGGAAGAAAGGAGAAGAAAGGAAGAAAGGAGAAAAAAGGAAGAAAGGAAGAAAGGAGAAAGGAGAAAGAAAGAAAGAAAAAAGGAGAAGAAAGGAAGAAAGGAGAAGGAAGAAGGAAGAAAAGAGAAGAAAGGAAGGAAGGAGAAGAAAGGAAAAAAGGAGAAGAAAGGAAAAAAAAGAGAAGAAAGGAGAAGAAAGGAGAAGAAAGGAGAAAAAAGGAAAGGAAGAAGAAGAAAGGAGAAGAAAGGAAGGAAGAAAGGAGAAGAAAGGAAGGAAGGAAGGAGAAGAAAGGAAAGGAGAAGAAAGGAAGGAAGAAAGGAGAACAAAGGAAGAAAAGAGAAGAAAGGAAGAAAGAAGAAAGGAAAAATGGAGAAGAAAGAAAAAAGGAGACGAAAGGAGAAAGGAGTAGAAAGAAGAAAGGAAGAAGGAAGAAAGGAGAAGAAAGGAAGAAGGAAGAAAGGAGAAGAAAGGAAGGAAGAAAGGAAGAAAAGAGAAGAAAGGAAGGAAGGAGAAGAAAGGAAAGGAGAAGAAAGGAAGAAGGAAGAAAGGAAAAAAGAAGAAAGGAAAAAAGGAGAAGAAAGGAAAAAAGGAGAAGAAAGGAAAAAAGGAGAAGAAAGGAGAAGAAAGGAAGAAAAGACAAGAAAGGAAGAAAGGAGAAGAAAGGAAGAAAGGAGAATAAAGGAGAAAGGAGAAGAAAGGAAGAAAGGAGAAAAAAGGAAGAAAGGAGAAGAAAGGAGAAAGGAAGAAAGGAAAAAGGAGAAGAAAGGAGAAGAAAGAAGGAAGAAAAGAGAAGAAAGGAAGAAAGAAGAAAGGAAAAAAGGAGATGAAAGGAAAAAAGGAGATGAAAGGAAGAAAAGAGAAGGAAGGAGAAGAAAGAAGAAAGGAAGAAGGAAGAAAGGAAAAAAGGAGAAGAAAGAAAAAAGGAGACGAAAGGAAGAAAGGAGAAGAAAGAAGAAAGGAAGAAGGAAGAAAGGAGAAGAAAGGAAGAAGGAAGAAAGGAGAAGAAAGGAAGGAAGAAAGGAAGAAAAGAGAAAGGAAGGAAGGAGAAGAAAGGAAAGGAGAAGAAAGGAAGAAGGAAGAAAGGAAAAAAGGGGAAGAAAGGAAAAAAGGAGAAGAAAGGAAAAAAGGAGAAGAAAGGAGAAGAAAGGAAGAAAAGACAAGAAAGGAAGAAAGGAGAAGAAAGGAAGAAAGGAAGAAAGGAGAATAAAGGAGAAAGGAGAAGAAAGGAGAAGAAAGGAAGAAAGGAGAAAAAAGGAAGAAAGGAAAAAAGGAGAAGAAAGGAAAAAAGGAGAAGAAAGGAGAAGAAAGGAAGAAAAGACAAGAAAGGAAGAAAGGAGAAGAAAGGAGAATAAAGGAGAAAGGAGAAGAAAGGAAGAAAGGAGAAAAAAGGAAGAAAGGAGAAGAAAGGAAAAAGGAGAAGAAAGGAGAAGAAAGAAGGAAGAAAAGAGAAGAAAGGAAGAAAGAAGAAAGGAAAAAAGGAGATGAAAGGAAAAAAGGAGATGAAAGGAAGAAAAGAGAAGGAAGGAGAAGAAAGAAGAAAGGAAGAAGGAAGAAAGGAAAAAAGGAGAAGAAAGGAAAAAAGGAGATGAAAGGAAGAAAAGAGAAGGAAGGAGAAGAAAGAAGAAAGGAAGAAGGAAGAAAGGAGAAGAAAGGAAGAAGGAAGAAAGGAGAAGAAAGAAAGGAAGAAGGAAGAAAGAAGAAAGGAAGAAAGGAGAAGAAAGGAAGGAAGGAGAAGAAAGGAAAGGAGAAGAAAGGAAGAAGGAAAAAAGGAAAAAAGGAAAACAAAGGAAGAAAGGAGAAGGAAGGAGAAGAAAGAAAGGAAGAAGGAAGAAAGGAGAAGAAAGAAAGGAAGAAGGAAGAAAGAAAAAGGAAGAAAGGAGAAGAAGGGAAGGAAGAAAACAGAAGAAAGGAAGAAAGGAGAAGAGAGGAAAGGAGAAGAAAGGAAGGAGGAAGAAAGGAAAAAAGGAGTAAAAAAAAGGTTTGAAAAAATGTTCAATATTTCTACATACTAGTCCAGTAACAGGTAAAACCCCACGTAAAATGTCACAATGCTATAAACAACAAAAAATAAATTACAATGTTTGAACCAATATTCCACACATGCATTTCAATGGTTTCATGAATATGAAATTTCAATTAATTTTTGTCTTCACACATCAAATCCTTACCATATTATGCTTCAATATTCTTTGAACAGCAGGTGCAAATATATCCATAATATCATTATTATAACATTGGTCTTTACAGTGCTGTGAAAAATCAAAAACAAAATACATTTATATCAAATTCAATCTACCTACAGTATAGATACAATAGATTTATAAAAAAACAAAACCACAACTTAATCCTAAAATATTTATGTTTTCCACCTCATTATCATACCTTACTAAAGAATTTACAGATTTCAGGAGAAAGTTGAGTATAGTCCAAAAGCTTGGAGAGAGCCTAACATGAACGCAAAGTAGATTAAAGTGAGGTTCGTCTGATGCAACTTTTAAAACGTTGTGGTGGTAGTGGTGATGATGGTAGTGGTGGTGATGATGGTAGTGGTGGTGATGATGGTAGTGGTGGTGATGATGGTAGTGGTGGTGACAATGGTAGTGGTCAGGTGGTGATGATGGTAGTAGTGGTGATGGTGGTAGTGGTGGTGGGTGATGATGGTAGTGGTGGTGATGGTGGTGGTAGTGGTGTGATGGTGGTAGTGATGGTGATAGTGGTGGTGTGATGGTCATGATCATGGTGATAGCGATGATGGTTGTGATGATGGTGGTGGTGATAGTGATGGAGGTGATTGTGGTAATGATGGTGGTGGTAATGATGGTGGTGATAGTGATGGTGGTGATGGTCATGATCATGGTGATAGTGATGATGGTTGTGATGATGGTGGTGGTGATAGTGATGGTGGTGATTGTGGTAATGATGGTGGTGATTGTCATGATCATGGTGATAGTGATGGTAATTGTGGTAGGGGAGCGATGGTGGTAGTGGTGGTGATAGTAGCAATGGTGATGTGGTGGTGGTGGTAGTGGTGATAATAGTAGTAGTGATGGTGATGGTACTGACAATGTCTGACTGCAGGTTAGAAAGAAGCCAGACAGTGCATTGCTTGTGTATTTGAACTTACTAGTATAATACTTTCTTGAGCCAAAGGTGATATCCTACAACCATGCTATATAAAAATAAACAAATTAATAAATAAACACAGACAGACAGACAGACAGACAGACAGACAGACAGACAGACAGACAGACAGACAGACAGACAGACAGACAGACAGACAGACAGACAGACAGACAGACAGACAGACAGACAGACAGGCAGGCAGGCAGGCAGGCAGGCAGGCAGGCAGGCAGGCAGGCAGACAGACAGACAGACAGACAGACAGACAGACAGACAGACAGACAGACAGACAGAGACAGATAGACAAACAAACAAACAAACAAACAAACAAACAAACAAACAAACAAACAAACAAACAAACAAACAAACAAACAAACAAACAAACAAACAAACAAACAAACAAACAAACAAACAAACAAACAAACAAACAAACAAACAAACAAACAAACAGACAAACAAATAAATATTGAATGGTATGAGTTATTGTCCTATATCATGTTTTAGACCTTGACTGCTTTTAATAGGTAAACATTTTATCATTAATACAAAAGAGATGTACAATACCTGTGCCAAAATCATTGAAACTATTTCCAAAGGTGTCTGGAATACAGCTTCATCTTGAATGGGGCATGAAAGAGAATATGAGACCAATTCCTAAAGAAAGAACACCACATGTGTCACAATTTTATTTCACCCTAATAACCCTCTCCTTGATTTGAATAAGTATTATAAATAAGCACTCCTTCTAAATAAGCACCAATCATGAATAAGCTCCCCACCTGAATAAGCCCCCCTCCTGAACATATCCCTGAATAAGCTCCCCCCTGAATAAGGCAACCCCTTGAATAAGCTCCCCCCTGAATAAGCTCCCCCCTGAATAAGCTCCCCCCTGAATAAGCTCCCCTGCTGAATAAGCTCCCCTGCTGAATAAGCTCCCCTGCTGAATAAGCTTCCCTGCTGAATAAGCTCCCCCCCTGAATAAGCTCCCCCCCTGAATAAGCTCCCCCGCTGAGTAAAGCTCCCCCTGCTGAATAAAGCTCCCCCTGAATAAGCTCCCCCTTGAATAAGCTCCCCCTTGAATAAGCTCTCCTGCTGGCTGAATAAGCTCCCCTGCTGGCTGAATAAGCTCCCCTGCTTGCTGAATAAGCTCCCCTCCTGAATAGGCTCCCGTCCTGAATAAGACTCCCCCCTGAATAAGCTCCCCCTTGAATAAGCTCCCCTCCTGAATAAGCACTCCCTGAATAAGCTCCATTCCTGAATAAGATCCCCCCTGAATAAGCTCCCCTCCTGAATAAGCTCCCCTCCTGAATAAGCTCCCCCCTGAATAAGCTCCCCTCCTGAATAAGGCTCCCCCTTGGATAAGCTCACCTCCTGAATAAGCTCCCCTCCTGAATAAGCTCCCCTGCTGAATAAGCTCCCCTCCTGAATAAGTTCCCCTCCTGAATAAGCTCCCCTCCCGAATAAGTTCCCCTCCTGATTAAGCAGCCCTCCTGAATGAGCTCCCCCATGCATATATAAGCTCACCATGAATATGAAAAAGCTCTGTCTGAATATTAAATCCTGAATAAGCTCCCCCATAAATAAGCTCCCCTCTTCTCTTGAGTAAATAACCTTCTTGAGTAAGTGCCCACCACCCACACAAACAAGCAAAAAGGTTCCAAAACAAGGATAAAGTGTTCATTTGAATAATTATAGTACGTAAATGGCTAAAAGTTAACTATTACAGTATACAACAAGAGGGCACATCATTATATACCTTTAGTTCTCTAACTAATGACTCTGGATCTTCTATTTTTGAAATAAGCTTTTTGTATCGTAGCAATTGAACCTAAAAAAATTAGATAAACAAGAATGTTGAAGGTTTTTATAATAATAATTGTATAACAGTAGATAAAATATTTATGACCACATTGTGTTTATCTTTGCAAAACTCCTCAAACAATTGTTTACTGTTATGACAGTATTTTATTCACTAACCTTCCACTTCAAAGAATGCAACCACTGATCTCTTTGGTAGGCTGTCGATGTCTAAAACATGAATTATTAGAATAACTAATATTGCTCTGGCCAAAATCAGCCAGCCACATGTAGCCAGAACTTGGTAGTATTTTTAATCATTTTTGCCTCCTTCAATTTAACAGTGATTATTATATATTCAAACTTTATTCTTGTCCGTGATTGGCCAAAACGCCCCGCTAATTCTCCATATCTGGAAGCTGATGTGTTATTTCAGCTGCTGAAATCCAAAACAAGGTATTACTGCACGCTGTCGAACCCAAGCCCCCAGCGCGGTCGGCAGCTTGCTAAAAATCCCACCAAAACTAAATATTTTTGAAGAGTAAACAAAATGGTGTTGTTCTTTGCTTCTTGTTTTTGAATATATAATAAAACAATTATTGGATTCGGTTTTCGCATGATATCGAGAATTATCAAGGCCTCGGTTTGTGTTATCCACCTTAGCCTTCGGCTTCGGTGGATAACACAAACCTCGTCCTTGATAATTCTCGATATCATGCTCAACCTCATTCAATAATTGTTTAATATTATGTACTTTTACCCATTTTTATTAGTTTTATCACAACAAACATAGCGGTAAATAACATAAAATAAAACGTAGTATGATACTAGATCCTTTCCCCATTCTAAGGATATCACAAATTCATTATAGACAATCCCGATGAGCAATATTTGGTTTAAATCCACAAAAACAACTTCTCGGGCTTGTTATCTTTTGTACCATATGTGTATTCTGTGTTGTCTATGTTGTTGTGCATCCAAAAAATCATTCCCTCTGATTCAGTTCTTAACATCTGGACAAGGCATGTTATAAGGACAAGAGCCCTACAACACTTGCCATTATACACCAAGGTTTATTGAATTCAAATTAACTGATCTTTTATTCAAGTTTGAGGAGTCAGTTTGAATTTAATAAACATTGTGTATACTGTAATTGCAAGTACCGGGACACTTTACTTACTGTAGCATTTTTCCATGCCAAGCTTCAAAACATTTATTATTTTTCACATGGCAAGGTTGACAGGATTTCATAAGATAAGGAGTGGTGTGGGGGATATTAGATGGGAAGATTAGAGGAGAATATTATAGCAAGGAATGGTAGAGGGTTATATTAGAGCCTTAAAGGGGAATATTAGAGCCTTAGAGGGGAATATTAGAGCCTTAGAGGGGAATATTAGAGGGGAATATTAATCTATTGTTTTGCCAGGGGCTATTGAATATATTCCCCTAAAAGAACAAAGGAAACCGAGACATGTGAAAAATAAGTATAGGTTATTTTGAGGCCATGAGGGGATGTGATTTATTCACCTCAGGCTTCGTCCTCAGTGAATAAATCACATATTCCCTTGTGGCCTCAAAATAACCTATACTTACATGAAAAAAGTCTATAGAAAATGGGCTAATTGCCTAAAGGCATTGCCAATTACCTGTAGGATTGTACTGTAGTACTCCTATAGGCCACACATAGAAGATGGGCCTATAGGATCCTATAGGTTGGCCCACAGAGTACTCTATAGGTCAACCTATAGAATTTTCTTGTAGTCTAACCTTGAATAAAACAGATCCATCAGGGACAGCTACTCTAAAGCAGAAATGCTGACCAGTATCCCAACGAGCCATAACATGAGCTTCTGAGATGTCTTGGTAAGGTATTGAATATTCCAGAAAGCCAGTTGGCTGGAAAAGAATGTTCGGTAAACAGCTGCTGATTGAGAATAGTTTTGATAATGAAATACTGTTTTGACAACAGCCCTTTGCATGAAACATCAGTATTTCATTATCAAAACTATTTTCAGCAATATCACCTTTTCACTTTGCTTTACATTAGTCAGTACCAAAATTATTTGCTGTTTCAGATATATTGTATAAACATTGTATTAAATGAAAATGATAACAGCTTTAGAATTTTTACAATTTTTAACATTTGAATTTAAGATTACAGCTCTGCTGAATGTGATATGAATATATTTTGTTGGACCAGCAAATAAATGCCAATGTAAATTTGATCTAGGTCAGTACCTCTTGGCATTTGTTGAAAGCTACTTAATTCCAATCTCCAACAGCTGTGACAGAGCACAAACTTATTAGATGTTATGATGCAAATGAAAGATCACAAACTTAGTTAATATGGCACTTATTGAAATCGAGATCTAATGACTTGAGAAGTGACAGTTTGAAATACACATTTGATGTTATGTTTCACCAAAAAATGTTTTTTCTCCAATCCTAAGAAAAACTAGAGTTTGAGAGAAAAGTCCTAAACTTGTTACCGAAAACCCCATTTGGTTTGTTTTTTTCTTATTTGGCTTCTTGACTATATTCTTCCATCAAACAAAAAACAAAACTACTTTCAAGCAAAATAGCAGCCACCAAAAAAAAAAGCTAAAAAATAAAAATCCACAAAATTGATCTTCAACCCTGTGGTACCCTGACCCACCCCACCCACTATAGACCTACATTACACTATGATTTCACCCAATCTAAGATATGGGGATTGGCACAGAGACTTTTTATATCTGTTTGATAAATCATGGAAACAATAAGTGTTGTATCCATCTTAACCATTTAACACTTTGAAGAAGCCTGAAGACAAGTCTTTAGTACTATATTCTGGCTAATATGCCTGGCCTCAAAGTGTTAACACAGAATAGTAAGACAACCAGAAGTTCGACTCGAGGGAAAACTTGTCCGCATTTCTTCAATGCGCAGGTGTGATATTTTGCGCCATCCGAAACCATCCTACTCAATGTCCTACACCATCCTGGCAAGTTCCCCAACAGTTTCAACCTTCTTTTGAAGGTCCAAACTGCCGGGGGAACTTGCCAGGATTGCATGGGATGGTGTAGGATGGCAAGGAATCAGGATGTGCGAGGCAACATGCGTGAGGACATAAACTTCAAAGGTTCCAACGCGAGTCAGACTTCTGGTTGTCTTACTATTCTGTGGTGTTAACTCCTACAATTTCAGGTCTTCCCATGATGAGTAAATCAGTCTGGCATTAGACAGAGTAAAAAAATAAAAGCTGTCAAATGGCACTGATGGGAGTGAAAAGGGTTAAATTACCCTATTTCAACACTATCGACTACTCACTGATTAGAAATATGTAGGGCAATCCATCTTTTAATGTCGTGGTTAAACTGACATTCCAAAATTTCCAATAAAATATTATATTTTAAAACAAAATTTCCCTGAAAGACCTAAGTGAGTTGACGCCATAAATCCCAAGGAGTTTTATTAACAATAGGGGAAACGCTTAAGACTTCTTAAGATGTGTTTCTGCAAACAAAATTTTAATATTCAACATGCAGCAAAATGTCAGCAATAACATGGTTTGACACATGAGACCTTTCAAACAGCTGACAATTGAATATTAAAAAGATAATAAAAAGCTTTTTTGTTCTCGCGAAGTTGTCGAAACAAGATAATCTGTAGGGAAAGGCCACAACGAAGTGAATTTAAATTCGAAATTGCCATTTCCCCCTTCAATATCTTCATGAATCGAAAATCATTAATTTCGCTTTAATACTGGAGACATTCAAAAGGTCCAGCCCATGTCGTTCAAAGTCAAATATATTAAAATATAAAAAATGCTTTGGCAGTTCGGCTTTTCTCTATTAAAATTTTTAATTATCTTTTAGAGGCTTTGCGAGAGAGAAAGCGGAATTATAATATTGTAAGCACAACTGAACGAAGTGAGAGCAGTGCTGGCTAAACATTTACGGTAATAGACCCAAACAAACAATACTACGCCATTTCCGCACAAAGCAAGCAGTTGAGTATAATTTCATGTATCCATCTTGGAAGAATGGAATTCAAAGGAATCGTTTGGATTAAAAGTCTAATGCAGTAGGCGAAGGTGATGTATTTATATATAAGTTCTTATATATATGTATGTCTATATTACCCCGCAATATTACACGCTGTGTCTAGTCTTTGGCGTTGGAGAAGCCAAAGGGGAGTCCTCAAGCAAACTTTGGATTGCGAAACACCGTCTGTCGTATCGCTTTTAAAAGTAGACAAACGTTCAGCAAGAACGATCGCACAAGTCTAATAACTGACGTGTCGTATTTAAATCTTTTTGATAGCGTAAAGCACGGCTCATAAAGGAGTTAAAGCGAACCCGCTGGGAATAATATACTAAGGAGTTTCAGCTGCCAACATCCCATGGCTGGTTCAGCGTTGCTTCGCGACAAATAGCCCAATATCGATCAAACTTGAAACGTATGAATCATTTGAGTCGAGAAAATACACGACAGCACACCTAGGTTAGGGATCGTTTCCTTAAACTCCCAGTATCTGTATCTACTCCCACATGATCTTCCGAAGATCTGCTAATAAATTAAAGGTTCAGACGATAGGCGACTATCAACAATCGAAGACGAAGGCTGAGACGCGAGTTCGGCCGGGGGTTATTAAAAATGACGGGATTGGTATTGATATCAAAAACCCGAGTCTGGCTCGTTTGAAAAGCCTAATAATGACACCCCAAATGACTTTCGTCTGACTTTTTATAAGCAAATCACAACGACGAGGCGATGTGTTTGACTTAAACCGGTGTAGAAATATTCACTTACCGTTGTTGATTGCACATGAAAGTCACCAAGTAGAACGTGATGTGTTTCCCATTTTCGTAAGAACTTCGAGCTGAGTATTTTACTCAATAACGTACTACTGTGGTTTAGACGGCATACTTGAACGTCTCCTTCGTTGATTAATTTAAACTTCGTGCCCGCTCCATTGCCGTTTCGAAGCAAGTGAGTGGAATTGGTCTTGTTCTCCGAGACAGCTTGATAGTGACCAGTTGCCATCATATTTAGCTCCAACCGTCGACAATACCACAAGATCTGTTTCAACGGGGAATATGATCTGCAAAAATTACACACAGTCTTGTACAATACCAGTTTTCCCACTGCTTATAAAGAAAGGCGAATCGCAATAATCATCTTTGGAGTTCTGACAACAACGCAATCGACAATCATATTTCTGCATGTTTTAGCTCAAGTGGTCATGTGACTACACCAAATGGGATTATGTAAATATAACACAAGACCTAAAATCTTGAAAATTACATCATTTTCAGGGCCGTTATCCAGTTTCAAATCAGATAATATCAGGTGTTGAAAATTTAAAAAACGTGTGCCCTTGTTTTAATAGACGAGCGCGCAATTTGGGAAAAAATGCAGACCACTGTTGCATATTATTGCCAATAAAATAGTAGTTATATTAGATATAGCATAAAGTAATTTCTTTTTGAAAATTTGAATTACATGTAAAAAGAGCAATGTTGACACTTCGGTGCCAGAAAGCAGATTACTGGATAGTAGCGCCGCGCGACCTGAAAACCCCCCCAACATTTTAGCAGGCATTTCGGCAGGAAATGATAATAAACCCATCTGATGGTCCAGCGAACTGCCAATGATTAACATCATCATCATCATCCTTAGCCGCCACGCGTAAAGTTTATAAATACGAGAGAGAAAAACGCGAAATACATGAACCGTAAACAAAACCTCTGGCTCTGTATCAAATTATACACTGACCATATGACAATCGTGTGTGTTATTGCACTACCTTCATAAAAAAAAAGGATGAAAACTATAAAAAAGACAGGTCAATTTATACTTGGAGGGCAGGTGTTCTTTACACACCCAATCCAATATGAAAATGGAGTTCTAAGCCCCCCCACGAGACCAAATATCTAGAACACATTAGAATACATGTACCTTATATTTTACAAAGAATATGTGAAAAAGTAATGTAGCGCTATAGTTTAATATGGATCTGCAAGTCAGAGAACTAGCCAATAATTATTAGATATCGTGTGTCAGATGATGTGAAAAATGCGCTTTACCCTTGTCCTGTTCGTCTATAGCTTACTGAATTATAAAACAGAGATTTGTTGTCTGCCCATTCGAAAATTAATGCCTCCTCAAAAAGCAAAACTGACCCGAAATTTGAACAATCTATCGCTGTCAGCCGATTTGTTGTCATTTTAGTAAAACGGGTTAATCTGCATTAAAAAATACAGCTTTTTGGTCTCTATGGCTATATTCCTGTTGGCAACAATATCGGCCGAATCCAAAAGATATGCTATTTGGAAGTTTTGCCCAAATTTCGCTTCGAAGTGTGGAACTGGAAACCGCGACTCACGATCGATTATGGCTCAGGAGTATTTAACGTACTGTTTGTTACTAATATAATTTGGTCGGTGAAGTTTAGACACAAAGATCTATATATGTCCGACAGCGATGGCAGGTGCTATGATATTTGGGAATATATTATAACTGCAACATCCCAACATCCCGTTTTGCATTAAGGTGCGCCCGGCTAACGGGGCTGACTCGTGCCACGAAATTCTTTCCTCGGCCCCAAAAGGTGGAAGGTGTTCAAAGGAGAGCTACGTTATGGATTCTGAAGAAGAAACGAGGAGAACTGACGTACTCTGAACGTCTAAAAGTCTTAAACCTTTTGCCACTAGCCTACGACCGTGAAATCCGTGACTTGATCTTTTACTACAAATGTAAATATAAACTTATAGATCTAAACGTCGACTATTTTAATCCTGTACATAATTGCAACACCCGACCTGGCTCGTCCTCACTTCTTAAAACCTCACATTGTAAAACTAGTACCTTTCAAGGATCTTACTTTAATAGAATAGTTAAACCCTGGAACTATTTACTTAAGCATGTACCATCTGATATATTTTCTTCTTTAACTAGGTTTAAGTCCTATCTACGCCTAACTTATGCTGAACTCACGAACACTACCTTTGACCCAGATTCGCCTTGTTCCTATTCCATATGCAGGAATTGTTCCTGTCATGTCTAGTCCAACTTAATCTTCGATAGATCTATGTATATATCATTACTTTTTATTTTATTTTAATTTTACGGTGAGCACCTCGCATGGGAGTTTTCTCGTTCGTGTTCGCCGAATTTGGACTTGTAATTTTATACCTTTTTTTTCTCTCTCTCTCTCGGTCCAAATAAAAGTTGAAAGAACAAAAGGAGATTTGAATATTAACGTTTAGATTCGTTTATATCTAAACTAAACTAAACCAATTCTTCTTTGTAAATTTAGTTTATGCGAGTTTTACAGTAAAACTCCAGTAAGATCCTAATCAGTCGCGTCAGCCAAGGCCGTCTTATCTCACTTGGTGCTGTTACACGAGCGTACGTTTATCATGCTTTTCCACATGAAATTATTGTCACGTCGTTTCATCAAGCTAAAGTTAGTGGAGTAATAGCCTGCGTTGCCGGCGCTGTGGATTGGGAGTAAACTTTAGTTGAGAACGATATCAATCGTTTCTCATATCATATATTTGACAACTATAACACGTTGGCAAACTTTCTAGTCACGCACAGTTAGTGCCGTCACGCTAAAAACCTCCCAAAACGCGGGGCCCTTCTGGATCGATCATTGCGCTATATCCACAGGGAGCCCAAACAAAACGTAACGTGCGTGAGTTTCTTTTGTATACATATGTAAATGTCGACTTCTGAAGATATATAATGGAGATGTAGGGACATGAATATGAAATAAACGAACAATTGTTTTACTGTCTGTATATCTTGCCTTTAGAGTGTAACAATAAACCATTTAGGCAGATCACGAAGATTAGGACTGGACTTCGAGTCCTTTCTTTGCCCTGGAAAGTTATTAAATAAATAAATTTTAAAAAGCAGCCCCGTTTCGTACATAAATGAAAAACAGCGTGTTGCCACAACATGTTTTCAAAAAGAAAACTGACATTGCATGCATGCATAAAGCATGGGTTTAATAAGGTTAAATTTAAAAACGAGAGTCGACAAGATGTCGCTTACACATGCAAGACCAAGACGTACGGCGTTTTATAACAAAAGAAATACATCGCTACGCTTCGATTTTGCGACCGTTAAAAGGGTTTATATGGAGGCGAGTTAAGGCGGATTTCCACTCAGGAAAGTCTTCCGCAGGGCATGAAAGTTTCCTTTGTGTTAAAGTCATTAGTTCCGACCGAGAGCTCATAAGACAAAGGAACGGACAGGGGTCCGTTCCGGGGCGAGTTACGCGTCTGTCTCATATAAACACTGCGGTGGGAAAAACAAAGTTTGTTCTACCGACTGGGAACTCGCCATGTGGGGTAATTCATAAGTCTCGACTCTGCTGTAAGCTGCCCTAATGTAGGGAGTAGTTAAATTAACGAACTGTTGAAGTCTAATCTTAACATTAGGGCCTCTCAATGACGAGTAAAATCGTCTAGGGTTAGACAGAGTAAAATATACTATTAAGGGAATTCAGGATTGAAAGGGTTAATAAAACAAGCAGTCGGAATAGTCTGCACTTACTTTCACAGCAGCGATCGACTCACGGGTACGCGGAAAGGCTTCTTGATTTGTTAGTTGAAGCAGTTGGAGGTATATATTGGACTAAAGGCAGCTTGGTTACGTGGAAAGTTCAGTTTCAAAAACACACGTGTACATTGGATTGCCTGCTATATATAAAGTCGAAGTTGAAGTGGGTTGCCAAAAGGTTGTGAAACTGTAACGCTCACCTACATACAACGTTGCATGCAAGGCCGTGCAGTCTAAGAAAGAACCTCTATATGTTTCTGACTACAGAAGATCGCCTGCGATTCATTTGGCTCTATAGTCAAGCTGGATGCAGCTTGCAGGTGACTGACCAAATAGGAGTGCTCCTAACAAATGAAAATTTAAATTCAAGTATCCGGAAATTTCATTGGCTGGAATGGCGAAACAGAAGCTCTCGTTTTCGTCGGTTACACACGAGATAATATGAAACAATTGAAAAGAAGAATAAATAAAATGATTATCTGAATATCTATATACCCAGACTGACTACTCAAAGACGAACATCATCAAGTTTTACGAAGCGAGTGTTCAGTTGGATGAACCATTTAGCCCCCGTGTACACGGTATTGGACGACCGGTCTCGAATTAGTACGGTTCCGCCTGTTTGGACGAAATTATATACTATATATGTAGATATAATATCTCGCGACGCCCTCATATCTAAAGGTGGATTTCCATTCAGTGCATTTTATCGCGCGATCGACTTTTTGCGATCGCTTTCTTTTGAATTGTGGGTTGTCAAGCGGAACGCATTTCATTAGCTTTGGTTGAATACACACATTTCAAAAGAAAGCGATCGAGAAAAGTCGATCGCGCGACAAAATGCACTGAATGGAAATCCAGCTTAAAGGTGGATTTCCATTCAGTGCATTTTATCGCGCGATCGACTTTTTGCGATCGCTTTCTTTTGAATTGTGGGTTGTCAAGCGGAACGCATTTCATTAGCTTTGGTTGAATACACAATTTCAAAAGAAAGCGGAATGGAAATCCAGCTTAAAGGTGGATTTCCATTCAGCTTTTTTTGTCGAGCGAGCGACTTTTTGCGATCGCTTTCTTCTCTCATGAGCCCTCGGGTGGAACGGATCCAGTCCAGAGCCCACGAGACAAAAGAAAGCGATCGTAAATCGTCGATCGCGCGACAAAAAGCACTGAATGGAAGTCCACCTTAAGCTGGATTTCCATTCAGTGCATTTTGTCGCGCGATCGACTTTTTGCGATCGCTTTCTTTTGAATTGTGGGTTGTCAAGCGGAACGCATTTCATTAGCTTTGGTTGAATACACACATTTCAAAAGAAAGCGATCGAGAAAAGTCGATCGCGTGACAAAATGCACTGAATGGAAATAAGCCGAAAATAATGTCTGCTCCAGAGGGAAACAGTTAGTTTTGTTTTCCCGTGAGTCTTGATCACATCGAGAAACATCGAGACTCGAGGGAAAACAAAACTATATGTTTCCCGAGGGATCAGACATTAAGTGTTTTGTTATATAGCTTGAGTTTCGCTGAATAATTTCGACGTATATCAAGGGAAAGTACACCAAAGACAAACGCTAAGACTTACCAAAACATTTTGCCTGGCTCCCTAATTTCACTTTAACCAAACAAATACGAGTCTCAGAACAAAAGAACAGCAATACATTTCTCCAGTTAATCTTCACACATGCTTTGAAGACCTATAAATATTCTTTCTTTCGTACCAAACAAGCTTTTGTTTATAGGATGCCGTGAAGTGTTCAAAGTTCTAGCGGGCAACAATTGAAAACTTATTGACCAAGCAGGCAATAAGTTCTCAATTATTGCCCACTCGGTAGACATTGAAATTTAGCTAAGGTCGTGACCACAAACCAACCAATGACAGTCATCGTTGCATCCAGTGAAACTCTAGCTATATAACAATGAAGATAGTTTCTAACGTTTCGAGCAAAGGCATTTCGTCAGAGTGAAATGTGACGACTGAAACGTGATTTGTATTTCAACCCATGCGCGGCTTTTCCACAAATATGCTTGCACGTTACTGACCAATTTATTTATATATCACGATATTTTTATTACAGAAACAGAATTTCTCAGTTAACATTCAGTTAAGTTGCACTCCCCATAAACGTTTTTGACCTTGAGGCAAAAAATTAAACTGTCTTTTGCAAGTTATTGCCGTTTTGATACGAGTGTTTTATGTACTCTTATAAAGGCACGTTTGACGTCATTTGAACACGAAAGAAGTTGAGTTTACACTTCTTTCGTGTTCAAATGACGTCAAACGTACCTTTATAAGAGTACATATGCACAGGAGCGGTATGTTTTATTTGTTTTATAAAATAAGAAGAAGAAAAATCATCAAACTAAAAGTAAGGTAGTTTTAGAATTTGGCGGGCTTTTCCAGCCAGCTGACGCCATTCTACGCCATTTTACGTCATTCATGATCTATGTTCTCTTATAAATGCATGGAGCCCAACCAATCAGAGCGTGCGTAGAGGGCACCTTATTTTAGAATAGAAAATATGCAGTGTCCTGAAGATATCGATGACGTCATTAAGAATTTTACCTCTTTTTGCATTGAATCTATTACACGCTGACTTGAAGATATGAATTTTATCTTCTCGTGGTAAAAACGATATTTTACTCATTCGCTACGCTCATTCGTAAAATATTGTTTTCACCACTATATATATTATTTATTATACAACTGCATTAAAAACTGTCCAAATAACGCTAAAAATGAGTACAAATATACAGCGATATTTGGATAGTTAGTTATTTGGATAGTTAGTTATTTGGATAGTAGAAAACCGGTTTGACAGATTTTGTTAGCCAATCAAATTTATCACTTGGGAACTACTTCATGTATGCTTATTATTTTGTCCTGGTTTTGTCCTGGTCCAAGTCACGCTACTTCTCTGACCTTTTTAGAGTTTTCTTTTTCCATAAAAATTTGTTGATCAGAGCAGTTGTATAATAAATCTCTTATAAGATGTTTTGGTGTGTAGTATCGCTGTATATTTTTACTCGTTGTTTGTATTTTATACGGCTCAACTCGTAAAAATATACAGCGATACTACACACCAAAACATCTAATAAGCGATACTACACACCAAAACATCTATATATAGATATAAATATAAATATATATATATATATATATATATATCAGCGGAAATGAACATGTGCTTCAAAAACTTGAATAATCCAGGAACGAGATGAGATGATATCGAAAAACCGAAAACGCCATTCGTGCGTATTTCGAATGGTTTCACTTTTGGTTTCTCCGTCGTCGTGGCACTTGCATTTTTAGTTTTTCTTTCTTCCCAAATAATTTAAAATATACAGTTGGAGAAACAAGTTTAATATATGAATACACCAAAAAGTAAAACTCACCGGAATTTGTCGTGTTGTTGTTTTGCTCGATTTTGATATTGCCGTCGAACAGGTGTTTTGAGAAAAGTCCGAAATTTGACTCAAAACTTGTTTTTTTTTATAATCCATTATACTGCCAAACCCTTTCACCTCGAAAGACCTGTCTATACTTGTCAATAGGAAGCTCAACGATGTGAAAGTGTTATATAAGCTCAGGGGAAGCTGGGAGACTTTGCCAAGAAATATCGTCTGGCGTTATAATACAATAATCTGGTATTAAACAGAGTAAAAGTGAATAAAATCTCAATATAAAGTGCTCCCTCCTTCCCCCCTCCTATTATTAAAAGCCCAAGAAGCCTCTGCGGAGAGGAGAGTGGAGAGACCGTTCTTGACTGGCTCAGGCGGAAATTAGTGAAGTATTAAGTCGGAGAAAGCTTGCCTATAAATTCACCAATGTTCTTCGTTGAATCGCTTTAACGACGCTTTTTGTTCTGAGCTAGCATACTGATATGGTGTATATGTCGCGCCGTATAACTCGATCAGACTTACAATGTATTGCTCTCTAATAATAATATGCATCAATGCACCAACATAAACTATATATCTATACTCAAAGTTGAATAGACAATAATCTAATTAAAAATAAAGCTTATTTTTTTCGTTAGATTAAAATTAAGACTGATGTACTTACCTTTATATACATGAACAAAGTAAACGATAACTTTAATACTGTAGACTTGTATTAATGTTAAGGCAATTTAATCAACATTCACAGTTCAGAAAGACATGTTTCCCGATTTGATGTCAAACTTTGACTAAATATTTTATGTATATAGGACCAGTACGGTTAATGATAGGACCTAATATTGGAAGGAAGTTGAGTAAGGACTATAGTCTACGTCACATTTCCTTACATGACGTAAAACATGCGTGTTTCATATCACGCCAAATATTCCGCTTGAGCAAGTTTTCAGTACGGTGTATGATTTATTCGGACTAATTTCTGAATCACATAACTTGCCGGCACACTCAGTGGCCAATTCGTAAACGGCCATTGTCATCACCTTGTTAATATTTAGCCTGGTTCTCATGCATATGTCGCCGATCGTCGCCGACCCAGGATGTAGATGCATGAAAGCAATACAAGCACTGCTTTTCTGCATTGTTCTTTATTACTTAACATGCTGCTGCACTTCCCGTTTTAACATGCATGTAAATCACAAATCACCGACGATCGGCGACCATCGGCGACATATGAGAACCAGGCTTTAATTAAGTAACACTTCGCGCAAGCAAGGGACGCAAACCAAATTGAAAAAAGAAAGAAGCATGGTATCCCTCATGCATGTTTGAAATACATTTCATACAATACCCTGGTTGCTATGCGTGTTTTCGTTAGTTGTTGGCCATGATCTATTAGAGGACAGACACATGGACACGTCAGATCACGTCAGATCACGTCAGCTGACTTGCTTTTTTCTTTCTTCATGCCCCAAAATCCGGCAAGAGTTTCGATAAAAACCTTTTAAATTTTTGTATTGTATTCCATTCATGAGGCCCCGTTTACACTATTACGGTACGGTCAGTCTTCTGTTGAAAAATCACTACGTTTCTTTGTTGTCGGTTTACACTATCCCGGAGTGGTTTTCCGTAGTCACCACGCTTAGCACTCCGGCTGCAAATCACTACGCTATGTAAATTTACCGTACTGTCATTGTGTAAACAGACGATCTTTTTGTTACGGAACGCCCAGCCCAATCCGAACCAAGTTATAGATCCACACTGTTCAGTTATAGATCCACAGAAGACGTAACGTGGCAAGAACATCAGTGACCCACTCGACTGCGTTGTGACGTCATCTGTGCATCAGACAACGGCAAAATGGAATCTATTTGTTAAATAGACATAATCCATATAAGTATAACTTTCTGAAGTTTATAAACATTTTAATTGCAATTCCTTTTAGTGGAATCATGACCTTGTACTGTGAATAAATTTCGACATAGTGACGGGTTTTTGTTTTGTTTCATAATCTCATTTCTCCTTTATTATTACGTCAGAGATAATGTGCTAGAGAAATGTAGCGATTTCTGATTGGGTTAGAGAATGGTCACGTGTGCTCTATGGGACATAGAGTCCCAGGGCCCCAGGGGCCTTCTAACTCAAATGACTCTATATTCCATATAGAGCACGAGTGACCATTCTCTAACCGTTTAAAGAATGGTTACAACCACGAAGAAGTTTCAATTGTAACTACAAATGTGTGTTTTTTTGCGTCCAGCACGTTTACCGAAGAATTTATACATAGACTACAGTAGTGACTCTTGAATCATTAGTGACTCCATTGAATTCATTAGTGACTCCATTGAATTCATTAGTGACTCCATTGAATTCATTAGTGACTCCATTGAATTCATTAGTGACTATTGAATTCATTAGTGACTCTATTGAATTCATTAGTGAGTCTATTGAATTCATTAGTGACTCTATTGAATTCATTAGTGAGTATGTTGAATTCATTAGTGAGTCGATTGAATTCATTAGTGACTCTATTGAATTCATTAGTGACTATTGAATTCATTAGCGACTCTATTGAATTCATTAGTGACTCTATTGAATTCATTACTGACTCTATTGAATTCATTAGCGACTCTATTGAATTCATTAGTGACTCTATTGAATTCATTAGTGACTCTATTGAATTCATTAGTGAGTCTATTGAATTCATTAGTGACTCTATTGAATTCATTAGTGACTCTACTGAATTCATTAGTGACTCTATTGAATTCATTAGTGACTCTATTGAATTCATTAGTGAGTCTATCATTAGTGACTCTATTGAATTCATTAGCGACTCTATTGAATTCATTAGCGACTCTATTGAATTCATTAGTGACTCTATTGAATTCATTAGCGACTCTATTGAATTCATTAGCGAGTCTATTGAATCATTAGTGACTCTATTGAATTCATTAGCGACTCTATTGAATTCATTAGTGACTCTATTGAATTCATTAGTGACTCTATTGAATTCATTAGACATAATCCATATACGTATAACTTTCTGAAGTTTATAAACATTTTAATTGCAATTCCTTTTAGTGGAATCATGACCTTGTACTGTGAATAAATTTCGACATAGTGACGGGTTTTTGTTTTGTTTCATAATCTCATTTCTCCTTTATTATTACGTCAGAGCTAATGTGCTAGAGAAATGTAGCGATTTCTGATTGGGTTAGAGAATGGTCACGTGTGCTCTATGGGACATAGAGTCCCAGGGCCCCAGGGGCCTTCTATCTAACTCAAATGACTCTATATTCCATAGAGCACGAGTGACCATTCTCTAACCGTTTAAAGAATGGTTACAACCACGAAGAAGTTTCAATTGTAACTACAAATGCGTGTTTTTTTGCGTCCAGCACGTTTACCGAAGAATTTATACATAGACTACAGTAGTGACTCTTGAATCATTAGTGACTCCATTGAATTCATTAGTGACTCCATTGAATTCATTAGTGACTCCATTGAATTCATTAGTGACTATTGAATTCATTAGTGACTCTATTGAATTCATTAGTGACTCTATTGAATTCATTAGTGACTCTATTGAATTCATTAGTGAGTATGTTGAATTCATTAGTGAGTCGATTGAATTCATTAGTGACTCTATTGAATTCATTAGTGACTATTGAATTCATTAGCGACTCTATTGAATTCATTAGTGACTATTGAATTCATTACTGACTCTATTGAATTCATTAGCGACTCTATTGAATTCATTAGTGACTCTATTGAATTCATTAGTGACTCTATTGAATTCATTAGTGAGTCTATTGAATTCATTAGTGACTCTATTGAATTCATTAGTGACTCTACTGAATTCATTAGTGACTCTATTGAATTCATTAGTGACTCTATTGAATTCATTAGTGAGTCTATCATTAGTGACTCTATTGAATTCATTAGCGACTCTATTGAATTCATTAGCGACTCTATTGAATTCATTAGTGACTCTATTGAATTCATTAGCGACTCTATTGAATTCATTAGCGAGTCTATTGAATCATTAGTGACTCTATTGAATTCATTAGCGACTCTATTGAATTCATTAGTGACTCTATTGAATTCATTAGTGAGTCTATTGAATTCATTAGTGAGTCTATTGAATTCATTAGTGAGTCTATTGAATTCATTAGTGACTCTATTGAATTCATTAGTGACTCTATTGAATTCATTAGTGACTCTATTGAATTCATTAGTGACTCTATTGAATTCATTAGTGACTCTATTGAATTCATTAGTGACTCTATTGAATTCATTAGTGAGTCTATTGAATTCATTAGTGAGTCTATTGAATTCATTAGTGAGTCTATTGAATTCATTAGCGAGTCTATTGAATTCATTAGCGACTCTATTGAATTCATTAGTGAGTCTATTAAATTCATTAGTGACTCTATTGAATTCATTAGTGACTCTATTGAATTCATTAGTGACTCTATTGAATTCATTAGTGACTCTATTGAATTCATTAGTGAGTCGATTGAATTCATTAGTGACTATTGAATTCATTAGCGACTCTATTGAATTCATTCGTGACTCTATTGAATTCATTAGCGACTCTATTGAATTCATTAGTGAGTCTATTGAATTCATTAGTGACTCTATTGAATTCATTAGTGAGTATGTTGAATTCATTAGTGAGTCGATTGAATTCATTAGTGACTCTATTGAATTCATTAGTGACTATTGAATTCATTAGCGACTCTATTGAATTCATTAGTGACTATTGAATTCATTACTGACTCTATTGAATTCATTAGCGACTCTATTGAATTCATTAGTGACTCTATTGAATTCATTAGTGACTCTATTGAATTCATTAGTGAGTCTATTGAATTCATTAGTGACTCTATTGAATTCATTAGTGACTCTACTGAATTCATTAGTGACTCTATTGAATTCATTAGTGACTCTATTGAATTCATTAGTGAGTCTATCATTAGTGACTCTATTGAATTCATTAGCGACTCTATTGAATTCATTAGTGACTCTATTGAATTCATTAGTGACTCTATTGAATTCATTAGCGACTCTATTGAATTCATTAGCGACTCTATTGAATTCATTAGTGACTCTATTGAATTCATTAGCGACTCTATTGAATTCATTAGTGACTCTATTGAATTCATTAGTGACTCTATTGAATTCATTAGTGAGTCTATTGAATTCATTAGTGAGTCTATTGAATTCATTAGTGACTCTATTGAATTCATTAGTGACTCTATTGAATTCATTAGTGACTCTATTGAATTCATTAGTGACTCTATTGAATTCATTAGTGACTCTATTGAATTCATTAGTGACTCTATTGAATTCATTAGTGAGTCTATTGAATTCATTAGTGAGTCTATTGAATTCATTAGTGAGTCTATTGAATTCATTAGCGAGTCTATTGAATTCATTAGCGACTCTATTGAATTCATTAGTGAGTCTATTAAATTCATTAGTGACTCTATTGAATTCATTAGTGACTCTATTGAATTCATTAGTGACTCTATTGAATTCATTAGTGACTCTATTGAATTCATTAGTGAGTCGATTGAATTCATTAGTGACTATTGAATTCATTAGCGACTCTATTGAATTCATTCGTGACTCTATTGAATTCATTAGCGACTCTATTGAATTCATTAGTGACTCTATTGAATTCATTAGTGACTCTATTGAATTCATTAGTGACTCTATTGAATTCATTAGTGACTCTATTGAATTCATTAGTGAGTCTATTGAATTCATTAGTGACTCTATTGAATTCATTAGTGAGTCTATTGAATTCATTAGTGACTCTATTGAATTCATTAGTGAGTATGTTGAATTCATTAGTGAGTCGATTGAATTCATTAGTGACTCTATTGAATTCATTAGTGACTATTGAATTCATTAGCGACTCTATTGAATTCATTAGTGACTCTATTGAATTCATTACTGACTCTATTGAATTCATTAGCGACTCTATTGAATTCATTAGTGACTCTATTGAATTCATTAGTGACTCTATTGAATTCATTAGTGAGTCTATTGAATTCATTAGTGACTCTATTGAATTCATTAGTGACTCTACTGAATTCATTAGTGACTCTATTGAATTCATTAGTGAGTCTATCATTAGTGACTCTATTGAATTCATTAGCGACTCTATTGAATTCATTAGTGACTCTATTGAATTCATTAGTGACTCTATTGAATTCATTAGTGACTCTATTGAATTCATTAGTGAGTCTATTGAATTCATTAGTGACTCTATTGAATTCATTAGTGACTCTACTGAATTCATTAGTGACTCTATTGAATTCATTAGTGAGTCTATCATTAGTGACTCTATTGAATTCATTAGCGACTCTATTGAATTCATTAGTGACTCTATTGAATTCATTAGTGACTCTATTGAATTCATTAGCGACTCTATTGAATTCATTAGCGAGTCTATTGAATCATTAGTGACTCTATTGAATTCATTAGCGACTCTATTGAATTCATTAGTGACTCTATTGAATTCATTAGTGAGTCTATTGAATTCATTAGTGAGTCTATTGAATTCATTAGTGACTCTATTGAATTCATTAGTGACTCTATTGAATTCATTAGTGACTCTATTGAATTCATTAGTGACTCTATTGAATTCATTAGTGACTCTATTGAATTCATTAGCGACTCTATTGAATTCATTAGTGAGTCTATTGAATTCATTAGTGAGTCTATTGAATTCATTAGTGAGTCTATTGAATTCATTAGTGACTCTATTGAATTCATTAGTGACTCTATTGAATTCATTAGTGACTCTATTGAATTCATTAGTGACTCTATTGAATTCATTAGTGACTCTATTGAATTCATTAGTGAGTCGATTGAATTCATTAGTGACTATTGAATTCATTATCGACTCTATTGAATTCATTCGTGACTCTATTGAATTCATTAGCGACTCTATTGAATTCATTAGTGACTCTATTGAATTCATTAGTGACTCTATTGAATTCATTAGTGACTCTATTGAATTCATTAGTGACTCTATTGAATTCATTAGCGACTCTATTGAATTCATTAGCGACTCTATTGAATTCATTAGCGACTCTATTGAATTCATTAGTGACTCTATTGAATTCATTAGCGACTCTATTGAATTCATTAGTGAGTCTATTGAATTCATTAGTGACTCTATTGAATTCATTAGTGAGTCTATTGAATTCATTAGCGACTCTATTGAATTCATTAGTGACTCTATTGAATTCATTAGTGACTCTATTGAATTCATTAGTGACTCTATTGAATTCATTAGTGACTCTATTGAATTCATTAGTGACTCTATTGAATTCATTAGTGACTCTATTGAATTCATTAGTGACTCTATATATAGAGTTCACTGTGCTATGACAAAAGAAAACAAAATATCTTTGCAGTGGACCCTATATACAGTGTGTATGAAAAAACCGGAACCTTAGAAAATGAATTAGTATTGTGTTCAAACAACCTATTCTAGTAGTTTGAAAGCCCTAAACACCTCTGAGCCACGGATGCGTAAAAAACACGGTCTTATTCACCTGGGAAATCAAGATAACTTGAAGCGTATGTATGGTGAAAGTAGTTAAACGCTTTTCCTCTCTTCCTGTCTAACTTATTGTTGATTAATTTATAAAGCAGCGCTTTGAGGGCTTTTAAACTACTACTACAATAGGTTGTTTTAAAAGAATACTCATTAATTTTCTAAGGGTTTTTTTATACACACTGCAGAGCTCACTAATTGTCTACTCTTGATGAATCAAAACACTACGGAATATAGAGCGTTGAAATACTCCATAGGGATTGGCTGAGTGGGTGCAACCATTGTCTAAGACAGTTCTAGAGTATTTTAATACAGGTCTGCTCCGGCGAAATTATCGTATATTATTCTAAAAATTATGTTTTAAATACTCTTATTTGTACATCTAAATTAGCTTTCCTAATGCCTCGTTAGAAAGCAAAGATTCTTTTGAACTACAGGTACACAAACGAAGCGAAAAAGCCGAGGCGAAAAAATGCACAAAAGAGAATATTTACTGTAGTGGCAATAGAACTGTTTCTAAAATATTGTTACACACGGTTGGCGTACGTCATGTAGTTTGTTCCGTAGTATTAGGGACTTTAAGAAAACACAACGACTACGACTACGGCAACGTGTTTGAACAATAGAATTGTATGTCATATACAAAGAGCTTTTGCAAATGACGGTCCCAACTCCCAAGAGTAATTTTAACGCCGTCGTGGCTCTGTTGACAACGTAGAAAAAGCATTTTTACGTTGTAAAGACACCGCGGAACCCGGGTCACGACAGAAGCCTTAAGCCGGTTTTCCACTAGGCGATTTTTTTCGCGCGAAGCGACTTTCTTTTGTTCGAATTCAATAGATTTCTGATTAGTTCCAGCTCAGAGCTCATGAGACAAAAGAAAAAGTCGCTTCGCGCGAAAAAAATCGCCTAGTGGAAAACCGGCTTAAGAAAAGCTTAACATTGCTCTCGCGACTACCATAGATTGAACAAGTGTAATCTCTTCAAGACTTTAAGAACGGCAAGGCGAGTCCGTGCGATAATGTATCTTGAAAATTGAATGTATAAATACACCACCATTTAATATCACTGTTAAACTTTCTACCGTAGCTGTAGTCCGTTGTCTGAATCTTAAAGTCCCTAATAACGGACGTATAAAACAACAGACGGAGAGTGTGTCCGTCCCCGTCAAAACAGCCGCTTATACCGGCATAGGAAAAGTACAAAAACCTTTTTTACTGCTTTAGTGCTGTGTCCATTTGATGCTTTTTAGATCAACCCCGTCCTGGACCATTTCCCAAAGAGGACTACATTAAAATAAACAACAACAAAACAAACAAATAAACACAGAACATTGGAAGGCGCCGTCGCAATACCAATTCAAAATGAACAGAATACCAAAACTGCAATATACTAGCTTACCAAACTGGAGTAAAATTACCGTAAGATACACCAGGAAACCGTGATACTAAAAATCCCAACGTTCTCTTCCATAATAAAACTGCTAAATGAGCTTTTCAGTAAGTCTCATGTTCGGAGTAAATGGCTAGACTGTAGTTTAGCTAGCAGATGTCTAGGTTCAGGGTTTATGTTGGGATTGAACCTACAGTGTTTGACACTGGTGTCCACTGAACTGCAGTTGTACCAATAAATTATGAAAAATATAATGCATGTAAAATTATAGTGAATTACCTCATTTCTCGAAGTCGCTTCACATTATCTACAACTTTGTCAATGGTGTAATCAATTTCTTCTTCAGTAGTGAACCGGCCAATACCAAACCTGTTAGGAAAAACGGTTTTATGACCTGGACTGGCTGTGCTACAGTTCATGCAGCTCAGTGTATCTTAATACCTGATGGATGAGTGGGCAAGATCTTCATCAGCACCAACGGCTCTTAAGACATACGATGGCTCTAGAGATGCTGAAGTGCATGCACTGCAAATGAAAACAAGGAAAAATCTACTTTTGAAAACAAATGACAAGAATTGAAGCTTGTTGTGGTAATGATGGTGGTGGTGGTGGTGTTGATGGTAGTGGTGGCGGTAGTGGTGATTGTGGTGGTGATCATGGTTGGTGGTAATGGAGGTAGTGCCATAGTGGTGGGAGTGGTGGTGGTGATCATAGTGATGGTAGTGGTGGTGATGGTAGTAGTGGGAGTAGTGGTGGGAGTGGTGGCAATGGCGGTGATCACGGTGGTGGTGGTAGTAGTGGTGGGAGCGGTGGTGGTGGTGGGAGTGGTTGTGGTAATCATGGTGGTGGTAGTGGTGGTAATGGTGGTGATGGTGGGAGTGGTTGTGGTAATCATGGTGGTGGTAGTGGTGGTAATGGTGGTGATGGTGGGAGTGGTTGTGGTAATCATGGTGGTGGTAGTGGTGGAGGTGGTGGTAGTGGTCGTAGTAGTGGTGGAGGTGGTGGTAGTGGTGGTGGTGGTGGTAGCAGTGGTGGTGGTGGTAGTGGTGGAGGTGGTGGTAGTGGTCGTAGTAGTGGTGGAGGTGGTGGTAGTAGTGGTGGTGGTGGTGGTGGTAGCAGTGGTGGTGGTGGTAGTAGTGGTGGCAGTGATGATGGTGGAGGTGTGTGGTGGTGGTCAGTAGTGATGGTGGTGGTAGTGGGTGTGGTGGTGGTCAGTAGTGATAGTGGTGGTGTGTGTGTGTGCGTTAGCTCTTTAGTTTGTTTGTTTCACTGACCAACTTTCTCTAATCAAATGAACTGATCAAGTGATATTACCTGCCAGATGAGAGTGCAACGTCTTTTAAAGCCATTAGTAAACTCTCTCCTTCAACGTAGGAAAACGATAAATTCACACAGCCGGGATATGTCGCTATGTCATCACCATTTCTTACAACATCTGGTAATCTGTCCATAATGCCCTTCACAAGTCGCTCTGACAACTTTGTCACGTGTTTGTAGTCATACTGAAATAATGAGACCAACATGAATGAAGGTTATAAGTGTTTTTATTATATGGCTGGGCTTGATTTCCGGTCCGTACGCAAAACGACGCACGCTGATTGGTTCCTGAGAGGTCGGGATTTTACGATATTGACCTCGGGGTCAATACGCTTTTTTCTCGGCCCTGTAAGTTTTGGCGGGAACATTTCTGAGTTGATTTGAATACAAATAAAAGAGAAATAGATATCTTTATTCAAATATTCTGAACAATAAAATGTGTTGGAACATTACTGCTGGTTCTTTAAAGCTGCATGTTTATCTAAAAACACGACAAATAAAAGCCGAACTGGTGTAAATAGGAAGGCCAAGAAGCGACACGAAAAAGTCAACAGGTAAGGTAAACAGCATACTCCGAAAACGAAAACGCTCGAAGCTTAAAAATCAGTAAAATGAACCAATAGCCGTATAATAAATTCCTTATTAACCTCGTTTGCTCGGTCTGTACTGGAAAGTATTTGCCCTCGGTTTTATTGCACAAACCTCGCTCCTTCGTCGCTCGGTCTGTACGAAAACCTCAGGCAAATACTTTCCCGTACAGACCTCGCACTCGGTTAATAAGTCTTTAATAACTCCTTGACTCCTAAGCACGCATGCAGACGCACCTTTAGTATTTGACTCTGGCTAACGCTAGATGATTTTACTCGTCAAGGGAAGACCCATTGTAGTCAAGGGGTTAACAGACATGACTGGCCATTTCGTGCAATCGAGCGCCTCGTCACGCCCTTTGAGTGATCGAGATGCACCTTTTGCCACGCGCCTCGTTTGTTGTGACAGCACGATATCACGCGCAGATATCAGTTTGGAGAAAATGTTCAAAACAAGCCTCCCTTGAGTGAAGCATAACGTCTTAGACCGTACCATAACGTCTAACACCGTACTGTAGCGTGGCGTATTGCAACGTAACGTTTTATAACGTAGAGGAACATCTTACAACGTAACGTAACATGACATGTGTAGCGGGGCATGTTATAACGCAGCGCGATGTCTTGTGAAGTAATCTTCACATTGTAGCGAAACGTCTTATACTGTAACGTCTAACAATGTAGCGTAACGTCTGACGTAGCGTCTAACGTAGCGTAATGTCTTACAATGTAGCGTAACGTCTTACAACGCAGCGTAATGTCCTACAATGTAGCGCAACGTCGTACAACGCAGCATAACGTCTTACAATGTAGTGAAACGTCTTACACTGCAGTGTAACGTCTTACAACGCAGCGTAATGTCTTACAATGTAGCGCAACGTCGTACAACGCAGCGTAACGTCTTGCAATGTAGTGAAACGTCTTATACTGCAGTGTAACATCGTACAACGTGGCGTAACGTCTTATGATGTAGTGAAACGTCTTATACTGCAGTGTAACATCGTACAACGCAGCGTAACGTCTTACAATGTCGTACAACGTGGCATAACGTCTTATGATGTAGTGAAACGTCTTATACTGCAGTGTAACATCGTACAACGTGGCGTAACGTCTTATGATGTATGATGTATCGTAACATTGTAACACAACATCTTACATAGCCTAGTGAATCGTGCGAATGAAAGAACCCCAACAAAACAGACCTGCATTTCATTCTGGCTGACTTCACAAGCTGCTCCCAGACCAACAACAAGGACATGTGGCACAGTTCCACTCCTCATACCTCTAAAATAATTTCAACAATATTTTTACTGGTTTTACTGAGTCTCGTAGGTTTTACTCTTTCATATGATAAGTTGTACGTATACGTGTAGTACGTTTGGTACGTCTATTACATTACACCAAGCTCGCAAACGTTTGGTGGACGTTCGTCAAACTTAATTACCCAGAAAAGATTTCTGAGACCCCAGACAGGGTTCGAACTGCAAGTTCGCCATCATCTCGATATTATTCTCAGTTTATTTTCCACCGCACTTACCTTTCTTGTCCGCCGCCACTGAAGACAGGCTCAAGACGAACACGAGGTCTTCTACGAACATAAAGAGCACCAACCCCTTAAAAAATCAAAACAACCTTCTAGTCTTTTCCAGGTGTGGCGGTCTGAGATTGTCACCGTGCCAGAGGCGTGGGAAGCGGGAGGCTGGGGGGGGGGGGGACTTGAGGCCCCCCAAAATTTTAAATGGGGGAGCTGAGCCCCCCACCCCCCCCCCCCCCCCCCAAAAAAAAATAGTCAGGACAAGCGTTGCTAATTTTAATGATTGTATTAGTGCGACTATACAGAGGCTAGGAGAGCAGCTACTTACGGTAATCTACCTACGGGGTTCATCTACACGACAACACGAGATTTCACAAACGGGTGTAGCGTGATTGCGTGAATAGCCTGAAGTGTTAGCCATCCTGCCACGCGAAATGTGGGCTCTGGGGACGAGAATGGTTAGATTGGTTCCCAGATTGGTTTAATAATTTCTTCGTTTTTATGATAAAATTTGAACTATGCTTCAGCTGTAGAATTAGATGAAAAGTTTCCTCAAATTGCTGCAAATTGTGTTTCCGAGGTTCTAGATTTCAAAATTTTCCGGGAGAGCACCCCCGAACCCCGCTAAAAATGCGGTCACTGATTATCTGCATGTCGACTTCAGCCCCCCCCCCCCCCCCGTGCTGAGATAGTATATCGACTTGCGTAGTCGGATGATTAACGTCCAGAACAGTGAAACTTTTTGCCTTCAAATGCTTGATTAATGAAAACTCCCAGTATAAACTTATGATATTGGAGTGGACGTTGATAGTTCTCTTTTGCCACAACATATTACCACAGGCATACCACAGGCACAGGGGGCTTTTCGAATGTTGTGATGCGCCAAAGTAAAACAAAACGACGTTGCTACTGTTTCTCAGCACAGATGATCCCGTATTCTCGCCGTATATATCAACCAAAATCATCGCTAAGTGCTAATCTTCTTCTAAACTCTAGATATATTTAATCGGATGGAACGGCCGATACAAAAATCTTAATTTGGTACGTCCGAACAGTCGTCATGCATTTTGGTTCACAAACGATTCCATATAATTATGATATTTTGAAGTAAAAATACAATTATTCAAAGCAAGTATTGGATTTTATCCTGACAGTTTCATAAATCAGCCACAAAAAAGTTTGATTATTCTGGTCATACTGTAAGGTGACAATCTCAGACCGTCACACCTGCAGGAACAAACAATCGCTCGAGTGTTCACAGACCTTACTCTTACCGAGTTAAGGCTGTGACACAGGCTAAGGTTCTCTCTTTGACGAGTAAAATCATCTAGTATTAAAACACCCTAGTTTGTTGGCTGTCAGTTGAATTGTTTAATGTACAAGATCATAGTGTAGCTGGTCACCTTTTGGGCCATAAATCTTGTGGCCACTTATAGACATCAGATCAATGTTCATTTTATTCACATCAACTGGAATCTTTCCAACTGCCTAATTTTAAATAGAAACAGAGGAGCTGATAAGAAAGAACTTGAAAGCTTTTGGCTACTTTGATCACTGCATGTGAAATTTATTTTTAGTTATTGTCATCTTTTTTCTTTATGTAGTAATTGTATAAATAGAGGATATTACACAGCGGTGCGAAGATATGAATTTTATCTTCGAGTGGAGGAAAACAATATTTTACAAATGAGTAAAATTATTATTGTTTTTACCATGAGAAGATAAAATTCATATCTTCAAGCCAGTGTGTAATTTTCTTTTTATTATATAGATTCAATACAAAAAGAGGTAAAATTCTTAATGATGTCATCGATATCTTCACTAGTGAAGATATGGAAAATACAGCACTGTATATTTCTTAGTAAAACACTCACATCTATATAATAATAGTAATTATGATTTATAACTGTAGTAAGTGTGCAAATTGAATAAAAGTCTAAATAAAAGTCTAGAAAGTCTAAAGAAGAGATGTCTTGTGTTACATGTATGTGTAAATCTATCACCATTAAATATAAACGTTGCCCTTTAAAAAAGCTAAAAACATTATTATTATTATAAAAATGTGAGGTTTCAACCTGCGCTGCATCAGTATGAAAAAACACCTTCTTTTCTCTGCATAATGCACCTTTAAATTAAAGTGAGAAAAAGACAAAAATGTTCTAACTTTAGATATTGTCAAAAATTATTTTAACCTTTAATATTTCACAAATGATATAGTAAGAGACTAAGAGTTTTGTATTGTGTATTGTGTAGTTTGTACTGTACTGTACTGTACTGTACTGTACTGTACTGTACTGTACTGTACTGTACTGTACTGTACTGTACTGTACTGCACTAGTACTGTACTGTACTGTACTGTACTGTACTGTACTGTACTGTACTGTACTGTACTGTACTGTACTGTACTGTACTGTACTGTACTGTACTGTACTGTACTGTACTGTACTGTACTGCAGTAGTACTGTACTGTACTGTACTGTACTGTAATGTACTGCACTGCACTGCACTGTACTGTACTGTACTGTACTGTACTGTACTGTACTGTACTGTACTGTACTGTACTGTACTGTACTGTACTGTACTGTACTGTACTGCACTAGTACTGTACTATACTGTACTGTACTGTACTGTACTGTACTGCACTGCACTCTGTACTGTACTGCACTGTACTGTACTGCACTGCACTGCACTGTACTGCACTGCACTGCACTGCACTGCACTGCACTGCACTGCACTGCACTGCACTCTGTACTGTACTGCACTGCACTGCACTGCACTGTACTGTACTCTGTACTGTACTGTACTCTGTACTGTACTGTACTGTACTCTGTACTGTACTGTACTGTACTGCACTGCACTGCACTGCACTGCACTGCACTGCACTGCACTGCACTGCACTGTACTGTACTGTACTGTACTGTACTGTACTGGATTGTACTGACCACTTACCAATTTCTTCAACTGATTGTCGTACACCTATTTCATTATTGACTGCCATAATTGATACAAGTGAGGTATCTGGACGAAGAACATCTTCAAGATGCTAAAAACAAAGTTTATGAGATTCAGGTATATTGTAAGTTTAAGTAGTAGTACACCTGATGTGAAGTCTTGTTACATGCCAACATGTGCATGAATATTCTTTGTTTTAGTTTCTAGTACACAAGTTTAATTTTTTTTTCACTGAAGAGTATAAATGTCTAACAATTATTATGATATACAGTACATGTATATGCACAATGTTTTACATTACCTTGAGATCAATCAAACCATTTTTCATCACTGGCAAATAAGAAATTTCAAAACCTTCTGCTTCAAGAGAACGACACGAGTCCAAAACACATTTATGTTCCTAATGAGTGAAAGTTTTAAGTATAATCAAGTGATCACAGACAAACAGACAGACATATGAATTGCAGACAGACAGACAGACAGACAAACAAACAAACAAACAAACAAACAAACAAACAAACAAACAAACAAACAGACAGACAGACAGACAGACAAACAAACAAACAAACAAACAAACAGACAGACAGACAGACAGACAGACAGACAGACAGACAGACAGACAGACAGACAGACAGACAGACAGACAGACAGACAGACAGACAGACAGACAGACAGACAGACAGACAGACAGACAGACAGACAGACAGACAGACAGACAGACAGACAGACAGACAGACAGACAGACAGACAGACAGACAGACAGACAGACAGACAGACAGACAGACAGACAGACAGACAGACAGAAAGACAGAAAGACAGACAGATAGATTACAAATAGGTAGACAGACAGACAGACAGACAGACAGACAGACAGACAGACAGACAGACAGACAGACAGACAGACAGACAGGCAGGCAGGCAGGCAGGCAGGCAGGCAGGCAGGCAGGCAGGCAGGCAGGCAGGCAGGCAGGCAGGCAGGCAGGCAGGCAGGCAGGCAGGCAGGCAGGCAGACAGACAGACAGACAGACAGACAGACAGACAGACAGACAGACAGACAGACAGACAGACAGACAGACAGACAGACTAGTATAACTTACTGTTTGTGTTGTAACAACATGCTTCTTCCTGTTCTTGTAAAAATGTGCCACTCCCTGAGAAAAAAATAAATTGTTGTAAAGTAGTACTGTAAAGAATAAAACATAATCCGAAAATTGTCATCTTGTGACTTGATATTCAAGTTAAAAAAACAAGATAAGACAAAATGAGAGGTAATATTTCGACTCTATTTCAAAGTCATTAATCAAACCAATAATTTACAAGCTTACTGAGTCCTATATATATATACAATAATCACAAGGATGATGTCACCGCTTAGTAACTGGAAATGTCACCAAGTTGACAAAACAGGTTAGACTGACATGTCAGCTGAATTGTTTCAAGTAAATGAAGATAAAAAATAAAAGTTGACAGTGGTGAAAGGATATATACATATTAAAGTTCTAAAAATAAAGTTAAGGAAATAGAGATAGTTCTTTGCTGGCCTTTAGGCCATTGTTCAGTTCAGGCTTTCTAAATTTGATTAGAGCTTCTTTTTTATAGTACTGTAAGTCTAGTAAGTAGATTTAGTTATACTGGCTTGTAAACAGAAATTACCTTTATAGCTAAGTTATTTGATTCAGTTGCCCCACTTGTGAACACAATTTCCTTTGGATGAGCTCCAATTAGGTTTGCAACTTGCTATACCATATTGGAATAAAAATACAAGAAAAGTTTCTTAATAATTAAAAAAAGAGTTTTTGTGTGGAGAAGTGTTTTTCAGAGTATAAAAAGGGACATCTTTACACAGTGGCAGCTTACCTCCCTGGCTTTCTCAGTTGCTTCTTCACTTTCCCAACCATATACATGAGTTCGTGAATGTGGGTTCCCATAATATGACACATAATACGGAAGCATAGCATCTAGTACCCGAGGGTCCTAATAATACAAGACAGTATAACTGTATAAAACAGTATACACAGTAATACTGTACTGTGAGTGAGTGAGTGAGTGAGTGAGTGTGATTGTGTGTATTTTGCTAAAGTATAAATTACATAACCATGCAAAAGATTACCATTGGTGTTGTGGCCTGAGCATCCAGATAGAGAGGACGTAGCTGTTCATTTTCGATCTCATTATGCACATCTAAAATGTAGATACAGTAATAATATTGTATAAAGTCAACTGATACAGGGATCCTGGTGGTTTTAACAAAATTCCAGCAATATTCTCTGTTTTTTTAGAAATGCTTTTTAAAACCTTATTTATATATTTTAGTTAATTACAAAAAAATCACTGAGTAAGAGCCAGTTTCATTTTATCATGGGTGCCACCATCTTATGATGAAGACAACGTCAAATGGTTGCAACCCAATAGGCGAGTTTCAGGGTGTTGCGCGCGCATCATTTTTCAAAAAAACTGGCAAGCTCCACTCAAAGCAAGCATACTGTTTAAAATAAACAAAGTGTAGATACAGTTTCTGGATATAAAACATTGTTATTCTGCTGTTGTTGGCTTGCTAGCAAGTCGTTTTGCCATTCCTTACTTTGTGGGGAGCCCACCAAGAGCCCACCAATTTCTTTCCAAAACGATGCGCACGCAACACCCTTAAACTTGTCTATAGACACATGACTGCTAGAAATTATCGAGCAATGCATTGCTTCTTCACGGCCAGTTTGTGTTTTCTTTGCATTACTGTAATTCAAATTTGAGTTAGTGCATTTTTCAAACACAGTACTGTAGAGTGTACATGTACTTTGTAGAAAGTGCCAAAGTTGGTTGAAGAAAGTCAAATTCCCCACCAACTACCCAGACCACTATCAATTCAGATGTCAATAGAAATAGACGTCTACTGCCCATCCCACCCCACCCCCCACAAAAACGGTGTGCACAACTGAACGTCATTTAAAAACTCATTTTGAACATTCCCTTTGCAATGTATTATAAAGAAATTTCTTATTAAACCTTAAGAAAATCATATCACTGCTTAAAAGAAAGAGAAAGAGAACAGTTTGATAGAATATCATCTTGTACAATTTCCAAAAAAATACAATTTCCACGGACATATTAAATATATTTGGCCTTGCCTTTTGTCGCACCCAAAGGGACCGCTTCTGCTAATCTTTTAGTCTGTATATTTCTTGACGACTTCTGAATTACAGCAGGAAAACGAGTTCTTAAAAGATACCTGGAAAACATCTTCAAACTACGGTGAAAAACATACAACAAAATGCAATAACCATTATCCACGTCCTTCGTCAGCCATGTTTTGATGACGTACATTTATAGGTCAGTGATCAAAGGCAGTGAAACGAACCACTTGGTGTAAGCTCAACGTATATTGACTATCATGGAGTGACACCGCTGCCAGACGTTTTGCGCATGCGCGACGTCCGAGCTCGTCCTCGGAAAAAGAGCGGAAAAACACTGAAATATTTGGACTGGTCCAAGAGTCCGATACAAAAGTTAAAATAAGCACACTGCCAAAAAGATAACAGTGGAGAAGAGTGGAGTAGAGTTAGAGTTAGAGCTAGAGTTAGAGTTAGAGTTAGAGTTAGAGTTAGAGTTAGAGTTAGAGTTAGAGTTAGAGTTAGAGTTAGAGTTAGAGTTAGAGTTAGAGTTAGAGTTAGAGTTAGAGTTAGAGTTAGAGTTAGTTAGAGTAGAGTAGGAATAGATGAAAAAAAAATCAAAAGGAAAGAAAAATGTTAAAAAAAAATTAAATAAAAGCAAACAAATGAAAGCAAGAAAGATAAAAACAGGTAAATATAAGTTAATTTAATAACCTGCCAACACAGAGACGCTGTTGGTCAGATAAAAAAGCCAACCAAGTTTTTAAAAAGTTGTTTATTTGTCAAAGACAAAGGTTTTCACTAGTTTTTCACCTGTTTCCCTCTCACCAGACAGTTCAGTCGGCAGAATTAGTCAAAATATTAATTACAAAGACAAATTTCAAGACTAACTATTAAACTATAATCTATCTTTAGTGGGTCAAACTGAAGATAAAACGCGATGTTCTCACTGTTGTTTAAAATTTTTAAATCAGTGTACGAGGACGGAATGCTCTCTTTCAATCTGGTTCAAAACTTCTCTAAAACGGACACTTACTTTTGGTCCAAAAGTAAGTGTCCATTTCAGAGAGGTTTTCCTAAGCTGAGAGAGTTCAAGAGTTCACTGACTAAAATGTTTGCCGCAATCCTCCAAAAAATAATGTAAATATTTAATTTTCGTCTTTTATAATCTTCAGAATTCTACAAATTCTTCCCCAAAAATGCAGGAAATGGCATTTCAAAACCCCTAAATTTAAAAAATTGTCCAGGGCATACTACTCCCTTCTTTAGAAATGTCACTTCGTGCCCGCCCATGCCAATTGGTCAACGCTGGCTACGCCACTGATTAACTGTTAGCATTATAATAAGACTACGGTTTGGATTAAGTAGTACTAGGATTTTAGGACTAAGATTAGGCAAAAAAAAAATACCTGGGTTTCCTATTTTTCTTCACAAAAACTTAGGTAGGATAGGTCGGATTTCTTTTTTTTTTAATTTTTTTTAATTTAATGCCTAGGAATAACAATAATTTCTTTCCAACACCAAATGGCAATTACACTAGCACATCTATTAAAGTTAACTTTTAGCACATTACTAAGGTTCTGACGCCACGCTTGGTATCCCAAGATGCAAATCATGTTGCAACTCGGGCCCATGCTCCTTAAAAATTCAATAAAAAGATTAGGGTCGGCATTTTGCTAGCAAAAAACTAGGTAGGGTCGGGAAACCGGAAACCCAGGTATTTTTTTTGGTCTTAGCGAAAGAAAAAGAAAAAAAAAAGAAAAAAGAAAGTCAAATCGGTTCCCAAGTGCTTGGCTTGATTTTCAAGTTTTCGTTCATCCATGAAATTCTGACGCTTGGCCGTCACAAGGGTCCTGCCCTTGGATGGCCTGAAGGAACATAAAACCGAGGTAATGTTCGTCGTTGGTCCGTTGTGGTCAGTGGTTGGACTGGATGGTTCAAACGCGGGGCGGTACTCGTCTGTTGTGAAGCGCCGTACGAGACCGGAACGTTTTCTATGGGGAAAGGTGCAATAATGTTCGGGTTATACCGAACCTTCATGTACATTGGTGGTACTGTGGGTGTCCAAGAGATATCCTTGGCTAAGAATGGGTCACTGTGGTGGGTCTGTAGACGAACCCGGTCTTGGTAATAATTACGAGGAAGGTGGAGACCCTCGCCACAAGATGACGACTTCTCTGTGAACTGTCCAGCAGTTTGTTTCCCAGGTAACCACGTCTTGAAGAAAAAAACACACAAGGAAAATGAAGATGTTAGAGGGCTGATTTCCACTCAGAAAATTTTCCTCAGGATAGGAACGGACAGGGAAGTTTTCTTAGGTGCTGTAATGAGTAATGATTTATTTAACGTCGTAGACACAGGATGTGGTCGCCCGAGCCAGAGGCTAGTGTTAAAGTGCACGACATAACCTAAGTGTTGATTTAACGGAGGGAGGAAACCCACAGAACCTGCAAAAAATCCTCGAAGCACAGGAGAGACCAACTAAACTCTACTCACATGAAATTCAAGTTCGAGAACGGGGTTATTCCCAGACAGTCACCCATCCAAGTACTAACCCCGTCCAACTGGGCTTAGCTACAGTGGTGAAAGGCAGTGCCCTAACAGTACAGACACCCGTGCTTCTGATTACATGAGCCCGGGCTAGCCCGCCTTAAGGCGGTTTTCCACTAGGCGACATTTGCCGACTGACTCGACATTTTTCTTTCAACCACAGTAAGATCCTAATCAATCGCTTGAGCCAAGTTGACAGGGCTAGCCCGGCTCATGTACCGTAGTCTTGTGAGCCGTAAGTCGGAACTACTGTAATAACTTTAACACAAAGGAAATTTTCAAGATTAGTTTTGTGGAAACACCACGTTTAATAGGTTTCGGCCTGTTGACTCAAACCTTCAGGTCGATTTTTTAGCAAATAAATATTAGACTTGGTGTTTCCATAAAAGTTATCTTGAATACTATTATCGCCATGCAATCTTTCAAAGAATTAAAGAAAACTTTCCTGTCTGTTCTTGTCCTGATGACAATGTTCAGAAGTGGAAACCAGACACTCTTATTTGAAAGTATAGTTTTGCGATTATAAAGATTGGCGTTTATATAAACACTTACGGGAGATTGAGAAGTCGTATTCTTGTTATTATCCAATGACGAAAACCTTTCGTTTTTGTCACCACTTGGCTCGCCACTAGCCAATCTAGAAGGGGGAATAATAATTAAAGTTAAATAGTAAACTGTCAGCATGCCGATAAACTGAATCAAAAAAATAAGAGAGAAATAAAGAAAATAAAGGACGGGAATCAAGCATTAAAAAGCAAGCAAGTGAGCGAGCAACCAGAGAGACAGAGAAACAGAGAGACAGAGAGACAGGCAGACAGACAGACAGACAGACAGACAGACAGACAGACAGACAGACAGACAGACAGACAGACAGACAGACAGACAGACAGGCAGGCAGGCAGGCAGGCAGGCAGGCAGGCAGGCAGGCAGGCAGGCAGGCAGGCAGGCAGGCAGGCAGGCAGGCAGGCAGGCAGGCAGGCAGGCAGGCAGGCAGGCAGGCAGGCAGGCAGGCAGGCAGGCAGGCAGGCAGGCAGGCAGGCAGGCAGGCAGGCAGGCAGGCAGGCAGGCAGGCAGGCAGACAGACAGACAGACAGACAGACAGACAGACAGACAGACAGACAAGAAAACAAACAAACAAACAAACAAACAAACAAACAAACAAACAAACAAACAAACAAACAAACAAACAAACAAACAAACAAACAAACAAACAAACAAACAAACAAACAAACAAACAAACAAACAAACAAACAAACAAACAAACAAACAAACAAACAAACAAATAAACAGGTCCTTTACCTAGCTTGGTTTGCAGCAGCAAAGAGCTCTAAGCCAGTCACACCCAGTCCAAGAGAAAACACAGATTCCCCAACGAGTGAGGTATGTTCAGTGTCTTCGTAATCAACGCCAGCTTGGCGCCTTAGCGAAGGAGCCCATGTCGTCTCTCTCCCCGAATACTGTATAGCGTCAAAGATAAAATAATAGACAGTATAGAAATTAACTAATTATGCCGCACGTGAACGTTTATACAACTAGGCCCTACAGGCGAGTTTCAGGGTAATGCGCGCGCATCATTTTTCAAAAAAACTGGCCAATTCCACTCAAAGTAAACATACTGTTTAAAATAAACAAAGTATAGATACAGTTTCTGGATGTTTAACATTGTTATTCTGCTGTTGTTGGCTCGCTAGCAAGTCTGTTTGCCATTGCTTACTTTGTGGGGAACCCCAACAAGAGCCCGCCAATTCCTTTGCAAAACGATGCGCGCACAATACCCTGAAATTCGCCTATTGCTTACATTGTCAAATTTAGGATGAGCACTCCAAATGTCTCTGTGTGATGATGATTCTTGTTCATAACCTTTTGACCAGGTCTGACCGAGGTTGAAGTCCGACGACATGTCAGCATTGACGACCGATGACGACTTAGGTTCATCTGCCTCGGCCACTTGGCCTGGTATCGACCAGCAGCTGTGGTATATACTGTCCTGGGAGCTACACAGTGCTGCTGCTTGCGTGGCTAAGTTCGGGACATATAGGTTACTTGAGGGAGTAGTGTCGGATTGATGAACGTTCTTTTCACCCTTCTCCCAGACGCTCCTACAAAAGGGAAAAATTGAAATACGTTGTCGCATTAATGAAGAACATAGTGTATTATGTTATTGCGTTAGGATATATTTTACAGTCTCAGCTGTATCTAACCGCCTTTTCTATTCTGTACTTCGATGTCAGATTACGTCATCTTCCTAGACGGACACAGCCATGGGGGCTGGTCACGAGGGATGTCCAAGAGTTCTCCCTTTGGCGAATAAAATCATCTGGTGTTTGACAGACAGAGTAAAACAATAAAGGAGCCGTTTGGGGGCTGGTTCAGCCAGGAATGGGTTAAAAACTTTATTGCCAGTGAAATGGAACCATTGTTAAATTATGGTCCTGTATCTAAGCCTTATTTCAAATTCTGTACTAACCTCAAACTTTCACTTAAGATAATTGATTCTTGACCAGATGCTTCGGGATTCTGTGCACTCGAATTATCCACTACAACCGAAATTTTACTTTGTGAATTCAAAGGTTTTTCGCCTTTCGGTTTATCGCCTACTTCTAACACATTATCTTTAGACTTTTCACTTCCTTCCATTTTTTCCTCTTTCGTGTCATTTGTATTCTTTTCTTTTTGCTCATCGAGAACGGCATTTGCTAATTTCTTCTTCTCTTTCTTCGCTTTATCGCCTCTTTTCTTTCTTTTCTTTTTCGAAAAGCTTTCACTTTTCGTCGCTCCCTTTTTCTCTTTCTTCTTGCCCTTCTTTCCTTTCATTTGTTCTTCGACGGACAACGCGAGGTGCTCGCCATTGTTAGCTTTGGCTCCGAGTTTGGCATTCTTGACACTCTCGATGCCACTATCCGACATTGCCACAACACTGCACAAAGACTCTGTGTCGCCATCGTCAGCATCAGGAAGACCACGGTGTCGCAAACCAGAAAGAAAATTAATAACTTCACTCAGTTCTGACTCAGAAGCCAACGACAAATGACTCGTTGTACCTGCAAAGACGAGAAAATAAATATTCTACAGACGTGAAACTGTTATTCTTTACGTAACGTCAAGTTAGTGACGTCAAATTAGTGACGTCAAATTAGTGACGTCAAATTAGTGATGTCAAATTAGTGACGTCAAATTAGTGACGTCAAAATGTTGACGTTAAAGTGTTGACATCAATATGATGTCAAAATTGTGACATCATAGCGGTGACGTCAAAATAATGTCGATGTCGTGACGTCAAAATTGCGACGTCAAAATGGTGACATCAATGTCGTGACGTCAAAATGTCAATGTCGTGACGTCAAAATGGCAACATCAAAATGTTATCAAATTCGTGACGTCAAAGTCGTGACGTCAAAATTGCGAAGTCAAAATCGTGACATCATAATCGTGAAGTCAAAATGGCGACATAAAAATTGCGACCCCGACGTGGTCCAATGGCAAGTTTTTGATGACGTCAGTGTGACATCACCATATTACGTCATCAAAAATCGGCAACCTATTCCCAAAATAGATTATAGATACGGACCAAGCCTTGGCATATTTCATTTTGAGTCTTACTTGTGAACGCAGGTTCGCGAGATGGTAGTTTGGAAGATAACGAGAACCACTCTTGACCTTTTTCTCTTTCCGACGACTCCGTACTTTTTCTCTCATCTATACTCCCCAAGCTACGAGTAATACGAATGTCAAACTCTTTTTTCTGCCTTCTTGCTGCAATCTTTTTCGCGTAATGTTTCGTTCGAGGAGGCGCAACTGGGACATTGCAAGCTAAACGCAAATGAAAGGGAGGAAAAGTTACCACCGACACAAGGAAAATATGATTATCTTTAGACTAGATACAGTATAAGAAAACCTTTTGCTTAAAAACTATTTTGTTTCTTCGCTGTACAGACCTGTGTTGCATTGAAGAGTTCCATCTTCTTCCTTCCGACCATTCTGAGTGTCATTAACTTGGCGAAATTCAACAGTTATTGATGGCAAACGAGACTCTCTGTAAAATTTACAACAACATCATAAATTCCTTTGCCTAACTGCTATTGCAGTTTGCAAAACCAAGAACTGATCCCAGTGGATTGTAGCAGCAAGGATGCCTGTTCTGTTACTTACAATACCGTAATTTTATGTGTACTTGGGAAAACCTTGCATAAAATATCAAAAAATTTGCTTTTGAGATGGAAAAGAGTTAACGTCCACTATTCCGGCTGTACTGTGGGTAACTAACTAGACCGGGTTATTTTTTGACTTGTCTAAAAGTCGATGGTCATCACCATGTCACTTACTTCTCTTCCAAGTAATCCATGTAGTCGATCATAGTAGAGTAAGTAGTGTCTACTTGAAAAACAGGTTGGCTTTCATCTTCATTAAGTATACCAGAAAACAATGTTTGATCACTTGTGACCCACCTATGGAATTCATAAATTCAATTGACCATTTACCAAACATCCTTGTACAGTATTGTTAAAGTACACTTTATCACATTAAATGTAAACCTACCAAGTTAACTGCACTTCAATATTAACACTCGTCTCTCTGCAGTTTATACGAACTGACCGAGATTTCGTTGACTCTGGGCTTAACTTTACCACAACCTAAATCAATAAACCTTTAGTCAGTTTCAGCTTGCTTTTGAAATTCGTTTGTCAACATTCGTTGGAAGGTTGGGAACTGGTACGGAAGTTCGCGAAGTTCGTTGTGAAGTTCGAATTTAATAAACTTTGAATTGAATTGCTTTGGTAAAATCACGGAGAAGAAGATTATTTGTCGTATAGAATATAATAATAGATGCTTGGTTACTAAACAGAAACAAATTGCCGACTTAAATTTACATGTATCTACCTCGCAACATACGGTAGTACATGTATTTGACCTTTACATGTAAATTTTCCTAAAATACATTCACCACATTAAAGTAGGTTTTCTTTACGGATTTACTCATACCAGATCAGATTTTCCATACATCAACTGCACAGCAATTTTGGAAGCAAGAATGGTTTTCTCTGAGCAGGCTTCATTCAAAACTGTTAGTGTAAAGCTCTCGAGACTTTCTTTCGTGAACGGGATGTCAAATTGCTTTGCCAGTGGTTCAACCAAGGCTTGAATACAGTGCTAAACAAAGTATCAGAGGTACTAAATAAATAAATTTCCAGTCAGAAAGCCTTGAAGTTACAGTTTACTTTCCACAACTTGGTTTTGTTCAGGTTGGGCTAAACTATAGGTTAATGTCACAGTTATAATAATTATCTTTCACTGCAGTACATATACTACTGCACCCCCATAAGTTTATAGTCAAAATGGAAATACCTTCCCACTTCCTCTTCTGTAGTTGGTTGTGTATTACTGTATTTCTGTAGCCGCTACTGAAGCGTGAGGAAAGTCTAGTGATAAAAGTCACCAATTCTTAGACCCCGTTTACACGATGCCGGTACAATTTGAAAACGGAACAAAATCATGCCGGTGTGTAGATACAGGCCAAAACGTCTTGCGTTTACACGGTGCCGGTATAATATAATGATGGATTAGCATGTGACTATTCTCTTCCAATGAGAATTGAGAAGACTTTGTGAATACTGCTGACCCGAATACTGTGGTTGTATATATCGTGATTACCGTCATCAAACTGTTACGGCACGGGCGTTTACACGATACCGGTTAGTGTTCCGTTTTCATTTCATGCCGTCAAGGAACCCGTCCTCATTTTGTGCCGTTTTCATGTCATTTTTGTGCTGGTATCGTGTGTAGTAGATACAGGCCAAAAAGTCTTGCGTTTACACGGTGCCGGTATAATATAATGATGGATTAGCATGTGACTATTCTCTTCCAATGAGAATTGAGAAGACTTTGTGAATACTGCTGACCCGAATACTGTGGTTGTATATATCGTGATTACCGTCATCAAACTGTTACGGCACGGGCGTTTACACGATACCGGTTAGTGTTCCGTTTTCATTTCATGCCGTCAAGGAACCCGTCCTCATTTTGTGCCGTTTTCATGTCATTTTTGTGCTGGTATCGTGTGTAGTAGATACAGGCCAAAAAGTCTTGCGTTTACACGGTGCCGGTATAATATAATGATGGATTAGCATGTGACTATTCTCTTCCAATGAGAATTGAGAAGACTTTGTGAATACTGCTGACCCGAATACTGTGGTTGTATATATCGTGATTACCGTCATCAAACTGTTACGGCACGGGCGTTTACACGATACCGGTTAGTGTTCCGTTTTCATTTCATGCCGTCAAGGAACCCGTCCTCATTTTGTGCCGTTTTCATGTCATTTTTGTGCTGGTATCGTGTGTAGTAGATACAGGCCAAAAAGTCTTGCGTTTACACGGTGCCGGTATAATATAATGATGGATTAGCATGTGACTATTCTCTTCCAATGAGAATTGAGAAGACTTTGTGAATACTGCTGACCCGAATACTGTGGTTGTATATATCGTGATTACCGTCATCAAACTGTTACGGCACGGGCGTTTACACGATACCGGTTAGTGTTCCGTTTTCATTTCATGCCGTCAAGGAACCCGTCCTCATTTTGTGCCGTTTTCATGCATGTCATTTTTGTGCTGGTATCGTGTGTAGTAGATACAGGCCAAAAAGTCTTGCGTTTACACGGTGCCGGTATAATATAATGATGGATTAGCATGTGACTATTCTCTTCCAATGAGAATTGAGAAGACTTTGTGAATACTGCTGACCCGAATACTGTGGTTGTATATATCGTGATTACCGTCATCAAACTGTTACGGCACGGGCGTTTACACGATACCGGTTAGTGTTCCGTTTTCATTTCATGCCGTCAAGGAAGCTGTCTTCATTTTGTGCCGTTTTCATGTCATTTTTGTGCAGGTATCGTGTAAACGCAAGGCTTAAACGGCATGATTTTGTTCCGTTTTCAAATTGTACCGGCATCATGTAAACGGGGTCTTCATGTATATACGTCTGTTGGTATCGATTTGGGATAAACATCCATTGTATTATGAATAAATGCCATTTAAAACTAAATTATACTATTTATGTATGTCAGTTTTCGACAAAAAAATTCTCAGGCTTCAGTAGTGGCTACAGAAATATAGTAATATGCAACGAACTACAGAAGAAGAAGTGGGAAGGTATTTCCAGTTTGACTGGAAGATATTTTAGCAGTAAACGTTTGTTTCAGAATAAGCTACCTGTCTTGAAAGAACCACATCTGCACCTTTTAAGTTAATAACTTTGCACCAAGGTTTGCCTATAGAAAAAGATAAAAAGAAATCTTTGAAGTGCCTATATCATGGTGGGGGATTTTACATATTTAGGATACATGTATTTAGAACCTTCTGAGAAGATTTGTAATATATCTTCCTTTTCTGAAATTTCATCTTCATGGACTTTTTGCTGTGAAAGTTGATGGAAGTGATGTCAAAGGAGGAATCTGTAAAGTGACTTTTGTACAGACAAATTCCTCTTTTGACGTCACTTCTATCAACTTTAATGGCAAAAAAGTCCATGAAGATGAAATTTTAGGAAAGGAAGATATAATACAAATCTTCTCAGAAGGTTCCAAATATCCTAAATATGTAAAATCCCCAAACATGATATAGGCCCTTTAAAACTTTGTTATAAGGCAAAAAAAAATACCTGGGTTTCCTGACCCTACCTATTTTTTTTGCTAGCAAAATGCTGACCCTAATTTTTTTATTGATTTTTTAAGGAGCATGGGCCCAAGTTGCAGCATGATTTGCATCTTGGGATAGCAAGCGTAGTGTCAGAACCTAGTAATGTACTCAAAATTAGCTTTAATAGATATGCTAGCATAATTGACATTTGGTGTTGGAAAGAATACTATTGCTATTCCTAGGCACTAAATTAAAAAAAAAAAATCCGACCTACCCTACAAAGGTTCTTGTGAAGAGAAATAGGAAACCCAGGTTTGTTTGTTTTTTTGGCCTAAGCAGAAATTATCAAACAACAAGAGAGAGCCAGGGACTTAAAGCTGCAAACAACGATGGGAAAGTTTAATTGAAACAAAATTCTGTGAGAACAATACGTGCAGTATGCAAGAAAAAAAGTAATGGCTGAAATAAAGACAAAAATCCCATACCAACAGAACCAACTGTCAACTGTATTTTGGGAATTTCCAGTTTCAAGGTAGAAACCATTTCTTCAAGTGAACCAGATTCTCTTATTCCATTAAGAGCAAGGATTTCTAACCTGGAACAGCATCCCTAAAAGAAAAAGAAATGAAAGCCCTAGGGTGAGGCGGTTAATCGATAAACCGAAAAAACCCGATGTTTTTTGAAAACCGATTTAACCGATGTTGCTTTTGGAGGAAAACCGAAAAAGTCGAAAAATCGAAAGAAAAATCAGTGTTTCAATAAAATCGAACTATACTTACACAGGTTTTTGTTGTGTTTACACACGGAATTGATGGGAAAACGACTGAAGAGATTTGTGTCTTCGAAATACCGTACGTTTATGATCTCCGATATAAGAATGGAAATTACAGAAAGGCTCCGATTCAGATTCGCACGAGCTTGAACGCATAAGCAGATCAAACGACAATGAATTTTGATTGGCTCAAATGAAGGCGGACCTCTGCGAAGACGGGTCTAAAGTAAAATTGGTGTATGACTCATAAACAGTCAGAGCGTAACATGAATAATTAACCAATTTTCACTTTAACCAATATCACATATATTTTCTGACTCGTGCTCTTTCAGCTTTGCCTTTTTAAGTAACCGTTCGCCAGTTGAAACTTGGAATACTTTGTTACACTGTCCGAAACTGTTGGTTACCGAACGCGTTTTAAAAAAATCGGTTCACTCGGGTTTTTTCGGGTGGTTTTCGTTTTTTTATAAAAACCACCTCACCCTAGAAAGCCCACTTTTTCATTATACAAAGATGTTATCAAAATTAGTAATTATTTTGGTTAAATTGTTTAGTGTATCTTTTACCTTCAAGGCAAGCCCAATTCCAGTTGGATTTTTAAAGAAACCACCAGGTACAACAACAGGACCATCGTCAATGTCCTGTATCTCTTTTTTATATTTCTAATTTGATAAAGAAAGCACAAGAATCTTAACTTAGTTAAGCTTAAACAGTTTAAATGTCCTGATCTTCCCCTATAAATTATAGAAATTGTGTTACACTAATTCTTAGTACAAAGATACAAATGTTACTATTGTCATGGCAAAATACTGGTTTTCTACCTTGAGCAAGATTTTCAAATGATTTGCAAGACCTTCTTTTTCTGAGGGAGTAAGTTCTTGACCTTTCTGGTGTTCCAGCAGTTTATGTATTTCCTCTCCAAATAGATATTCACTGTCTCGGACTGACTGATAACTCTAAATAAAGTTCATAACAAACCTCAATGTGGCAAGAAGAATAGTAATTAAAATAATAGTACATTAAAAATAATATACTGCTATCAACTGTAACAACCATTATTTTGTCTATTTTCATGGCGTTATCTTCTTGGCGTTATGACTTCTTGGAAACATGGTGTTGATTTTTTACAGACAGAAGAGAAACATTTAATTCGACATGATGATAATTCGTCGTGTAACTCGAACATGCATTATCGTTGCATTATCCATCTGACCCAGACAAATGTAATTGCCAAGATGAATTTAATTTGGGTGTTGAATTTAATTGAGTTATATGTTGCAGTTACATCGAATAAAATTCAAACAATTAAATTCATCTGAATTAAATTTGTCTATTGTGCGACGTTTAGCACAGGCCAAAGTTTTTAACATAAGAATTACAAACCTGAGCAAGAGAACACCATGTAGTGGTGGCCTCCTTCAGCTGAGGAGCAATTTCCCTGTCCTGCAGGTAATCACCAACACTTTGGTACTCTCCAAGAGGAGTCAGCATGGTAGATGAACTACCAAAAAACTGTGCTGAGGTGCTTAAAAAAGACAGGAGACTAGCTCCAAGCATCTAGAGAAAATGATCAAAACCACATGATACGATATAAGTACAGTATATACAGTAGAATCTTGAACATTTATCCTAAAAAAAGTTAAATATTGTATTTAAAGCAAAAATATATACTTTTTTTAATTATTAGACAGGACCTCAACCCCCAGAAAAACATTAGCCCAGGGGCACGTCCCCCCCCCCCCCCGCTTTGTCATGAAGTACTCTTTTGCAATAGAAAAGTTCCCTTTTTATGATAAGACATGTGTTTCAAGTGTCCTTTTGAAGTCCTACCCCCTGAACAAAGTGCCCTTTTGAAGCTGTGCCCCTCCAAGATCAACTTGCTTCCTACACCACTGTATACATAGACAATGCCATTTTCAGTCTGGAACAGGGTATATAAATCTTTTTTTGGTCTGAAACAGGATCTGTGTTTTTATGATGCTTGCCTGGACAAACGCTTTCAACATTTCATTCAACATCCTTCAACATTGTTGAATGCGTGTTGAATGAAAATTTGAACATGTTCAAATTTCGTTCAACATCATTCAACATCATTCAACACCATTCAACAAGGTTCAACATCATTCACCAGAGGTGGCCAAATGCTTTCAACCAGTGATGTTTTCCAAATTTTAGAAGTGGGGGAACACTTACTGAAGACAAATAGGTGTGGCCACTGGTTGTAAAATTAAATGGGTGTGGCTCCTGTCGTGAAAGTTAATGGGTGTGTGAAAAGACTACTAAAAGTCTGGCTCAGGCTAGCTGGTTGGTTAACTTGGTTAAGAAACAAGTATACTCATTGACTCAAAGCAAAATAGTGCGGTGTTGAACAGTGCTCCACTACGTTTAATTTTTATTATGTTCCCCCAACAAAAATAATGTGGGAACACCATTCCCCAGTGTTCCCCCTGATAAACATCACTGCTTTCAACATGTTGAAACATGGTAATGTTGAATCATGGTAAGGTTGAACTCAACAATGTTGAATGATGTTGAATGAAATGTTGAAAGCATTTGTCCAGGCCTTTAGTCTGGCATTAATGAGAAGCTACATCCACACTAGTGCAGTAGTCTAATGACATTTCCTATGTTATGTCACTTTTATTGCTCTTAGCAATTTGGCAAAAACAAGGGTAAAAAGAACAGGCATAAGTTATCTAATACTATGATCTAATTAAACCGGATATCCCAAGTCTATAAGCATAAAAGGCATGTCAAAAATCAGGCTAGCTCATTCTGGTTTTGATCACCTTCATCAAACCATCAATTCTAAAATTATCTACAAAAGATTTGCATGACTCATTAAGTATCCTATTAAAGCATTTTCAAAACAGATAGCCAAGCATATACTGCAAATGACTGCAATTATCAGCTGAGCTGAGAGACTGGAAGTGTTATTGAAAAGTTTTATCCTTTCATAATTTGACACATTCCCATGGGAAATTTGAACGTTTGAACATTTTGGCCAATAGAAATTAAGGCATTCCTAAACTTTTAAATTTACCCTTGACAACATCTCAAATTACCCTTGGTGATGTATGTGTTTCAATGTCTAAACTTTTCAACAAAACTTTCTGAATCTAAGCTCAACTGAAAATCACATTAAACTATCAAGGGAAAAAGTGGTAAACTGCCAAAATTAGTCTCATTACATTTTACTCTGATGAAAGGCTCTGTTCAAAATGTCAGTATTTCATTATTAAAACTAATCCCAGCAGTTTACCATATTTAAAATAATATTAGTTTGTGCAGCTACCCTGAAATTCAAGTTTATCTACTTGGTAGTAAAGGGTTAATATCAATTAACACCTTGCACTTTAAAAACTGCTGTTTTGTAATGAACTTTTGCACATACCAGATGGTTTTACTCCTCAATGAAAAACATAAACATTGTAATAAGTATAGTGCAATAAAAGTAGCATGCTGCATAGGCAATGTTGAAATATAGTAAGGTTAGATATACAGTACTGCCAAAACAGAGAACGTAGGAGTCTAACATTTTGAGCGAAGGCCTTTCATTTCTCTCTGACAAAGGGCCTTTGCTTGTAATGTTAGACTCCTACATTCTCTGTTTCAGCAGTACTGTATATCTAACCTTACTATATTTCGATAATTGTAATAACTGTTGGTTTCTTGAGTTATTTTAGAAAAAGTAAAGTTTTATAATTTCTTGTATTGTTATAAGGACAAGTTGACTTTAGGTCAAAGTGGTGATCATATTTCCTTGTCAAAAGTAGGCACATAGCCAGAACGGACTCATTACATGACAGCATAGAAGAGTCAAAGGTTAATTTACAAGATAATCCACACAATTAGAGGCTAATGGTTAATTTATTAGCACTCTGCAAATATGACATTGACAAGAAGCTTATTGTAGAAAGAGATAAGAATTACAAAAAACATTCACAAATACACAAGATCTGTGAGAACGCTTTAGTTTTGTAACCCCTAGGACCCCGTTGTGATATGTTCAAACATTATTATGAGTGACAGACAGAAGCCCGATCTGGCAAGGTAAACAAAAACTTCACAGCACGTCGGAAATATCAATTTACATTCTGCCCCCAGACATGACGCAGAATGGAGCATACTTGTTATAATTAAAAATTTAAATGCAATCTCTTCCAAAATATCACTCTACTTGAACAAGAAAACTCCCATTAAAAGGAATAGCATTGATATAAGTACCAGGATAAATGATCGTGCTTCAATTTGAATCACTAATTTAGTCAAATAAAGTTGCTGTATAATTTAAATAAAAACAACGAATAAATTGATACTGCGGGCTTGATGGAGTCACGATCATTTATAACTTATAAATAGTCTGGAATATTCTTTTCGCTTCTCCTACCTTTATTCGGTTTCCTTCTAAAGCACTTAAACACTGACTCAATTGCTCTTGTTGTCTCGTACACTCTTTGTCAGCCATATGAAATCTTTCTCTGGCAAGTTGAAAACGTTTTCCCTCCGAAGCCGAGGCATCTTTCTGAGCAAAACTCTCAAGCCCTTCACGACATTTCTCGTAGCGGTTCTTACAACGTTTGTATTTCTCTATTTTTTGTTTCACTTCGGGTAGAGTCGAGGTAAAGTCACATAAAGTGGCCAAAACACAGTTGGCAACGTCAACACTTGATTCATGAGCAGAATGCTCTAGTTGTTCCGTTACTTGTTGATACTGTTGAGAAATATTCGACAACGTTGTGTCACCCAATAACTTGGAAAACGTGGACGATAACTGCGAACCAGCGTTACAGTAAGTATTCAGAGCATCCAGGTAGCCTTTCACTGACTTTTCCACCGATCCTAAGTCGTTTTCGAGCTCTTCAACCTCGGGAAGAAGATGATGATGACAGCGTCTTATACCGTCCGCCGTCAGTTCGCCATTTCTCCACGCGGCTGGTAAACTCCATTCGGAGTCAGCCATGGCCGATTCACTGTCGGCAAGAGTTTGATATTTCATCCTTAAGTGCCCACCGCGAAGTCAAACAACCCCATTTGCCTTTCATGTCGAAAAGATAGGTGCATATTTTATAATCTTTACTTCTCCTATGCTGACATGATCATTATTATTACAGGAAATATCCGGTGGAACCGCAAGGTGGTATGGGAATGTTTTTTTTAAATTTTGAAAAGGGCGCCGCCCCACGCTGGGACCGCAAAGCGCGTTATGCATACGAATGTACGATATTCAAATATTCTAATATTGGATGATGAGAAAGTCATAATTATGTGTTGAACTAAAGCTGGTCTTACACACGCACACACAAGTTAGAGTCTCAAACTTACTGGCGCACTCTCTGTGGTTCATCTTAGAAGAAGGTCACTTGGGGTCGATTTAAAGTTGATTGCATACAGTTAATTGCATTCCACTCACAGACCCCAAAATCAATCACCGTACAAATAATGAGATTTCGTATTGCACAAATTAATGATTTAAGAATCAAATGGATAAATTATATAAATATTGTAGTTAATTGATGTATTAAATTACTATTATTTATTTGTGTACTTGTGAATGTTTCCAAGCAATTGTGACTTCATAGGCATGTAACCCAGACGAGGCCCAAAACACCCCGCGGCCCAAATTGCTGTGGCTTGACAACCCACACCAATTGTACATTCGATTCCTAATTCGTACGTCCCACTGATCCGAATACCGCTGCCTAACGTTTGCGCATGCGTGAACATTGCAGAAGCTACAGGTTTGTCTCGCTTTTAGTTTTGCTTTAGTTTTAAAGGATGGCGTCGAAGACAGGCCGTGCGTTAGAAGGTTTGAAGCGACGAAGCGATTCTAGGACGAACGTCGATGCTTTGCGTTCCGTGTTGCCGCCGCAATACGTGTCTCGCAGTGTCAACGATGTTTTGAAAAGTGCCACTGCTTATATTAAGGTGAGTACCCGGGTAGCGATCTCGTTTCGTTCGTTCGTTCTACCCGGGTAGATATCCAAATCGTTTCGTTTTAACTACGCTGTGTTTTCCTACCCGGGTAGATGTATTAACCAAATCGTTTTGTTGGTAGGAGTTGAAAAAAGAACTCAAGACTGAGAAACGAAGGCGGCGTGTCCGCGAGACGAATGCGGTAGGGAATTTCGATGACGAGTCGATACAGCTCGAGTTGTTTGACGATAATGGCGTGTCGCCACGCGTCATCATCCCCAACGCGCCCTTGCACCGCCTTCCTACGACAAGCGGTACTACTCCGTGAACTTCGCTCCTCCGCCATATACCGATGGAGACAGTGTCTCGATTGAAACCCTTGACGATAATGTGGTCGATGCGCTTCGTTGTCAGTTGAACAGTTTAGACGAGGCGGCGTTCGCGACGTTGATATACGGTGATGGCCATATGGCTGATGTGCTTCGCCTCAACATGACATCGGCGGCGCCCATGAAGGACCTTGGTAACATATGTTGGTATGGGTGACGACCAAGTAAGACTCGATCGACTACTCATTTGTGTTTTAAAAAGAGGGTAAAGAAAATTACGAATGGGGTAATTCAGAATATGTTACAATATTGATAAGGAAGCCATGTACAAATTACCTACCTTATCTTTTTGGCAGTATGCTTATAATTTTAACTCTTGTGTCGGGACTCTCGGACCAGTCCAAATATTTGTGTTTTCCCGCTCTTTTTCCAAGGACGAGCTCGGACGTCGCACATGCGCAAAACGTTTGGCAGCAGTGTTACTGATCCGCGCCTCTCCGATAATATTTGAATAAGTTTTGGCTCCACCCCTTGCATTTACCACCTGGTGCGTTCCGGGAACTTTTTGGAGTTATGCATGAGTCAATTCCATGAGTGACCATCCCCCCCCCGGGACACCCCCGGGAATTTGCTCGGTACCCTGTTCCCAGGGGTCGGGAATTTGCTTGCCAAGCGGTGCACGGGGACCGGACATTGTACTAGGGCTCAAAGACCCCCGGGAATTTGACACTGTTGAAATCCGCAAAGGACATACTGTGGCCTGGAGTGAATGGTTTTCTCGTGTCGACGTGTCCACAGAATAGTAATTATACAACCAGAAGTCCAACTCGAGTGAAAACTTGTCCGCATTTCTTCAATGCACAGGCGCGATATTTTACGCCATCCTTGGCAAGTTCACCGGCAGTTTTAACCTTCTTTTGAAGGTCCAAACTGCCGGGGGAACTTGCCAGGATGGCGAGGAATCAAGATGCGCGAGGCGACATGCGCGAGGATATAAACTTCAAAGGTTCCGACCGGATTGAAAGCTCAGTAATATAAAATTATATATGTGGACCGGTGTTTCCACAAGTTATTGCTTATAACTGTTAATAATACAGTTAATTGTTTTGATGGCTCCAACAGCCATTTCATTTATATTCTGTTGCTTGATGTTGGAATAAAAAATAGAAATTCTTTATGATAATCATTGTCTGCCTAATTTATTGTACCTTCAGCTGTTTTGTGTTCCCGGGGGTGGGGAATTCGCCACTTACCTACTGCCCGGGGGTAGGACATTTACCCACTAGTCATTGCCCCGCGGCCGGGAATTCGAACTATCTTTACAAAAAAAATGCAAATTCCCGGGGGTATTCCCGGGGGGGGGATGGTCACTCATAGAATTGACTCATGCATTAGACAATGGATCTTTTTAGATCACACAACAGGTGCGCATGCGTTTGAGCCTACACGCTTTTCTTTTCTGTCAACGCTAGACAAGGGTCTGCCATTGAGATGAAGAAATAAATCAAGGAACACCATTTCCAAGATAATTAAAATAAATAAATCAAATTCAACTTTGACTTAAGGTGGCTGGATAGGGAAAACCTATAAAACATCAGATTTTTCCTTCTAAAACGTTTCACGGTGTAGATTAATTTGTGCTTCATTCCAGGGACGTATCCAGGATTTTGAAAGGGGAAACCGAAATCAGAATAATTTTTTAGGGGGCTCCGGGGGCATGCTATCCCGGGAAATTTTGAAATCGAGAGTTGCTGAAATGCCATTTCCTGGCTTTTGGAGGAAGATTTTACAGACTCTAAAGGTTAAAAAAACATCATATAAAATACTCAAAACATGCAAACGTCACATAGAACTCAAAATGCACACACTCAGTAGATTGAATACACTGTTTACAGTTTATTTCCTGATATAATTCATATTGCATCAGTTTTGTAGTTACATGTCTGTTGTTTTATATCTAAGGGGGGGGGGCGGCTCCCACAGCTGCCCCCCCTGGCTACGCAAACTCTTGAGCATTGTCCACGATAACAGTCCACGATTTTCAGGAGGGGGGAAATCTTTGCTCTAGTAAGTTCAGAAATCCTAACTTGTATTAAATTTGCATATTACAATAAATGTGATTAGTCCAGATACACAAATGCTGAAAGTGTAAATCTTTTCAATTACCAGCACTGACACTAGAGCTATGCAAGGAACTAGAATGAGGCACAAATGTACACTGCAAAACGTTTTAGAGGAAAAAAATATGATTTTTTATAACTTGTTCCTATCAAGCCACCTGCCACCATTTACCCAACATGGTCCTTCGAAGACCTTCTACCCAACAACATACAGTAGTAGCCAGGGTCTTTGGTTTGGGGGGTCGATCGTTCCCCCCCCCCCTTGACTACGCCACTGACAACATGCATGAGCGACAGTTTGGAGATAAACTAGATTTTTCATGAGAATATATTGAATTCTGGCCAGGTACCTGAACAATGAAAGCTAAACTAAGAAATTACGAAAACCACTAAGTATTTTATTATTGCGAAGCGAAAGTCCGCATTCCACTGTTTCCACGCGGAAGAAAATTGCAAGCGAACACGTGGCTTTCAATTTCACATTTCTTCCGTGCGGAACTAGAAACAGGCTCCGCCTTTTGGGCATGTTGACACGAAAGTCGATCGTATCGGAAAAATATCTTCAATGCTTTGCGTCGGGAAGTTTTGAAAACAAGTCAACGAATGGGTTAATACCCCTAGGGCTTTTATATTAGCAACACCGTCATGTATTTCTTTCTCCTTTTTATACACTTACTTTATTTAAAAAAAAAACACAAGAAAGCTGAGAACCATATAGCCATATACTTATATAAAGAAAGCATTTTAAATGCCATTTCAGAAACAGATGTGAAAAAACAATATCGTTGACTGACAATACTGGGCATTTTGTATTATGAGCCGAAAGAATTAGTGCACGGCAAGCTAGGGAGAATAATTATTTCCCAAAGCCGAAAACAGATGTGAATAATTTATCTACAAAATACTAATATAATTGGATAATTGGATCCTTTTAATAAATATTTTACAGTTCGAGTACTTATTTTTTGTTTAGATGTCTGTATTTACCTATAAGCTTTCTAAGTCTTTTTAATTAAAATTGTGCCGTACGTACCAGGGGCTCTGGAAGCTTTTCAAAGTTGTGGGTGTCCTGCGTCTCGCAGAATGCCATAAACAGGGCCATGCCCTTCATAGAATATAATGGATAACTAATAACTATATATACATAACGTACAAGATAACATCACAAGTTCACAACAACTTCAAGAACTTTAAAAGAAAATATTATAAAAAAAAAGTACTATTATGTATAAAAAAACGAAAAGATGTACTTCGCGTCAACAACATCAATTATCAATTTGTTAGTTTCAGAAATTGCAGCTTGATGTTAGTAATAATTGTCAGTTGTTTGCTGTACAAGCTGTGTTAGTTAGTAACAGAGTTGTTTTTTTCTAACTAACACAGCTTGTACAGCAAATAACTGACAATTATTACTAACATCAAGCTGCAATTTCTGAAACTAACTAACAGTGTTTAACTGGAAACTTACTGTTACAACGCGACTTGTAGACCAACAAGTACTTGTAACCGAGCGGTTAAGACTCGTTCCTGGAGGACTGGGCACAGTCTAAGGTATAAGTACCTTAATTAACCTTGCTCCGCTATCTGAGTTCTAGTGGCTCAATGGTTAGAGCGTCTGGCTAGCATTCAGAAGGTTGTGGGTTCGAGTCCCGCTTAGAGCTCAGAGTTTTTCTGAGTATTACTACTAACACAGCTTGTACAGCAAACAACTGACAATTAATTATCAATTTGTTTAAAATTTGCTAAATAATTGTGGGTGTCCTTCTTATGTAGGACACCCACAGTCCAGAAAGTGCGGGTGTCCAGACACCCGCTGCTTCCAGAGTCCCTGGTGCGTACAATTTTTTCTCTCTGCATGTGAGCAAAACATTGTTGACAGAGAAACAATCTGGCATTTGTAATGCGCATGAGCAAGTAATTATTAGCAAGCACGAGCAGCATGAAGCTGTTGAGACAAGTGTTCGCTGTGGTAAAGTTTCTGTTAGGAAAGCTCCTACTGCATTTTCCGAGGTGATATTCTCTCATGTAGAATGTATTATTGGATGCAAGTACAAAAGCGTACTTTACAGTTTTAAGCGATTGATATCTTCCAGACGAAAGTCCACTCTGTAATGACAAAAAACACATACAAAATTACATTTTAACATATCTGTAAAAACTACAAACAGATCTGCAAAACTTTATATTGTTGGTTGGATGGATGGATGGATGGATGGATGGATGGATGGATGGATGGATGGATGGATGGATGGATGGATGGATGGATGGATGGATGGATGGATGGATGGATGGATGGATGGATGGATGGATGGATGGATGGATGGATGTTTGGATGAATGGTTGGATGAAGGGATGGATGGATGGTAGATAAAATTATGGGCTCCTTACCTGAGAGTCATTATTTGACGAACCTCCGTCGGTGTTAGTCTCCAGGTCAATGGTCCAGAGCTGGAGTCCCAATATTCCATTATTTCACTGACCTATTGAATAATTTTCAAGTATTTACTGAGAGTTCAACCATTTACCTGTCCACGAAATACTGTCTGTCTGTCTGTCTGTCTGTCCGTCCGTCCGTCCGTCCGTCCGTCCGTCCGTCCGTCCGTCCGTCTGTCTGTTTGTGTTAAAATAAACGTGACGTAATTAAATTATCGACTGATCCTTCATACCCTCTCCATATTTAGTATAGTCGCCATTTGAGTAAGTCTTGCAAATTTATCTCGCACAGTCCACTGAGTGATGGCTGTCAAATAACCAACCAATGATCGTAGCTCTTTATCAAACTGAAGACCACCAAGCTATGAAAATAAAACCCAGCATGCATCACAAGATTTAAACTAATTTCTAAACTTCAGTTTGAGTTGAAGAGAACTTCAATGACGACGAAAACACTTAAACACGACACAACAACAACAGCAGCAGCAACAACAGCAACAACAACAACAACAACAACAACAACAACAACAACAACAACAACAGCAGCAGCAGCAGCAGCAGCAGCAACAACAACAACAACAACAACGACGACGACGACGACGACGACGACGACGACGACGACGACGACGACGACAACAACAACAACAACAACAACAACAACAACAACAACAACAACAACAACAACAACAACAACAACAATACCCTATTAAACTTGGACTTTAGAATAACTTTCTCCAGCAATGTTGCTATTTCATTTGTTACCAGGTATACCAAAGAATCATAGTTATCTGAAGTCAACGGCCCCTGAAACACAATAAGAAAAAGAAGCAAAAATAAAGACATACTGTTAGTAGATTCCAGCGATCAAATTTCGTTACTCCACAATGAATATGTGAGATGAGGGAACACAAATATACAGTTGTATATAAAAACAAAGATAAGCCATCGATACCGTATTCAATTTACCTTAAAAGTAAGAAGAGTTGATTCCAAAGTCGATATAAGATTTTGAACAAATGGATCATTAACTTCGTAAACGGCAAACTCTTCCTAAATTGGGGTAAAAAGCAAATGCGATCACTTTAGACTGTTAAGCAAGAAATTGGGGAAGGGGGTTTGTCGTACCTCTGATATGCTATGATTTATTGAAGCAAATCCCTCAATTTGTGGTTTCAACCTCGGGATAACGGCAACATCAGCAAGCTGCTGACAACCTTGCTACAAAATAAAAGTTAACAAAAGAATTACTTGAGTTGGCTTCCAATTTTATATCTGAAATCATACTTGTGTACGTGGTACTAAGAATCCACAAATACCTGTAAATTATCACGAAATACTGTGCTTGTATTGGACAGATCGGAAAGGCCACTCTAAAAAAAACAACATAATAATATATATCAAAAATCAAGACTTGATGTTGTGCAAGAAAGGCAAAAATCAAGACGACAAAAAGCAATTATAAAAAGCAGTTCCAAAATACATCTCGATTTTACTCGTCATAGAAAGACTCGACCGACAAAAAAAGTTAATGATAAAATTTTTTCTTCACATTATGCACTTTAATTTCTCCGTACTTCAAGCTTTCCCGATGTGTGTTCTCCGCCAGCCTGGCTACTCAGCTTCGAACATTCCACCTAAAAATTCGAAATCAGGTTTCAAAATAGAGAACAAGCATGCAGCGATGGTCAGGAAAAACAACAGTAGAGCTTTTTTTTCAAATCCAGTCAAATATAGGAAGCGTTGATCCAGACAACATGGACCTTAAGCAAGCTAGGACGACGACTGCAAATAAGTTACTGCATTTAAAAGAAAGCATGGATCAGGACATCGTATATTTATGTATTTTGTAAGATCTTTAAAAGGCAGCCATAGCTTCGACAACGTGACGTATGATAGATTAACGTCTAAGTAAACTAACAACTTTTGCTGTTCCTTGCCACAAGTAATAGACACAGCATCAGCAGCCGAGCTGTATATGATTTACAAGCTGGATATGATTTACAAGGCGAGCTGCAAGCGAGCCGTAGTAAATCAGATACAGCTCGGCTGGGAATGCTGTATCTTTCTTAAAATACAAAGGCATCTAAATAATCAAGTTCACTAACTATTTTGGGGATACGGTCTGGTTTAGCCGAGAAAATCGAAGCTAAAGTTTATGTAAATCAGGACGAGGCTGTATCCGATTTACAACCACTGCTACGGTATTGATTTATGTTGTGTTTTCGTCATGAATTATTAATGAGTATTTTAACGTCGTCTTGAAAACGTGGAAACGCTTCAGTTGACGTTGTATGTGCAACGAGGACGGTGTTGGGATTACTCTTGGGACTGCAAATTATTCAACGTTAAAAAAAATACTATTGTACTTGGGTCGTCGTCGTGACGTTCGCGTTGTGCTTACTTAAGGTCCTAATTACACATTGAGGCATTCCTTCTTAATAGCATATTACGCTTAAAAATGTAACTGGACCATTTCCTACAGTACAGTACCTCCAAATCGCGTTTCAATTTCTGAACATTTTCACAGCTTGCAAGTAGATTGTTCAGTGTTACCTAACGAAAACAAAGACAGCCGTTCAAATAAAGACAGCTTCTTTTTTCAAAAAAGCTTCTTCATAGCTACGGAAGAACATAAATTACCAGAAACGCTTTTCTTGCAGCTGCAGTTTCGGTGCTTGAAGACAGACCAGCTTGTAGTTTTCCTTGCAACACGCCAGCAATATCAAGACTGTGGAAAAACAAACACAAAGTCAATGAAACACAGTAGCATGACTAGATTTTCTGACGTCTGACGGCAAGTTGAATTACACATGTTGCAATATACTAGCTATTACATTATATTGTTACACATGATACATTACATTATATTGTTACATTATATTATTGCATTTTGTTATATAGCCAGAGTTTCACTGGATGCAACGATGACTGTCATTGGTTGGTTTGTGGTCACACGACCTTAGCTAAATTTCAATGTCTACCGAGCGGGCAATAATTGAGAACTTATTGCCTGCTCGGTCAATAAGTTTTCAATTGTTTGCCCGTTAGAACTTTGAACTCTTCACATAAACAAAAGCTTGTTTGGTACGAAAAAAAGAATACTTATAGGTCTTCAAAGCATGTGTGAAGATTAACTGGAGAAATGTATTGCTGCTCTTTTGTTCTGAGACTTATATTTGTTTGGATGAAGTGAAATTACAGAGCCAGGCGAAATGTTTTTGTAAGTCTTGGCGTTTGTCTTTTGTGTACTTTCCCTTGATAAACGTCGAAATTATTCAGCGAAACTCAAGCTATATAACAAAACACTTAATGTCTGATCCCTCGGGAAACATATAGTTTTGTTTTCCCTCGAGTCTCGATGTTTCCCTCGACTTCGTCTCGGGAAATATCAAGACTCTCGGGAAAACAAAAGTAACTGTTTCCCTCGGGAGCAGACATTAAGTGCATAACATTGTTACATTATATTGTTACATATTGTTACATTATATTGTTACATTATATCGTTACATATTGTTACATTATATTGGTACATATTGGTAGATTATATTGACATTATATTGTTACATATTGCTACATTAGATGATTAGACGCGCTGTATTTGTTACCACGTATTTCATAAAAATATATAGATATAAAAAATAAATATAAAATACAGATACAAAAACATGATGTTGAAATTTCTACCTCCCTGAGGGAAAGCCTTGTTTGACCTTTTTCTGAAGAACTTCCTTGTAATCTGTGTCGAGCAAAGTACTGAAATATACAATGACATCTGTGATTCAGGTTTTATGGATTCGTTACAAATAAACAAGAATTTATAGAAATAAACAAATAATTCATAGAATTAAGCAAGAACTTTCTAAATAAATAATCCAAGGAAGCATTCACCTGGCATGGTTCATCATAGCACAAGCTCCATCCACACTAGCACTAGTAATAGCTCTCCTGGAGAAGAAATTAAAAACACTGACTATGAATCCAAAGAATAAAACACGTACACTTCTAACCGTTATCTTCTGTCAACACGTGCACAACTATGTTCAATAAACATAATTAGAATGAAAAGCAAAGATTAAAGTGTATATAATACTTTACTTACAGATCAACAAATTATTCTATTTTTACCTGAGTGATTTTTGTATGATAAAAAATACATCATCCACCATACTGGACGTAACAGCCTCGTCATCATCTCCTTCAAATGTGTCGAAGTCTATGGCCTGGGACGAGGAAGAGATAAAAGGAAAGAACATGCAAAGGCAAGAAGAACGAAAAGGTGAAAGAAGTCGAGAAAGAGGAGGAAAAGAAGACAAGTAAATGTCAACGACAGAAGAACGACAAAGAGAAAAGAATTTTAATGGCAAAAGAGAAGGAAAATGAGAAGAGGAAAAAGAGAAGGCGGAAACAAAATAAAATAGAGGAGAAAAAAAGGGGGAAACAACAAGAAGAAAAATTACGACATTGACAACAACAGAATGAAAAAGATCACCTTGTTTACAGTTTCCCTCATGTAAAACTCTTCCATTACAATATAAAAACCAATTATCTCCTGAAAAAGATATATTTAAGGTAATAAACATTGTCTTGAACCACCCAACAAGAACTGCCTGGCTATCGAAGTACTCTTACTTCAATATACATCTCGCTAATCGTGAACTATATACCTAGTTTGTCAGCATACCTGCATTTTCCGACTTAAACCACTATCAGTTATAAGTTTTTCAAGGACTTTCTGCATGTCTGTGGTAAACAACGAAATGAAAGATTACTTGAAAGATCAGATGATCAAAGATCGGGATAGATTTCTACTATAAACTACCTTCTACTCTTTCTTCGTCTGGTAAAACCTCCATGTCAGCCTTAATCAGATAGAGAAAACATTTAAATTAAGGTTAAAAACGAATTAATTCGACTTCGTCTTGTATCGTACTTTTTTGTTTTTTTACAACACTGTGACATCATCTGCGATCTATTACAGTACACACATACATACAAAAGATGTAATATCATTTATTTTTCACATGCCTCGGTTTCCTTTGTTCTTTTAGGGGAATATATTCAAAACAATAGATTTATATTCCCCTCTAATATTCCCCTCTAAGGCTCTAATATTCCCCTCTACCATTCCTCGCTATAATATTCTCCTCTAATCTTCCCGTCTAATATCCCCCGCACCACTCCTTATCTTATGAAATCCTGTCAACCTCGCCATGTGAAAAATAAGTACGTTATTTTGAGGCCCCTCGGGGATATGTGTTTATTCACCTCGGGTTTCGCCCTCGGTGAAAAAATCACATATCCCCTCGTGGCCTCAAAATAACCTATACTTATAGTAATATCATGATCACCTCGGTTTTCATTGTTCTCAAAGGGAATGTAAATCCCGTATTTTCCCATTACCCATGCATACGCCTTTGTCTTCTAAATTTCCCCGGGAAATTTAGTAGAAAACAAAAGATTTGTTTGTCTACTAATTAATTTTCCCTCATCAAGCATGCAGGGGAAAATTAGTAGACAAATAAATCCTTTGTCTTTTACTAAATTTCCCGCTTGCATATCTATTATGCAAACAGGCGGTCCTAGAACACTCACAACATTTTTATTAACAGACATCTATTCTACAAACACAAAGCATGTCCCAAAGGTATAATTACTTCAATCAATAGTAAAACTCGTAAACAACTTCACTGAACCATACAAAAACAAACACCTAAACTTATCTCAGCATACTTCTCTGAGTTTTCCTCGGCGATCATAATATTACAAATTGATAACATGACTTGTCGGGAATTTTTCACAAATCTTCCCTCGGCGGCGGGCAATTTAATCGCTAATTTCCCTCAAGTCACGTTATTACTTATAGACAACTCACAACAACTTGTTTCTTCAAAAATCTAAAGTAAAGTTCAGTTCTGGCGTTCATCAGAACAATTTCACCCAAAAGGAGATCCAATGTTCTTGGATCAATTCTATAAAGAAAAAAATAATCACAAAGGTAGGAAAAAAATCTCAAACCCATCTATATTAGGAAAAAAAAAGTATTCTGTTTGTGGTCAGGGCAGATGCCCAAAATCGACGAGGTGACGCGGGTTTGGTTTTTTCCAAGTTTTTTCCCCAAGGCAAACCTTGATTGAACAGACATCTGAAACATGTTGTTCTTATAATATACTTGTCACATGGTATACTGAACATGTATGCATGAACACATGATTGAAATATGAAGCCTTCGATCAGACGGTTTTCATAGGAAACAACAATCGAAATATAGTAAGGTTAGATATACTGCCGAAACAGAGAACGTAGGACTCTAACGTTTCGAGCGAAGGTCCTTCGTCAGAGAAGGGCCTTCGCTCGAAACGTTAGACTCCTACGTTCTCTGTTTCGGCAGTATATCTAACCTTACTATATTTCGATTGTTGTTTCTACACTGCCTACGCAGCACGCCACTTTTATTTCATAGGAGACATTGGTTGAGAATAGACCGATCAAATATTTAATATCCGCTGGTGACATTTGTAGTCAATTAATATTAAAAATGTTAAAAAAAAAGTATCGACGCGCAAGAAAAAAGATGACACGCGCGCTGACCAGAAACAGGAGACTTTCCTTTTGCCTTACAGCTGCTACCTTAGGTTAATTTCGTTGTAGTAAGAGAAACCCTTCAATTTGATCACTGTACCTTTCCAAATTAGCTGGGTTACCCTTATAGGAAGATGTTTGCTGAATAAGTTTAATCTAAAACAGACAGGAAAAAAGTCTTTCACCCTGATGAAATGATATCATATCTAGATCTATAAAGTGACAATCTAAAAAAATAGCAAATATAATGAAGAATACACATGTATTTATTTAGATTTACCTTTGCATAAAAATCTCTCTTGTTTGTAAATTGGTTTGTAATGGCTTCAGCTTGTCTGTCGCATTCTTCCTGTTGAAGCGGATTATGAAAAACTAGCTCAATAATAATAAGCTGAATACCACAAAGTTTGTAGCTACTAATTTTAGTTGATTGATTGATTGATTGATTGATTGATTGATTGATTGATTGATGGATGGATTGATTGATTGGATGGATGATTGGATGGATGGATGGATGGATGGATGGATGGATGGATGGATGGATGGATGGATGGATGGATGGATTGATTGATTGATTGATTGATTGATTGATTGATTGATTGATTGATTGACTGAAAAACTGAAGGATAGATCGACGGACGGACGGACTGACCGACTGACCGACTGACCAACCGACCGAGCGACTGACCAACCGACTGACCGACCGAGCGAGCGACCGAGCGACTGACCAACCGACTGACCGACCGATCGACCGACCGTCTGACTGACTGACCGACCGAGCGAGCGAGCGAGCGACTGACCGACCACCGCCTGACCGACCGACTGACCAATGGACCGACCGACCGACCAACCGACCAACTGACCAACCGACCGACTGACCGACCAACCAACTGACTGACCGACCGAGCGACTGACTGACCGACCGGCGGACTGACTGACAGCTGACAGCAACAATACATCTTAAAAGCTAACCTGCAACATTTTAAGTAAAGGAAATATATGACCTGGACCTAGAAGCAGAAAATCGTAAATTTTACAGAACGAAACATTGAAAAATAAAGTCAAACCATCATGTTCCATACGCGTCAAAAACTTGTAAATAAAAATACAATTCAACAGGGAAACAGTTCGTTGTATTATACCGTAATATGTTTCCACCAGAGGTTGGTGAGCTTCGACAATTCTCGCCACATCTTCGTAAAGCATTGTTAGTGTTTCAGCAAAAACCACACTCGCTCTGCGATCTGTAGATCAAATGATTATGTATGACTTTTTCAGCCGATTTTTGTCGGATTATTGTATGCAAACAAATACAAACGATTGTCTGTGACGCCTTTTTAGTCTTGCTTCTAACCTGATTCTTGCAATCCCCTCGCAATCTCTTGGTTTTTCTGAGATTTTGTGGCAATCTAAGAGCACCAAAACATTACTTAACACTTTTTAAATCTAACCTCACTTTAATTATGAGAGAGAAAAGATTTCAAATACAAAAAGAAAGACAATGAAGTGATTAATTATACCTGAGCATTTATATATCTGGAAAATTTTTGCAAGCCAACATCGTGCAAGCCAACCAGTGGAAATATTTTAAAAAATCTTTAAATAAGAAAAGATGTTGACACTTAATATAATGTTATCTCTGTTTCGGCAGTATATACCTACTATACCATATTTCGATTAATATAATGTTAACCTACTTCTATAATAGACCTACTTGGACCTACTTAGACCTACTTAGACCTACAGACCTACATAGACTTACATATACCTATTTATGGCTAGTCAAACCTACTTAGACCTATTTAGGGGTACTTAGACCTACTTAGACCTATTTAGATCAACGTAGACCTACTTAGATCTACTTAAGCCTATTTAACGTTGACATTACCGTTCAATGGATGCTCGATCAGACACTTTGACAGCTTCATCAAATCTCTGAGTTATTATCCTTTTCATAGTCACCTCTGCTTCGTGCAACAGACTGAATGCATTTTTCAAGTCGGATCCTAAAAAAAAATTGAATTATGGGCGTAGAGTCGTGCACACCTTGCGTATCTATTTTTAATATTTAGTAACAACAGATACGCAATGCCTGCATAATTACATCAGTAGAAATAAATACGCAATGCGTGCATGACTAAAATAGATACGCAATAACAGGTGGGAAAATTGTCTTAACTGACCAAAAATCGCGGGCGCATTTGCTCTGTTTCTTTATTTTTGTTCGAAATGAGGTTCGTTCAGGTTTGAATGTTTTGTTAACTGAAATATTTGGTACGCTGAAGAAGAGAAACCTCGGCGATTTAAAACTGGTTGTGATGACTTTCATGTGAGCTATATATTCCTGTGATCGGAGTTATGGAAACCTTGGATTATTCGAGGAGAATATGCAACAAACAGGGTTTTTCGTTTCGATGTCCATTTTGTTTGTGTCGACAAACTGTTTAAACAGCAAAATACTACTAAAAGGTGAGTTGAAGTATCTAGATCATATGTTTATCTTTACAAATACTGTGTGAATTGTTAATATTGAAGCCCACTTGACGGTGTAAATTTATCGCCTAGTTGCTTAATATCCTAAACACAGTTAAAATCAGTGCTTTTGAACGAGCCATAGTTAAAAATTTAGCCCTTTGCCACCCAAATTTTATTCTCTTAAACTATCCATAGTTCTTTGCTCCATCCACTGAAATAAATGACAACGTCCGGAAAAATCGAAAAAGAACTGAATCTTGTGCCCTTTCGCCTGTCCATAGGAAATTGCGATAACAGTCGGCTTAGGAAATGTGCTTGAATTACCGTATATTGTTTGTTAATCGTCTAAATGAAACTTGACAACTGCTTACAGGTTCTTGCAGTATGACTAAAACCAGTCTGTCTAAGAATCAACTGCATTTCCGAAGCCTACGCGAACTCTAAAGTTTGCTCATTTTCGGTACACAATTTTGACAGCTATAAAAAGCGACGAAAGCCAATAAATTACAATTTTCGCCTATGCCACCAATTTTTTTGTCTTTTAAAGTATGCTTTTGATCCTAATTGTTAGCATTGTACCAGTTTCTGAGCTTCAAAAAATCGTAAACACTTGAATTTCACGCTTTGAATTTGAGTCACTTGAAGCCGCCATTTTGGATTTGGAATATTGAACAGAATAACTGCTACCAAAATAATATTGCATTATAAATAAGTTTTGTGGAAACACCACGTAAACTATTTCTTTGCTAAGCTTTCGGCCTGTTGACTCAGGCCTTCATCAGAGCAATGACAACAAGTTGTTGGCTCACGTCATTTATAAACTAAGCAACTGATCAATTAAATCACGTAAGAATACAATGGCGTATCACGTTAATTTTATTAATTAGAAAACAAAATCAAGAATGTTCTCCAAATAGGGCACGCCACGTGCTATTTAATGGCTGTCCCTCCTGAGAAATAGTGTGATGTTTGGCGATCTCAATGGATTCTCTAGTTCTTCGCGTGAAGTATTGCTTGTCGCTGGCTAAGAGTGATGACTCTTCCCACTTAACACGATGGTCATACGTCCAAGCGTGTTTGGCAACAGCAGACTTTTCTTGTTGCGCTTTTATGCAAGATGTCTTGTGTTCCTTCAGGCGAGTTGAGAGATTCCTTCTCAACTCGCCTGAAGGAACACAAGACATCTTGCATAAAAGCGCAACAAGAAAAGTCTGCTGTTGCCAAACACGCTTGGACGTATGACCATCGTGTTAAGTGGGAAGAGTCATCACTCTTAGCCAGCGACAAGCAATACTTCACGCGAAGAACTAGAGAATCCATTGAGATCGCCAAACATCACACTATTTCTCAGGAGGGACAGCCATTAAATAGCACGTGGCGTGCCCTATTTGGAGAACATTCTTGATTTTGTTTTCTAATTAATAAAATTAACGTGATACGCCATTGTATTCTTACGTGATTTAATTGATCAGTTGCTTAGTTTATAAATGACGTGAGCCAACAACTTGTTGTCATTGCTCTGATGAAGGCCTGAGTCAACAGGCCGAAAGCTTAGCAAAGAAATAGTTTACGTGGTGTTTCCACAAAACTTATTTATATTACTTTATCGCCATGAAAACGTTCAAAGAATTAATTAATATTGCATTGTTATCATGCAAATCTTTGTGTTCTTTTTCTCTTTTTAGATACTATATGAGCTATATTTATGGCTAAAGAAAAAGTTAAAAGAGTGAAGTGTTTAATATGCTGTACAGGCTATATTTATATACATGCTTATTTTGAAATTGCTAGATTTAAATAAGTGTGTTCAAGCAAAGGTTGACCAACAACGTTGAGTGAAGATACTGAAAGGATTCAAGTTTATTTGATTTACATATATTCTGCTACATGTACCTATGTTTAAATGTTTATATATAGTCTTATTGCTTATTAATGTTAAAAAAAGTTGGAATGTTACTCATGTGTTGTAATAGACTTTGTAATTTAAATTGGCAGTGATATGAAGATGTGACAATAACTCCTTATTTTTGCTGTGAATTGTTCTTTTCATTTTCTACTGAACCTTTGACATAACCACCAAAAAGGCCAGACACAAGCTAGTTATAAATTGTATTATTGAGTTTATATAAAAACACGAGCAACTGCCAACTCGTACTTCCCTGAGCTTTAATATTATGTGTATTATAACCAAAAACTATTTATTATGGGTTTTTCTCTTTTTTATTGTATGGTAGAACATAGTATGTTTCTTATTCAGTATTTCGTTTTTAATAAAATATCTAAAAAGAAGTAGAATTACCAAAAAACTCTTCGGATTATTTACAGATTAAAAGCCGCCATATTGCCGTCCCAGTCCCCCGCAAGCTTGTTTATATCACGGTTTTCGCGCATGCTCAGACAATTTTCCCACCTGTTATACGCAATACGTTTACGATTATATATTAGAAAAAATAGATACGCAATGCGCACATAATTACATCAGTAAAAATACATACGCAATGCGTGCACGATTACATTGGTAAAAATAGATACGTAATGCGTGCACGATTACGTTGGTAAAAATAGATACGTAATGCGTGCACGATTACATTGGTAAAAATAGATACGTAATGCGTGCATGGCTAAAATAGATACGTAATGCGTGCACGATTACGTTGGTAAAAATAGATACGTAATGCGTGCACGGTTACGTTGGTAAAAATAGATACGTAATGCGTGCACGATTACATTGGTAAAAATAGATACACAATGCGTGCACGATTACATTGGTAAAAATAGATACGTAATGCGTGCACGATTACATTGGTAAAAATAGATACACAATGCGTGTACAATTACATTAGTAAAAACAGATACGCAATGCGTGCAACTACATTAGTAAAAATAGATACGCAATTCGTACACGACTAGAATAGTAAAAATAGATGCGTAATGCGTGCACGATTACGTTGGTAAAAATAGATACGCAATGCGTGTACAATTACATTAGTAAAAACAGATACGCAATGCATACACGATTACATTGGTAAAAACAGATACCTAATGCGTGCACGATTACACTGGTAAAAATAGATACGTAATGCGTGTACAATTACATTAGTAAAACAAATATGCAATGCGTGCAACTACATTAGTAAAAATAGATGCGCAATTCGTACATGACTAGAATAGTAAAAATAGATACGTAATGCGTGCACGACTACACGTCTCTTGATTCATCAAACACATTTTCTTGAACAATGAAAGTCATCTGAACAATGGCAGATACAAATAACATTATACCTTCCAAATCATCACTTTCTTCAACAGTCTTCCTAAGTGTTTTCTCATCTAATGACAGATATCGATGTATATGGGCTGCAGCCTAGGAAATAAAAGTCTCCCCAATTAGTAGGTCAGCTATACGTTTTGACACTTCAATAATGTTATTTAACAGGGTTCGAATTAACATATCGCGATTCGCGAATCGCGATGCACTTTTTGAAATATGCGATCCAAAACAAGCATAAAAACTCCAAAATCGCGATGCAACTATGCAAGTAACCGCTGCCTTCCGATATTTATATTTATGAAATACCGATATTTATTCTGATATTTATATTTATGAAATACCGAAGCGAAAGTCTAGTTTTTAACAATAGTGAAAGACTGTCAGTTGTTCTTTCCACAGTGAGTTCGATTAAATTTCACAATTTTCCTGTCGAAATCGAACGATTTTGAGGCAAGTAGTTGACTTCCTGTCTAGACTTCAAACAGTCGTAACATAGCAACGTGCGTTGTTTTTACGGTCGAGTGATATTTGAAACCACTGTTTGTAGTGTATGAAGTCTCCGCAGGAAGTCAACTTTACTTGCCTCAAAATCGTTCGATTTCAACAGGAAAATGATGAAATTTATCGCAAATCAAACTCACTGTGGAAAGAACTGACAGTCTTTCATATTGACGTCAGCAGTATGGAATTCCGTCTCGAATCGCATGCAGACGCTTTTATTCGGGGCCATCGGGGGAGGGACGAGCACAGATAACGCGGCTGCTTCCGCAGGCTAATAAATATTAGGCGTGTATTTCCGAAAGTAGGGTAGATAAAGTGAGATTGAAAAGCCGTAGAAGACAGAACGTATGGTACAACAAACTTGACTGTAAACGTGTAAAGATATAGTTGAATATAAAGGTGACATGCCTAAACTAAAAACGGTAAAGAGCTGGGAGAAAGAGCACAACATCAAACTTGAATGGGATGTACAACCGGGTAGTGGTGGGAGAAGTGTTGGAAATATCCGCTGTTTCACGTGCAAAGAATACGACGATCGGCTCCACGGAATGAAAAACTACAATCGTGCATGGGTCGAAGGCTCCAAAAACGCGACGTCTGATTCTGTCAAAAAGCATATCAACACTGACATGCACAAGCGTGCTACCGATCTAGCCTTGAAAAAACAGCTAGGCTCAAAGCGGTACAACGAGAATGTTATGAAGAACACTCCGATTGGGAAGTCGATAATGAAGATGGAAGAGCGTTCAAAGGAAGTCTTAAGAATTCGATTCAACACGGCTTATTACCTTGCCAAGAACGAAAAGCCATTCAGTGACTACCCCGATTTACTAGCACTGCAGGAAAAAATGGAGTCGAAAAACGGAGTGGATATCGTACTGATCGAGCTGCAGCTATCTTCGCTGACTTTATCGCAAAACAACTGAAAGCTTCCCTCGAAGAAATTCTTCTGAAAGCGAGGTATTACTCCATTTTGACGGATGGAAGTACGGACACGAGCGTAACTGAACAAGAACTTATTTATGTTATGCTCCTAAATGAAGATGGCCGAGCTGTTTTGAAGTTTCTCAGCATCGAAAACCCTCCAGTAGCTGATGCCATTCATTTGGTCGAGTGCATCAGGGAAGCCTTTCATCGCATAGGCGTTGTAGACTTTTCCTCCCATTTGCATGGATTAAATGTGGATGGAGCTTCTGTTAACCTGGGAATCCATAGAGGCGTCGCCGCTCGTTTGAAAGAAGAATCTGCCTGGTTAACTACCATACATTGCTTCAATCACAGGATCGAACTAGCAGCAAAGGACGCATTTCAAAACTCAGTTTTTGAAGATGTCGACCAAATGCTAGTGTTTTTGTACAAGCTGTACCAAAATAGTTCCAAAAGGCTTAAAGCGCTCAAGGAGCTCGGTGATGCACTGGGAGAGAAAGTTCCAAAACCCGTCAAAGCATCTGGAACTCGGTGGATTGGACATCGTTATAACGCCATCAAGATTCTCTTAAAGCACTATGGAAGTTTTATGACGCATCTTCAGGAGCTTGCGATCAATGACAGTCAAGCCGAAAAACGCGCTCAAATCAAAGGTTTTCTTAACAAGTGGGAGCATGCAAAATATCCAATATCCATGGCTGTTTACCTTGATGTCTTATCTGTTTTGGCTAGAATGTCTCTCAGTGAGCAGAAGGAAGAGCATGATCCAGTGAAAGCCGTTCGCCGAATACAAGATTTCAAATGGACAATGGTTAAACTCCAGGCACATGTCCAAAATGCATTAGTTGAAGACGAACTGACCCAAGCAGAGAAATCTCGCCTCACCTACTATAATAAATTTAGAAGTGAGGTTACATTCGACGCAGTTGATAACTCCTACGTTTACCAAGACATAAAGTTAAAGAATTTCGAAGCAAGTGAACGTACGGTAAGGAACATTTACCGAACAACAATTGCTGCTCTCTCTAATGCCGTCAGTGATCGCTTTGAAAGTTTATCCAACTGTCCTGTGTTCAGAAATTTGGTAGAAATTCTGGACTGCACAAAATGGCCAAATGATTTAACACAGCTTCGTTCTTATGGGGATTCAAGCATAACTGAACTAATCGAGCATTTTACGCCGTTGTTGGAGAGGAATTCGTGTGATTTAACAGAAATTCCTGCAGAATGGGATAAATTGAAGAATCGACTTCGTCAATTGCTCGATCGTAACAGTAAGTATTTAGATGTGTGGTCGCTAGTGCTTACTTCCAGCGAATTTGGGGAAGAGTGCGCGAATGTCCTGCATATTATTGAGTTGTTGCTCATCACTCCTTTTTCCAACGCAAAGCTCGAACGAATGTTCAGCACAATGGGAAGAGTGAAGACAGATTGGCGGAATCGACTCGGTAGAGATCGACTTGAAGCGAGTCTTCGAATCAGCGAAGAAGGTACATCGATCAATGATTTCTGCCCAGATGCGGCGATCGAATCATGGTTTAATGCCACAGTTCGACGACTGAATTGTTCCAGCCATAGCTATCCGAAAAAACGCAAGACAACCTCGTCGAAAGATGGAGTGATAGACATCACCGAACTGACTATGTCAGATCTGGAGAATGATGACGATGAAACCGAATAACTTTTTACAATACAGTAAGCCTAACCTTGATTAATCAGTTTTAAATATATTTTCAGTTTGTATTACGTATTTACGTATATATTTACGAGTAATTTTTAGAGGTTTACGTGTAGGACGTAAAACTCGGGGTGGGGGGGTGGGTGTTAGCCCCAGCACACACACCCCCCCCCCTGACTTTTTCGACAAAATATTTTCGCGATGCACTTTTGAAATGTTAATTCGAACCCTGTATTAATCGATTAAAATATAATCCATTGTTACTATAATAATGACAGTGCTAGTATATTTAGAGCTAAAGAGCTCTGAATACAGGCAATAAAATAGAATTTAAAATTTTAGTTAGAGAACAGGTGTTTTCACTTTCAATAAATCTGTGCTCAGACATTGATTTGTTTGCTTTTGAAGGTGTGAAGGTGTTATGCAGGATCTCATGGGCATTGGACTGAGCAGAAGTACTTTGAGTGTCTGCCAAACGCTATTTGGGTAAACTTAGTAAAAAACGTCTTATAACAATCTTGAAAACTGCACCTGTTCATACTCTTCACTTCTCAGAGCTTCTTTTACACCATCAACACAAGCCTATTTAAATGGTAAAATTGAATGTAAATCTTAATTTGGACTAACTACCCAGTAACTATCACAAGTTTTTGCCAGTTACACTACCTTTAAGTCCAGGATATCCCCAGTGCGATTAATGGCTGCTTGAACCCGGCTCTAAAATAATACATTTTTCTTAATCAAAAACCTGTAGTTGACAGATTAATTGGCTTTTTTAATTGACTGGTTGATTGATTAATTGGTTCCAGGTTGCTTGGCTGACTGACTGACTGATTGACCGACTGACCAACTGACCGACCGACCGACCGACCGACCAACCGACTGACTGACCGACCGACCGACTGACCGACCCACTGACTGATTGACCAACCCACCAACCAACCAACCAACCGACCAACCAACCGACCGACTGACCAACTGACTGACTGACTGACTGACTGACTGACTGACTGACTGACTGACTGACTGACTGACTGACTGACTGACTGACTGACTGACTGACTGACTGACTGACTGACCAACCAACCAACTGTAAGCAACTCAGTAAGGCAAGAGACTGACCAACTGACTAACCAACTGTAAGCAACTCAGTGAGACAATAAATACCTTTGCAAGGTCTAACTTGCGGACTTTACTGCTAACTTTTTCAGCAAGTTCAGCAGTATGGTCAATCATTTGATGAAGCTTTTCTGCATCTCGAAAAACCACCTGCAAGTTAGGACTGAAAAGAATACTTAACATCAGATCACTGCCAATTTTGCACAGGGCTAAAATACATTAGTTACCAGGCCACTCATATTTTCAGGCACACAGGCCTGCATGACATTGAAACGAGAGAACCTGGAAACCAGGCTGGTATGAAAGTTAGAATGTTTTGGTGGGGCTCTATGCAGTGTTTACATGACATTCACCTGGGCTACAAAAAAACACACACATTGCAATGCTACAAACTATTTAATAGTACATACACAACTCTTTGTAAAGAATTCATTTTAGTATCAAGCTTCTGTTGTCCATCTAATAGTACATCTAACTCGCGGTCTAGTTGCTCCTGAAGACAAAATTCAATTTTTAAAGTTAATTTTATATTGTTTGTTATACGGTAATATATTTGTTTATTTTTATAGTGTTTCTGCCAGTTGTATTACTTTTAGACATTATATATCGGGTATTTAAGTTCCATAATCATATTTTAACAAAAACGTTGTCTCTTCGTTACCTCTTGTTGTTGAATTATTGAGTAAGCTTTTTCAATATCTTCAATTTCTGTTAACTTGTTTACGTCTACTTCGGCCGCCATGTTTGGCAAAAGACACGGGTGACAAAATAGAAGACTGGGTACTAGATACCAGGTTATAAAAGTTTGAAGAAGAAACTCACGGTCATCATGGCTTCCAACAAGCATGGCCAAGATCAAGAATGTAGTTTGAGTTCTACCACGCTTTTCGCAAGAAATTTACCTTTTACCATTGAAAATAAGGATCTAGAAAAGGTCTTTAGTGAGATTGGTCCAGTCAAGAGATGTTTCGTTGTAAAGGACAAAGGTATTTGATAAAGTTCTACACAGTAGATGATATCTCAGATTTGCAGTAATATACTATTATTAAGCTACTGTAAAAGTTAGTTTATGGATTCAAGTACATGTAGTTGCCCAAGATGTTGGCATTGGCATTCATTATTCATTAATACTTTAACAGAAATTTAAATTCTTGATTTTTAATATAATTTTACACTCCATGTAGGCATTGTGCAATTTTAACTTTTTATTCAAAAATATAAAAATATTCTTAGTCAGAATTATCTTCAGGAAAAATGTAAAAAAATGACAGTGTTACTGAATGAACCAGAGCTCATTCATTTGTTCTATGGGGAACTGGGAATTACCCATTGCTGCCTAGGATGTCTTAGCCATTAGACAGAGTAAAACAATTGATATAAAAATGATTTTCAACAGATTATTTTATTTCCTCAGAAAATCCTGGCAAGTGTCGTGGGTTTGGTTATATAACCTTTGCTTTAAAAGAAGATGCAGTGAAAGCAAAAGAAACTGTAAGACACATCAATGGCCGAAAAGTATTCCTTACATTTTCTAACAAGAAACCAAGACACAGACAAAGGGGTAAACCGGAAGATATGACAAAAGATGAAGATAAAAAGGGTAAGTTGGTTTAGTCAGTAAATTGGTTTTGTTCATCATTTATTTAACCAATTGCTGCCTAGGAAATAAAGGGGCTAGTTTTAGCTACCCTGCAAATCAGAGCCCCTTTATGACCTACACAAGGTTCAGGGGAAGTGGGCTCTGCCAGCAAAGTCGATCTTCACCCCATGTTTGTGCAAGTCAATCAGGTTTTGAACTGGTCAAACAAATTCTAGTTTTTTAGCACCCACAAACAGGAAAATAGTATCTTGGTAACCGTTCACGCATGCTCAAAAAGAAATATCAAGTTTGTTGGCAGAGCCCACTTTCCCCCAAAGCCTGCGTAGGTCGGAAAGGGTCTCTGACTTGCAGGGTGAGTTTTGGCCAGCTCAGGCAGGAATGGGTTAAAAATTACAGTATAATATAATATTACAGTATAAAATTAATAGGGAGATAACTGGACAGGGAAAAGACCAATGCCAATAGCGAAACTAGCATAGCAAAGTACATGTATTGAAATTTTCCTTTTTGTATAGATGATGACATTGATACCAACAGCATTCCATCAGAAATGCCATCTTCAGCAGAGCCTGGTGAAAATGATGAAAAGTCAAAACATAAACCCAAATCTAAGAGAAGTTCTGCAAGCAATGCTGATGGACGAACTGTTGTATTGGCTGGATTTCCTACCACTGTTAATGTCAAACAACTGAAGAAAGCTTGTAAAAAGATTGGAGAACTTGAACAGCTCACTTATCCTGTAGAAAACTATGAACAACCAACAGCACATGCGCTGTTTAAGTCTCACAAAGTTGCCAGGGTTGCTGCGAATAAGCTGAATGGGAAGACGGTCAAAGGTTCTGTCCTCACTGCAGTTCTTTGCTCAAAAGAAAATAAAGAGGTGTCTATGAAATCTTTGAAAAAGAGCCGATTGATTATTCGAAACTTACCCTTCAAATGCAGCAAAGAAATATTGGTGAATGAGTTCTCAAAATTTGGTGAGATTTCTGAGATTGTATTACCTACAAAGACAGTGGGAAAGAAGAAAAAGAAACTAGGATTTGCTTTTGTTCAGTTTAAGACTGTGTTTGATGCAGCTAAAGCTTTAGAGGCCATGAATCAAAAGCAGATTAAAGGTAGACCTATTGCTGTTGATTGGACGTTGCCAAAGAAGAAATTTGAATTGCTTAAAGTTAGTGACGAAGTTAAAAAAGGTGAGTGAGTATTCCAGTTACTGTATTCTTCATCATGTCACAGAATAGTAATACAACCAGAAGTCAACTCGTGTGAACACTTGTCCGCATTTCTTCAATGTACAGGCGCGATGTTTTACACCATCCGACGCAATCCTACACAATGTCCTACACCACCCTACGCAATCCTGGCAAGTTCCCCCAGCAGTTTTAACCTTCTTTTGAAGGTCGAAACTGTTGGGGGAACTCGCCAGGATTGTGTGGGATGGTGAGGAATCAAGATGCGTGAGGCAACATGCATGAGGACATAAACTTCAAAGGTTCCAACATGAGTTGGACTTCTGGTTGTATTACTACTATTCTGTGATCATGTACTGTATTAATATGTCAGCCTAATTTTTATTATTAATTTTGTGAGCAGGATATAATAAACATGATCATCAGATCCCATTTATAAAAATAATTATCAAATTCATTAAAAATCCATGAAGAAAATTCAAAAGAAATTAATATTGTATCAATATCTGTAAATCGCATACACATTCGTCCTGATTTACATAAACTTTTTCCTCAATTTACTTAGCTAAAATCACTCCAATCCAACTTGAAAAATAGTTTGAAAACATGGCTATTTAGAACAGCTGATTTGTATCTGATTTACTATGGCTCACTTGCAGCTCGTCTTGTAAATCAGATACAGATCATTGCTCATGCTTTTTCTATTTATCATGAAATAAATACATGTACAGTATTACAGTAGTTTTTAGAAAATAATGCATCCACAATGCATATTTTTATTGGCTAGACCCAATAAATGTAAACAACTGATGAAAAATGGCTAAACATGGATTTCTTTTGTTTTTCTTCTGAATTGCTAAAGCTTTTTTTTTGGAAAAAAACACCAGAGCATATACTGGTTATGAAAAGAACTTCTTTCATATTCAAATGGCATCAAACATCTGTTTTTGTAAGACTTACCATACACACTGTATGCACAGAGAATACATTATTTTATTTGTTAATACTGTATAAACTTCTTTGTTTGTAATTGTACTAGATGATGATGACCAACCGTTTGACAAAGATGATGCTGATGATGATGATGATAAGGAGGAGGAGGAGGAGGAGATGGATTCTATCGCAGAGGGGGAACCTGTCACTCAAAATTCTGGTGGTGAAGAATCTGAGATTGAAGAAAATCGTGATGATGATGATGATGATGATGATGATGATGATGATGATGATGATGATGATGATGAAAATATTGAAAAGGCTCAAAAGAAAAAGAAAAAGCTTCGAGACGCCAGAGAAGGCAAAACTATTTTTGTCCGAAATATACCATTCGATGCTGGGGAAGAAGAAATCTGCAATTTGTTTGAAAAGTTTGGTAAAATAGCTTACTGTAAGATTGTTGTGGATGATGTCACTGAACACAGCAGAGGATCGGCGTTTGTGAAATTTGAAGAAAAAGAGAGTGCTGATGATTGCTTAAGAAAGTGTGGTGATGGTAATGGTGAGATGAAAGGCAAGTAACATACAGAAATATAGTAAGGTTAGATCATACTGCCGAAACAGAGAACGTAGTAGTCAAACGTTTCGAGTGAAGGCCCTTCGTCAGAGAGTTTCTCTCTTCCACGTTTCTGTCTGACGAAGGGCCTTCGCTCGAAACGTTCGACTATTACGTTCTCTGTTTCGGCAGTATATCTAACCTTACTGTATTTCGATTGTTGTTTCAACACTGCCTACGCAGCACGCTACTTTTACAGTCAAACCGGGTGTTCTTTAACGCCGCGCTAGCTTGCAATATTGACAGCAACATTGCAATAATGTTGACTTGCAAACGGTACACGGCGACTCCTTGGCAAGTTGCTAAAAATTCGCATTTTAAATATTGAACTTCACATAACATGAAGTTTACTTAGAGTTAGTTGTTCTGACTTTCAGTGGAACTTCAAATTATGCGAAGTTCCATATTTAATTAAATGCGAATTTTTAGCAACTTGCCAAGGAGTCGCTGTGTACCGTTTGCAAAGTCAACATTGCAATTGCTATTAATATTGCAAGGTCGCGCGGGAAAGAACATCCGGTTTGACTGTAAGTACCTGCAGTCCTTTCAAAAATCCTTTTTAAAGCCCCGGTCAAACGAGGATGAGAGTTGATGAGAGTCGATGTTCGGTCGCGTTTGACCACCAACTCTCATGGACTCTCATGCACTCTTATCAACTCTCATCAACTTTGAGCTGGTTTTAATGAGAGCTGATGAGAGTTTTTGCTCGTTTGACCGGTCATGAGAGTTGGCATATGAGAATTGATGAGAGTTTGCCGTCTTGCCTTTCTTTGTCATGAAATTGTTTTGACTGTATTCGTGACTTTTCGTGACAAGAAAAGGCAAGAATGCAAAATATATCTGTCTATTTATTTGTCCAGTACGAGATTGTAAAAATACGAACTTTGTTTACCTCGAAATTCGTTCCTAGTCTCCCTGCTGCGCGCGGTAAATCCTACAACTCTCGTAAACTCTCATGGTCAACTCTCATCAACTCTCATCCTCGTTTCACCGGGAACAGCTGTTGGTAAAATGTTCTTTCTTGTTTTTTCTCCCTTTTTTTCCATAGAAATATCCTTAAGAAACAGACCCCTGAGCGTTACTCTCGCTGTACCTCGAGGAAAGGTTCCTCAACTATTGGCAGAAAAAGATTCGGAAAAGAAATCTCCACGCGATAAAAGAAACTTATACCTCGCCAAAGAAGGCGTCATTTCAGCAGGCTCAGAAGCAGCAGTTGGTTTGTCAAAAAGTGATCTACAAAAAAGACAGAAAGCAGAAGCGGAGAAAAAAGCTAAACTGAAAATACCACACTACATTGTTTCAAAAACAAGGTAAGAGTTGTAGTGCATGTTTAGTGACAAAACTAACGTGTTAAGACCAGATTAAGACAAGACGTTTCACTAGGTTCCGTTATGATGTTACGATACATTGTAAGAATTGCGCTACATTGTAAGACGTTACGCTACGTTGTAAGACGTTACACTACATTGTAAGACGTTACGCTACATTGTAAGACGTTACACTACATTGTAAGACGTTACGCTACATAGTCGTTACGCTACATTGTTAGACGTTACGTTACATTGTAAGACGTTACGCTACGTTGTAAGACGTTACACTACATTATAAGACGTTACGGAACATTATAAAACGTTATAAGACGTTACGCTACATTGTTAGACGTTACGCTACATTCAAGGCATTACGCTACATTATAAGACATTGCACTACATTGTAAGACGTTACGCTACATTGTAAGACATTACGCTACATTGTAAGACGTTGCGCTACATTATAAAACGTTACGCTACATTGTTAGACGTTACGCTACGTTGTAAGACATTACGCTACATTATAAGACGTTACGCTACAATTGTAAGACGTTACGCTACATTATAAGACATTACGCTACATTATAAGACGTTACGCTACATTGCAAGACGTTACGCTACGTTGTTAGACGTTAGTCTACGTTGTAAGACGTTAGGATACATATTAAAAACATTGCGCTACGTTGTACGACGTTACGCTGCGCTATAAGACGTTTGGTTAAGTTATAACATTGCCACTGGTTATCATTTCATATTTGTTGATATTCTAGACTGTGTTTTCGTAATCTCCCCTTGAACGTGGATAATAAGAAACTATCCGAAGTGCTAAGAAACGTCTGCGATGGAAAACCAAAGAAAGTTGGTAAAGTAAATATTATGAGATCCGTTGACAGGCTCAACAGCTCTGGTGTTGGAAGGTCAAAGGGTTTTGGTTTCGCTGAATTCTTAAGCCACGAAGATGCACTGGAGGTCCTCCGAGCAATGAATAACAATCCAGAAATATTTGGCCCTGATCGACGGCCTATTGTTGACTTTGCCATTGAAAACAGTCTAGTATTAAAACGCCAAGAACTACGAAAAACAAAAAACCTGCAGAAAGTTAAAGAGTCGGGAGGACAAGAAGAGAACAAAAGAAAGTCGGAAAATGGGAAAGGGATTAAAAGAAAATGGGACAAGAAGGAACACAATGACAGTCAAGGACACACTGGTGGTTTTAATAAAAAAACAATAAATCCCAGAAAAAGACAAGCAGCAAATGAAACAAACACTAAAGACAATCTGAAGAAAGGCAAACCAAAGAACACGCTGGAATCAAAACATGAACCAAAGAAGAAAGATAGAAAATCATTTGATACAAAGACTCAGGTTCCGAATGTAGTGGACATGGTCCATTCACATGTGAATAGTGATAGAGCACTTGCTCAAAATAATGAAGCATCTTTAAGATCAAAGCACAAGAAGAAAGAAAAGGCGAACAAAGAAGAAGAAAACTTTAATAAGATTGTGGAGAAATATAAGAATAAACTTTTTGGGGAAAACACAAAGCAGTTGAAAACTTCACGCTGGTTCCAATGATATTTTGAGATTGACTTGGATTTGAACAATATAATCTGTTCAGAGTTTGGAAATAAAAAATACCTTTTTATTTCATATACCAAATAAACAAATTCTAAAAATGTTGTTGGTCCAGTCAGGGCCGGAGCTACATGGGGTTTTTTTTGTTTTGTTTTTTGTTTTTTTTGTTTTTTTTTGTAATTTCAGAAATTGCTTTATTTGTTCTATAGTCGGCAGACAAGAGATTTCAGTCAGCACCCACCAGTGGTCAGACTCGGCGAGTACTAGTACTGACTGATTACGGCAAAATTGAGCGTACCACCCCCCTGCAAAATTTTCTGAGGACGGCCCTGGGTTCAGTGACTATTGTTTTTCTTTTTCCAGTAACATTACACAGGCTCTGGGTGCGAGATTGTAACACGTATCGCTTATTCCCAGCCTAGTCACAGGCTCTCTCTTCACTGTTTCAATATTAATGGTGTCTGTGTCCAAGTGCTGGTACCAGTCTCATCATATACGCGCATACGATGGGAGGCTGCTTTAAACCATTTAGTTTTATTTGCTCTTTCAATGATATTTATTAGAAAATAAATGGTCTTGCAGATGGTATACACACGTAAAAACGCACGCTCTGTTACAGCATCCAACAGCACTGATATCAGGTATGTTACATTATGATTCCATCAGGTCTGAACAGGATAATGTAGCGACCCCTGTTACAGCTATGATGACCACAGTCTGTATCAGCACTGATGTCAGGCATGATACAGCGCTGATGCCATCAGACTGTAACAGCCATGTTAGATCGCGTGGAAACGCGACGTGACCCGCGCGTGATCCATGACCCGTTCTCGAAACTCGCGTGGATAATTATTCCACGCGTGGATGAACAAAATGCCGGTACAAAAATTCCCCGGGTATACTCCGAAACTGGTTTGCTGCCGAAAAAACTAAGAAAAAAGGTGCACAGAAGTAACTACGACAAAAAAACTACGCGACAGAAACATCAGGTAACTACTTTTATTATTTTTTATACTTATCAACTAAGATTTACAAAATTAAAGAGCATTTCACCACTATAAATCTTCATTTCGACGAATGCTTAATCCAACAATTTTTGTACACTTCGTTTTTCTAATTTAGTCACATATAATACTGCAAAAAGAAAAGAGAAATGATCAGGTATATAATCTTTACTTACAAATCCAGGCTTGAGAAGATGCACAGTATACGTTATGCAGCCAAAACTAGGAAAGAAGAAAAACATTACATTAGTTCTTTTTGTCAATGTTAACCAAACTATAAAGGTAATATCTCAAGAGTTAATCTTGCAATTTACATTCTGCAACCCATATTTCTTAAATTCCTTCTTGTCACACTATACAAATTAGAGAAGACAAATATATTTTTTTGAGAAACTAGATACAATGTAACCAGTATCAATACAGTATATAAAGTACCTTACAACCTATTAATGTATATTTTTTTTGTCCAGCTGGATACACTATAAAATAATGGGGAAAAAAAAGAAAGGCATGTTACTTAGTTTCTAAATCTCAAAAATGCTAAGCAAATGTACATCTGTTAGATCTCATAATATATATTTCTCCTTGCCTGGTCATACTATATAAAGAGAAGAAGAAAAAAAGATGTGAATTTCTAAGTCTTAAAATGCAAACCTAATACACACCTGTAGGTTTTATTGTGGTTGTATTCTCTCTTTGACAGGCCAAGCTATACAAAGAGAGGGAAAGAAAGACATTACTTTCTAAACCTTAAAAATGCTGTGCTAATACATACCTGTTAGGTTTTATTGTGGTTATTATATTCTCTCTTTGACAGGCCAAGCTATACAAAGAGAAGAAAAGAAATACATATTACTTTCTAAACCTTAAGAATGCTGAAATAATACACACCTGTTAGGTTTTATTGTGGTTATATTCTCTCCTTGCCAGGGCAAGCTACACAAAGAGAAGAAAAGAAAGACATTTAAGGGAGTTGTCATTATCTATGGGGAGGGGGGGGGGGGAGGCAAATAAAGTTTCACTCCCATATATAGAGGGGTCAGAAACGTTTTACTCTAGAGAAAGGGGGGGTCAAAACAATTTGAGGCTTAAATACCATGTCTAGAGTTCTGATTTTTAAAATTGTCAGAATGCATGACATTGACCTTTTTGCACTCGCATACTATAAAGAAAAGCACAAGTGGATAAAACATTTTGTAAACTTTTCCTCTTCTGATTAACTGTGAATATAATACCATTTTAATAATACCACTGTACTAAGTTTTCGGGTTATTGACTAATTAAGTTTGATCTTGAATATTATTACAAAAAATTTAGAAGACACAGTGATTTTAAACATGTGGCATTCATTGTCCTGTTATTAAATGATAAATATTAAACAAGAAATGTTAAATAAAATATCTTGTGCTATTTTGAATATATTATTTTAAATTTGGCTCATCTATACACCGGTCTTTGTTCGTATGAGGGTAATTTATTGGTATGGAAAACAGCACTGGCATAGCTAAGGGGGCTGAGGGGGACATCGCCCCCTGAATGGTCTCCAAGACCATTCTCATGAAAAGTTTAAATCTGTGGAGAAACTTGTAAGGGGGGGCGGGGGGTTACAGTTGTTTTAAGGCCAAGTGAGTGGATCAGTAATGTGTTATATATATATAGCAGGCATGTATATATATGCTATAAATTACTAAGGGTCTATTAATAAAATGCCTCCAACTTGTTTTAATTTACATTTACTACGAGTTTATAAATAAATCTAAAGATATTCTGACGTGTATCATTCTATGTTAATTCTGGTTTAATAATAGTAACAAAATTATGTAATTTATGGCTTTCAGATTACAATACTCTTAAATACTTGCTGTTGGGTTGGGGGGGGGGGGGCAAGAACCTTGATCTCCTAGGGGGTCTGGGGGCATGCCACCCAAAAAATTTTTTGATTTCTAGGGTCTCTGAAACACTATTTCCTGCATTTTGAACCCTGGCTATGTACTGGGAAACAGTTTTACCTGTGCAATGTTCTGTCCCCATATAGTTATGGCTTAAGACTTCAGCTAGATACCTGTATAACTAAATAATAATATATATAAGAAAAACAATAATTGTAAAGAAATAATGAAATGTTAGTCTTGACACCTGAATAACTATTTTTATAGTTATTATATTTTCTGGATTATGGCTTTGCTGTGTGCATTTAAAAAATATGAAAATATAATAAAATATTGGCATGTTTCTTTGACATTTAATAATACCCCACGGTGGTGCACCCCTACAGTGTATCGATTTGTGGTTATATATAAGATCTGACTGTGCAACATAAAACAAATAAATCTTATTTTCTATAGTTTTGTGCAATATATTTAAAACATGTCCAACAATATTGGAAAACAACAGAATTATTTACGTCCAGAAATTTCATTTCTAACTTAATCTTTTTGTACTATCATTCATTTGACCAGTTTACTAGATTTTAAAACTTACCCTAAGCTTTGTGTGCAGCTAGAATTGCAGCCAGTTGCTGACGCCATAACATTTGTAGAGTTGTCCAATTTTGCCTTGTTTCAATACCAGTGTTTTGGGAAGAAACGAGCTTCACAAGCTTTCAAATTAGTATTGTACATACTGCTGGAACAAACTTTCTGTTATATCTCCAGAGTCATGTCCAACGAGAACAGTGAGTGATGATTTTCCGCTTTTCATTTTCATCAAGACATTCTGGGCTGAGTCTGTACAAAACTCACACACTTGTTGCACGTAATTTCCGCCACAAAAACATTCGCAAAAAGACGTCAAAGTTTGAAATAAACATCCAAAGTTTTTTATGTTAATTCATCAATAACTGTTGTTTGTTTTTCCATGCCAGACTGTTTTACAAAGCGCTCAGCAAACTCTTCAGTCTCTTGTCTTTTTTTGCTGACGAAGTCACGAAAAATTCGTGTCGCGACACGCTGTTACCGCGGGAAAATCCACGCAGTTTCCAACAGCTCTGACCAGTGTTGCCAACCTTGGGATTTTATCCCAAGATCTTGGGATTTTTTGAAGGAGTTGGGATTTTTTTGGGATTTTTTTCTCAGGGATTCAACCTTGGGATTTTTCTTGGGATTTTCCAGAGCATACAGTTTCGGTTTTAAAAAGCTGATTTCAATGTTAATTGTTATTTTTTTAATTTACTTGATCATTAGATCATACTCAGTGATCATACTCCACTGGCCTATGTATTCGTTTGATTTAGACAAGATGAAGTACTCTATCCACATGAAGTATCACTGATACAGTGGGCTCAGATTGCTATAAACGGAAAAAATTTGGTGAAAAAATGATATCATATAGACCACTTTCATAATAGCGACTAATTAGAATAATCTTTTATGTACATCTTAACAAGCCTTTCTGGCCTCGTTTGTGTGCCTGCAATTCAAAAGAATGTTTGCCTCATAACGAGGCCAGAAAGGCTCATTTAGATGCACATAAAAGAATATTTAAAGTGAAGGCCTTTATGAAAGTGGTCTATAATGAGAACCGATTGTTTATAGGAGCACTTTGAACCTTGGGATTTTTTCGTAAAAAATAGGGAATCTTGGGATATTTTCAGATCTTTACTGGGATTTTTACGAAACTTGACTTGGCAACACTGGCTCTGACACAACCTGTTCAACGTGGCTGTTACAGTGCTGATATCGTCAGTCCTGCTTTATCTGATACCAACAGCTTCCATCAGTGCTGTTGCCCCATCATAGCTGTTACAGCCTGTTCTTACAGACGGCTACAGATCTGTTGTCAACATACCTGTATCATTCTTTTATATCAGACTGATACAGCACTGATAGACCAACAGTCTGTTGCAGTCTGATGCTGTCAGTTCTGAACAGTCTGTGGACGTCTACAGCCTGTAACAGCTATGATATCATACCTGTATCAGGCCTGAAGCTGCAACAGGCTGTAACAGACTGTGGCGTTTTTAGGTGTGTAGTTGATCATTTGCTGTATTTGCATGCAGCTGTGCAAATAGCCTGCCTAGCTGGTGCTGGGGTGATTGGGAAGGGAGTGCCTGCAGGTGCTATTGTTATTTATTGTGCCGCCCCCTAATTAATAAAATAGTGTATTTTTGGAAGTTGTCAATTTCAAAAACCTTAATTAATTTGGCAGTTGATCGAATATTTACTCCGCTTAAAAAAAAACACGTATCTAGAATTAACTAAAATAGCAGAGTTATGAATGGGCATGTGTATCAAAGTGCTTTCTTGATTCAGGAGTTTTTGTAGTATATGTTCACTGTGTCAGGGTCTGACAACATATTATTCTGCTGTTGCTATATCTTGGCTGGGCTACCATGCAAACCCATCATATTAACATGAGTGGGAGCCAGCCAAAAATGGCCCTGTTTCACACTTATTTCACAAAGGGAGAATCCGCAGCTAAATTTACCCATTTCCTGCCTGAGCTGGCAAAAAAATAGCCCTTTATTATTTTAGAAATGAAAAATGAAATTTTACTTACAAAAGAAAATTAGTACATACATGTGTTTACAAAACCTGACACAACACAGCTGGTCATTTATTTTTGAAACTGAGAACACTCTTATAGATTTCTATACCATTATAATTTATGTATGAAATTTCTATTTATGTAATATTTTGCAAGAGACTTGTTCTATATATATATTATTTTATAAAATTTAGTAACCATATTTTGAACTGTAGGATTTTTGTGGTAACGAAGAACCACTTTGTGGGTGTATTACAATAAATCTTTTTTTTTTACAACATAATATCAAATAAGTATGGAATAGCAAAACCATTGCTAAAAATCTCAGCAATTTACTGCCTTTTCACTTTGCTCTATCCAAAACCCTGCCTATATAGCATTCTACTTTTTTATATTGCCCATTTATACTTGATCATTTTGACCCAACATTGACCCTTTAGACCCTGTTTACAAGATGCCGGTACAATTTGAAAATGGAACAAAATCATGCCATTTAGGCCTTGCATTTACACGATACCGGCACAAAAATGAAGATGGGTTCCTTGACAGCATGAAATGAGAACGGAACACTAACCAGTATCGTGTAAATGCCTGTGCCGTAACAGTTTGAATTTGGGTCAGCAGTATGCACAAAGTCTTCTTAATTCTCATTGGAAGAGAATAGTCACATGCTAATCCGTCATTATATTATACCAGCACTGTGTAAATGCAAGACTTTTTGGCCTGTATTTACACACCAGCATGATGTTGTTCCGTTTTCAAATTGTACCGGCATGGTGTAAACGGGGTCTCAGTCAGAGATACCATTCAACCAATGAATGCATTTGCTTATTGAGACCCAAACTGCAACATGAAATAGAACTCTTTTTCTTACACTCCAATTTAACCCTTTTCCCCCAAAGCATTATGGTACTTCCCTCAAGGACTCAAAGATAAAGGGGTACTGTAATTGGTATTTCTAAACAAATTAAGTTTGAAAGTAAAAAGTATTTTGAATTATAGATTACTCCTAAGTTTTCTCTAGTCCAAAAGCTCGAAGATGGTATATAAAATATTCTAGCTGGTACATCATGTTAGGATTTATATAATGAAACGTAATTGAATAATCTGAACAACATTCAGGACCATCCTTGTAAGGTTTAAAATTATACTCCCATAACCAAAACGATTTGTCCAAGTAACCAGGAATGAGGTGATGTTCGGGTGGTAGTGGATGAAATGTCTCTCTTTCTCTTGCATCCAGAGTATGACCAGCTAAGACACCAGAATGAGCAAGACACCTTCCAACTTCGACATCTTCAGCAAAGCTCTTCTCAGAACATCGCTTGTCTTGAATAATATTTCCAAACCGACGAAGGGTTTCTCGACTAAATACATACCCAGCTCCACCACTATTATATGTACCATATGGCTTAAACTTTCTACCAAAATAATAAGGTTTCTCTGTTTCATAATATGACACAAAATGTCTTAGGTTTTCAACTATCACGTAGGTATCATCATCAGCTTTCAGAAACCATTCAGCTTGATACTGGTAATGTTTTAAAACATATCTCCAAGCAGCCTTGGTCTTTAACCAAAGATTATCACGTCCTTCTGGTACTTTTAAACCAATAGCAGGTAAGCTTTCGTCAGTTTCAGAACTCATGAAAAGCAGAATATTACACCGTTTCCCCCATGTTTCTTTTATAGGCTTGCATTTGGTTCTATGGTTTTTCGGGTTCGTCATGACCCAACACAAGACTCTGCTATCGTTGTACTCCTCCCGAGCTGTTTGGTAGTTTGGATTCTTGTTGTGCTCGTGGTGATGACTGTCAGTTAAGTCCACGTTGAATGACACTGGTCTATCGACGACTACTTGGCGACTGTTGGGAAGAACCCATGTCGATGACATACTTACTCGGAAGTACATGAACATAAGAAACATTCCTACGCCACATCCCAGTAACATATAACCCAAGTGCTGCCGTAAACCCATTCTTTTTCAAGTCTGTCTCAATACCTGCCTTTGTAGTTTGTTCTCCATATAGCCACGGAGAAAAGACCCTAGGCGCTGATCTGGTCTTGGGTATTAAAATACTGGTTTCCATCTCTCAAACTGATGTGACGTATTTCACCTTTCATTTTTTTCTTCTTTTAGCGTTTAGGATTAGTGTTTTCCCGGAGTCAGAATTAGTTTTAAGGTTAGTCTTATGTTCAAGGTTAGGTTTTTTGTCAGGGTAAGAGTTAGTTTTCCTTATTTGTTGATTTGCGAAAATGACGTAATGTCGGTTTGGCTGTCAGAAATAAGTTCCACAGGGCTTCACAAGGCACCCAAGATGATATGTAACGAATGGTGAAGTCAGGAATTCGTATAAAGATGGTGCAACTAATTATTTGAACTCTGTTATAAGAAATATCTATCATTGATTGGCTGAGAGAACAATGGAAACCTAAATGAGTCATTAATTATTTTTGCTTCCAACGAAAGCTGTATAAAATAAAAAATAAAATAAATAAAATAATCACATTTGCCTGTTGCCACTCAGAAGAAAACTTGTTAATTGGAGTTACATGTAATTCTATAGCCTCCTACAATTTGAGAACATTTCTGTGATTGGCTATAAAGTAACCAATCACATTGTCAATTTGTTATACAGGCAGGCCCAGTTTCAAAAATGCAACATCAAGGATTTCTGCCTTGAATCAATCTGCCAGTTGGTCCCTGAAACCTCATACACAAGGTCTTATCACCTCTCTCTCTCTTTATCTGATTATTGCAGAAAGAAAGTAATATTTGGTATTTCACTCAATTAAAGTACATGTTATAGCAATGTATACAATTTTACTCTCACTAATACAAAATAGTTTTGACTCATATTTTCAAGGAGTGAAAAAGTCTATGCATTACAAATTCTTCACAGGAGGAAATAAAGCATCAGAGATAAAGGAGTGATTGTTATTTCTAGACAAATTAGGATTGAAAGTAAAGACATTTTCGACATTACAGATTACTCCAGGGACTGTGGAACTGGGGGGCTACCCCCCCCCCCATAATTTTTCTAAGTAAATTAATATTGTGCATCCAAAAAGTATTTTATTGCAATAGACAGAAAAATTGGGACTTTTACCAAAGCTGATCTCTGTCACAGTCTATAATGAACACTGAAAACTGAACACTGAAAACTGAACATGAGTTGCATAAGCAGAATTTCAGACTGTTAGCTGTTACAATGTTGACAATGTTGTGTTGGGCATTTGTTCTGGTTTGATCTTATATATAAATCTTAATCTATTAATGGAAACAAAAAACAAAGTGTTGTATTTTGAGAGTTTTCTGACCTTCAGAATTCTGTAAATTCTTCCCCCAAAATGCAGGAAATGGCATTTCCATGACTCTAGATTTCAAAAATTTCTGGGGGGGCATGTCCCTGGATCCCCTAGAAGAGTCCCTTTGGTGAACAGACCCCTTAATACAAAAATCGTTCTACAGTCCCTGTACTCATTGGTCTTAAGTCTGTTCTACTCCAAAAGCTCGAAGACGGTATATAAAATAATCTAGCTGGTACATCATGTTAGGTGTTATATAATGGAATGTAATTGAATGATCTGAACAGCATTCAGGACCATCCTTGTAAGGTTTAAAGTTGTTTTCCCATAACCATTTCGTTCTGTAGCTGCTAAAACCAGGAATGAGGTGATGTTCAGGTTGTAGTGAGTGAAACATCTCTCTGTCTCTTGCATCCCGAGTATGACCAGCGAAGACACCAGAACGAGCCAAACACCTTGCAACTTCGACATCTTCATAAAGGCTATTCTCAGGACATCGCATAATATCTTGAATAATATTTCCAAACCGACGAAGGGTTTCTCGACTAAATACATACCCAGCTCCACCACTATTAAATGTACCATGTGGCTTAAACTTTCTACCAAAAAAGTAAGGTTTCTCTGTTTCATAAGAAGACAGAAAATGTCTTAGGTTTTCAACTATCACGTAGGTATCATCATCTGCTTTCAGAAACCATTCAGCTTGATACTTGTAATGTTTTAAAACATATTTGAAAGCAGCCTTGGTCTTTAACCAAAGATTATCACGTCCTTCTGGTACTTTTAAACCAATAGCAGGTAAGCTTTCATCAGTTTCAGAGCTCATAAAAAGCAGAATATTACACCGTTTCCCCCATGTTTCTTTTACAGCTTTGCATTTGGTTTTATGGTTTTTCGGGGTCGTCATGACCCAACACAAGACTCTAGTATCGTTGTACTCCTTCCGAGCTATTTGGATATTTGGATTCTTGTACTTGTCCCGAGCTGTTTGGTCATTTGGATTCTTGTTGTGATAACTGTCAGTTAAGTGCACCTTGAATGACACTGGTTTACATGTCGATGACATACTTATTCGGTTGTACATGTGTAGAAGAAGCATGCCTACGACACATCCGAGTAACATAGAACCCGGGTGCCGCCGTAAAACCATTCTTTTTCTCATATGAAACAACTTTTAAACTCAAACCAGTAGAGGAGACATCGACGATTTTTCATCGCTTCCGAAGTGACAGTTTCGTTTATATTAAAATAAGAATACACCACGTCATTGCTTTGAAATTAATCTGTGGGCGGTTAATGAAGGTATCGCTTCGAAAGCGATAAATAAAAGTCGATGTCTCCGCTCCACTGCATCACAGTGACTGCAAATATGGTTACTTGGTCGTAAATACTTGTTTCCATCTCTCAAACTGACGTGACGTTGTTTTCATTTTTGTATCTGCGCTTGCGCAGATATATTGCTATCGTGTTGTGTGTGTGTGTGTCTGTTAACTTTTTTGTGTAACCGCTGACCTGTAGTGTGCGCTGTGGTGTAACTCTAACCAATACGCGACAATTACATCGGGGACAATCGAAGCTTAGAATTTTTGCGTCAACGTTACGAGCTATCAGGTTGAACGATGGAAACAAGTATTCTTCAACCCTTATCCCGAGATAGATAAAAGTTGGAATACAATATTGAATAATGTTAACGTAATTGTGCAAAACATCTTCATGAAATGCTCATGTATAGGCGAGTTTCAAGGTGTTGCGCGCGCATCATTTTTCAAAAAAACTGGCAAGCTCCACTCAAAGTAAACATACTCTTTAAAATAAACAAAGTGTAGATACAGTTTCTGGATATAAAACATTGTTATTCTGCTGTTGTTGGCTCGCTAGCAAGTCTGTTTGCCATTCCTTACTTTGTGGGGAGCCCGCCAATTTCTTTCCAAAACGATGCGCACGCAACACCCTGAAACTCGTCTATTGGTATTAATGATTTAATGGTATACAAATATATCCTTGTATAGTGTATTATCTACACGGAGCAAAGAGCCTGGGAACGAGGTTGTAACTAGAGTATATCAGCATATATAAAATCACTTGTTTTCATTTTATTTTGTATGTTTCACACCAATTTTCAACCTTTCATTTGCATGGCTAGTATGAAATGATTAAATTATCAGTATGTGCTTGTTATATGAAGTACTTTCCCTAACCCACCATTCTGAACCGCTGACCGTCTTATAAAAAAGACAAGAGTATTATTTTTTTTCAATGATTGCATGTTGTTTCTTGCTATTTATGTAAATTATACTTCACAGTTGTTGAAATGTGATCTGTTCAGTCTGTTTGATCGAAGTTGTTTAATAAATAAACTTGATATTCAATCGCTCTGAAAACGACAGTTCCGGTTCCGGCCATGCTTTTTTAATCAGTTCCGGCCGGAACCGGATCTCCGAAAAATTAGAGTTCCGGCCGGAACTACCCGGCCGGAACCGAGTTCCGGTGCACCCCTACTAGATTTTTCTATTTAGCTTATAGATACGTGCCATACATGTCAGGTAAACAATCTCACTGCCTTATTAACCCTTTGATCGGGAAGTTTCTAATCGTGTGGCATTTATAGACAGTAAAACAAAGGGTCACACTCAGTGACGCAGATGAGTATCAAAAATTAAGTCGTCAGGCGTTTAGACAGTAAAATGTGTGGCGACAAAAATGTACGTTTCCCTGTTAAGGGGTTATTGAGAATAACAAATATATATTTCTTAAAACAAGTTTATTAGCAGTGCCTATTTAAATATTAGGTTGTTGTAAGTTGACAAAGTTATATCTAATAAACCTGTCCCACGATTTATTTTCTTTAATATCAAGGGATTGTCATGTCATGTCACTCACTTATTAGTTATTATGTTCACTGAACTGGCCTGTTTACAAGGAGGTAGGGTTACCCTAGCACCCGGGTCAAAGTTTAGACCTGGTTACCAGGTACATGCGTAAAAATGCACAAGTTGTTCACAGTTGTTAACAGGCATGAACAATGTTGTGCTGCACCCTGTGAACAGGTTATCAACAAGTTGTTCACTTTTAATATAGTTCGAACAACTTGTTCACAGATAAATCAACAGTCATGAACAAGTTGTTCCAACAGCACATTTTTATAGCCAGCAACGTTGTTCGCACATGATACAACATGTTGTAACAATGATGAACAACAATGTTACAACAATTGTGAACATGACTGGTGTATCATCACCTCCTTCGGTTGTTTCAACATGCGTGAACAAGGGTTGTTATTATATACCAAGTGTCAAAGTTCGTGTTTTCTTGCGTCTCATTGGGCGAGAGGGTATCACGTGATAGTGATTAAATTCCACTGTCTCCCGGCAACAGCTCTGAAGCGGTGAATAATATGTTATGGACCGGTGAATAATAAAATCCTCAAGTTATGGAGCAAAAACAAAGGTTCGCTAGCCGAAGCAGCGATGAAATAGATAATTTACTCAAAAATAAAGACTCAACATCGACGAAAAAGGCCACAAAGCAAGCAGTTAAAATCTTAAGGGAATTTTGTATCGAAAAAGGACTTGCCGCCGAGATTAAAAATCTTACAAAAGTACAACTCAATGAGCTTCTTCGACAATTCTACGCCAACACCAGAAAAAGAGATGGTTCGTTTCATTATATTACTTCAGTGATTTGATGTCTTTCTTTTTTTGTTTTCTTTGACACTTGGTATATAATAAAATGCTTATTGACTGGGCCCTTCGGCAAACAGTATGTTTTGTGGCCCCTCGACTGCTCGTTGTTACCCTCAGCTTCGCCTCGGGTAACAACGGTGGTCTCGGGGCCACAAAACATACTGTTTGCCTCAGTCCCAGTCAATAAGTGTTAATTGTTTCATCAAGCAGTAACAACTTGTTGAAACAATGATGAACAATGTTGTTAATTCATCAGTGTTGTTCACACATGATAACAACGTCGTTACAGCATTGTTCAGGCAACAATGCTGTAACAACTTGTGATATTTTTACGCGTGTAGGTGCGTTATCCCTACCAAATGCATTTACAAGGACAAAACATAACCTGGCTACTAGGGTAACCCTGGCAGCAGGGTTTACCATAGCATCCTTGTACACGACAAACAAAAAATGCAAGAAATGTATGATAGCTAGGGTAATACGAGTGCTTTAGACACTTCCAAAATTTGCTTCAATGGGCATGAACAATCATTTGAAATCGAGGTTGAATATCAGGGATGTCATGATAGTGAATGCATTACGATTTCATGTCAACCTCGAGTTCATGCCATTGTTTCATAGGCACTTTTTATAGGCTATAAATTCTCTTCCAATGTACGTTTTCAATATTGTGATTCGATATTGGCTGTTCAGCGCAGATACATGTACGCTATGCGTACCTTTTGTTTATGAGGTTATAACATAACCAAGGTTAACAACAAGGAAACCATGCGTTGCGTCACGAGATGGCAGGAAGTGGGAGGAGCCTAGTAGGACGGGTACGCGAAGTAATCGCACATACGCTCTGGAGCTCGGAAAAAATCATCATGTTGCGTTCATTTGGGTCCTGGCCGCGCTCAAACAAATCACGTCGCATCAGTTCGTCAACCTGGCTTAACGCATGCCTGAAAGATTTAGAAGAGCCACACTCCGAGCGGTCGTGACAGCTAACCGTTTTTGGGGGGTATGTTATGGCTGAATTACGATCGTGCGTTCGTTGCGAAGCTGCCGCTAGTATTCGTCAAGATCGGAGCGTCATGCGTGATGATCCTTATAATTTCCACACTGCCGTATCTCAACCTATACAGCGCTAGGCTAGCGAGGCCTTCTTCCCGTCTAAACCAACGTGGCTTTCGTGACGGACCTGGGGCGATCCAACACTTAGCTGACCAATCACAATAAACGTCGATCACTCGAATCGCAATTAGCTCCCCACCCGGATCGCGCCAAAGTACATTACCTCGTTACCGGTCTCAGCGAAAGTTTCCGGATTGGATACGCTTTACGTTTGAACATGGCCTTGATATCAGAATCTCAGATGACGCTTCTTTCCACTCCGATAAAATTAAAATAAATCAATAAGTTGTCGTCTCGACCTGCATGGTGGTTGATTTCTGCCGATTCGGAACGGCATGTATTTCTTCGATGTCCCAGTACGTGCTCCCATACCCCGGTTTATTTGCTTTGTCTGTGTGACTGACTAAGCGGACGCCACCCGAGTTTAACTCGATGTAGATCATTACTGAGCAACGCGAAAGATTGTTTTGTTAAACGAGTCTGTTGGCTGACGGCACAGGTGAAAATTCCTGCAGTTTGAATATTGTATCTGCTAATCTGTTAAGCTCGCCAGGAATGCGAGCGGCGGAAACGCGAAAATTGAACTTCGCTGTAATGAGATAAAGTTCTCGAACCAATGCATAATATTATCGTCTTTGTCGTTTCAAATCATACGCTCAGGGCCGTCCACTCAAGTAAATAAATAAATAAATAAAAAATTCAAGCGTTGAAGTGTCGAATGAGTAACAGTAGCTCTATTATGTTCAGTAAAATTTTTGCTAACCTCACTCAGTGTTCAAGCTATACTCTTGATGAGTAACAGCGGCGCCGCGCGTATGTGAACGTCGTTAATATTATCAGTTACTGGTCAAGCTATACTCATTGTGCATGAGTATTATTAAACAACGGCGCCGTGGGTTCTTCGCGAACGTCGCTAATTCAGTCATTGGTCAAGTTATACTCAGTGTGAGTAACATTAGCTCTATACATGTTCAAGGTGAAGTGAACCTTTTTAACCAGTCAGTCAGTGTTTACTCAATGGGGTTAGGTTAAAACGCGGATACGGACGGACGGACGGACGGACGGACGGACGGACGGATATGAGGGTAAAACGCGGATATGAGGGTAAAACGCTCATATCCGCGTTTTACCCTCATATCCGTCCGTCCGTCCGTCCGTCCGTCCGTCCGTCCGTCCGTCCGTCCGTCCGTCCGTCCGTCCGTCCGTCCGTCCGTCCGTCCGTCCGTCCGTATCCGCGTTTTAACCTAACCCTTACTCAATGTGAGTAACAGTAGCTCTATTTGTTAACCAATCAACCAGTGTTTACTCAGTGTGAGTAACAGTAACTCATATTCGTTCATTGTCAACTTTGTTAATCAACCAGTGTTTACTCATCGTGAGTAACAGTTGCTCTATATGTTCATTGTGAACTGTGTTAACCAATCAATCAGCGTTTATCACTCATTGTGAGTAACATATTAGTGTTTACTCATTGTGAGTAACAGTAGCTCTTATGTTCATTGTGAATTGCGTTAAACTTCACTCAGCGTTTACTCATTGTGAGTATAACAGTAGCTCATATATGTTCATTGTCAACTTTGTTAACCAGTGTTTACTCATCGTGAGTAACAGTTGTAGCTCTACATATTCAGTGTGAACTATGTTAACCGATCAATCAGTGTTTACTCATTCTGAGCAGTAGCTCCATATGTTCATCGTCAACTTTGTCAACCAATCAATCAGTGCTTACTCATTGGGAGTAACAGTAGCTATATATGTTCATTGTGAACTTTGTTAACCAGTCAATCAGTATACTCATTGTGAGTATCAGTAGCTCTATATGTTCAGCGTGAACTGCGGTGACCAATCAAGCGGTGTTTACTCATTGTGAGTTAAACAGTAAAGCTCTTATGCTCATTGTGAACTTTGTTAGTTTACTCTTTGTGAGAAACAGTAGCTCTACATATGTTCATTGTGAACTGTGTTTACCAATTAATCAATCAGCGTTTACTCATTGTGAGTAACAGTAGCTCTAGATGTTCATTGTCAACCAATCAATCAGTGCTTTACTCATTGGGATTAACAGAAGCTATATATGTTCTTTGCAAACTTTGCTAACCAAGCAGTCAGTGTTTACTCATGCAGTGTAAGTAACAATAGCTCCATGTGTTGGTTTTTTTTGGGTTTTTTTGTTTGTTTGTTTTGGGTTTTTTGTGAAGTTTGTCAACCAATCAACTCGTGTTTACTCACTGCGAGTAACAAATCATCATGCTATAACATCTAACGATCTCTACGCAACTAACCACTAAACCATTGGTGAATACTAACAACTCGAGCCCTGTAATGTTTCCCCCCTTATCACTCCGTACGCTCTCGATGCGCACCCCCATGTGGGTGGTCGTCAGATATTCGCTCGGGCTATAGGGCCCATTCATCGCGCTCGCGAGGTGCTCGTCAACGCTTGTGGTCGATCGTCAAGGTGCTCATTGGTAGTACTAATCGCTCGGGCTATAAGTGCCCATTCATCGCGCTCGCGATGTGCTCATCAACGCTCGTGGTCGATCGTCAAGGTAAATGCTAATTCATCGCGCTCGCGATGTGCTCGTCAACGTAGTACTAATCGCTCGGGCTATAAGTGCCCATTCATCGCGCTCGTGACGTGCTCGTCAACGCTCGGGGGCTATCGTCAAGGTAAATGCTCATTCATCGCGCTCGCGATGTGCTCGTCAACGCTTGTGGTCGATCGTCATGGTGCTCATTGGTAGTACTAATCGCCCGGGCTACAAGTGCCAATTCATCACGGTCGCGATGTGCTCGTCAACGCCCGTGGGCTATCGTCAAGGTAAGTACCCATTCATCGCGCTCGCGATGTGCTCGTCAACGCTCGTGGTCGATCGTCTAGGTGCTCACGGGTAGTACTAATCGCTCAGGCTATAAGTGCCCACTCATCGCGCTCACGATGTGCTCGTTAACGCTCGTGGTCGATCGTCTAGGTGCTCACTGGTAGTACTAATCGCTCGGGCTATAAGTGCCCATTCATCGCGCTCGCGATGTGCTCGTCAACGCTCGTGGTCCTTTTTCTAGGTGCTCACCATTCATCGCGCTAGCGATGTGCTCGTCAACGCTCGTGGTCCTTTTTCTAGGTGCTCACCATTCATCGCGCTCGCGATGTGCTCGTCAACGCTCGTGGTCCTTTTTCTAGGTGCTCACCAGTCATCGCGCTCGCGATGTGCTCGTCAACGCTCGTGGTCCATTTTCTAGGTGCTCACCATTCATCGCGCTCGCGATGTGCTCGTCAACGCTCGTGGTCCATTTTCTAGGTGCTCACTGGTAGTACTAATCACTCGGGCTATAAGTGCCCATTCATCGCGCTCGCGATGTGCTAGTCAACGCTCGTGGTCGTCGTCAAGGTAGGTAGTACCAATGGCCATTTCAGCTCGGGCCCCTCTAGATTATCAGCGGCCGTGTTAGTTCGCTACTTCCTAAGCTTCGGTATTCGTCTTCGGTATTTGGATGAGTAATGCCTTCCAAGGCATCACCTTGGTGGTCAATTCAAGATTTCACCCACTCGGATCTTGACTTGAATCCAAATACCACGACTCGTCCCAGGCTTCCCCCTCGCAAAACAGCTTGCACCTAACCTTCCAAACTGGTAAGTATAGGTGAACGTAGTTGTTAAATGAGGTTATAACATAACCAAGGTTAACAACAAGGAAACCATGCGTTGCGTCACGAGATGGCAGGAAGTGGGAGGAGCCTAGTAGGACGGGCTTGGCATGCAACTCGTCACAGGCACGTAGTCAGGATTTTGAAAGGGGGGGAGCCGAAGTCAAAATAAATTTTTAGGGGGGTCCGGGGGCATGCTTCCCCGGGAAATTTTGAAATCGGAAGTCGCTGAAATGCCATTTCCTGGCTTTTGGAGGAAGATTTTACAGACTCTAAAGGTTAAAAAACGTCATATAAAATACTCAAAACATGCAAACGTCACATAGATACTCAAAATGCATACACTCAGTAGATTGAATACACTGTTTACAGTTTATTTCCTGATACAATGGCATATTGCATCAGTTTTGCAGTTACATGTCTGTTGTTTTTTATCAAAAGGGGGGGAGCCGCAGCTCCCATGGCTCCCCCCCTGGCTACGTCCCTGACTCGTCATTAGTACATTGGTACGCGAAGTAATCGCACATACGCTCTGGAGCTCGGAAAAAATCATCACCCACCGTCCCACCCTTTATTCAATGGTCAAAATGGTAAGTTTTTCCACCAAATTTTGGTGTGATAGGTGCAAGTTAGTCTGAGGGGGTGGTCAATTCAAGATTTCACCCGCTCGGATCTTGACTTGAATCCAAATACCACGACTCGTCCCAGGCTTCCCCCTCACAAAACAGCTTGCACCTAACCTTCCAAACTGGTAAGTATAGGTGAACGTAGTTGTTAATCTCCATAAAAAAATGTCGATGTCTCCGCTCCACTGCATCACAGTGACTGCAAATATGGTTACTTGGTCGTAAACACTTGTTTCCATCTCTCAAACTGATGTGACGTTGTTTTCATTTTTTTCTTCTTTTACAATTTTAGGGATTTTTGGTGGAAGGAAATTTCTTGTGCAAGAATTCAAAAATGCAATATCAAGGCTTTCTGCCTTGAATTAGTCTCCTTTGCAGATGTCCTTTATGGCTCACTTATCACACTCCCCAACCACTGGGTCTCTTCTAGACCAGTGCAGTGCTCTGACTACAGCTGCAGAGCTAATGGAGGCTGCAACCTCATACCCCAGGAGCTTATATTCTCTTGATCTCTCTATCTGGTTGTTGCAGAGAGAAAGTAATATTTGGCATTTCACTCAATTAAACTACAGTTTATAGCAATATATGCAATTTTACTCTCACTAATACAAAATAGTTTTACTCATATTTTCAAGCAGTGAAAAAGTTTAATTTTTCTCTAATCCAAAAGCTCGAAGGTGATAAATAAAATATTCTAGCTGGTACATCATGTTGGGGGTTATATAATGAAACGTAATTGAAAAATCTGAACAGCATTCAGGACCATCTTTGTACGGTTTAAAGTTGTATTTCCATAACCAAAATGATTTCTGCAAAAAACCTGGAATCAGGTGGTACTTTGGTGGCAATGGGTGAAACGTCTCTCTTTCTCTTGCATCCAGAGTATGACCAGCTAAGACACCAGAATATGCAAGACACCTTCCAACTTCAACATCATTGGTAGAACTATGCTCAAGACAGTGTTTCTTGTCTTGGATAAGCTCCCCAAACCGACGAAGGGTTTCTCTACTGAATACATACCCAGCTTCACCACTGTTGTATGTACTGGTCCCATAATATGGTGAAACCTTCAATCTTCTACCAAAATAATATGGTTTCTCTGTATCATAGTGGGACAAAAAGTGTCTTAGATTTTCTACTATAACATAGGTATCATCATCAGCTTTCAAAAACCATTCAGCTTGGTACTGGTAATGTTTTAAAACATATTTCCAAGCAGCTTTGGTTTTCAACCAATCTTGTCCTTCTGGTAGTTTTAAACCAATAGCAGGTAAGCTTTCATCTGTTTCAGAGCTCATGAAAAGCAGAATATTACACCGTTTCCCCCATGTTTCTTTTATAGGCTTGCATTTGGTTTTATGATTTTTCGGGTTCGTCATGACCCAACACAAGACTCTGGTCTGGTTCACTGTCTGGGCTGTTTGGTTGTGGTGACTGTCAGTTAAGTCCACATTGAACGAGACTGGTCTATCGACGATGACGTGACGATTATCGGGAAGAACCCATGATGTAGATGACATACTTAGTTCATTGTGCATGTACATAAAAAGCATTCCTACAACACATCCCAGCAACATTGAGCCTATTTGGCTGCGTAAAAAGTTAAACATCTCGTTGCTTTTTCCCCGCAGATCTGTTGTGAGAAGTAGAATCAGCTGCAATCCCGGACCTTGGGGATTTCCCTCTTGTTTTGTTTCACCGCAAACAAGTCGCAATTTAATTTTTAAAACGTTAGAACATTAGAACAGAAACAAAATTTCCGCGAAAAGCCGCGAAATCTGATCTTCGGCGATTGATCTACGATTACAGGGGTGGGTGGGTGGTGGTGGTGGTGGGGGGGGGGTATATGTTCATTTCCCAACATAATTGCATTTTACTCTTCCGGTGGATGTGGAACATGGCGGCAAAACATTGCTTTGTTGTTGCCATATTGCTTGACGCTTGTTATCTGATTTGTACAAATTAAAAACTACAGTACAATTTTGAACAGTGACAACGTTACCTTAAGGTGAGAAAAACAGTCTGAATAAATATTTAACTGATAACTAGTCATAGCTGAGCAACGGTGATGGTGTTGTACAATGTGCATGTCATGTTTCCGGATTGTTTCTGCTATAAAAGTAGAAATAATCGATCATTTAAAAATCTTGTCTATCACTACTATACACTATACAGTGAAGTATAGTAGATTATTAGCAGTTAATTAAGAAATATATAACGTTCGCTTGGAGCCAGAGTGGCTTGCTTGCTAGTACTACTCACGTGTGTACATTGGTTGTGTAAATATTGGTAATTCGTTTTGAAAATACTACTTTTTTTAAATAAATAATTCAAAGATTATCAAATTTAATAAGGTAATAAAATTCCATATAATATACTTTATTTCTTCAAGGTTTTTCACTCAAATGGCAGTGGCAGATCAAAGAAGAGATGTATTTGAAGACTCCCTTAATGAGAATGGTTGGTAAATGCTATTATTATACTCATAGGATCACAATCAGTAAACACTTATTATAATTTCAACCCCCTGGGGGTACTCCTATATATTCGGCTATGCAGGGGGAGACCACTCAATATAACACTAGTTAACTGTTTATTTTCTAGGTCTGAGTATCGATTACGAAGCTGAGACCAATGCATTCACTAAACAGTGTAAGGAATTCATGAACAATTTTGTTTCAAAGATGTTTTCCTCAAGGTACAGTAATAGCACACTTGATGTAGTGGCATTGCCAGACTTGGGAGAGGGGGGGGGGGGGGGGGGACAAAATGATAACATCATAATATATGACATCATTGTACATGATGTCATCGGTATATGATGTCATAATTGTTGGTACCTCATGTTAATTCTACATAATAGTTTTTATATAGATAATTGTGATTTTAAAATATATATGATGGTTTCTGGTTGTTTCCAGTAGTGCTAACCCAACACTACCTGTATGAACCTCCACATTAACCTTAACCCCCAAACATTCCTAAACCTAATCCAAATGATTGTGGACCTAACACATAACACATAGTAGTCTCCAGAGTGAACTAACGCAAGAAAAGATATGAAAAACCATAGTTAATAGAAAATATACATGGTTTGGAACAGGGGCGGATTTAGGGTACGTCAAACACGTCACGCGACGTAGACAAAAATCCCAGACTAATTTATTCATGAATTAATTAGTTGGAAACATTTGAAATTGGAAAATTTCAAATTTTAAAAATATTCAAATTTTTAAAAATTTTATATGAATTGATGAATTTTTGAAATATTCAAAAATTTCATTTTTGTACGTATTTAGCGCTGCTATATCGAGAAAAAATTAATAATTCTCTAACCCAGTCCCAGTCCTCGGCTGGAGGACACTTAGTCTACTTCATGTAGCCTGAACGAAAGTGTTCATACGGTAGGGATAGAGAGGGATGCCATTTACAAATGTGGATAATTAAACTACGTCAAAATGGCCGACTACGTCAAGATAACGAGCACTGATTGGACAAAGACAATAGAGATACGGCGGAAGTAGTGGGACTACGTCGGAAGTAAAATATTTTGACGTTCTTGGCTTTTGATTGGCTAGCAAAGGATATTTCGACGCACACGGACTACGGCAAGAGTGCAAGACTACGGCATAACCAAGCTGCCTGAGCCAGCAGTCAATCTTCTGCTTGAGTTCGATTATGGCGTTCTAAGAGACACAGAATGAAAACGATGAATTGTCGAAGACGATCTGTTGCGATTTGACAAAGAAACTCCAATCGTGTGGATTCCTCGTGGGTCAAGAGTTTTCGGCGCAGATTGGCAAGCCATTTATACATCGGGTGATCGGGATATCGACGCAGGCATATATTCCTCAGTATGCTAAAGCTGTTTCTTGAAAGAAAGTTAAGAAACGTTGTATTGCTTTAAGGTGAGTGGATACTATCTTATCTTTAGTTCCTCAGACTTGTGCAACCATAAAAAGCGTAAAGTATTTAAATTATTTAAATTAGATGGGATATGTAGAGCTCTCAAGTATATTTATGAATAATTCATCATATATAAATTATTAAGATAATGAGATGTGTTACAAATATAAGTAATCCATCACTGAATATTATAATTAAATCATCTTAGCTACTGTAGCCGAAAGTTTGGAACAATTTTAGATCAATAGCAACAGAATGTAAATTTAAAAAAGGTAAACATTAATTTATTAAAAAAAGGCAGAAATTAGGTTTATATACTATTTCATCATCATTATTATTATATATACAATATATGTGAAGTAGCAATTTTCTAGGCTATACCAACAATGTTATATTATTAAGTTACTTAATATGACAGTAAATACCATCTTGGGCTGATTATGCAACATCAAATTGTGTAGTGGGCTTGAGGGAGTATATATTGTCCATAGTTTGTTAATTATTAATGTATATACTACATGTAGTTCTATTTTCAATAAAAGGGATCTACACCAAACAAGCAAATCTTGCTTTCTTGTAGATTCCCCATCACTGTAAATTATTATTTTCTTCTTTCATATCTATTTGTACTATCTATATTATCTTGTGATGAAATAAAGTATACATATATATGCAGTATATATATATATATATTTCGGGTGGGGTGGGGTGGGGGGGGGGGGGGGGCAGAGAAAAAAAATACTTGGTAGTTACTAGTTAGTATGAGTATGACTTGGGATGATGTAGAGAGATGAGCTTCTCTATGTCCATGAAATGTCCCATGTGGTCTATTGATACTAAAACTTCTTCTAATCAGACAGTGTTTGGCTGGATAGAGGTATTAAGGCGAGTATCTGGTGCCTCAAAACCAGACAACTCAAAGTAAATAAGGGGTAAATATTAGGTAGTTAAGAATTAAGATGACTAGGATGCCCATGAAATGTCGCATATGGTCTATTCATATTGCTTCTTCTAATCAGACAGTGACTGGCTGGATAGAGGTATGTGTTAAGGCGAGTATCTGGTGCCTCAAAACCAGACAGCTTGGCAGCTAAGGGATTGCAGCAAGTGGCTGCGATTGACCTTACAAAATATTTTGGAGCTTTGGCTGTCCATGTCGAATTCACTGTACAACAGTGATTCGTAGGCATGCTGATGATGAGCTCTGATATGGAGCAAAACAGTCCTAAAAAGTTGTCTCCAATAATGATAAAAAAAATCCAAAAGCCAAGTCCTTAAAAAATCATAAAACGTTGTATAAAAAACACAAATTAAAACTGTAAGATTTTTCTAAATAGTCTTGTCAGAATGCAGGAAATGCCATTTCAGGGAACCAAATTTTAAAAAATTTCCGGGGGGGCATGCCCCCGGACCCCCCTAGAAATAATATTCCCGGGTTTGACGTACTCTGAAAAATTCCTGGATCCGCCCCTGGTTTGGAAACCCGGCAAACTTCAAAGCAGTTAACAATCAAGCTACGATTCATCTTGAAAGGTACACGAAGGTACCAAATCCTTTGTTTTAGGTTTATTAATATTTAAACAGTACGGTTGAGTGATTGAAGCCAAACATTGCTATTGGATGATTGCTTCATTATACAGAAAACACAATATGTTCAGTAACCATGAAAGTGCAAAAATTTCCATAAACCTGAACAAAAACATAAAACAATGACTTTTGTTGAGCTTCCAAACCATGTATATTTTCTATTAACTATGGAAAAACACATTCACACACTTGTAAACTATTTGACCATTTCATTCCCCCCCCCCCCCCCCCCAATGTTTCTCACCAGGTTTGGAAGAGTCTCAAAATTGTCTTGAAGAATTGATATTATAAATTTAAGGTGCCACTATATATAGACAACATGATGGTAAAAGTTGTTTCTAGGTTCTTTGATTTAGCACATGAAACACTCAACATTGAACTGCAATATTAATATTGGTATAATTATTTTTTCTTTTTTTGTGAAGCAACAACATCACTCAAGAAGAAAAAGCTCAGTTTGGAGTAATATGTCAAGTAAGGTATTTTCATCTTCATAAAATTTAAAATATATGAATCAATTTTTTAACTCTTGAATTTATATGTAGGTGGTAAAAATTAATGACTTAAATTAATCAGAGGTCACAATGTTATGCAGGAACTAATAAAACTGGAAGTATTTGAATGTAACTTTATTTTTTTCTAAGTGTAAATTAAAATTGTATTTAAGTAGCAATTTGAGGTTGAATATTTATTCTTATTTCTTGCATTTATAGCATGCTCCAGCGAGACGATGGTTTGCACGGTATATCAATTTAAAGGTAATATAACTTGAACCACCATAAACACACACTTTAGGAACACATGTCACAATTTGGTGTATGATGTATTTGATTCAAGTAACCATGAAATTGGATTGCAATGACCATATTCCCAGCTAATGAATTCTCACTTATCTAGAGATCTGACAAATGTGTGGATGAAATCACCTTTTTTAGACTTGTACAATATTTTGCAACAGTCTTGTTTGAGTAAGTACTATACTATGTAATATGCAATTACTTTCACTATGCATACACACTTTTCCAGAACAGATATGGCCTTTCCTTGATGAGAAGCTTGGTAAAAATTAATGCAAAATCACAGCTACTTTGACGTTTTCTGCTTTCCAGACAATTCCTGCCCTGTTATCTTACTGGTTAGAAAATGTGTTATTTTAAATATTCAAACTTGGAGTATGTTTGCACTGTAGCATGATCACTCATTTTGGTTTCTAGATGCCATCAAGCTGACGATTTTGCACCTGCAAAAACATTGATGAATATGTGTTTTACTTTCTGCCATGTATTTAAAACAGGTATAATATTTCATTTCATCGATGTTCCAGAAACAATACTCATCCATTATTCTATGGCACATTCCACTTTGTAAATGTTTTCTGTCTATACAGTACATATCTGTCAATTCAACACATTGTTGTTATATTTACAAGGGAAATCTGGGGAAAGAAAGGAATTTCTTCATGTCTATTTAAGGGACCAACCTATTTGGTGAGCTTTATCTAAAAATTGTCAAAATATCTTTTTTGTATACTGTAATTAATTACAAAAAATAAGAAAAAGTAAGAAAAGTTTAAATAAATATTTTAGGCATGGCTTACGCTTTTGGAATGCAGCGTTCCTTGATTCTGTGCACAGTGAGAAACAAAGCCCAACATTACCCAGGTACATGTATAAAGATAAAACATTTCATTAAAAAACCCAAAAATGAACCATTTTTTCATCCAATAATCTGATATTGTAACAATGCTGTACAGGACTCACTGGAATAACCTTTCTGAAAATGATAAATTGGATCACGAAGAACATGAAAAGAACAGAATGTTTGGTCAGCTTGGGTAAGAATCATGTTTCACTATCAGGTTGCATATATTGTGATACTATTCACATGCACCATTATGTTGAAATTTCTGAATATTTTTCTTTAGAAATTTTGCAAATAACATGAAAGCATTTGGCCTTCCTACACAAACTTGTTGGGAATTTATACAAAAAATGAGCGTAATTGGTGATTTAAACAAAGGTCAGTCAATGCTTCTCTGGAAATGCACAGAATGTTTTCGTACGAACATTCAATAGACCTAATTCCACATGAAGTGCATGGATAACACGGTGAGAGATTTAATTGGCTCTCGCAAAACTTCGGACAAACATTGGACATTAGCCAATCAGATTTGTCAGAAAGAAAGATCACGTGGTCCATTTACTTCATGCGGAAAGGTCTATTAAATTATCATATATATATATTCAAATGTTTCTTTCATTTTCACTCTTTACAGAACAGATTGCATTACTTCAGCAGAACTTTGAAGATGGTTGAGTCATTAGTTTCCTGTGAAGTTTATATAATTCAATAAAAGTATATATACTATGTCTATACACTGTATGTTGACCTATTTTGTTCACACGTTCACTTCATACAAAAGCAACTTATTTAACAGTGGTTAACTGGGAGTTGTACCCAATCCATATAGATTAGTGGTTGTACCCCAAGCATATCCCTACAGTACAGTACAGTACAGTACAGTACAGTACAGTATACAGATTTCATTTCCCAGCATGGCGCATGATTATGATTATAAATAATCTTCCTTTTCCCACTACAAGCTAATTTAAAGTAGGCTGGCCCATCATCAACTGAACAGCATGTTGTCCTGCAGAGTCGAGATCTGCAAGGTGTCACAACACATTTGCAATGCCTGGGTAAAACAGGTTGGACCACTTGTTCAGCAACTTTGTTCGGGGCATTCATATGAAGGAAACTCACAGCTAACACCAATGATCTTTAGGGTTAAGATTTGGGCATCGATACTTACGCTGGTGTAATATGGAAGTGTTGGGGTGTGTTAGCTGGAGGATACCGACCGCTGGCTAGCCAATCAGAGCACAGGGTGGTGACAACCTTGTTAGGACAGACTGCAGTTTAGTGGACACCAAGGGTCAGGGATTATGGTGGGGTTGAGCCTACCATAGATAATGGAAGGGGAACTGGATAGGAAACTTACGAAACCGGAAACGATGTTTGCACAACTTGCTATGGTAATTATACACTTATAAGCAGCCAATGTACTAACGAGTGATCCCACATGGCCAGGATCAACCATTGCTGAAATTAAACAATAGTGTAATATCACTTAAGTCAGTAGTGTCTGATTTTAGCCATGTGGGACCACCCATTAGGTACATTAGCCCCTTATAACTGTATAATTACCATAGCAAGTTGTGCAAACATCGTTTCCGGTTTTGTAACTTTCCAATCCAGTTCCCCTTCCATTATCTATGAGCCTACATACCTAGTGTTTGACAATGGTGGCCACTAAACTGTAGTTATACTGTGGGAAATAGTCATAGAATTTTGGACATATCTTGGAATTCAATACATCAATATTCATTAAATATCTAATTATACATTGCATTTACCTGTGTGTATTGTGTCACATTATAAAAATTCAAAACTATTCCCTGGCCTTGAAACTAATTCTCCCTACCCTCAATATGAGTATCTGCAAGAGAATCCAGGTGTGATATGGGATTACAATTTCTGTTATTCTGACATAATTTTCTCATCGCTCCCAGGACCTCCTCGGTTTATGTTCACATTTACCGAGAAGGCCCTGCGACCGAGGATATATTTTTATTCTATGAAGATTTCTCAGAATCTGGTCGACTCCTTTTTCTGAAAAGGTCTGCCATTTTAGGTTTTGGTGACACTTCTTTTAGTTTGTTGAATTTATTTAAGATGGCACGTTTCACTTCTTCGTGAACTTTTGATGTCGTTGGACTTGGTCTGCAAGACAAAAATAGTGCTGGTTTAGAATTTGATTTGAGTTTCTACGAAGCTATGTTTGTTTTCTAAGAAGCTGTTTTTGTTTTCCAAGAAGCTATTTTTGTTTTCTAAGAAGCTGTTTTTGTTTTCTAAGAAACTGTTTTTGTTTTCTAAGAAGCAGTTTTTGTTTTCCAAGAAGCTGTTTTGTTTTCTAAGAAGCTGTTTTTGTTTTCCAAGAAGTAGTTTTTGTTTTCTAAGAAGCTGTTTTTGTTTTCCAAGAAGCTATTTTGTTTTCTAAGAAGCTGTTTTTGTTTTCCAAGAAGCTGTTTTTGTTTTCTAAGAAACTTTTTGTTTTCCGAGAAGCTGTTTTGTTTTCTAAGAAGCTGTTTTTGTTTTCTAAGAAACTGTTTTTGTTTTCTAAGCTGTTTTTGTTTTCTAAGGAGCTGTTTTTGTTTTCTAAGAAGCAGTTTTTGTTCTCCAAGAAGCTGTTTTTGTTTTCGAAGTAGTTTTTGTTTTCCAAGAAGCTGTTTTTGTTTTCTAAGAAGCTGTTTTTATTTTCTACGAAGCTGTTTTTGTTTTCTAGAAAGCTGTGTTAAAATACCAAAGTGTGGAAATACTAACCCTGTCGTTTTTTGGTTGACTAGTTTGTCTTCACAATCTTTCATTAGCATTGTTATTGTCTCCTGAAAGAATATATATCAAATCTCAACGTTTAACGATGCCAGCTAGGGAGGTGGTGGCCGCACCCCGGTTTTTGCAGGGGTATGCTCATCCCCCCGAAAACAATAAATGGGTGGGGTTTCGATCCAGTGGAAATTCGCATTCTTGGATTCTACTGCAAAGAGACTAAGAGAGCAAAGTCACACTCAAACTCGTCTCATGACTGGATAATTCCCGCCAAAAATGCGCAGATCCACTGTGCAGTAGCTACACTCGCACTGGACAAATGCGGGCTGTGGAAATGGGAATCGTCTCCATGATAACAAAAATATTACAAACTGTACCTCGTACTCAGGTGCCAGTGTTTCCAGATCTTGTTTTAAGTACATTAGACCAGGAAGAGTATTATTACGTAAGATATCTTCTGAAATGACTGACGTAACATGTCAAGGAAATGTAGAACGGAGGAAATTTGGATGGGTAACTGGGGGAAGAAAGGAAGGAAGGAAGGAAGGAAGGAAGGAAGGAAGGAAGGAAGGAAGGAAGGAAGGAAGGAAGGAATGGAAGGAAGGAAGGAAGGAAGGAAGGAAGGAAGGAAGGAAGGAAGGAAGGAAGGAAGGAAGGAAGGAAGGAAGGAAGGAAGGAAGGAAGGAAGGAAGGAAGGAAGGAAGGAAGGAAGGAAGGAAGGAAGGAAGGAAGGAAGGAAGGAAGGAAGGAAGGAAGGAAGGAAGGCACAGCACTGATAACCATACGGACAGAAACATTAACAGTCGAACAAACGACCTACTAAGAAACTAAACGTTAATCATTTTATGGATGGATACAGCAACATGTTAACGAGGCATAAGCTTCTAGTAAGGCAACTGCAAGCTCTGTTTTTTTAGCTTCATCTTCTGCCTTGGTGTTTCTCAAGACCAGCTCCGTTAGTTTAGGATGTAAAACTGTAAACAAAAAATTATTTTTGTAAATACCACACAAACCAAACAACGTGTTGGCAATGAAAGTTAAGCAGGAAATAACTGAGGACGTTATCTATCAACAACACGTAGACAGGCTTCTGCTAATAGACCACCGTCATCGCCATTTAATAGAACGTGGACGCTATTGATGTGCCACGCCTCCAGCCAACGTCTTTGATGATACCACAGATTACTTTTGAAGTTTCTCACGCAATCTCATGGCTGGTAAAATATATAAAAATATATGACTTATCACCCTTTAACTCACATTCATCCCTGAATCGTGGTTCAGAATGAGGTCCAATTTTACCAAACGTTCGAATAAGAGCCACTTGGAGCTCGTGTTGGTCATAATACGACGGATCTCCAAGAAATGACTGGAACTGTATGTGTATTTTTTCTAACATCTGTACAAAACAAAAAATCACTACATGTATATTACATTATAACATAGCTTTGATATAGCAACGTTTTTGATTGGCTGTCGTGCGTGCTCCATAACTCGATGTAGCACGGCAAAAAAGCGCGGGAAAAATTTTCAAAACAAAACTGAGTTTTAAATTGACTTTTTATGGCCTTTTATATTATCGAAATACCAAGTCATTTAATTTTATTGAGTAATAAAGAACAACGACCCAGAAGATACAAACTGGGTCTGGATAACCGAGTTTAAACTGTCCTTTTGGTTGGATTTTAGTGAACAAAAAAGACTTGGCTACGAAAGTAGAAAAACACAACAACCAAAACGATTCGCCGGCTTGTGAAAGGATTTAATGCTATGTTATAAAAGAAATGGCTCATGGTTTAGTATGCTCCATCGAGTTATGGATGCACTTGGGAAATTAGGAGAGCACTCAAAAATCGCCCATTTTTTCGTGCTCTCCCAATTTCCCGCGTGCATCCATAACTCGATGGAGCACGCTAAACCATGAGCCATTTCTTAAATATACGTCAGAAAGTGAAGGCTCCGTTATTACACGGTACAATCTTTCACGCAACTTGTCTCGTAACAGGATTGCTGGAAGGACAAGTTGCACGAACCATTGCAGTGCAATACTTCAAAGTGAAGAACAATAAATTCAAACCTCATCATCACTGATGTGTTCTACGATGGATCCAAAAGCGGGTACAGTAGATATGCGAACAGACCTAAAGTTAAAGTAAATTTTTAAAATATAAATAAGTTTTGTGGAAACACCACGTAAAATCACGTAAATCACGGCCTGGGTCAACAGGCCGAAAGGATTAGCAAATAAATGTTTTATGTGGTGTTTCCACAAAACTTATTTATGTTACATTATCACCATGAAAATTTTCCAAGAATTAAATTTTTATAATAGAATAGAATAAAACTTAATTTTACGAGGAAAAGACGTATTAACTGTAAAGGTTATCTAACATACGGCCCTCACAATATTACAATATTTGCAAATACAACAACAGACATAACTAATACACTATATATATGGAAATAATGTCATAAGACTTGTATTAACCCTACATTGGGCCAGGTTTCTGGGAGCTCTCCCCTTCACGAGTAAGATCGTCTGGCGTTAGTCAGAGTAAAATTAATAAGTAAACAAAAAGCGATTGTGGGCAGTGAAGGGTTAAACATGATTTAATGATTTAATGATAGCTTCAGCCACTACCATTAGAAATAAGCAGAGCTTGGGAGTTCGCCACAGGTAACCCCAATTACGGCGACTCCATTATCGAAACTTAATTACAAACACAAAATTAATCTAATTAAACTGCTAATTACATGATTGAATAAAACATTTATGTGCTGGTTACTGTACAGCAGGTTGGAGAAGTGTCAAGAGGCCTAGCCGTTCTGCATTTGATGCAAACGGATTTCCAAGTACGAGGATCATCACAATTATAAACATTTAGCAAAGCATTTTTATAGTAAATTTTAAGGCCTGATTTTAAAGCGCGTAAACTAGTGTCACCATGACAAGTTTTTTAGTTAAAATGTTCCAGGCCTTAGAAGCTCTTATGAAAAAGGATGTCTGGAAAGTAAACATGGTACAGTATACGTCATCTGAACAGAACACACAATAATTCTTACTTATCGTTGTCTGTTGAAAGGGTTACAAGTGCTGGCAAAACACGTTTCATAATTGCAGTTTTGTCCAGATTTTTAATCATCGTCTAAAACAAAACAGAGAAAAATTTGGAAATATAAATTGGTTTAGTTTAGATTCAAAGGAACCTTAATGTTAAATCAACTTTCCTTTTGCAACGGAAGCGAGAATTTCACGACATGAAAAAACATGAAAATACACAAGGAAAAAAACTTTTATTCCGACCTTACCCGAAGTATATGAGGAACAACAGATCTCACAAGTGGATCTGAATGAGTCAGAAGGTCCCACAATGCTTCGAATAAAACTTCGCACCATATTTTCTCGGAACTGTAAGAATAAGAGAAGTACATATCCAACCTTACTAAGAATACTATAATTATATATAGCATTTCAAATAGCTCCCTTAGGTCTACCAATTACTCGAACTGTAGAATATATGATCAAACAAAGTCATACTATACCATACCATACCATACCATACCTGGCATACCATACCACACCACACCACACCACACCACACCACACCACACCACACCGCACCACATATCGGGTGAAGATGAATCCAATAGGTGTTTTATTATATCGAACAAATAATCGTGCAGTTGGCAGGTAAATATACCTTGTGCACCTGTCCAAAGGTTACTGCCCAATATCTAGTTGTCCTACATCGTAAAATATTAGGCTGGCACGTGACGCTAATGTAGACATTTGATTGGACGATTATTTGTGAGGGTATAATAGTACACTATAGCGTACCACACTATACTATACCATACCACACTATACCATACCATACCATACCATACCATACCATACCATACCATACCATACCATACCATACCATACCATGACTCAGTTCGTCACACGGTGAAAATTACTATACTAGGCCTATACTATATTATATTATATTATACTATACTATACTATACTGTACTGTACTGTACTGTACTGTACTGTACTGTACTGTACTGTACTGTACTGTACTGTACTGTACTGTACTGTACTGTACTGTACTGTACTATACTATACTATACTATACTACTACCACTATACCATGCCATACCACACCAACCTTACATACTACACCATGCCACCCTTACCAAATCGCACAGCACACCATACCATTTACGTCATTATAATGACATATATCTGTACATTTATTATATTGTATCCCATCTTATCCAATACTATCTATCGTATCCCATCCACCCTGCCAGGACTTGCATATAATGTACCTCAATTTTTCACAAACGAAATATAAACAACGAGCATCCTTTCGTTGCGAAGACAACGATATCAGAGAATCTTTTAAAAACGACTTCACGTTAGCTTGGTCATCTTCCTAAAGAAGAACCTACAGGTAAGGGATAAACTGCAAAGAAAAATCTACCAAAATATACCATGTTTCTTCACTGATTTTTTTGTTATAAAATGTTTATCAACTTACCTCGGTGAATGCCGTTAGTATACCAAGAAGAAAAACTGGAATGATTGCGCTAGAAAGAATTTGTTGTTTTTCTTCTTCTTCTTCACTGTGAGCTGAACACAAGAAAAAACCCAAAAATTATTAACTAAAGAGAGACAAAATTAAGACACTAAATACAGTCAAAATGGAAATACCTTCCAATTCCACTTCTGTAGTTGGTTGTATATTACTGTATTTCTGTAGCCGCTACTGAAGCGCGAGGAAAGTCTAGCGATAAAAGTCACCAATTCTTGATGTATATTCATCTGTTGTTATCGATTTGGGATAAACATCCATTGTATTATGATTAAATGCCATTTAAAGCTAAATTATACTATTTATGTACAGTTTTCGACAAAATATTTTCTCAGGCTTCGGTAGTGGCTACAGAAATACAGTAATACGCAACGAACTACAGAAGAAGAAGTGGGAAGGTATTTCCATTTTTGACTCATGACAACTACAGTCACTGTTATGGTTAGAAAATCTTCAGAGTTCAGACAAGACCTAATGTGAGTTTTTATTACTTACTTTGGTCATCCCAAAACACAGGTTTTAATTCATTTTCAAAGAAAGGCTTTAACTATATAAATGATGTGAAAATCATAACTGAATTAATTAATTAGAAAGTTGTTTTTCCAATCCCCCGCTATCATAGGGATGAGATCAGTGGTTATAAGGGAGATTAAGCAAGCTAGGACGACGACAGCAATGTAAAGTTCAGTATCTAGCAGAAACCACGAATAATTTACTAGTACGTAGTATTGAATACTTAAAGTATGTCTTTCGACATCCGAAACCTTATAGAGCTCTAGTTATAAAAGGATTTCGCTGTATCAGGGCCGTAGACACCGGGGGGGCTTCAGCCCCCCAATAATTTGTAAACTAGCGATAATCTGTAAAGTTTTAGAGGGAAATAAAATTTATGCTATAAATTTTGCTATAAATCTCGCCCCAGAATGCGGGAAATGCTGTTTCAGAGACCCTAGAATCCAAAATTTTCCGGGGGGGCATTCCCCCCGGACCCCCCTAGATATTTCGCGTCTTCGACGCTCGCTACATCAGCCCCCCCAATACAAAATAGCTTCCTACGGCACTGTGTATAGAGCGTTTTCATCTTACGTCACGGCGGCCATATTGGTGTACCAAAACAATGAAATAGCGGCCATATTGGTGTACGGTATGGGAATTAGCTCCTTCTTATTCAAATATTTCGTATTGTTTCACCACCCCAATGGGCCACCGATCACGTGAGTGAAAACACTCTATAGTTTGAAGTCAAACTCGACTACGGGTTTCTGAATAAAGGCTCATTTCCACTCAGGAAAATTTTCCTTGGACAGAAAATTTTTCTTTGTCTTAAGTTCATTAGTTTCACCCGAGAGCTCACAAGACAAAGAAAAATGTTCTGTCCAAGGAACATTTTCCTGACTGGAAATGGCCTTAACGTTGTGTGTGGAACGGGAACGGCATTACGATTATTCTTGGGACTAAAACTTATTCATCTTCTTTGTTGCGTGAGGAAAATTCTATTGTATTAAGGACGCTGTCCTTGACGTTCGCGTTGTATTTGCTTAAGCTCTCTAATCCTGGGTTGTCACGATAGCTGAGGAGACTAAAACCGACATATATAGGTACAAAAATCTTCCCATCATTTTTGAGGCCTGTTAGCCTTTTAGATATGAAATATGCAAGCCACTAGAATAATCCCAAATGACAAGTGAGGATTTCCTTACTCTGTTTACAGTGTACACGTGACCAAACACGTTGCATATATGACGAAAGAATTCTGAGAAACCATCAACCCAATCGACTTGTACATAGTGAATTCGACCTAAGTGAAAATAGTTTGAAATAAATGGTACAGTACGGATTGGTCTATGATATGGTGTAGTATGATTTGAAGTGGTGTGGTATGATATGGTATGGTGTGGTGCGGTATGGTGTGGTTTGCAATGGTATGGTATAGCATGGTATGGTGTGGTATATTGTGTGGTATATTATAGTATGGTGTGGTGTAGTGTGGTGTAGTATGGTACGGTATGGTGTGGTATAGTATGGTACGGTATAGTATGGTGTAGTGTGGTATGGTGCAGTTTGCAATGGTATGGTATAGCATGGTATGGTATGGTGTGGTATATGATATGGTATATGGTATGGTGTAGTGTGGTGTAGTATGGTATGGTATGGTATGGTATGGTATGGTATGGTATGGTATGGTATGGTGTGGTATCGTGTGGTGTGGTGTAGTATGGTATGGTGTGGTATCGTGTGGTGTGGTGTGGTGTGGTGTGGTGTGGTATGGTTTGGTACATGGTGGATCATTTTGTAAGGACACCAAGCTGATGCACGACCATTAATGTGTTGGTTGTTGTTTTTTTCTCTGTCAATTACCTAATAATGAATAAATTCTTGTTATACTGAAAGAAAAAGAAAACAAAACAAGAAAACCAAATTAGCAACGACCTTTTAACGAGTTAATCTTTTTACCCACTATCAAACCATTTTATTTTAATTGCTTACAATTTTCTAATGACCCACGACAACGACTCCCAAAACGTTTGAGTTTCTTCTTTCTCCAGCCACCTGTCAAACTGTTCCAAGTAATTTGCAAGACGACTGGCACTTCCAAACAAAACCGTAATGTCGGTAAGAGGAGAGCTTGACCGAAGAAGACGACCAGCTAGAAACACAAAAGAAAACAAAGCTCTTTAACAGAGGTTTCTCATAATAACAAACCAAGCAAAAGAATGGACTTCCTTTAAACGAAACAAAAAGAGTTCTTCTTGATTCCACAGTAAGTTCTTATCTTGTGTATGACACAACACATATACTTTAAAGTTTAAAAGGTTGCCTACCTATCGCTCAGAATTGCCAATCCTTACCGTCTGCCGTCTTGTTTATTGCTTATCATATTTCGTTGTGTATTTTTTGTCTTATTTCTTTTTCTCGCACGCCTTCTCACTTCTTATTTAGTGAATTGTTTCTCCAATTGATAAACTTTTCCTCACAGGAAAAACGACATCAATATTTAACGTAAATTTCTTTATATTTGTCTATCAAAAACAACACTTTCTTCCTCAAGCTGTTTATACGCTCGACTAGAATTTTTCCCGCCAAAACGTATTAACCAATCAGCGTGCCCGGTTGCTCGCTACTATATATAACTCAGTCTCTCACTATCGTACGTTGTTTATAAAGCTGTATTATCTACAAATCCGATAACTAGAATTGTATTTTCTTTTATTAATAGATACCTACCTGGTAGTGTGCTTTCAGATTCAATACTATCACACTCTGTTTGAAACGGAGCTTCAAAGAAAAAAAAGACAAATACAATACAATTTGGTTGAACTGGTAACAACCCTTTTTCAACTGAGAAGCTAGGAATACGAGAAGCTAATTTTATAAGTCATTTTCGCTATTTATAACACTAATTTTATTTACACTAAATAGCACTATCAGTCATATCTAAACTAGTGTCTCTAGAGGTCCAGTAAAGGTCACCATCCCTCATTGATCCAGTGTTACTACAGGAGGAAACCGGAGTACCCGGAGAAAGGTAGAGTCAAACTCGAAGCACCCTTTTCATATGTGGCCAAGGTGATTTCTTTCTTTTTATTTATTTAGGTAACCAAATCGAGCAGGAATCAAAACCAGCTGCGGGGAGTCGAAGGCGAAGCAATGGACAGTTGCATCGAGCAGTTAAAAGACGAGCCTTTGCCAAAAGAAAACGGGTGTAAACAACGTCAAAGTGAAGAAGGTCCCAGAGTTAAATGGCACGTGCATAAATATCCAGTGGTTTACCTCTACTAAGAATGTCCGCCATTAAAGCAGGCACTGAAGAAGTCAGCGCTTGGACGTATAAAAGAAATCTTGCGCCAATCACTACCATTGTGGAGTCGAGTTCATTATTATCCATTTCTCTTGACTCATCGATATGAAGAAAATCCTAAAAAAAAGAAAAAGAAAACATGATCCGTTAACAAACTGCACCTCGTAAATCTACTGTATCTACAGTTTTCATATTTCACGGAGCGCAGAGGATTTGCGTTGGTGTTCGTGAAACAAGATGGGGGCGAGGCAAGATGGCGGCAAGACAAGATGGCGACGAAACAAGATGGCGACGAAACGAGATGGCGACGAAACAAGATGGCAATGAAACGAGATGGCGGGAAACAGGATGGCGGCGAAACGAGATGGCCGGAAACAAGATGGCGACGAAACAAGATGGCGACGAAACGAGATGGCGGGAAACAAGATGGCGACGAAACGAGTTGGCGACGAAACAAGATGGCGACGAAACGAGATGGCGGGAAACAAGATGGCGGCGAAACAAGACGGCGGCGAGGCAAGATGGCGGCAAGACAAGATGGCGACGAAACAAGATGGCGGCAAAACAAGATGGTGGCAAAACAAAGATGCCGGCAAAACAAGATGGCGACGAAACAAGATTGCGGGAACAGGGTAAAACACCGTGGCAGAAGCTAAATTTTAGCGGGAAAAAGTTTAAAAATTTCTCGATACATTTAGAAGGTTTTCCAGTGCGTTCAGCACGCTGGAAAGACCAAAATCTCCCAAAAGTTTATATTTTATTTATAAAGATTCTTACAGTTCGTTTGATTTTAGTGTTCGTGCGATCAGAAAGCAAGAAAAGCACTTGGTCTACAATAAAAAATTCTATTACGTACTTACAGATAAAGTAAGTTCTAACTGAGTTAAAAATAATTCCAATAAATCAGACTGTAGTTTATCGAGTTCGTGGGCCCAAGCCAAGATGGAGGGGAGCAAGACTTTGGTCGTAGCATCTCGTACTTCTTCAGAATCGTCGCATAGTGACCTTATCAATAATTGCTCGGCCTGAAAAAAAACATAAACAGTATGTCATAAAAACAATGAACACATAATTTAACCCACTCCTGCCTGAGCTGGCCAAAAACGGCCCTTTTATTGTGCTACTCTAACGGCGCCAGACGGAAGAACCCCCAGACATTCTAGGCAGATGGTTTAACAAGAGATTACCCCATTTTGCTTGAGCGGCCCAAAACCACAGAATAGTAATACAACCAGAAGCCCAACTCGCGTCGGAACCTTTGAAGTTTATGTCCTCGCGCATGTCGCCTCGCGCATCTTTATTCGTCGCCATCCTACACCATCTCACGCAATCCTGGCAAGTTCCCCCGGCAGTTTTAAACTTCTTTTGAAGGTCAAACCTGCTGGGGGAACTTGCCAGGATTGCGTAGGATGGCGTAGATATGCGGCTGGATGGCGTAAAATATCGCGCATGCGCACTGAAGAAATGCGGACAAGTTTTCACTCGAGTTGGACTTCTGGTTGTATTACTATTCTGTGCCAAAACGGCTCCTTGATTGTTTCACTCTGTTTAATGCCATACGATTTTACTCGTCAATTTAATGGAGAACAAAAAACGATAGTGAACAAACGCACCTCTTTATATTTACTTGATGATTCTACTATAGTCATTACTAGAGCCAGGCTCTTAATGACAGTTGCTCGAACACTGTCATTGCGATCTTCATCAAACATTTGTTTCAACATGGAGAGCAATAGTGAACTAACGATTTCAACCTAACGAAGTAGAAAGAGCATGTCACTCAAACGGTACAATACAATACAATACAATACAATACAATACAATACAATACAATACAATACAATACAGTGCGGTGCGGTGCGGTGCGGTGCGGTGCGGTGCGGTGCGGTGCGGTGCGGTGCGGTGCGGTGCGGTGCGGTGCGGTGCGGTGCGGTGCGGTGCGGTACGGTACGATACGATACGGTACAGTACATATATAATAAGTCTTAAATTAATTATTCCTCACAAAGTTGAGAAGCCTTTGTTATTCTTTTGCAAACAAAAACGGACTATATTTTTAATCGTTTTTGCCCACATTCACGTAAACGCTAATTCGTATTTTCTAAAGTCTCCATTTCCCCCAAAACGGAGTTGATCGACGTATGAAACTTACTGGAAGATATTGTGCTAATGCCCCGCAAGCTTCAGCTACGAGTTGTCTACGTTCTGGGTACTTGTGGTTAATCTTAGAGAAAAAAATATATATATAAGAAGAAGCATTTATATAACAAGAAGCATTTAAATATGTATAAATTTTCGGTGTTTGTCTACGTCAATTGTAAACTTGCTTTACTCTACCTGTTCCCAAAGTTGAGGAAGAAGCTCAGCTTCTGTTCGCATATGTCCAACACAATGAGCAAAGGCTGAACAACCACTGATGATCATGAGCCTGGAGTGGAAATAATACATATAAGTTAAAGAGAAAAAGAGACAGACAGACAGACAGACAGACAGACAGACAGACAGACAGACAGACAGACAGACAGACAGACAGACAGACAGACAGACAGACAGACAGACAGACAGACAGACAGACAGACAGACAGACAGACAGACAGACAGACAGACAGACAGAGACAGACAGACAGACAGACAGACAGACAGACAGACAGACAGACAGACAGACAGACAGACAGACAGACAGACAGACAGACAGACAGACAGACAGACAGACAGACAGACAGACAGACAGACAGACAGACAGACAGACAGACAGACAGACAGACAGACAGACAGACAGACAGACAGACAGACCTTTGTTCGGCATCTGGTCGTTTAATTAGATTAACTAATAAATGCAAAAGTTTGTCTCGTTCTTTCTCTTCAGGATGATAAATGGCAGTACAAAGTATGACAGGTAATAATTCCTAGAAAATAATAAATTTCAGAATTTCCTCGCAGGCTGAGCACTTGATAAATTAACCCAGCGATAAAGACGGGAAAAAATACCTCTCGTTTATTCAATAAAACATTAGGTACTATGTGCGGAAGACATCGAGATAAAACCAAAACAGCACTTTCCTCCGTTTTGGCCAATCTGGTAACCTGAAAAAGCAAAAATTTAATAGTTCGTTGTTCTTGAATGTTTTACGACCAATGAATAGGCGAGTTTCAGGGTGTTGCGCGCGCATCATTTTTCAAAAAAATTGGCCAGCTCCACTCAAAGTAAACATACTGTTTAAGACAAAGTAAACATACTGTTTAAGATAAACAAAGTATAGATACAATTTCTGGATGTTTAACATTGTTATTCTGCTGCTGTTGGCTCGCTAGCAAGTCTGTTTGCCATTGCTTACTTTGTGGGGAGCCCGCCAAGAGCCCGCCAATTTCTTTGCAAAACTGAAATTCGCCTATTCAGTGGTGATACGAGGCAGAACATGCACGGTACCTCATTACCAACTCTGCTATCGTGTTGAACTTGGACAATGTTGTGCAAGGCTTGTTTCAATGTCGTACATATTTTTCTAGAGGAAAAATAATACGTTATCCACAAAAATTCCTATTCCAGATACGGTTCCAAACGAACGTACCATTATAATTAAAAAAAAAAAGAAGTCAGAATAAAAACAGTTCATTCAGTACAATAAAAAGAGAAAATACTGTACCTGTTGCTAATGTTTTCATTATCGACTTTTTCGATGGAAATTTTTGGTTGAGTTTCTGGGCTGTCTGCAGGTACCTAACAAATTGAATTTTTAAAGTAATTATATGTATTCTCATCAGTTCATCAGTCGAAGCTATCTAGTTGATAAGTCCTAGCTATAAAGAACAGCATTAATCATGCTTTGAACAACCTAATTTGAATTTTATCCACTGAATAGTTATATATCTGATAGTGCTGTTCAGTGGATAAAAGTTAAATTGGGTTGGGTTGTTCAAAGCACCACTAGAGTGGTTCTCTAGCTAGGACTTATCCACCGGATAAGCTACTCGGCCTTCGTACAACCAGCTCCTAGCCATTAGAGGAAGTACAGAATAATATGGAGAAACCATTTTTGGCCGGCCCAGGCAGGAATGAGTTAATATGATACTATAGCAGAACTGACTACATACTTCAGATAAGATTGAACAATTTTTCTCTTCACTCGCAGGATGTTCTTCTGTGTCTGGCGGACGAGGACTGTCTTGAACAGAATCAGGTAATCCAACTCCACTATCAGTGCTTCTATCATCATGGGGCGTCACTTTCTGAGCGGGGTCACTGCACGAGCTTTCATCAACCTCTGAGTTATTTACTGTTTGTTCAACACTAGTAGTCACCAGACAAAGTTTACAATGTTTGAGTTCTTCTGTCAATGACGTGATTTGCGTTACCAGCTCATTATTTTCATGTTTCTGGTTACTGAACTGCCTAGAAATTGCAAATACAGTTAGGAAAACGCTACAAAAATTGTAGTCCTGCATGACAGTAATTTTCCACAAATCTTATGGCGGGAAAACTGTTAGCCAATCAAAACAATATAAATATTACGTTTTTCTACAAAAATTCGCACAAGAAATGTAAATGTTTAAATTTAAAAAAATATACAAATGGTAATTGTCTCATTTATTTAGCGAATATCTTAGTCTGTTTATCAGGACTATCAGGACTACTCATGTCCTGTTGACCTTACCTTCAACCATATCTTTAGTTATTCAAAGTTTTTTTTCTCTAATTTGATAGTTTTAATTCTTTCGCATTTATGTATGGTTGTAAAGTTAATAAATAAATAATAAATATTAAACGCAGGAAGACGAACACCGAGAAGTGTGTTGAAAAACCAACGCAAACTTTTTAACCAATTTCGAGGTATTTTGATATTAGATCAAACACAACTTTTGAGTGTATGATATAGCTTCTCAAATGAATCAGTATATTTTACAGTCATTTGCAACTTAATTTTCACCCAAATCTTCGGAAATTCGTTCCGAAGTTCGCAAGTTCGTTGGAAAGTTCAAAGTTCGTTTTGACCTACGCATTTGATTGGCCGCTAGGAACCAAGGAACCAATCAAATGCGTAGTTCAAAACGAACTACAAACTTCCCAACGAAATTGCGAACTTCGGAACGAACTTCCAAAGATTTGGTGAAAAGTGAGTTGCAAATGGCTGTAATGGTTATACAAGCGTTTGATCACATAATTATCCAAACTCTAGCATCTTGGTAAACATAATCCAGTTAGAAAATTAGCTCAGCCTCTTACTCTTCTAAAGTTCTGGCATTTTCTTCATTTCTTTTATTCTCTTCATGAAGCTTTTTCAGTTCTTCTTTAAGTTCATTGCAAGTAGATTCCTTCATTTAGCAAAGAGAAAATTTTCAAGTTTCACACTATAAGACGCTTGGTTACAATGTTAAGATACGTCATAAGACATTACTGTAAAACACGTTAGTTACCCTACGCTATAAAACGTTTCGCTATGTTGTAAGATGTTACGTTGCGCTACGTTGTAAGACGTTATGTTGCGCTACGTTGTAAGACGTTACGTTGCGCTACGTTGTAAGACGTTATGTTGCGCTACGTTGTAAGACGTTATGTTGCGCTACGTTGTAAGACGTTATGTTGCGCTATGTTGTAAGACATTACGTTCCGCTACGTTGTAAGATGTTACGTTCCACTACGTTGTAAGACATTACGTTCCACTAAGTTGTAAGACATTACGTTCCACTACGTTGTAAGACATTACGTTCCACTACGTTGTAAGATGTTACGTTCCACTACGTTGTAAGACATTACGTTCCACTAAGTTGTAAGACATTACGTTCCACTAAGTTGTAAGATGTTACGTTCCACTACGTTGTAAGACATTACGTTCCACTACGTTGTAAGACATTACGTTCCACTAAGTTGTAAGACATTACGTTCCACTACGTTGAAGACATTACGTTCCACTACGTTGAAGACATTACGTTCCACTACGTTGTAAGACATTACGTTCCGCTACGTTGTAAGACGGTACCTTGCAGTACGTTACGATACGCTATATAAAACGTTCCGCTACATTGTAAGACGTTACGCTACGTTGTAAGAGGTTACGTTGTAAGACGTTCCGTTCCGCTACGTTGTAAGACGTTACGTTCCACTACGTTGTAAGACGTTCCGTTCCGCTACGTTGTAAGACATTACGTTCCACTACGTCGTAAGACGTTACGTTCCACTACGTTGTAAGACATTACGTTCCACTACGTTGAAGACATTACGTTCCACTACGTTGTAAGATGTTACGTTCCACTACGTTGTAAGACATCATGTTCCACTACGTTGTAAGACATTACGTTCCGCTACGTTGTAAGACGTTACCTTGCAGTACGTTACGATACGCTATATAAAACGTTCCGCTACATTGTAAGATGTTACGCTACGTTGTAAGAGGTTACGTTGTAAGACGTTCCGTTCCGCTACGTTGTAAGACGTTACGTTCCACTACGTTGTAAGACGTTACGTTCTGCTACGTTGTAAGATGTTACAATACGTTCCACTACGTTGTAAGACGTTCCGCTACGTTGTAAGACGTAACGCTGCAGTACATTGTAAGACGTTACGTTACGTTGCGAGACGTTATGCTTCATTCAAGGATGGTGTTTCTTTTTTAAAAATTTCTCCAAACTGGCGCGTGATAAAACAGATTGTCTTACTAATTTAGTTTTTTCTTCCTCCATATCGACAAGTGTTTGAGCTGCTGATGGGATGACATGTTTATCAAAATCACGGTAAAGACGGAGGAGGTTTGGAGGCTGAGGAATGTTTAATCCAACATCATCCCAGTCATCAAAATCCTGGAAATATTATATGCCAGTTAGAAAATCAATCAAATACAGTATATACAGTATGGTCCCGAGTAGACAGAAATAAGAAGGATGTTTGAGGAGGATGTTAGAGAGGAGGATGTCAGAGAGGAGGAAAAAGGGGAGGAAAAAAGGAGGAAAAAAGGGAGGAAAAAAGGGAGGAAAAAGGGAGGAAAAAAGGAGGAAAAAGGGAGGAAAGGGGAGGAAAGGGGAGGAAAGGGGAGGAAAGGGGAGGAAAGGGGGAGGAAATAGGGAGGGGAAAGCGAGGGAAAAAGGGAGGAAAAGGGAGGAAAAAAGGGAGGAAAAAGGGAGGAAAAAAGGGAGGAAAAAAGGGAGGAAAAAAGGGAGGAAAAAAGGGAGGAAAAAAGGGAGGAAAAAGGGAGGAAAAAAGGGAGGAAAAAGGGAGGAAAAAAGGGAGGAAAAAGGGAGGAAAAAAGGAGGAAAAAGGGAGGAAAAAAGGGAGGGAAAAAGGGAGGAAAAAGGGAGAAAAAGGGAGGAAAAAGGGAGGGAAAAAGGGAGGGAAAAAAGAGGGGAAAAGGGAGGGGAAAAGGAAGGAAAAAAGGGGGAAAGGGAGGAAAAAAGGGAGGGAAAAAGGGGGGAAAGGGAGGAAAAAAGGGAGGGAAAAGGGAGGGGAAAAGGGAGGGAAAAGGGAGGGAAAAGGGAGGAAAAAGGGAGGAAAAAAGGCAGGAAAATAGGGAGGAAAATAGGGAGGAAAAAAGGCAGGGAAAAAGGGAGGAAAAAGTGAAAAAAGTGGGGAAAATGAAAAATAAACACAAAATACAATATTAATAAGAGAGAATATAACTTGAGAAAAGTATGAAAGTTATGCAGGGAGGCAAGGAAAGCCAATAAAATTGTGAAAATTATGGGTTTGACCTGATCTTCATTTTCATCAGACAGTGTTACTGATGTTAGTCGATAGCCATGTTGTAGAAGATATTCGTTCACCAAAAAGTTCAGAGCTCTTTTCTCATATGGTTTGATGGTTTCCTAAAGAGGAGTAAAGTACATTAAATATAAGCAGATAATACTAGTATGTAGACTAGACTAGACTATATATTATATAGGTACTGCTGATAATGTACAGTATATTATATACTATATATACTGTACAACTGTTAATAGACAAGTTTCAGGGTGTTGCATGCGCATCGTTTTGGAAAGGAATTGGTGGGCTCTTGGTGGGCTCCCCACAAAGTAAGCAATGGCAAACAGACGTGCTAGTGAGCCAACAACAGCAGAATAACAACGTTTTATATCCAGAAACTGTATCTACACTTTGTTTATTTTAAACAGTATGTTTACTTTGAGTGGAGCTTGCCAGTTATTTTGAAAAATGATGCGTGCGCAACACCCTGAAACTCGCCTATTACCTCATTGAGTGATTCGGTGTCACTGGGATCTTTCTGGCTCTTTTGTGGACCTTCTTGCTCTGTTAAAGTGAACATAATAGGACAAGAGGTATAAAGATGTGAGACAATGACTCTGTTCAGACTGTAGTTGACTTAATTCAAACAGGACAAGACCCAACTCCATTCAACTATATCATTTGACATAAATTGCCCTGAAAGACTTGACCTGATCGACTCAAGTCTTAGAGGTAATAAATTTGACTCTTATTATAACCATTCTAGAAAGAGGATTGCTTGCTTAAGAAATGTGCTTAAGAAATGTGCTTATTCAAGGAAGCGAGCCTGTAAGCAAGTGCACATGCTTAAATAATCTATCACTCATGATCAGAAATATTCACTAACCTGCAGCTACGGTTAAACTCCCTCTCAAGGACTTGATGGTATCTTGTGCTTTTCGCAATTCAAACTGTAGCACTGAACAAAAATTAAAAAACATTAGAAAAAACAAAACTTTGAAACTTTGTGACCCAATCCTGCTCAAGCTGCCCCACACCCAGCCTGGTTCCCAGGCCTCTCTTTTTAACGTCAAGCAGCAGACCGAAATTGTGAGAAGCCATAGAATAAAATGTTTTGCTTGGCCCCAGATCTGACCAGCTGGCCATTTGGTGGAAAACCAATTCTTTGTAACATCATATAGCAAGGTTGGTCTACTACTGAAACGTGAAAATAGCATATATTTCGATTTGTATAAATGTTTCAACACAATCACTTCCTACACCGAACACTACTTTATAAAGCCTTGTATATAACGTAATGTAAAATAAAGAAACCTACTCCTTTGCTGCCTGCTCTCAAGAAGAAGTTTGTTTAAGTGCCCTCGTTCATAAAGATTAAAGAATCTGAGCTTCAGAAGGACTCGCTCGATTCTTATTCTGTGACATCACCAAAATAAGTTCAAGAGAAAAGAGGACTAAGAACTAGTCTGTGTAACACCAGACAATTTTACTTGTCAATGGAAGCTATATAGGGACAAAAAAAACCCAAAAGAAACAAAAAATCAAAAAAGTCTGGTCTACCTGCAATTCTCTCATCTCCTCGTTCAGCCAGTCCATCATCTGAATACCGAGTGAAATCATCAATGCTGTCCAATGTGAGATTACTTGAAGTACGACCTAGAAAATTAATTTAACAAAATTTGAATGAAACAAAAATGAAATAAAAATAAGTATGCTGTAATGTGTTATTTGTAATATCTTGCTTCCATTACAAGACAATGTTTGTAATATCCCTCCCCCTTTGACATTCTGTTTGCCTTGTCAATTAACACCCGACCCCCCAAGGTGACACATTTTGTAAAAACCCCTTATATTTATAAGAAGACCTCCCGAGTCAAAATTACCATTAGTAAGCGTATCTGTATAAATATTAGAATGTATAGACAATTACCATCACAAAAGAGATCATTTTAATATACAGACATCAATTTTTGTGACCGTGGGTTGAAAGATTAAAAAATTATATACTTGATCAAAAGATCATTTTTAAGTTCAATATTATTCAATATTCAATTTATTTGCCAAAATTCACAGATTTTTAGATTTGTAATAAAGAAGTCATATGCACTAAAGTGTTTAATTGCCAAGAAAAATGTTAACATCAGTCAAGAACCGGAAAAGGCAGCTCCCTTATTAATACTGTTTATATCAACGAAGAGTCAAAAGACAAGTTAAACAATTTTATGTATTTTTTAGTATATTTTACTCTGAAAAAAACATATACTGGGTAAAATACGCTTAAGTAAGCTTCGTGTTATATACAGTATTATGACTTGGGAAGATAACGTTTTGACCTCCACACGCCATAAATTAGTTTTATTTTAACAAGTTTAATAATACGTGACGTAACTGGACATGTTTTAGCAGATGTTGAATAATTTCAAGATGGGTATTGCCCATTTTTGGCATAAACATAAAGCTGCCTGTACTGACATATTCACGTTCTTGTAGCCAATACTCTTGCTTTACTAACTCAAGTACGGTTCTCTAAGTTTCGTTCTTACCTAAAGCAAAGGAAAGAGGCGAAGGTGCCCTGGCTGTTTCTTTCTCAAAGTTTCCAGGATTCGAGAAGAAGTCACGAAGGACAGGAACTTCTCGTCCATTCTCGACCAGTTCCGTGTGCAGTTCAAGAGCTGTGAGAAGCAACCGGCTCTTGATAAGGTTCTCAGCGACATCAGTCCAGTTAATGTCCAATAAATGCCGGTAGCCAGCAGCTTCTTCGCTGATTTCCTCATCCGCCATATTTTCTTTACATTTAATTTTTCATGCACAAGTGGACAAGTATCCAGCCTCCCCTCCCTAGCTGCACTCTTCCGTTATTGATCCGTGCTTCACACCTGACTCGGATCAAAAATCCTTTTTTAGAAGTTATAGTTACGAGCAGTTTAGCAAATTCTGCATTTTCAAATTAGTATCTTTAGGCTTTGGAGAAATGGAAGGAAAGAATAGGAAGAAAAAGAAGGCATGAAAGAAGGAGGGAAGGAGAAAGGGAAAGAGGAAAGGATGGGGGAAGGGGGGAGAGAGAGACGGAGAGAAGGAAGGATGGAAAGAAAGAAGGGAAGAAAGAGTGAGGGAGGGAGGGAGGGAGGGAGGGAGGGAGGGAGGGAAGGAGGGAGGGAAGGAAGGGAAGGGAAGGGAAGGGAAGGGAAGGGAAGGGAAGGGAAGGAAGGAGGGAGGAAGGAAGGAAGGAAGGAAGGTTTAAACCAAGGTTGTTTTAAGCAAGAACACCTCTATCAGTTCTCCCAAAAGGCATGCGAGTAAACTGAATTACAATTTACAGATTTATTCAGCCAACCGGGATTATATTTACAAATTTTGGCCCAGAAAGCCGAGAATACACACTATTGTACACAAATAATGAAATAAACCCAAAAAACGCAAAAACCTTTAGGCACACCGTTCGTTTTGGGATTTTTTTTTCAGGAAAAGGCCAGTTTTTCAGTAAAATAAAGTCCCTCAAGTGAAGATGAGTACATCACTAATTAAATTTATTACCTAACCCCAATAACTATAATTGTAGGCTGTTGTCGTTAGTCGTTAATTGTATTAATTAGGCTCAACACGGCATGATGGTTTTTGCTGGTATAAAGTGACGGAAGCAATATGGTTGTTTTGCATGATCTGTAAAACAAGAAAAACAACAATGATATTTACCTTTGGAATACAGGAAATAAAATTAATAAAACTAATTAAAATTAATTAATCTAGGAAGAAAATCTGGAAAAAAAATACAACTTTGTAAATTTCCATAATTGATTTTAGGATGTGTGTGAACACCAACCTCAAAAATCATGTGTTGGAGACTGTAGCAGAATGTGGAGCCGAATGGATTGGACGTATTCGTCGTGGAGGATCTAGCGTTTAAATAAAACTTTTTTGTAGGTCATAAATAAATATATACGAGACAATATATGAATGAGTAGATGGACTTATTTCCTTTACCTGTTCAAGACAACAGGTGCTTCTACTGGCTTTCCAAGAAAGTCCTGAACACTGTCCCACTGCAAGATCAGTAATGAAGAAGTCAGTAACTCAATAATTAACACTTGCAAATTAAACGTTTTTATTTTTCTGCTAATGAACGTGCGTGTCTCGACTTTCGTGTCTGAAGCAGTATACTTATGACTCCCGTACCTTTGTACATGGACCAATTTCAAAAATTTTCTCTTCTTGTCCTCCTTCTGCAGTGAAAAGATTAGGAGAACGTTTTGTGTACCAGAATGTTCAAATAATCAACCCAAATATGAGTATACGAGATTCCTTCCTTCCTTCCTTCCTTCCTTCCCTCCTCCCTCCCTCCCTCCCTCCCTCCCTCCCTTCCTCCCTCCCTCCCTCCCTCCCTCCCTCCCTCCCTCCCTCCCTCCCTGCCTCCCTGCCTCCCTGCCTCCCTGCCTCCCTCCCTCCCTCCCTCCCTCCCTCCCTGCCTCCCTGCCTCCCTGCCTCCCTGCCTGCCTGCCTCCCTCCCTCCCTCCCTCCCTCCCTCCCTCCCTCCCTCCCTCCCTCCCTCCCTCCCTCCCTCCCTCCCTCCCTCCCTCCCTCCCTCCCTCCCTCCCTCCCCTCCTTCCTCCCTTCAAAAACTTGTTTCTGACCTTTTCTCCCTCGGTGGATACTGATCTTAAATTCACATCGATGATACATGTTGAAATTGTAATGACCAGGAAAGTTTGTATGCAAGATAATTTTCTTCACTTTGTGGGTTCTTGCGTCAAATAGAATATCCTGGAAAGAAAAAATACCCAGTTTCTTTCGCGGTGCTTTATACAGAAACTGATATTTTTGTAGTTTCCTTAATTATTTTAATAATTCTATTTTTGCGTTTAAGCTAACCTACTTACCAAGCCCAGGGTAAAATAATTGTAAAAATAGTCAGAGCTGTTTGATTCATTAAGCTTGTATGGATAAGGCGAATGAATTCTCATCTACAAACAAAAAGTGATTTGTTATCTCACTCGGATAACTAGTTATCCCACTGTTTTGACTGCTTATCGCATACTAATGAGTATCTTCCTTTCTAACTCTTGTTTCTTTCTCGGTAAGTTAAATAAAAAACAAAATGATTTCACTGCAAGAGAGTCATGAGATAAAATGCGGCCCCTCGTGGCTGTTAAGCTTCACGAGCGATGTTAAATCCCACATCACACGAGTGAACATTGATTAACCCATACTAATCTTCCAAAGGCACTTGAAATAAAAAAAATAAGTTTGAAAAATACCTCCTTACTTAAAAAAAAAACCGTTTGAAGTTATAAAAACCAGTCTTGACAACTTTTTCACATCACACTTCAGTCTACAGATATTGAGAATCGTTTGATGTGCAAGTCAGCTTATATTTTATTAAAAGCTTCTAGGACAGCGTCGGCCACGGTTGAAATCCAAATATTACCAGGGTTAAGTCACGTTGGCCTGAAAAACAGAGAAAAATCTTCTCGACGTTTCGAGCGAAGGCCCTTTTCGAACGAAGGGCCTTCGCTCGAAACGTCGAGAAGATTTTTCTCTGTTTTTCAGGCCAACGTGACTTAACCCTGGTTATATTTTATTAGCTTTGCCAGATAAAAAATGTTTATGTACAGATAACATAGAAAAGTTACTTAGAAACAATGACAGGGGATCCGCAACAGCGATTGTCAGACAATTACAGCCAATTACCAAATGACTCCACCCGCATACATATACAAGGGTTTATCTTATAAAGCTGACAACACTCTTTCACGATGGTGCCGGAATTTACCGAAAAACGGCTGAAAACATTTGAAATAATAATAAAGAGACCTTGTCCTCCGCTTTGAAGAAAACTTTACATGGCGAACCCAAGCCACTCATTACATCCTATATGTAATGAAACAAGAAAAAAAAGTCAGAACTGGCGGAATGTGATAGAAATTACGAAACGCTTCAGGCTAACACCAGATGATTTTACTCGCCAAAGGACTTATAAAATAATGATGTGAGATTATGCCTAGAATTTCAGGACTAATTTCTAGGAATATTAATACCTGACAGGTATCACCAAAGCATACAGTTCGTTCTACAACTCGTCTTCGAAGTTCGTGTAACTTTCCAAATTCGTTACCTTTACGAGCAAAAAATGAAAAAGCGAGACAAGCAAATTCAGATTCAGGCGTAGATATTAATTAGAAAAAGGTCGAAAGGAGGTTCCTATTTACATGTACATTTACGTTCAAAGCGCGCATGTGGTGCATATAAGTGTAAATTTGGCGTAAATGTAACAGAAGCTTGCTGGAACCTGGAACCTTCTCATGAGTCATGACACGCCTCAATGGTTGGAGCGTAACCGGTCAGGTTTCAGGTTTGATCCCTGTTTGGGGCTAAGAAACATTTTCTGAACCACAGAATATCAATTGGCTTGACAAAACGTCTACCAAACGTCTGTGACATACATGTACTTCTAAAATTCATTAATAATTCATGAGGAAAACACAAAGAAAAATCATAAGCGTATCGGATCTATATATATATATATATGTGATATGCAGTGTGTATAAAAAAAACTGAACCCTTAGAAAACAACCTATTGTAGTAGTTTGAAAGCCCTAAGCACTTCGCTGACAGCCTGACACAGATGCGTAAAACACACGGTCTTATACACCTGGGAAATTAAGATAACTTGAAGTGTATGCATGGTGAAAGTATTTAAAAGCTTTTTCTCTTCCTGTTTAACTTATGTGCTGATTAATTTATAACGCAGCGTTTTTAGCGCTTTCAAACTACTACAATAGGTTGTTTTCTAAGGGTTCAGTTTTTTTTATACACACTGTAGACTCGCTCTAAGTTTCTCACTGGTTTTTAACGGCTGAGATAAGCTTAATTTCAAAATTACTACGCCAATGAACGTATGAAGTGATGAATTTTAGAAGTCATTTAAAAACCTTGCAGTATGGGCTTTATCGGATATAAAACACACGGCTATCGCCTCGTGTTTTATATCCTACTAAGCCCTCCTGCACGGTTTTTAAATATTACATATAGAAATTCTTTAAAATTATAAGTTTATCTTAATCCAGAATCATTTGAGAATTTTTTTTTTAACCTTCAGCAACTAATTGGAATTGAAGTCCAGTCACGTGTCCAGATGGATTCAAGACATTCACAGAATCCGCGTAGCAGTTGCCATGGAAACACTGAGTAGCGAGAGGCGGTGCCCTATGAAATGATAATAGATAACAGAATTTTTCTTACATTTCTGAAAAATGTTCTAGGTTTTTTCCATATTTAGCAATATATCTAGGAAATGCATAATTATACATATGGCCACACTAAATGTTCTGCCTGTAACTTATATATTTGTAGCCCGTTGTCATGACAAAACGTGTTAAGACCAGACGTAATTCACTAGACCATAGTCAATCGAGATATGGTCTGGAAACTCGGCAAACTTCAAAGCACCTATAATGAGCTGTGATTTTATGTTGAACCGTACCTTACACCGTGCACATCCTTTGTTTTAGGTTTATTAATATTTAAATAGCACGGTTGAGTGATTGAACTGAAACGTTGCTATTGGACAATTCGTTCATTATACTAAAATACAATGTGTTCAGTGACCGTGCAACCGTGCACAAAAATGCATAAAGTTGAACAAAAAGATAGACCAAAGACTTTAGCTGAGTTTCCAGACCATATCTCGATTGACTATGACTAGACCACGTTCCGTTACAATGTTTATAATACATCGATCATTACGCTGCGTTATTAGACGTTCGGCTACACTATAACTGAACGTTCCGTAATGTTTTAAGATGTCCCGCTACGTTGTAAGACGTTACGCTACGCTGTTAGACTGATTACGCTACGTTACAAGACATTATGTATGCTTCACGGCTTAACAAAGGTCATTTTTGGAACATTTTCTCCAAACTGGCGCATGATATGTTGCTGTCAACAACAAACGAGGTCGCGTGGAAAAATGCGCATCTCGATACCTCAAAGCGCATGACGAAGTGCGTGTGTGATCGCGCGCCTCAAACGACTACGCATGTATATTATATTTTAATTGTGATACATTATTTCAGTAAAACAATCTTTGCAATTACTTTGTGTCTGCCAAACTGTTTCCACTGTAAATGCTCATTCTTGAGACAACAGGTGAGCTGCCTGAAGGAAACTGAAGTGAACCCAAACCATGGACATAGTGAGGCTAAAGAAAAAGAATTGGCCAAAAATGATGGATTATAAAACTCTTTACCGCCAGTGGTCAAGAACATGCAAGAAGGGTTAATTAATGTTGCAAACAAAAGTTGGATATAAAAAGGGAAATGTTAAGCAGGTATAAATTGAGAACTTATTGGTGGAACAGGAAGAGAGAGAAGGAGAGGATGAGAGAGCTGAAAAAGGGGAAACGACATGGAAAAGAGGAGAAAAAGGAAAATAGAGGGAGAGAAAGAAAGAAAGAGAAAGAAAGAAAGAAAGAAAGAAAGAAAGAAAGAAAGAAAGAAAGAAAGAAAGAAAGAAAGAAAGAAAGAAAGAAAGAAAGAAAGAAAGAAAGAAAGGAAGGAAGGAAGGAAGGAAGGAAGGAAGGAAGGAAGGAAGGAAGGAAGGAAGGAAGGAAGGAAGGAAGGAAGGAAGGAAGGAAGGAAGGAAGGAAGGAAGGAAGGAAGGAAGGAAGGAAGGAAGGAAGGAAGGAAGGAAGGAAGGAAGGAAGGAAGGAAGGAAGGAAGGAAGGAAGGAAGGAAGGAAGGAAGGAAGGAAGGAAGGAAGGAAGGAAGGAAGGAAGGAAGGAAGGAAGGAAGGAAAGAAAGAAAGAAAGAAAGAAAGAAAGAAAGAAAGAAAGAAAGAAAGAAAGAAAGAAAGAAAGAAAGAAAGAAAGAAAGAAAGAAAGAAAGAAAGAAAAGAAAGAAAGAAAGAAAGAAAGGGAGAAAAGAGGAAAAAGAATAAAAAAAGGAAGAAAAGAAAAAAAAGGGAAAATTCACTTCAAACTTTGAATCAATTGGGAAGGTAAAGGAGACTCCTCTGAAATTCAATATAAATAATTGATGACTTGAATCGTACACTACAACAAAAAAGAGAGGAAAATGTCAAAACATAAATTCACAACATGTGTGACCACTTAAGCTGGCTCCATGCAGTTTCTTAAAAAATGGAAAATACAAGTTTGAGAGTCCAAAACATACATAAACAAACATAAACAATTCTGAAAAAGAATAAAATTGAAACTAAATGTTATGCATAATTAAACAGTCTGACAATCAAAAACTGTTACCAAATAAATACCAACAGTTGTTGCTATGGCAACCATGACGTTTCAAAATGGCTGCCAATTACCCTTCAAACTAATTTAAATCGAAAAAAACTTTGGTCACCCCCAATTTTTTTTTTTCATTAAAACGTTTCTTGAAGTATGAGTAATCAATAGGCCGATTTTAAAAAAATTCTGTAGAACGAATAATTTTTTTTCAGGAAAATCATGTTTGTTAAATTTTAAAAAATTTAATTCTACAGAATTTTTTTAAAATGGGCCTATTGATTACTCATTACTCATCATTGGCAGCCATTTTGAAACATCATTGTTGCCATAGCAACAACTGTTGCTATTTATTTGGTAGCAGTTTTTGCATTTAGTTTTATTCTTTTTCCAAATTGTTTAATCACATGTTTTGGACTCTCAAACTTGTATTTTCCATTTTTCAAGAAACTCTATGGAGCCACCTTAAATGCTTCTTACCTCCAGGATGTGTGGCTCCAAAGGATTGGTCAATTTGATCAATAGTTGGTTCCATATGTGGAGAGTTAAAATGAACCCCACTAAAAAATTAAAATCAGTTCACATGCAATTCACTAAAATACAGTTCAGTATGCATGCATGGTTATAAATATTATTTTACAATAAAAATCAACATTTATTTTGTTACTTGCCAATATTTCAGCTTTACTTTGCCCATCTGATACACTTCAATAATCTTGAAAGAAAAAGTACTTTAAAGTATATCTCCCCAAAATATTGTTTCAGAACAAAATTTTAACTGTTGTAGCTTCAACACTATTATAGAATAAATATTGTATTTCATTTACCTTAAGACGCTGAACTGATGAATCAAATATCAAACGTATTCCATCATTTGGAAGATTGAGAATAAGATCAACAGCTAGTGGGTTCTGTGAATACATTTTTACTGGTACTTAATATTAAATTCATCTAAGCCTGATATTTACAGTTTGTTTCAGGTTACTTTTGATGGAAATGTTCAGAAGTTTGTTCAGAAGTTTGTTTGGATGGTCACAAGTTCGTATCAAACTAGGCATTTGATTGGCTGCTGGTTGCTAGTTGCTAGTAACCAATCAAATGCCTATAGTTCAATACGAACTTGTGAACCTCCGAACGAACTTCTGAACATTTCCATCATGTATGCAATAATAATAATAATAATAATAATAATAATAATTTATTTATTTTTTTTTTAATATTTTTTTAATAATAATAATAATAATAATAATAATAATAATAATAATAATAATAATAATAATAATAATATAATTATATATATATATATATAAATATATATATATATATATATGTATGTATGTCTATACAATATTGTACATTATACACATTGTATTATATACATTATATGCATGTATTGTTTATATTATAATACTGTATATGCTTATATTTTATACTCTCACATATACAGTACCCTTACCGCTTCACTATAAATAACCTGGACAGCTTTAATCACCATACACTGTCTTTTTAAAATTTGAACACATTGTGACACTGGCATTCCTAAAACGAAAAAAAAAACATCTTCAAAAAAATTTCAACAGCAAAATATTTCAAATACTGTAATTTTACTAAAAATACAGCCAGTATAACAAAAAATTTGGCAACCAAAAACATATTAAAATAACTCTTAACATCGGTACTGGTAATAATTTTAATCATATAGGCCAGCAAACGTAACTGGTTATTTTAAATTTTAGAAGCAAGAGTTTCTTTAAATACGCCCAGGAAAAAAAATGAACGATCAATTTTGACAATTAATTTCGCATAAAAAAAAGTTAACGTACCTAGGACAAATTCCCATTGTTCATTACCGAGTGAGCGCTCTGGAACTACTTCGAGATCAAGCATTTCTGATTAAAAATCTCACTTTTTTACATGTAAACGAAATATTAATTTCAAGATGAAGCTGACATCATTTCTGTTTACGGCGCCATTTTGTTTGTTTTTATCTGGATGCTCTTGCGCATATGTGATTGCGTTGTACCGCTGTGTTTTAAAAAATGAGCCTGGCAGAGAAACTGGAAGCAAGGAAAGTCAGTTTGAAACATGTATCTACTATTATAACTACCACAGATGGGAAAAAGGTGAAGGTTTCAGGCAGATGTTGGCGTCCTAAATGGCTAGAGTATTCACAGGATTAAAAATCTGGTTGTATTGGTGGAGTCTGAGCCTGCAGTCCCAGAGTTTTGATTAAAATGACACTTGTTTATAGTCCCATGGGGGGTAGCCTGGACATTTTTGGGCAGGGGTGTGGCATGGAGACCCCAAAACCCTGATCCTATTCTAGCCCTGATAAGGTGATTAACTATACCCTATCTGAGACCTTACCAGATCAAAAAGGTACCCTGTCTGAGATTGAAATGGATTCTGATTTTGGAGTTTGAAAACCATATATTGGAGTAACACCCCCACCCTCACCATACCCTACAGTATGGTGCATATAGGATACCTTACATATGGGTACACACCTACCACACGGTACATATAGGATATCTTGTATGGGATTAACCCTCCCCACCACCACCTTTAATACCCTACACCTACAGCATGGTACATATACCTTAGACATGGGGGTACACCCCCTCTTCCCATATCTGTACATTCTACCCCTGTAAATTGGGGAGCTGACAGAAAATATGTGACTCAGTTTGTAGAGCACAGATCGGAAAGCGGTGAAGAAAAGTTAGTTGAAATTGGAAAGTCTCATGGCTTCTGTGTTGACCATAGTCCAGACAAAGGAATTCACTGTGTTGTGGAAAACTTATATATCGCATCACAAGATGGTGCCCACAACTACAAAGAACTGACAGGAAAAAAGATAACTTGTATATTGAATGTGGCAACTGGAGTAACTAATGCTTTCCCCAAGGTAAGATTTCATTTTAGCAATAAAACAAACAGCCTGCATTAATTTAATCTATTCCAAAAAAAGAATATCTGGAATATTCCAGAATAGCCAGACCTCTTTTGTGTTTTCCTTTATTAGAAGTTTTTGTACAAAACTGTGAAAATACTTGACTTACCTGAAGAAAACATAACAGTTTATTTTCCACAATTGTTTGCATTTATTGAACAAGGTTTAAAAGATGGAGCAACGCTTGTTCATTGGTAAGATCATAAAGAAAATAATTGAATGTTTATATGTTTGTCAGTGGTAGACAAAAACCTTGGTGAAGCTTGTTTCAACAAAATATATTTAACTATTATGTGTGGCTTTTTATCTTACAGCAATGCTGGGATTTCTAGATCAGCCACAGTTGTCACTGCATTTTTAATGCATACCAAAAAGCTTTCATTGGAGCAAGCTTTTCTGCTGGTGAAAAGTGCAAGATCTGCAACAAGACCAAATGCAGGATTCTGGAAACAACTCCAAGAATATGAACAGAAACTGATGTATCAGACCAACTCATGAAATACCTGCCTTAATTTATCACACAAACATGTAATTTTATGACATATTGCATGGGATTTGCTACATTTGAAGTTTAATCACTTTATTGTAAATTTTACCCAGGCTTATGAATCATACCTTCACATTTGGCGTAGCAATTTCTACAGAAACAATGTAATTAACTCCTAAAAATGTATATTGTTTCTTTTTGTTATAAACAAGTTAGTTCTGTTGGCAAAGATGTACAATCTTTTTCAATTATCACATGCAAATATCAAAAAGAACTTTTGAATGCTGACAAAATGTAATAGTAAATGAGAATTTAGGTAACACCATGTTTATTGCTAAGCTTTCAACCTGTTGACTTGGACTTAATAGGACTCAGCTATAAATAATAAATGTAGTGTTATTACAAATTCTCACTAGTCTATTATCAAAAATCTTTTGTTTGACCATACAGATACTGCAGATTTAGGTTGAGTGTTTCAGGACATCCGTACGAACTTAAAGGAACGATAGTATTGAGTGGTGTTTCACTTAGAAGCGCATGACATTTGGCACTAGCAAACATGATTTTATTGGCTAAACAGTTAACGTACACGGATGTCCCAAAACACTCAACTTAAATCCGCAGTACAAGCATAAATTAAATTAACTGCCCTCAGTTTTACACTATATACAATAAATAGTACAATTTCTACAAAATACAGTCACAACTATTTGGATGAAACATTTAACAGGCCACTAACACAACACTTCATGATATCCTAACTACTGTAGCTTAACTGACGTTTTTAATGCATAATTACTGCCTGTACCCTAGGCTGTCTAATGATTCTCAATTTGAGAAGTATAATTGTCAGGCATTATACAGAGGGTAATACAGTAATTTGCAACTCACTTTACACCCAAATCTTTAAAACAAACTACAAACTTCCAAATGACCTTGTGAACTTCCAAATGAACTTCAAACTCTGCATTTGATTGGTTGCTTGGTTCCTAGCAGCCAATCAAAAATATCTAATGCGTAATTCAAAACAAACTTAGAACTTCCCAATGAACTTCTGAAGATTTGGGTGAAAAGTGAGTTGCAAATGACTGTAACGGTATAACAAGGTTGTTTTAAGCCACCTCAGGCAGGAATGGGTGTAAAGGCTTGTTAATCATTGCTGCCTGGGATGTTCGCAGGGTTCTTCCCAAATTTGTTTGATGTTGGATAGAGTAAAAATAATAAACAAGCTATTTTTGGCCAGTTCAGACAAGAATGGGTTAAAATTGAGTGAAGAAAATGTTTACCCAAAATGTTTTATAATGGTTTTATATACATTGATGAGACATGGAACCATTAATTCAAATGAAGTTAACATTGTGAAGGCTGTGTAAAGCTGTTCAGCACATTAACTGGGAAAAAGATGATCAATGCACCAAAAAATGAACCAGTCTGCAAAGCAATTCCTGCCAATCGAAGATGACGTTCACCTTTCTCTTGCATCCAAGTTGAGATGACGACTTTTGTGTAGGTTACCAAGGCAACACTAATTACACTGACGGTGATCTGTAAAATCATAAAATGTTGTTAAAACTTTTAAAACACGTGGCAAATAAAGTTATAAACATTTCAATAGATCATTTTCATCTGACATCATGGTGGCCATATTACTGTTCCAAAACAATGAAATGGTGGCCATATTGGTGTGCCATCTTTATCCTAATAAAATTCAGCTCTATTCTTATTCAAATATTTTGTATTGTTTCATATAAAAAATAAATTATAAAAACATAAATCATAACAATAAAGAAATTACACCAAAAAATTTTAAAAAGTGCCACAAAAATATCAGTTTTTTCATCATGTACATTTTTCAGAAGTGATTTGCACCAGGGGTGTCGGAGCAACACTAAAAGTGGGGGGTGGCCCAAAATTTTTAGGGGGGTCCAGCGGCATGCTCCCCTGGGAAATTTTGAAATATAGTCTCTGAAATGCCATTTCCTGCACTTTAGGACAAGGATTTACAGAATTCTAAAGGTCCAAAAACATCACAAAATACTCAAAAGACGACACTTTTCCAGACGTTGAAAGAAGTGATTTTGTTAATCATAACTGTATTACTGGCCTTATTTATTACTGGTCTTGTTAAAAAGTGGGGGAGCCCAAACCTATTCTGGCCCCCCCACCAAAAAAAGTGCCCCCCCCCCCTTCCAACACCCCTGTTTGCACCAGATGAAATTACACTGTGCCCAGGTGTTCTTTCCAGACTTGTTGATGATTTTCCCATACAAAGTAAATTAATCCCCAGAACTTCAAAACAAAGAATGAGATGAACTTAAAAAACAGCCTGGAGGGCTCTGAGTCACATTAGCACAGCATTTTTTGATACAAGGACCTTCTTGACTTTCTCACATTTAAAATTAACATGACCCAGTGGTACTTTTGTGGGAGTTCGATTAGATATCTTGGCCTATCCAATGGATTGAACTCCTGGTGACCTTCCTAGGTGTTATAATTTTTAATTAATAAAATTTGACAGATGATAGCTGATAATTGAACAATCAACACCATGTTTAAAAAGTATTGTCTTGGGAATTGATAAATTATGTAACAGGCCAGAAAATATTACTGTATACCTATGCTTTTGCCAAGCGATAGATACTTACAATAATGGAAGCTCCGATATTGTCTTCTGCTAGAGGTGGGGTGGTACTCAATGTAGCTGCACACAGGATGTATCCAACCAAACTTGTATAGACAAGAGTTGATAAACCCACGAACAAAATAGATTTAGTCGGCAGCCAATAAAACAATAAACTAGCCAACGGGTTAGCGATGTTTGATAAAGTCAGTGTTAGATGATAAATTTTGTAGCCGTACGGAATACATGCGAATGATTGAATAGAAGGCACAACACCATTGCTTAAGGCATGAATCCACATTTGAACGGAGAGCAAAAAAGCAACATGAAACCGATGGTCGATATGTCGACAATCCCCCATCTCCGAATTGTCGTCGTTTTCATCAGCGTTCGGTCGGCTTTCGTCCAGGTTACTCATTTCGAATTCCTGACTACGATCGAGAGCCATTGCCTCTCTGGGAATACCGTTTCCTTGCGGTTGCGAGTTTAGCAAGCGTTCACGTTTCACAAACGACAACGAGTTTATAGCAAAGAATGCCAGCAACGAAACCATCATCATGAACATCAAACCAAAGAAAAATCCATTCACGCCAAAATTTAAGTCCGATTCCCAAGAATTACTAGAAGAACTGCTATTTAAGGTGTTGTTCTGCCAGCAAGTGCCTCCGTCGGTATTTATTCCTTGAGCGATTGCAAGCAAGCTAGGAAGAAGAGCACTTAGACCGCCTCCAACAAACAAAGCGCTCATGTAATCTTTCGGAAAAGCGGCCATGAATGGCAAGAAAGTAACAGAGGAAGTACAATCGACAGTTGAAACGAAGAAAATCAAAGCAATGAGCGCTATACTGTGCTCGTTGCCTGCGATATAACCAGTTTTTTTCCATACAAAACCCAGCAAAGCACAAGCAATTATACCAACCACTAATATACCGTAAATAACGCTGACATCTCGGAACTTCCCAGGGAAGATGCCATTGATAATTGTGTGTAAAATAGGTCCAATGTTGGCGATTTGAATAACGACGGCAATTATCGAAGGCAGTTTCCAAAACTCAGGTGCGTGTTGAACTAACAAAGGAAGTTCAACCCAAACACCATTGACTGCTACCCATGAACCGAGGCCGAATAACACCACAAGAATATACGTAGGCCAAGAAATGTCACTCCGCCGGCAAAATTTTCGCTTTATTTTCACCAAAAGATCTTCCATTCTTGACAGAAATAACAGGAGTCGACGTGGGGAGTATACCTAAGGTCTTCAGGCTTCTAATCTTTCTCAAAAATGTTAATCTTTGGGCTCATAATGGCAAAGTCCTTGCTTTGTGATTTATACAAGTCGACATTTTGTCAGCTTATGAACTTTGATCTGATTGGTCAATATTGCTATATTATCAACTTTTTAGCCAATCACAACGCGCGATTAGATCTCTTGTACAAATATCATAATCCTTTCAGTTCATGTCACGCAACTCTACTGTTGAATACTGTTGTATATTCTTTGTATTTTCGTTGTATTTCTGTACAAATGAGTATTGTTCCGTTGTTTCAAAATAGGGTAAGACAAATAAGCGTTTCTTTGTTTTGTTAAAAATTCAATAATGTGCGAAGATCATATATCTTTAATAATTTTTAAATGGTTGGTGCAAACTCTTATCAAAGCTTCATATCACAAGTGGGCATGAGCCAGATACAAACTATATTTGTACGAAATAGGGAACTTGGGAAGATGTAAGCTAAGGCAGTGTCGCATAATTCGTTTACTTCACATGAATTAAATTACAGATTAAAAAATAAAAAAAAAAAGGATTAGGTAATTATAAGCCTAAACTTGTGGCAAAAAAACAACGCGTTGGGACCCACGCGCAGCGTGCGAAGACAACATGAATGATAGTACACAGCGCAATGCCGTACAACACAGTCTTGTCTCGCCCAACGCACCATGGATAATGCCCAGTAAGACAAGGGGTACACCAAGTGATGCTGAGAAACACAGCGAGAACACAGTATGACAAAACAAACGACGGTCCGTGACGTCCTTCGTCTTCTCTGTGCCAGTTCACTGATAAGTCGCAGGATTATGACCTCGCTTAGTACGGGGTGTAGGATTAACGTCGCCACTGGAACTGAACGAAATCTCAGAACACGGGAAAGGTGGTGAACTGCTGAGATTTAGTTTTGCCGTGACAAATTACTGACGTTTTTCGTTATCAAACTAATCTCAGCAGTTTTAGCAACTTTTACTCTACGTTTTCATATTGTTTCAGGTAATGAGACCATTGTTTTCTGCTCCCCTGAGGACTGAGAACAATGTAAAAACGCTATGAAAACGCACACATGTGGACTTGTTGTCTGAGGCGATGTCCACACGTATGCGTTTTCATAGTGTTATATTGTTCTTGGTCCTCAGGGGGAGCAGAAAACAATATAATGGGTCTCATTACCTGAAACAATATGAAGACGCTAGCTAGAAAACGTATACGTGTGGACGTGGCCTAAGGCTATGTGCACACGGTAACGTTTTCGAGCGTTTTTGTATGGTTTACTGTTCTCAAGGGAATCGAGAACAATCAGCTATTACTTGAAACAATACGACAACGCTCGGAAACGTTACCGTGTGTACGCAGTCTAAGGCTATGTGGACACGGTAACGTTTCCGAGCGTTTTCGTATTGTTTCACGTAATGAGCGGATTGTTCTCGATTCCCTTGAGAACAGTAAACAATATGAAAACGCTCGGAAACGTTACCGTGTGCACAAGAGCTTTTGAAATACGCTTTTTTGTTTAAAAAATCCAATATATCAGCTTTTTTTACTAGCTTGGTTAGGTAATATGTGCCTTGACAAATAGACTCCTCCCGTCCTTTTATCTTTCCCCCACAACCTCCTGCTTGCTCGTCGAAACGCAGGTGAAAATTCACAGCGTCCGGCATTCCAATTTAATAGGTCAAGATAGCGTATGGTAGACTATCTCCAGAGTATACAGTAATTATACCTTAATGGGGTACTGATCAAGCGTTATCTTCCTCCATATAAATAAAAAACATTTGTTGCACACAGCTGCCGAGTTGCGTCTAGATTATAAATATTTGATTTTGCTAATAAACATTTAGCTTTGCCATTGTCTGGCAATTTCATTGCAATTAAGAACGCTAATGAGCATCGATTCGAGAAAATTTACACACAAGTGTAATTGAAACTCAACTGTGCGAATTACGACCGCGATAACCAAAACAAACAGCCAAGGAAACAAGAAAAAAAAAGTCTTGGGTGGAAAACATTACCAGTGTATAAACAAATTTTTAAATATTCTACAGTATGTTGCGCAAGCTTTCAATGTTAATATGTCAATATTTATACATAAATTCCTTCAAACGAGAACGCATCGCAAGTTGGCAGTCACGAATTTCTGTGGCGGTCGTTCGAACACCCAAATTAACAAAATAAAGGTTTCATGAGTGTTTTAAACATGTTTAAACGGCTGGCGTGTTGGCGTGACTGCCAACTTGCGATAACTTGCGTTCTCGTTTGATTAGGGCTTTTTAGTTTGGAACCTTTCCTTTCCTTTTAATACGGTTATTTCTGCCTTAGTCTAGACTAGTATGCTTGACAGTTAATCTAAAATGTTCTCGCTACAGGACCATCCCTCATTGGTCGAGTGTTACTGGAGGAAACTGGAGTAACGGGAAGAAACTTGTGGTGTTTCGTGGAGTCTTGACTGCGAGCCGTCCCTCCATTTTTTCCTCAAACGAAGGAAAATGAAGGGACGGCTCGCAGTCTAAGGAATTTTAATCTGATAACTGCATCATTAAGTGCAGACTGGATTTTGACTGACGATGTATGTTCAAGTGTTTTCCCATTAGGGCTAGACTGTCTCGTAATTCGAGTGCAGTTTGCATGGAAGAAAAAACCCCATCGTGCATAGCCAGATTGTAAATAGGGACCTTAAGATCTACGACGGCAACTTCGAGGACGACGCCCTTCAAACAAAGCCATTCTTCTTTCAAAACAAAGATAACGAATAATTTTTAGTCCCAATAGTAATCTGAACACCGTCCTCGCTCTGTATACAACGCCACTCAGAGCATTTTCACGTCTTCAGGACGACGTTGACTCGCGAGGTGATGATAACTGTTGTCTGAGATTGCCTTAACATGGACACTGCAACGGTTTTAACACTTTGAAAATTATAAAACAAGCTTCAAGTATTGAATACAGTAGTCAGTTAACCGTGACTTCTTTTTAATGCTAAAATTTGAATTGCTTCTAACCGCCGTCGTCGTCCTAGCGTCTTAAGGTCCCTAATATGTCGTATATATTGTAAAAAAGAGTTCTTGCAGAGATCAAAGGTTTTTGTCAATAAGAATGAAATTCATTCTCTGACAAGTAAGTTTATTTGCATCTGATCTTGGCAAGCGTGGCAATCATGTCGCAATTTTAACGGTACACTATAAAACACATAAAAACGCTCAAGTTGTAACAAGCTTGTTGAAGGTGAGGTAATACGAGCAACATTTTTCTTCAACTTTCAACGCAACTTTGTTGCAAAAGCATTGTTGCACGTATTACCACTCACCTTAAAGTGTCTATGAAGTGAAAAATACGTTGGCATTTTTGTTGTTTTATTGTATAGAGGAGGAGCACTCACTGAAAATTTCAAGAGAATCTGATGCGTAGTTTTCGCGCTATCAACTCTCAAAAGTTGCCGTGGATAGTTTGTTTTATACATAAAAACAATAGATTTCACTATTAATGATCCATCTGCGTACGTCATAAGTCCATTAAGCATTGTTTCCGAAAGCCCAACTTTTCTCCAAGAACGAACTAGCCATGGCAAACTTTGAGAGTTAATAATAGCGCGAAAACTACGCATCAGATTCTCTTGAAATTTTCAGTGAGTGCTCCTGCCATGTTCCTCTGTGCAATAAAATAACAAAAATGCCAGCGAATTTTTCATTTCATAGACACTTTAAACATTCTCACGCAACAATGATTTTGTTGCAAGTTGAAAATTTTTTTTGTAAAAAGTAGACTCCAGTTGTTACTTGCTGTGCAGCATGCTGTTTCAAGTGGTTTCAACTTGCAACAAAATCATTGTTGCACAACAATCTTTAAGGTAGGTGGTAATAACTAATACGAGCAATTTAGGGGTGCACCGGATAGTGATTTTTACTATCCGGCCGGATACCGGATTTGCCGGATATCTGAAAAAAATCCGGCCGGATAATCCGGCCGGATACCGGATATTTTATCAATTTGAATACTTGACATATATAATATATACTGTATATATTAAGATTAGATGCACAAATGAATAAAGTTTCAAAACCAGAACACCTTATAATAGATATGGTTAATACAATTTCTACAAAGACATAGTTAACAATTCAACTTGTAAATAATGGAAAACTGCAACTGTATTTCACCGAATCGAGAAGGCATATATGGAGGACTGGGACTTAAACTTTTTCCTTTTTTGACTGATTGACTCTGGCGTTTCTCTGGCAAATATTTTGGTAAGAAGGTAAGAACTAAGAAGTAAATGTTAAGAAACTTTTATTTATACATCACAATGGCCGAAAGTTCTGACTTTGAATAGCTGATGACGTGATGTAAATATTGAACAGGTTACAATCAACTTTATTGGTGCGAAGTTTGGGATGTTTTAGTTACTAAATGTCATTAGTCATTTATATTAAGTACTTACCGCAAATTAGCTTTATTTGCAAATTGAAATCATCTGTTTGTTTGAGATTATGGTTAACCATATTACCACCACAAACAATATTTAAACAGTAAATAAATCAGATTGTTGTTTTGTTGTATTAATGTCTATTTTTTAGTATTTTTTATGTTTCAATTAACGGAAATTTAGTACACTTCAGGAAAAACAAATTATCCGGTATCCGGCCGGATAATAGTAAATATCCGGCCGGACACTGGATAGTACGATTTTATCACTATCCGGCCGGATACTATATCCGGTGCACCCCTAACAAGCATGTCACAGATTGTTCCAACAACTTGCTGTGGCATTGTTTGTAAATTGTAACAAGTTGTTACACCTTGTTACAATTGTGATGCCATCTTGTAACAACTTTGTTAACTTGTTACAAGATTGAAAATACTGTAAAAACTGTAAACAAGCTTAATTGTAACAACGCTATTCTCACAATCTTGTTGACAAGCTGTGAGATTTTTATGCGAGTAGACGAGTAGTTGATTTTTAATTTCTAGTTAGGTGTGGTTAGTCGTCCTCTAGTCGCCTCCCTTGACCCCACTGGTGACGTCCACCTCCCCCGTCTCCATTATCCGCTGCTTGACGACTCGCAGGCGGCATACCGAAACCGCTGACGCCACCTCGGCGATTAGGAAGTAACTTGTACCTATACGTAGAAGAGACGGCAGAAAAAAGATTAAGAAATCCGTAATAATTCCTTCTCACACAGCAGTGAATATTTTAAATACAAATAATTTTGTATTTTTTTAAATACAAATAAATTTGTATTTTTTTAAATACAAATAAATTTGTATTTTTTAAAATACAAATAAATTTGTATTTTCTTGAAAAAAAGGGGCCCTTTGCAGAAACACAGTGTTTAACCCATTCCTGCCTGAGCTAGCCAAAAACGTTCCCTTTACAGTTTTACTCTATCTGCCCACAGGAGCCCATCTCGGAAAAGTGTGTGGGCACCTGTGGTGGACTTGAAAGACATGCGGGGGACAGTCTGTGGCAGGGGATTTAAAAAAATGAAAACCGGTTGCCAGAAGTGGCCACAACCAAGTGTGCCAGTCCCCGCACATCTTTCGAGTCTGCCACAGGGTGCCCATGCACTTTTCCAAGATGGGCGCAATGGGTTAATGACTTTGCTGACTGAATATACATGTGCAGTGTGCTGGTAGAGACACTGACACTGAAGTGTGATAGCCTTAAATTATAGATTGTTTGGAAACCATCTTGGTTGATTTCCAGTTCATTTCCAAAATCTGTTCAAGTCTTTGGCACTTCAGCAACCAAAACATCAACCAAGATGGTGGATGTGATGTCATGATCAAACAATCTAACTGAGTAAACATTATATACATACAGAAAACTTGGAGTGCTGATAAATCTTGCTCCACCAAAGTCTTGTGGGTATTTGAACATGAGGAAAAAGAAAAGATGTCCAACAAAGATCCCAATAAGCTCCATCATTCCACTAAGATAAAACACAACAATATTAACACACAATGGTGTATAGACTTACTTAGGTTTAACAAACTTTGAAGACTTACCCACCACCGACAACCATGTTAAAAACTGCAAGAACCCAGGGCAGGTACATTGCCTAGTAAGCAGAAAATATTAGTTGGAAAGTAGATATTGACAGAGAAATGAAACTTGGAATAGATCAGTACCTTGAACTGCATACCAAACCAAAATTGAACTACCATATCTCGATTGATCTGACACCAAATGTACAACACACTTAACACAAGAGGATCCATGAGGAACTAGAGAGATATCAACATCTAATGAGTCACATATGTAAGATTAAGAAAGAATTTGATGATATGATGTCACTAATCAATATTAATGACATCACTGATGATGATGATGTCACTGATGATGATGCCACTGATAATGATGTCACTGATGATGATGTCACTGATGATGATGTCACTGATGATGATGACATCACTGATGATGATGATGTCACTGATGATGATGATGTCATTGACGATGATGCCACTGATGATGATGTCACTGATGATGATGTCACTGATGATGATGATGCCACTGATAATGATGTCACTGATGATGATGTCACTGATGATGATGATGCACTGATGATGATGTCACTGATGATGATGATGATGTCACTGATGATGATGTCACTGATGATGATGATGTCACTGATGATGATGATGCCACTGATGATGATGCCACTAACTAATGATGATGTCACTAACTAATGATGATGTCACTAACTAATGATGATGACACTAACTGATAATGTCACTAACTAATGATGATGACACTAACTGATGATGTCACTAACTAATGATGATGACACTAACTGATGATGATGTCACTAATTGATGATGATGTCATTGATGATGATGTCACTAACTGATGATGACATCACAAACTCAGGAAAAATGCAACTACAGTAAATACTTACAAAAAGATTAGCAAGGAAGCCAATTATCTGTCAAGACATCAGTCAAGGAATAAATATTTAGTTTCTCACTGGCTGAAGTATGAAAGAAGTGAGAAACAGTTTTCTCACACTGGGTAGTGCTATGCCCTTATATGCCTGCACCTCAGCGATATAGTACCTTTTGTCTTTTTGCCACCAGTGTGGTAGTTGATAGCCCACTCTCCCACCCCAGCAGCAAAAGACACGAGTGCTACATTATTATGTATTACAGTTGAAATTGATGTATTGTATATTTTGTTATAATTATGTTAATAAAGGTACTGCTGCACTTGCAGTGGCAGACTTACACGGCAACCCAGCATAAGAATATATGCCTCAACTCAACACTCAAAAACATGACTTAATTCATGTCAACTTGTGACTCAACTGGATGACTTGTTACAACACTGGTGTTGCAGATTTACTGTCATTAAGAAACCATTGAGACATCAAGTGAATAAAAGGATACAATCAAAATAACAGAGTTGAATAAAAGCATAAATAAATGGTCAGCAGGTCTACCATCAAATAAACCTAGTCACAAAATAAGAAATTTCATGTGGAAACCTAATATATAACCAAGTCTGTAACAGCAACATGACTACAACTTATCACAAAGTCGATGTCAAATGAATATACTGTAACAACAAAAGTATTATTTGTACCTGTCTCTAGTCGTGTTGAATAACTATACAGAAAATACAAGTTAATTAAATAATGAAAGCCAGTCTGCGGAGTGAGAGGATAGAAGACCACACACGTAAATAATCTCCAGATCTAGAAGAATAGAATGACACACTTTATCAACCCTTTCCCTTCTAGATTGTGCGCATCCCACAACCTTCCCTAGTAACTGTGGTCTATAAAGATTCAAGACTACATATTACTGTAGGGATGTAGTGGTTGGTTGAGGTTCAAGGATGGGAACATCCCCCCCCCCCCCCCCTCATGTAACATTAGTTTACATTGGGGATATAACAGACATTCGGTGGACGTTTGTCAAGCTCGATTTCTGAGACCCCAGAAAGGGTTCAAACCTGCAACCTTCTAATGACTGGATATCTACAATGGCTTGTTAACTCATTGCTGCCTATGATGTCTGCGGGTTCTCCTTTTGATTAATGAAGTTTCATTCCTAATCAGATGACCTCTTATAATTTTACTCTGGTTATAAACACCAGATGGTTTTACTTGTCAAAGAGGGAGGCTGTATAGAGGCAGGAATGGGGGTCAGTGGGTTAAAGAAACCCGGAAATATATATAGCTAACCAGCCTGCGAGTCACGTTGCCTTGAGCCAAGCCAGCTATTTTCATTTCAATTTTTGCAAGCTACTAACCAAACTTAAAGATATCTCTTTCACAAAAACAAACCCCGACTCACTCACCTGAAACTTATAAGCAACAAATTCAAAAGAGAGGAACATGTACATAATGTTTAACAAACCAAACCGTCCAAGGAGAGTGAAAACAATGGACAAGGAGAACCACCATCTTGTCACAATTGGTATGCCCCGAAACCAATCTCCCAGATCATTTTCAGCCGGCATACTCACACGAGTACTCCTCTTAGACAAGTAGACGACAAATTACAAAAGATAACAAAAGAAAACCGCCTTTATAGAGGTTATTTCGACATAAATGCCATACCGACGTGGCTCCTTCGGATTGTCTAAAATTGTTTTTGTCTGCACGCTCGAACAGAAACATGGGAAAATTTGCTTGCCCCAGTCCACCCCGCGTAAGGTAGATCAGTGTTTATTTGTGCCTATCTTGTAATCTTAAATCTTTGGGTTCTCCGGAGCAAAATTGCAATATATCTTAAGGCTAGTTTCCACTCAGGAAAATTATCCACAGGATCGGAACGGACAGGGAAGTTTTCTATAGACGTGATTCTATAGACCACTTTCATAAAGGCCACCAACTTCAATTAAAGAGATAGGTTTTAACACTTTGAGGCCTGGACCTCTCCTTGTGCTGAATAAAATCGTCTGGGGTTAGCCAGAATAAACCCGCAGAGGAATAAACCTTAAAGACTCGTCGTCAGGCTTCAATATATCAAAATAAAAATTCTTTAGAATTGCAGACACACAAACGAGGCCAGAAAGGCTTATTAAGATGCACATAAAAGATTCAAATTAATCGCTATTATGAAAGTGGTGTATTGTAAAAACTTAATTTCCTAGTTAGCTATGACAGCGAAAAAGTCCATAAAAATGACATTTTGGAACGTCAAAATATACTGCAATTTTGCTCACGAGAACCTAAACATTATGAATATGTAAAATCTGCATAGGTACGTGAGATTGCATGCACTTTAAAATAACGTCAAACACCCTTCAAACACCCTTTATCAAAAAATACATATACACAAAGCTGTTTTATTATTTAACTAACTAAAATAGAAGAAAAGGAAAAACTGAATTGTCTATAAAACTGAACTATAAGATTCGGTCTTTTTTCATAGAAATTATTTATGAGAATAAACTAAGAATATAGTCATACATCGTTCTTATTTATATATTTCTTGTCTTATTTTACATCTTTTTTTGTTTCTACGTAAGCTGAGGAAATAAAAGGGTCAAATTCTGTGGATAAACTAGTGTATTAACAGCCGAAATAGCTCCCGACATAGTCAATTGAGATATGGTCTGGAAACTCAGCTAAAGTCTTTGGTCTATCTTTTTGTTCGCCTTTATGCATTTTTGTGCACGGTGCACGGTCACTGAACACATTGTATTTTAGTATAATGAACGAATTGTCCAATAGCAACGTTTCAGTTCAATCACTCAACCGTGCTATTTAAATATTAATAAACCTAAAACAAAGGTTGTGCACGGTGTAAGGTACGGTTCAACATAAAATCACAGCTCATGCATTATAGGAGCTTTGAAGTTTGCCGAGTTTCCAGACCATATCTCGATTGACTATGCTCCCGACGATTCTTTCAAAGCCGGTTTTCCACTAGGCGACTTTTTTCGCGCGAAGCGACTTTCTTTTGTTCGAATTCAATGGATTTTTGATTAGTTCCAGCTCAGAGCTCATGAGACAAAAGAAAAAGTCGCTTCGCGCGAATAAAGTCGCCTAGTGGAAAACCGGCTTTAAGTCCACGTTTACATGGTACCGGACGGAACCGGTCTCGAATTAGTACGCTTCCGCCTGTTTACACGACGAAATAAGACGAATTCGAGACCGGTCTCGAATTCGTCAGGCACCGTGTAAACGTAGCCTAATTCAGTATCCCGTAGTAATTTCTGAGTTTGTTTTCGCATTGTTTTCGGTCAGTGTTTGTTATTTATCACAGTCCTATAAAAGTAGATCGTCCTGCAGGGTTGTGAATTGGGATTGGAAATGGCTTTGAAATGCACCATTCGTACCAAATCTTTGTTCTCGAAACTTTTCGCCAACAATGGACTCTGAGAGAAGAATCTTCCTTTAGGTATATCGGGCTCTAAGAAAAGAAAACCAAATAAAACAATGAAGAGAAAATATAATTAACTTTATAAATAACCTTATATATAATACTTTATAAATAACCTAATAACGCTTCGAAGTGAACTGGAAAAGAACCTTTATAAACACGAGCGAGCATTATCTATTTTTTTAAAATTATGAGAGGTTTACCTGAAGTGGGAAGAATATCGGAAACCAACTAAACATGCCATCGGAGTGATCTGCCGGAACGATACCTGAAATACAATTGAAAAACTTACTAACTGTACATGCGTTTAATTATGAGCTATAGAAACAAGCTTGGGAATTGTAGTTTTCGCATCAAAATAAACAATGTGCTTACTCAAGAATAAATCGTTGTAGAGAACAGTTCGAAAGAAACCAGCGAATCCATGAATTAAGCAATTGTTCTGAATCTCAAAGTCAATCGACACAGAACGACTATTATCAATGGGTACGTCTGCAGTGATAAATACAAAAAAAACCAACAAAAAAACGACATTTATTAGACATCAATTTCCTAGTGTAAATAAAAGAAAATGAAAGCGCATTTTAAAGTAAATAAAGGTAAATGAGAATTCAGCTATTGTTTATTTATTTTCCCGCCAGTATCTTTTGTTATTATACCTCTGTTGGGATGTGTGAAATGAAAACAAGGTTGAGGTTCGGCAACAATATCCACGTTGGACAATCTCACGACGTAAGGTGTTTCAAATGGAGCCTGGAAAACTACAAGACTTAATCAAAATGAACATCACAATAATATTGATAACTACTGTAGTTAACACTTCTGCGGTGTACGGCAAGAAATAATTAATTCTTTGAACGTTTTCATGGCGATAAAGTAATATAAATAAGTTTTGTGGAAACACCACGTAAAATATTTCTTTGAAAATTTTTTTTTTTCTGATGAAGGCCTGAGTCAACAGGCTGAAAGCTTAGCAAAGAAATATTTTACGTGGTGTTTCCACAAAACTGGGCCCACAGGGCCCACGGTAATTGGCGATTGCTGTTGTGGTGTCCCTGCCATTTTTCTTTCTAGGGTAGTTTTGTAGGTTTTCTTTTTGTATTTGTAATGTACATTTTTTCTTTGGCGAATTTAATAAATCAAAATCAAAAATCAACTTATTTATAAGAAATAATTAATTAAAACTGTTTACTTAGATCTCAACAGCTACGTTCACATCAACATTCTACATCTACACCGACTGTACACATCCTCTACATATTTACATACATGCCCACAGTTACGCTTACATCACACATGCAGTGATCACACCTACGTCACACCTACATCACACCTACGTCACACCTACGTCACCTACGTCACACCTACATCACCTCTACATCACACCTACGTCACACCTACGTCACACCTACATCACATCTACATCACCTACATCACACCTACGTCACACCTACGTCACGCCTACATCACACCTACGTCACACCTACATCACAGCTACGTCACATCTACATCACACCTACATCACACCTACATCACACCTACATCACACCTACATCACACCTACGTCACACCTACGTCCCACCTACGTCACACCTACATCACACCTACATCACACCTACATCACAGCTACGTCACACCTACATCACAGCTACGTCACACCTACATCACACCTACATCACAGCTACGTCACACCTACATCACACCTACATCACAGCTACGTCACACCTACATCACATCTACATCACAGCTACGTCACAGCTACGTCACAGCTACGTCACACCTACATCACACCTACATCACAGCTACATCACACCTACATCACACCTACATCACAGCTACGTCACACCTACGTCACACCTACATCACACCTACATCACACCTACGTCACACCTACATCATCACACCTACGTTACACCTTCGTATTAGAGAGGGAAAGTATGTATGTTATGGGAGAAATGAACCATTCAGGGGACCAAGGGTGACTATTTCTAGTTTCTCTTTACGTCTCATTGTGTTTCTTCGTCCGCGCAATCTTCCAAGCATACCTGTGGTCCTTTGTTTGGCTCTCTGCATTGTGATACTTCATAGTGAAGTTTAGCTGACGACAGAGGCGCTAAATATGAGGTATATGACATAGGGATTGAAATACCATCGTCTGTAAAAAGACAGATTGACATTCACGTTTCCTGATGAATTCGTCATTAGCGTAACTCCACTGAAAAGTACACAAACATTAGTGTCGTATTCATGACTGACTTGAGCGGGATTTGAACTCGCACCTTCGCCGGTCCGCCGCTCCACCTGTTGAAATATCGAGCCGCACAGGGTAAACGGTAATCCGTGAGGAAGTGCAGTGTTTCAATTCTATTACAGAACCACGAAGGTGGAAGTCAGCCGAATTTTTTGGTTGACTTTAGCAGTGTAAGAAATCATGAAAAATGTTCTGATGTTTGTCTGAGGATGATTCCGTAACATTATTAGTGTCGTACCTTTCAAGTATCGCTGAGCACCATCTAAGCACTCAGGCGATAGTTCATTGTCTCCAAATGAACCAAGCAATTCACTGACCAGTATGTCAGCCTTGGGGAAAAACAAAAAGCAAAGTGAAAAGGTGGTACACCACCGAGAATAGTTTTGATAACAAAACACTGACCTTTGAACGGAACCCTTACTCTTTGACGAAGGGGTCGCTCAAAACGTCAGTATTTCGTTTTATTATATGGCCAGGCGGTCCCTCTGAAAAATGGAGCATTCTGATTGGTTCCTGAGCGGTCGGAAACCAGCAGTACGGACCGCTCAGACTCTTCATGAGTGATAACGAAGCTGAATAAACGTTTATTTTGAGCTCTTTTAAGCCACAGTAAGTAGAAAACGATTTCGTTCTTTCTTTCTCTGTATTTAGCAAATAAAAAGCTTGAGAAGCCTTTTCAAGCTGGCTCTGTAGGTTTAAATTCATAATTTACTGGCCTCGTTGTTCAAATGATGTAAACAGCTAAAATTTTACGGCTCTTTTTGTTTTATGGCCATTATAATAAATAACTTATTGACCGAGCTTGTTCGGTCCGCACAGAAGGATATTGCCCTCGTTCTTTTTTCGCTTCGGCCCGGTCCATACAAGCAAAAAAAGAACTCGACCAATATCCTTCTGTACGGACCTCACGCTCGGTCAATAACATATATATACTAAAAAAATCACTGCCTACGCGGCCCTATACTTTTTACATTTTCAGAAATTATTTTCAGTTGGAAAAGCGGTCAGTTCAAAACAGAGACTATTCCTTGTTTAAATATTCACCTTTTCTGGTGCAACCCAGTCTCTCATATCTGATGACACAACTATGACCTTTTCACCCCACTCTTCTTGTTTCAGCGTCAGTAACCTGCCACGAGATTAGAAATGTATTTTAAAAATTAATAGCCCAACGCCACGTAAGGCACCGCAATAACGTTTCATAATAGCATGCTATAAAACAATCTTTATTTTTTAATGATGCTTTCAAGGTACATCAGTAGCAGTGGAAGTTTATGTGTAGTTCAAATAAACAATTCTTAAAATTTAGTATTTCGGGCAATATACAAAATTAGACATACGTCACTACAGCATTGGGATTCTTTTCGACAGCGTAAACTTTAATTGCACGGCCACACGCCTGGCTGGCGGCAAAAGATGCTCGAACTAATGGTCCTCGGCCAGCACCAACGACCATCAAAACACTAGGTTAATAAAAAGTGGTGAATTGTATTTGACTGACTGTGTGGTACTAAAGTATATTATTACTGTGTTCATGGTTATCAAAATCAGTAAATGATCATCATCACTACCATCATCATCATCATCATTATCACAACCATCACTACTACCACCATCATGACCATCACCACAATCACCTTCACCATCATTACCACCACCACTATTATCACCTTCACTCATCACCTTCACCATCATTACCACCTGGCACCATTATCATCTTCCTCATCACCATCATCACCCCCATCACCATCATTACCACCACCACCACCATTATCACCTTCCTCATTACCATTATCACCACCACCTTCACCATCATTACCACCACCACCACCATTATCACCTTCCTCATCACCATCATCACCACCATCACCATCACCATCATTACCACCACCACCATTATCACCTTCCTCATCACCATCATCACCACCATCACCTTCACCATCATTACCACCAACACCACCATTCTCACCTTCCTCATCACCATTATCACCACCACCTTCAACATCATTACCACCACCACAACTATCACCTTCCTCATCACCACCAACACCATCACCTTACCAATTCCACCTCCACCATCATCACCACCACCATCACTATCATCACCACAATGATCACCATCACCACCATTACCATTACCACCACCATCATTACCTTCACCATCATCTTACCAATTACCACCTCCACCATCATCACCACCACCATTCACTATCATCACCATCACCACCATTACCATCACCACCACCATTACCATACCACCATCATCATTACCTTCACCATCATCAATACCATCATAATTTCTATAATATTTACCATCACCATGATTATCAATATCATTCCAATCATAAATCATTGACAGAAAACAGTTTATTCCATTCTAATCACACTTACGTGACAGCAGAGCCTTTTCTATCTTCAGGAACTCTGTCTACCAAAGCCTGACGCACTGCCTTCAGAAAACAATACACAAAAGAATTCAGAAAGTTTCATGTTGTACTAAAATAAAAATTAGCTTTTGCTTAATAAAACTGTTTTTACCTCTTGATATTGGCTGTATTTCACTGGGTCCTTCTCAAATACTTCATAAGTTTGTGACTCAAGATTATCCATAAGTGGCTAGATGCAAACAGACAAAGAAAAACTTCTAAACAAACACTTATTAAATCAAGGTTAAAAAGTCAAACCAAACCTGTGGTGTTGGTACCTGTAATGGACACTGTAAATAGTCTTCATAACCTTTTGAGAACTGACTGTAACAATCTAAAGTAGGTCGAGTCTGAAGAGAAGCACAATACAACTTAACTGTAGCATAATTATCAGAAATGTTAATTCTCAGTGGCAAAATTTTAAACTAGTCAGCGCCATTAATTCATGCTTATCAAAATTGTGTGAAAAAATTATCAAATCCACTAAAAAGAATATTTTATGTTTTTTGTAATTTTAAAGTGCTAATGCAGCAAAATTTCACCCCAATTTTTTTTATGATTGCATTTGAAAGAACACTTGAAATGACAACGTAACATCTTTTGCAGAATTTCATTTCCTTGCTTCATTCTTGAGATATTCAGGTTTGTTTGATATGCAAATGTCATACTTATGACATCACATTGCATAATGACTTTTTAGAAAAGTATGATTTTCTTTGAGAGTGCTTATCAAAAGTACTTAATAAAAATTTGCACTTGCATGTACATGTATGTAGCCATGACTGGTCACTAAATGTGTGTAGCTGGATGTAAAATATTTGGACTATCCTAAAATTGATGCTATTTCAAAAAGTCATTATGCAGTGTGATGTCATAAGTATGACATTTGCATATCAAACAAACCAAAATATCTCCAGAATGAAGAAAGGAAACGAAATTCTATGAAAGATGTTAATTTGTCATTTTAAGTGTTCTTTCAAATGTAATCATAAAAAAACTGGGGTGAAATTTCGTTGCATTGGCACTTTAATGTTACAAACCATATAGAGATGGTCCAGATATTGGTAGTATGCTGCCATGCTTTTGTCAAGCATTTTGTTAGATCCAGAGATGACAAACTGAACATTGAACTAAAGATATTGATAAAGAATCATGTTTGAGAAATGTTGAATCCAAAACATCTTAAACTTGAATTTTTTTCCTACCTTGAAAAGTTGCCGAATAAACTGTTGGTGAGGTCTAGGTAATACAGGATATCCTAAAAAAATATCATAAACAATACCTTTTTTAAGTTTCATGCTCGGTGCAGTGCAGTACAGTAGAGTAGAGTACAGTACAGTACAGTACAGTTAACAAATGACAAACATGAGCCTACATGTACCTTTCTTATTTATAAGAAATATTTTTGTTGGTAAGATCATGGTTCTTACTGGTTCACCAAGCCATCGCTTCATTTCAACTGGCTTGGGCAATTCTTTGGACACCTCTAAAGCTATTGTTCATGCAAAGGGGAAAAAACAGGAGGTTACATACATACCATTTACAGTACAAGATGTCTGGATCAACCAAAATACTTACCCAGTCCAACTTTTCTTGTATTGTGGCACAAAGTTCTAAAAGCATTCCACCTAAAAAGACAAGTGAACATAATATACTCAAAATAGTTTAAAATAAACTGGTCAAATATTGATGCAGATGTTAAATATTGTTACTGACCACTCCCATGGGTTGTCTTCACTGTCAGTTAACCTCTGTAAACAGAAACTTTTATTAACCAACCATTTTTTTTATTTTTTTTAAAAATTAAAATTTTTGAATACTGGTGAATTTTTTCTTACTTCTTTTTTACTGTCAGTTTCAAACAATGACTCATCAATCTCACTTTTTGGAGATCTCATTGGCACACGAATCCAAAACTAAATAAAACAAAAACTATTTGAGTTTGTTTGTGCAGAAAATTTTAAAAAAGTCAATCGAGACAAGAACAGTTTAAATTTGAAGTCATATATTTCATGATCAAACCTGTTGAACATGCGAGTCAAAACAAATGCCATTGATTAGTTCAGCTAGATTAATACAATGCTGTGTTTTAAGATGAACCATAATGGCTGGTAGACCAAGGTGGACAGCATAAGCAATTTCTTGTAAGAGAGCCTAGCAAAAATAAATTGCAATTTGAATTATCATACACAGATGTACAGTGGAGCCTCGCTATAGCGCGCATCATTATAATGTGCGACTCGGTATAACGCGCGACTCGGTATAACGCGGTTTATCCTTGGACCCCAAAAATTTATCTTTGCCTGGTTATTATGATCACTAGAGAGAATTTGAATTTCTTAACAATTGCTGAGCGTCTTGAATGATCGTGACTCTGGTCGATTCAACGCAGATGACATGTCTAACTTAGCGCAAGTATTTGGTGAATCGTTTTCCGAGGTGAACGCATGGCTCAACGTTGACGAGAATGAAGCGATTTCTTCTTAAATGACAGAGGATGACATCATCAGTAGCGTAGTAGAAGAACTAGTACCAGAAAGTGACAGTGAAGATGAAGAGGAGGCAGAGCTGATCCTGTCAATGAAGTCTGTGGTGCAGAGCATAGAGACAACGCTGAAGTGGGCCGAATCGCAGGAGAACTCTGCCGCTGTAACTATTTTTCATCTTAAAAATTTGTTACATCAGGCTAAAGTCAAAGCATGAAAAAGTTGCATATTTAAATATTGGTTTTGTATGTATTTAATACTGATAGTCTGATATTCACCAGGTAATATAACAAGATGAATAACAATTAACAGAAAATGTGTGTTGATTTTATTAGACGTTATAAGGATCCAACAAAAAGTGCTTCTGGCAGTATCTAAGCTTGTTTCCAGTACTCTTTCCACAATATTGCACCAGGACCAAGTGGGAAGAGTACTGAGAACGAGATTTACCCAATAACTCGCAATAACGCGCTTCATCTATAATGCGGTCTCCACTATGGACCCCAACTACCGCGCTATAGCGAGGCTCCACTGTACTGTACAGTACAATATTATTATATTGTTGCTATTAATATCATTCTATAATTACTACTGAATATCTGTATAATGGTATAATGTAATGTTTGTATATTTCTAGTACAGTATGTACAATGTACAGTACTTGTTTACCTGTTCAGAATTCTTTTTTTCAGTTTCATCGTATGAATCGGTATTTATCCATGGAGATACTTTGCCAACAACTAAGGTGTTCCAATCTTTAAAAGTTAACAGAATGGTTAACCATTCAATTAATCATTAAATTAATAATTATTCATAGTTCTACGCAGTTTTAATAATTAAATGTTCTAAACCAGGGACGTAGCCAGGATTCTGAAAGGGGGGGAGCCAAAGTCAAAATAAATTTTTAGGGGGGTCCGGGGGCATGCCCCCCAGGAAATTTTGAAATCGAGAGTCACTGAAATGCCATTTCTTGGCTTTTGGAGAAGATTTTACAGACTCTAAAGGTTAAAAAATGTCATATAAAATACTCAAAACATGCAAACATCACATAGATACTCAAAATGCATGCTAGATTGAATACACTGTTTACAGTTTATTTCCTGACACAATGGCATATTGCATCAGTTTTGTAGTTACATGTCTGTTGTTTCATATCAAAAGGGGTACGTCCCTGTTCTAAACCCAATAAAGTAATAAGATCAAGTGTATAAAAGATATTAAATTATTTTTACAGTAAATAAATTAAATTATGATACTTGTACCTTGACTAGGAAGAAGTAAATCTGATCTTGTAAATGGTCTACTTCTTAAACACACAGGTTTTATAAACTCACGCTTAAATCTTGGGTGAGCTATTGGTAAACATATAAAGTGAAACCTAATAGAATAAACAGTTAATAAAACAGTTAACCACTCTGTGCATACTTTTTCTAACTTGGGGGGTTTTTTATTTTATTTTTTTAACTTGGTAGGGGAGAGGGGAGTGAGGTGGGGAAGTAAAGGAAAATCAGGGGGGAGAGGAGGAAAGGGAGAGAGGAGAAGGGGGAGAAGAGGTGGGAGCAGAGGAGAGAGGGAAAGGAGAGGGGAAGAGAGAGAGGGGAGAGATAAGGGAGAGTGAGGTGGAGAAGTAAAGGGAGATAAGGAGGGAGGGGGGAGGGGGAAGGGAGAGGAGAAGGGGAAGAGGGGGCAGAGGAGGGGGAGAGGAGAGGGGGGAAGAGGGGAGGAGAAGAGGGGGAGAGGGGGGGGAGAAGAGAGGGGAGAGGAGGGGGGGGGGGGAGAAGAGGGGGAAACGGAGGTGGGGTTATTAAAAAATGCCATAGAAATTTTTCCAACTACTGGGCCCATTCCTATTTATAATTGCAAGCTACTACACAACAATTTTGTGTTTTTTATAAACTACAAGTCTACAACTACAACAGCCATTTTATTTCAAATATATAAGCCTTTTCATGCAGAATGATCAGGTCTCAGATCTCTCAGAAAAGAATTGTAGTAGGACTTTACGGCTTACTTATCTGATGAACTACAGCTCAACGCTTGACCTAAATCAGGAACTGAGAAAAAATCTCTTCCACAAGATATATGAGGTGATTCAACCATTTTAAAATCTAGAGTATCGTGCTGTACTTGTATATGCCATATGCTGTCACACGTGGTTTGGAAGAATTCGAATTCGGTTTTTTGACGCGAGCACGTCGCGATATTTTTAGCGTTTATTCAATATGGCCGCTTCAGTTTTGGGCATTCGTTGCAATGTTGTGATAAGAAACTCCTTGCAACGCTTAGTCTATTGCAGTACACATGATAAGAGTGGTGGGCAGTTTGATACGAGTTTATTGGATATACTGGTGTGCCCACTTTCTAAGGAACCTTTGAGGTTTGTTCAAATTTGTGAACTTTATCAATATGCTGAATTTGACAGGCAACCGTACAACTATTTGTGACGTCACGAATTTACAAAGTTCCATTCTTCGTGAAGATTTGATTTTCAATTTTACAACTTCTTAGGGGACTGTCTCAAGCAGACTGTTTGTGTGGGCTTGTGAGGCGTGAGTCTGCTTTTTAATAGGGGGGGAGGGGGTTGCTTGTGGGGTGTGTCTGATTTTTAATATGGGGGGGGGGGGGGGGGAGGGGTTCTGCTTGTGGGTGTGTCTGCTTAATGGAGTGTGTCTGCTTGTGAGGTGTGTTGGGTTATGAGGTGTCTGTTTGGGAGGTGTGTCGACAAGCCTGTTACAAACACAACTTGTTCACAGAGTGTACTGTAAGATTTGTGCATGTGTAGTATTCTTCAGTGACCTTGTTTTAATTACTATTTCAGGTATGACAAGACAAGAAATGAGCTGATATGTGATAAACTAAAAGTTGCTTATCCAATAATCAATGGCATTCCAAACCTGATCCCAACTGATGGTCGACTTATCCAAGAAGACATCAAGTAGAAATAATCCTTTACACATTACCTTGGCACTGAAATATGTCAGAATATAAATTATTGTATTAACTAACAGAGAGCAACCAAAAAATGGCCCCTATATTTCTTTTACTCTGTCTAATGCCATGCAGCCCGCTCAACTCAAAGTAGTTTTTCCCATATACCGGTACATGTAGTTATAGCTTTAATATCAAGACATTATCTTATTGTATAATTTACAGTCAAAATGAAAATATCTTCCCACTTCTGTTTGTAGTTGGTTGTCTATTACTGTAGAATCCCGAAAGTAGCAGCCCCCCTTACTTTCGGTTTTATCCACTGTTGGGGGCTGCTACATTCAGGGGGGGTGCTACATTCAGGGGGGAGGTGCTACATACAGGGGGCCACTACTTTTGGGTGGTAAAATACATTAACATACTGTGGGAATATTCTTCTTTGTTCCTTCCTATTTACCACATTTAATATGCTTTAGTTTTTCCTTATGCCATTTCAACTCTGACTGTTATACAGCTTTGGTACGTTGATAGTTGAAACTTAACACTTTCGAGTTAATCAAGTGATGACTTGGGGGCCACTACTTACAGGGGGCTGCTACTTACGGGGGCCCACTACCTATGGGGGGGGGCACTACTTTCAGGGAGCTGCTACTTTTGGAAATTTTATAGACATCTCAAATTTGTCGCTACTTTCGGGATTCTACAGTAGCCACTACTTGAAGTGTGGGGAACATCTAGTGATAAAAGTCACCAATTCTTGATGTATACTTGTCTGTTGGTATTGATTTGAGATAAACATAATTTATGTACAGTTTTCAACAACAAAAATTCTCAGGCTTTGGTATGAATTGTTGTGTATTTCTGTAGCTGCTACTAAAGAAGAAGGGGGAAGGTATTTCCATTTTGACTAATATAATTATATCTTATTTTATAATTTATATATATATATATTTATATATATATTATATATATATTATATATATATATATATATATATATATATATATATATATATACAGTATATAGAAAAAGTTCAAAGACTCAACAGTTGTGATTAGACATTTTATTACTAGTTAGTTTCATGCCACACGCGTATGGTGTGGTACTCTTCAGATAAAATGGTCTAATGACTAAGATGTAATCATACAGATGTAATTCTCTATGTAATTACATCTTAGTCATTAGACCATTTTATCTGAAGAGTACCACACCATACGCGTGTGGCACGAAACTAACTAGTAATAAAATGTCTAATCACAACTGTTGAGTCTTTGAACTTTTTCTATAACATGCTCTGGATTTCCATTGAGCACTCTGCGAATGGTTTTATTACATCGTCTATAGTATATATATATATATATATATATATATATATATATATATATATATATATATATATATATATATATATATATATATAATCAAAATAATCATCAATATCAATATTTGGATCTAAAAGATGCTCTCCAAAGGCACTGATGTCCAGTTGATTTAGAATTAAATTCTCAAGTGTCTCTTCAAGATCTGTGTCACCAATTAGGAGAGCACCATGAACCTTCCCTTCATGAACAACAACCTTAACATATTCTTCACCTTTAGTGCAGCGAAGGAGAACTTGATAATCCTTTCCGAAATCCTGACCATTAAACTTTCCAAGCAAGATGACTTTGTAACCAAAAAACCTGGTCACATGAGCAAATAACTCAAAGCAAAAATCCATAAAGATTTCATCACCAGTGGAATCTGCTATCATACACTTAGCAGCATAAGCACCCATTTGGTTTGCCTGTGTCCACAGACGCATCTGCATCCAGTACTCCGAGTGCTCCCATGATGCATTGCAAACATCTCCAGCAGCATAAACATCAGTGATGTTTGTTCGCATATGATCATTGACTTTCAAGCCTCCATCACCAGCAATGTTAAATGAGGCATGTTTTAAAAATGGTTCAGTATTTGGTACAACCCCAGTTGCTGAAACAACAAAATCACAACCATAACTTTTATCATTTGTAAGTTCTATATACATATTCCACTCTGTATTTTTCTCGGGACTGCTCAATGAATCTTTGGATAAGTTCTGAATATATTCCTGTTGTGTAAAGATGGCTTTCACATTACAATCATACTCTAAATGCACATTATGTTCCTCACTACTTTTCTCCATTTTCAAACCCGATTTCCAACCATTGCCAAGCGCACCTGCATATTCAGTTTTTCCTGTTTGAAGTTAAAATAAATATAATTATATGGAGCTAGAAGTATCAGTAAAAAGCTGATTAGCACAAATCCTGGATTAAATGTTAAATAAATTAACCTGTATTGTAGTTTTGTTCATGAGAAACTTGAGTGTTTTTAGTGTCCTGATAGCATATTCTTTCATCAATATCTGACTCCATCTTAAGATTTTGTAGGAAAAACTCTGCTGCTCCCTTATCTAAATATGCATTACCAATACTGTCATCCTTAATCACCCAAATGACTTGACATCCACGTAACTCATATCTAAAGAAAAATTAAAATAACAATAATAATAACAAAATTTCTAATAAAAAACCCATTCCTGCCAGAAGCGGCCAAAATTTACTTTTTTTTCTGACTTACACAAGTTCCAATGCAATACCACCATTACCAACAATAATAACTCGTCTGGCTGTAGATAATCTGTTTTGAAAGTATTCAACACTCTGCATGTCACGAAGACCTAGTACATGTTCATTTTCCTCAGCGATCAATTTAGGCCTTGCTCCTGAACATATACAAAGTTTTCTATACCAGTACTCATTTAAATCACTTGTAATCACCTTGTGAGCTGAAAGTTCACCAAAAAACAATGTTAAGAAATTACATCAGAAGTCTTACTCTCAAGGAGAATAATTTCAAATTTTTATATATATTTATATTTTATAAAATAGGTTGTCTTACATGTACACACGCTGTGATTGGTCAGTTTCTGTGTTTATATCAGGCTATACAAACACGGTTGTGATGTCACAGCACATTCCTTAGTTTTATTTCATAAAAGAACATGAACTCAAGTAAGTTTGGGAGAATTTGCAAGTATTTATGTAAACCCTGTCCTCACTTATGGCTTGGGTTCTCTTGAATTCTCCCAACTCACTCTTACGTTTGAATCAGGCTATATAAACACAGCCTGCCGTTTTCTATTTCTTAAATATTATTTAATTATAAATACAACATATTTAGCATTGCTTGACTATACTATTTTAGTCACTGTACCTAAATAGAGATATAAATACTAATATTAAATGATTAGTTCAAATATTCTTATGAATTGACACAACCAACAGAAGACAAGATTCTGTTTTTCATAAAAATTACCCTGTGGATCAAAGCCAACCACAGCTGACTTCACAACCGTCACATTCGAGCATTTCGTTGCCATTGTGTCGATTGGTTTCTCAATAACATCAAATTCTTCAATGGTTTGTGCGAGTTTTTTAACATTGCTGACACTTTTGATCAAGTCCGTACTAGATATAAGACATATTTTTGCTTCATTGTTTAAATACGAGAGATATTCAGTGCACGAAACTGCCGCAATACCACCACCAACGACAATAAAATCAAAGGTTGGCACGATTGCAGGTTTTTTGGCAGCCATGTTGAAAAGGGAAGTTAAAGAAAGTTGAGGGAAAGCAAAGGAAATTCAAGGAAAGCGAGGAAATTAGGTGAAGGAAGACAAGGGAAAGTAGAGGAAGACAAGGGATATAAAGCAAAAGTAAGGGAAGGCAGGAAAACAAAAGGAAGGGAGGAGAAGGAAAAGCAAGGGGAGGAAAGGGAATGAAAGGAAATACAGTGACCAGAGGGGACCAGGGGAGGGAAAGGGAAAGAAAAAGAAGGGAAGGAAAAAGAAGGGGATGAGAAGGGAAAGAGTGTATGACAGGGGCTAGCGGGAGTTGGAAGATATTTCTATTTTTACCACATGTGTAATGGGGTTTTCCCAGAAAATTTCCTTTAGTATAAATGCAAATGTGATCACTCGCGCATAACGGGGTGGTTTCGCTTGAAGACAGACATGGAGTTCTACATAAGAAGATCGTCTGTTTTGCTTTTGGTATACTTATTTACTTATCCCATCAAACTCATGGCCCTAGGTAAGTTTTAAACAAGAGCTTGTTTGTCTTTGCATGTATTAAAACAACTGGCTTCGACTCAGGCCAGAACTCTCAATGTCATGAACAGCTTAAGGTTTTCCATAATTTTAGAAGAAGATAAATACACGCTTAGATTTGACAACCGGATCTTAATGAATTCAAAACTGGTGAATCGTATCGAAACTATTTTCAACGCGGATACTAAGGAAAATCTTCCGCAGAATATGGAAGCAAACGTTTCGTTTTCACTTTCACTATTTCGTGTATGTTTCTATATTTGGCATGACGTTTGCAAGATGGACGGACATAGCGCAGATACCTTGAGATTATAACTTTCCTGTCCGAATCCTTATCGGTCTTTGGTATTTTATTCTGGCTAACGCCAGACGATTTTATTCGCCGCTGGGGAAGCCCTACGAATACGGAATACAATACTCAACATTAAATCTTCCTTGGTTCAAGCCCAGCAAGGAACGATAGTATTGAGAGATGTTCACTTTTAGAAACTCGTGACATCTGGCCCAGGGTGCATTCATGTAACCCCACGCCGGAGATGCGCCGAATACTTCCGACCGCTACGCCAAGGATTACGTCAGACACGCGCCGAGATTGCACAACTTCTTATCTTCAGTCGTCTCTTTCGGTTTTGAATCAATCACGAAGAAGTTTAAAGCATTATTAATATTTCTTACGCGAAAAAACATAAAACGCCGTTACGCCAAGCACTTATACTCGACAAGACTACGCCGGAGATCTCCCCCGACACGCTGAGATTTTTTCGAGTCCACGCAGCCAATGCAGACTGGCATAATTTGGCGCTTAGTAATGCACGAGTCAATTCCAAACATGACCATCCCCCCCGGTAGGGGTCGGGAATTTTCTAAGCAGGGATTCGAATGTGTCCTTTTGGTTTGCAACTCTTTCACGATCGAAGCCAACCTACTATACCAAAAAAAAGTAGTTATTTAATACCTGTGTATAAATATATATCCAACTAGGATTTGGCTTGTTGCCATTTTGTTTACATTCTGTTAATGTAATTACAAATATTGATGTTTACTTTTTATATACATGTATGTTTCTTGTTGAAATTAAAGAATTTAATTAAACTAGTGTGTGCTCCTGGGGTGGGGAATTTGTCATCTTTTCACTGCCCAGGGGTAGGGAATATGCCCATCAGTTTTGCCCTGTGGCGGGGAATTGACTGTACCGAAAAAGATTGCGACTTCTACAATCCTTTGCACATAGTAAATATTGTTTCTTGTACAATTATCGGAAGATAGGTCTTTAAAAAAGATCAACTTTGGTAGTAATGAAGTTCTTGCTTACTTAATCCATCTTAACATCATAAACAATGTTTAGTTGTTATTTGAGCTGATTTGAGGTCGCAAAGCATTGTGGTTAAAGTACCGCCGCCGTCTTTTTCTGTACCATGGAATGGTGGCCATATTGGTGTACCATCTTTATCCTATGGGAATTTATTTTTTACCATCTTTATCCTTATGGGACCCCGTTATTTGGAGACTAGTCTCTGTGGTCAGTTCCTGCCTTTTTCTTTGTAATATCATTTGTGTATTGTCATTGGTGAAACTTGTAAAAAATAAATAAATGAATTTAACTCTATTCTTATTCAAATATTTCGTATTGTTTTACCACCCCAATGGGGTCACCGATCACGTGAGTGAAAACGATCCATAGTTTTAAAAAAAATGAAATTCCCTTGGATGGTCATGTTTGGAATTGACTCATGCAGAACATAAACAGATGATGTCCAGAAACACTCAGGCTATGTGCACACGGTAACGTTTCGGAGCGTTTTCGTATTGTTTAAGCTGATTAATAATTGTCAGTTGTTTGCTGTACAAGCTGTGTTAGTTAGTAATACTCAGAAAAACTCTGAGATCTAACCTTCTGAATGCTAGCCAGACGCTCTAACCATTGAGCCACTAAAACTCAGATAGCGGAGCAAGGTTAATTAAGGTATTTATACCTTAGACTGTGCCCAGTCCTCCAGGAACGAGTCTTAACCGCTAACACATTACGAGTATTACTAACTAACACAGCTTGTACAGCAAACAACTGACAATTATTACTAACATCAAGCTGCAATTTCTGAAACTAACCAATCAGCTGATTACTTGAAACAATACGAAAACGCTCAGAAACGTTACCGTGTGCACATAGCCTCAGACGCCATCTACACGTATATGTTTTCATAGCGTTTTCATATTGTTTCAGGTAATGAGACCATTGACATTGTTTTCTGCTCCACTGACGACCAAGAACAATATAACAACGCTATAAAAACGCATACGTGTGGACATGGTCTCAACCTAAATCCGCAGTCTTTTTAATCCATGCTTGTACTCAATAGACGAGTTTCAGGGTGTTGCGTGCGCATCGTTTTGGAACGAAATTGGCGGGCTCCCCACAAAGTAAGGAATGGCAAACAGACTTGCTAGCGAGCCAACAACAGCAGAATAACAATGTTTTATATCCAGAAACTGTATCTACACTTTGTTTATTTTAAACAGTATGTTTACTTTGAGTGGAGCTTGCCAGTTTTTTTGAAAAATGATGCGCGCGCAACACTCTGAAACTCGCCTACATGTCTCAAAATAAAGAGTTTGAACAATTGAATGTACAAGCTGTTAAGCCTAGGTTACACCATAGTCAGTTGAGATATGGTCTGGAAACTCAGCTAAAGTCTTTGGTCTATCTTTTTGTTCGCCTTTATGCATTTTTGTGCACGGTGCACGGTCACTGAACACATTGTATTTTAGTATAATGAACGAATTGTCCAATAGCAACGTTTCAGTTCAATCACTCAACCGTGCCATTTAAATATTAATAAACCTAAAACAAAGGATGTGCACGGTGTAAGGTACGGTTCAACATAAAATCCCAGCTCATTATAGGCGCTTTGACGTTTGCCGAGTTTCCAGACCATATCTCGATTGACTATGTTTACACGGGCAATTTTTCTTTGGCAATTTTCAACTTGACAAGTTTTATTTGCCCGTGTGTATGAGGAAACATGGCAAGTTTTTCCTTGACAAGTCTCCCTTTTGAAAAGCTGGCATGCCAGCTTTTCAACAAGGAGACTTGTCAGGGAAAAACATGTCAAGGGAAAATTGCTCGTATAAACTAGGCTTTAGGTTGATGTAATTATGTAAACAGAGCTTTCTTTCCCTGTTTACCCTTGCTGAGGAAAAGAAGGCTGAAGGCTCTGCTCGCAGCTTTGAAAGGAGGAACACCCTTTCCCATTGGTGGATGCTTTTTTCCTGCAGGTGCAATGCGCTTTCAAATAGGAGGGATGGCTTCCCCCTGACCTCTATAAAATCTCAGTGGTGATTATTCAACCCTATATTATTCACAGGTCCTTTTTCAGACATATCCCATTGGGCTTATCTTCAAAAGGCAGGGGACATGGATACTGGCTGTTTACATAACCTCACGTTGGACAACAAGCTGTCAAAATACCAAATGTTTACTCCAGAAGATGAACGCACTTTCTTGATTGAGTTCTATCATGAAACTGGTGGCCCAAAAAATTGGGGAAAAAAGAAAGGTTGGGACGATAACAATACTCATCATTGTCAATGGTTTGGTATACAGTGTTATCCAAATAATACTTATGTCAAGTCAATTGACATGACAGGCAATGGTGTTGTTGGGACTCCAAGAAAACTTTGGAGATTCCGTAATCTTCAAGGAATATGTATGTCACGTAATATAAAGATAACAGGACGCCTATCAGATATTGTTGCCAGTAATATGACTAGGTTGCGTCGACTTTGTCTGTCATTTGCTGGATTGAATGGCACAATTCCATGGGATGTCATCCTGAAGTTACAAAACCTTGAAAAATTACAGATATGTTGCATGTTTGCCAAGCGTTTAAAAGGGAACTATCTTCCATGGGATTTGGGGAAATTGAACAAGCTACAAGTGTTTAGCATTGGTGAGAATGATATCAGGGGAAAACTTCCATTCAGCATCAGGGAACTAACAAAACTTTGGTTTTTGGATTTGGAATATGTGAAGCTGGGGTCTGGAAGCTTGTTTTATTTTTCCAATATGACAGATTTAATGGATTTGCATATGACAAACTGTGGTTTGAAGGGAACTATACCACAAAATTTTGGAAAAAACCACCCTAAATTGATTGAGTTAAATTTATATGGAAATAATCTTGAAGGTGGATTATCTGACCAGAGTCTTCTGGGTCTCGATAGTTTGCAGTATTTTTCTCTGGGTGTCAATAATTTGAATGGATTACTACCAAGATCACTTGGAAGTCTTAAGAGTCTCAAAGTCCTTGACTTGTCATCTAATAGCTTTAACGGTTTCCAGGAAAACATGACATTCAGTCCTAATTTGGAGACCTTGTATTTGACGGGAAATAAACACATGGTCAGTGATATAAAATGGTTGATTGCAGCCATCCAGCCATGCAAGGATTCATTACGTACCTTAATGGCAAGCAAGTGTGCCCTGACTGGCGAAATCCAGGGTCAAATATGGAACATGGCGTCATTGATGTATTTGGACCTGAGTGTTAACAATTTGACTGGAGGCATTTCACTTACCAATGGTTACAATTTACTTTATTTGTTTCATGTAAACCTAGCTTCAAACAATTTTACTGGTGAATTAAATCCAATGACATTCTTCTCTCCTTTAAAAGCACTAACCTACCTCAATATCCAAAATAACCCACAACTAAGAAGTAAGGCTGAGCATGCTTTTCTACCCTACATGAAGCTAAATTACAGATTGACACTGCAAAAAAGTACATTTTCATGTCCATCAATCGATCTTACAAACACTGGTGGCATTGTTGACATGGATCCATCCTGCTATGATTACTCACTGTGTTCTTGCGATGAAGGCTTCTATGGCTACAGCAACCACTGTATACCATGCATGGATGGTGGATCATGTGTAAGGCATGCAACGCCTTTAACAAGTAATGTTGAGAGTGAGACAGAGCAGGGAAATGATATAAAAATGGAAATAAGTATGACCATAAAGAAAGGCTACTGGCCATGTTGTGATAGCTTTGATGATGTTCAGCGTTTGGTGAAGTGTGACAAAAAAGAAATATTTGAGAAAGACGTCTGTAGTCCTTCAGGGGACTGTTTGTGCCATGTAAAAATGGTTGATGGAAAACCAAAAACATCTTGCAATTCTTCATGTGTTTGTCTGCAGGGCAGCACAGGACGTTTTTGCTCAAAGTGCATTGATGGTTATTACAAAAGAGGGGATGTGTGCGTCAGGTGTCCTGAGTTTCGCAAGAATTTTCCTGTAGTCACAACAGTGTCTTTTGTTGTATGTCTTTTGGTTTCTGTGCTCTTGTTGAGTTGTTTTAGATCTCATAAGCGACTCTCTCTACTTGCCATGTTTGTTTTTGTTGTAACACTAACAGTTCTTCACTTTAAATCCATCATTCCAGGCTGGTTTTTTATCATTATTTTTGCTGTATGGATCTTAGGTCTTTCTGGTGGGAGAGAAAATCTACAAACTTTCCTTTGCATAGCTGTTTTCTTTTTCCAGTCACTTGATGCTATGCTGTCTGACGCAAAAATCTGGCCAAAGGCCATTGTTCTCTTAAAGTACAAAATAACAAATGTGTTCAATTTTGAGCTTTCTCAACTGACATGCAGTTTCTCAGGTGTTTCACAGCCAGAAATTGACTACGCCATTGTTCTTCTTTTGCCATTTGGAGGAATCATTTGCATATGGTTGATGTTCATCATATGTACGGCAATTGGCTGTGACATTAAAAGTTCAACGTGCAAACGACTCACAATCCAGCTTCTTTTGTTTGCATACTTTCCCATAACAGCCAAGACATTCAGTGCTATATTACCTTGTCTTCACCAAGATAAATTGTCTTATTTGAAAACCACACCTTGGTTAAATTGTAGTGGTACTTCTTATGAATGGTTGAAGGGCTTGGGTTATAGTTCTCTTGTAGGCTTTGTTATTGGTGTTCCTGTATGTGTGTTTCTTCCATTGTTACTCAAAAACCTAGATAATGATGGTGAACCAGTATCGCAGGATACAGATGCCTGGCTCAAGCCGTTGTATGAAGAGTACCAGTCAAAGTATCGTAGGTACTTCCCACTTGTTTTCCTTGGCAGGCGTCTTCTGTTGGCTGCATTCCTCTCTCTTGTACCAAGTACTTCTTGTTACCAGATCTTGGGCATAACATGTGTTCTTATCACATTCATTATTCTGACCTTGATAGCAAGGCCTTATGAGAAGTATTCTGACAAGTTTGAGTTTGAAAACATGGCTGATATTGTAATATCAGTTATCTTGTTGCTTTCGTTTGTTGGTCTTGCCTTCCTTCGTAATTCCTCAAGCTTGGATAAGTCTCTCATCTGGCTGATTCTGATTATTAACGGATTAGTTGTTTTGTGCTGTGTATGTGGTATACTAGTTTTGTTTGTTATCAACCTTTTGAAAAGTCCTCAAGATGGAAACAATGTGCAATATCAAGAGATTCCAGACTAAGAAAGCATGACTTAAAGATGAGATTTTATTCAAAAGATGTTTTTATTGTAATTAGTACTTGACACAGTCATGTAAAAAGTGCATGCCTTCCTGTACCTTAATTAACATATATTATGGTTCATGGATTTTTACAGTGTAGAGGGTATAGTTTAGTTTTTAAGTCAGCTTGTAATTAAGTCATCAGATTTTACATAAAAATTAAAGTTTTAGAGTTTAAAGCTCAGTTGATAATTAATAAATAAAAATACTATATGCTCAGTCTGTCTTCTTTTCAATTATTCAATGGAGGCAATTTCCATGACATTTCTTCATGCAAAATCAGCTTGTTATGGTACGTACATAACGAGATATTCGGCAAATGTGTACATTTTGTCATGTTTCCAAAAACCCCATTAAAATCGGTGAGTACTGTATTTCATTTGAATTTCCTTAAAAATGTCTAAAGCACTTACAATAAAAATTTTATAATTTCATTCTGAAAATTTTTTGTTTTGAATTTTTGTCTGGAGTGGAATTATGGCCTAAAACACTGGAAATAATGTGGGCACTTAACCAACCCATACTCCTTAGTACTCCCGGGAGTGCAGAGTTGTCCAAAACCAATGATTCCAGGAAAAACAAATTACTGAACACTTGCACTAATCTCTGCTTGTTTCTCCAAGAACAAAAGTTGATCAACAAGAAAACAATCAGTTGGGTGATCAACAATTCTACGAAGTTCATCTGTAATAGATTTCTCATTCAATGGTCTTTTTTCACCAAAACGTGCCTCTTTTAAATATCGATAAACTTTCTTAAAAGGTTTCTCGCCAAGTACTTTGATACACTCTCTGATGAATGAATGAAGGAATATTTTGAGGATTTTTTACATATACAAAACTTAATATACCTACTCTACTTAATATGACAAATCACTCTTAATCTTGTGTATGGGGAAAATCTTTTCCTTGAAATCTTATCAAGGCTCATCAAAATTTTCCCCATTTTTCTAAAAACAAATAATTAAGTTCCCTGTAAATAAGCCTAATGAACTACAGGGGTAGATCCAGCTGCTATTGTTTCTTCATTATAAAACAAAAAGGATACTGTTTTAAGCCATTGATTCTTTGTTGTCGCATAGATTGTGAAAATCTTTCTCCTACAAACTCATCTTCCAAAATAGTTTCCTGTGTCCCAAGTTCCAGTGCTCCTTGCAATTCATCAACTAAGGCATCATACTCATTATCATTATCCTCATCTGAGTACTCTGAATCCCCACTATCTTCCTGGCAATTCTCTTCGTCTTCATCTTCAAATTCATTTTCAAACTGTGAGTAGTATGTTTCTGCTTCAAAACTGTCCTCGGGAATTGTAGAAACATTCGTCAAAGTAAAATCTTCATGTTCTAAAGGTAAGATGGTGTCGTGAATATTTTACTTGTAAAATGTTTATTCATTATAATGCATGTAATTGCAAATTTAAAAAACTATTTTATTCAGTAAAGAGAAAGAACCCTGGCCATGGTTTGGCTGACCTGTAAGTAACTGGTGAATTGATTAAAAGCATTAGGTACCACAAAAAGGTGAAGGTTTTAATAAAAAATGCCTTCTTTACAATTACCTTCTGTTTTAAGACTACTTTCTTTCTCATCATCATCTTCTTGGTCACTAGCAACATGACCACTGTCTTGACTACTCAGCACCTGGATTATTTCTCTTCGATATACATTCATGGGTGACAATGGTGGACTCTCGCTCTCCATTGGATCTTCAGGAATGACAGTATTGCTAAAAACATCAGGATGTTCATCAACCCATGGCAAACCAACAGATATGCGTGACTATAAAACAACAAAATCAACAAATAGAATTTAAGAAATCAAGCAATGCAATTAAAAAGGACATTTTCAGTATCTACTGTAGGATAGCCATGTTTTAAGAGTCAGTGTCCTTCCTTGAAATCCAATAGTACACATTTATGGGAACTTTTTTCACCTGTTTTCTTTTAACATTTGAGTATTGCTGTCGACTTTCTGCAAACTGAGTTGCTGTGTATTGTCTGCAAGCAGAAAAAGTAGACATTTAGTATTTAAGAGAAAGGGGAGATGGGAGGAGAGAGAGGAGGGAAGGAGAGATAGATAGAGGAAATTGGAGTCCTGGGAGGAGGGAAGGAAGAAAGTTGAAGAGAAAGACAGATGGAAAAAAAAGAAACAAGACCACAAAAATATAAAAATATGTAAGAAGCATGCACACTTTAATTTTTCTGCTTCAGCATCAGCTTTTTCCTTTTTCCTCAACTTCATCTTTTCTCTAAATTGAAACATTTTATTTAAAATATTTAAAATTTTTAGTTTAGTCTAACCTTCAGAATAGAAAACACAGCATTAAATCCAGTGTCAATCAAATTAAAGTTTAAATATAATATTTACAGTACTTACGCAGGTGTCATTGGTCTCTGCAAAGGTGTTCTGTAAGAACTTTCACTGAATCCAGAAAATGGCTCACTAGGGAATGCCATTAGAAAAAACTTCAAATTCTAATTATTTTATTTATAATATTCAACTTACATATTTTGCAAATGTGGCATAATAAACATTTTGATGTGGATAGTGGATCCTAAAAAGTATCTTACCGGCTCACTTTAGTATTTCTAGTCTGATCAGATTTAGTTGTACCATACTGTTGCATTTTACTTTTCATCTCCTAGAACAAAAAATGGGATTAAAATATTCATTTATTGAGACCATTATCAGTTTTGTCATTCTGGGTTTATTAGTCAGATCATAACCATTTATAAGCACTCTTATATTTAATTCTAATAATGGTACTTGAGTGAAATGTCTGTCACTCTGACAAGTACCATTATATTAAACTAGAAGTTACTACCGCAAGTGAAGCGCTGCCTCGAAAGGGACAAAAACCTTTAGCCTACTCCACAGGCAAATATCTGCAGTCTGTGACCAATGTGACACCCCTCTTGCCCACTCCACCCAAGATTACCCACACCACCCAAGATTGCTCACACCACTCGACTGCCCCCTCTACCCAAGATTACCCACACCACCCAAGATTGCCCACTCCACCCAAGATTTCCCACTTCACCTGAGATTGCCCACTCCACCCGATATTACCCACTCCACCCAAGATTGCCCACTCCACCAAAGATTGCCCACTCCACTCGAGATTGCCCACTCCACCTAAGATTGCCCATTCCATCCAATTTTTTCTCACCTCTTCACCATAAGAGCCCACAGAGTTGCCTTTCGAAGAAGACTGGGAAGTCCAAAAATGTAATATTAATTACAATAGCCAGAGTATTTACACATCTCTTCTATATTTTTTAATTATAAGATTGAAAACAACAAGGGTTTTGACAGGATATACACACAATTAAATAATCACACCTCTTGCTCTGATGGCAAAATTGTCAATGCAATTCCAAGTGCTTAATATGTTTTGACAAATCAAGAGCTTTAATAAAATTATACAGCAATGTACCATTGAGCCCATCACATTATTTTGTAGAATTTGTATAAGTCAAAATACACACACGCAGATAGTAGCGTCTGATCAGAATGCTGATCAATGTAAAATGCAAACACAAATACACAATGAACTCACACCAATATACACCTAAAAATAGAAGAAAACAACTGAAATCTCCTACAAAGAAACAGAGTTGTCAGTTGTAGAAATTGATATCTTACCTCGACAAGATAAACTCTCCCCACCGAAATTGTAAGACAGTTCACAAGTGTGTTCAGAGGTTTAAAGAGAACAAGAACGATTCATTGCCAATTTAGAAAATCCATCGCCGTCGTGGTGTTTACAAACTTCAAACGTACATGCAATTTGTAAGAGCAAATCCTTCTGGCATATGTGATGTAAGTTGTAGAAAGAAACTTTTACGTCACAAAACGTCATAAAATGGCCAACATACAAATAAATAAACATCGCTCTGAAAATCGAGATTTCGTTGGCTATACATAGCTCGGCAAAGAGGCCGGGACATGAGGCACAGAGGTAACCCATGTCAAGATTAGTGAGCTGCCTCGCTAACGCTCGGCAGCAATAAGAGTGCTCATTATAAATGGTTATGATCTCATTGATCTGACTAATAAACCCAGAATAAAAGTACCAGACAGTATAACAAACCTTCAAGTTTGTTGAAATGTACGAATTAGTTAATAGTTCTGATGCAGATGGTCTTTTTGTAGGGTCTTTGCTCAGCATACTGAAAAGTGAAAAATCAAATTAAATCCTAAAAAAAGTCTTCAGTTGGGATTATATATTCAGGCTTTCTTTCCCAACTGCTTATGTGTATGTAACATAGTACAAAAAAGTATCATTGAAAGGACTTTTGCATTATTTTAAAATGCAAGTTGATAAAGCAATGATATATGACTATTATAGTAATTACAGCACATGATTGTAAGAAAATTACAAAAAATACCAAATAAATAAAGCTTGAAGCTCAGGGTGATATTTCTCAGGTAGTGGTGGAGTCTCTCCTTCCAAAATTTTGTACATGACACCCATAAGATTCTGCAAAAAGAAAACACACCAGAATAGAGTGTCTGTAGAAATATCAGATGTGTTGTGCTAACTATTACAGTACTGTACAAATAAAATTACATGTACTAAATACATTAGGATCATCTGGTGTAATGTATATTAGTTAAAGTTAGGGAAGGGTCATTGTTTATAATGGAGCTGAGGACGGCTAAACTTTTAGTAATCAACTCAGCATCTGCAAGTAGAATAGAAATCACATACCTTTCCCTCAAATGCTCGGGTTAGGGTGCATAGTTCGTATAGAATAACACCCAAAGCCCTAAAAGTAGTAAGAATTGTATGTTTTAGAGTATCTGATTTCTAGATATACAATGCAGTCCGTCAGACCACATTGAAAATCTTGGCAAAATCCTGTAAGATCTTGGCAAAATCATTTAAGATTTTGGCAAAATCCTGTAAGATCTTGGCAAAATCCTGTAAGATCTTGGCAAGATCCTGTAAGTTCTTGGCAAAATCCTGTAAGATCTTGGCAAAATCCTGTAAGATCTTGGCAAAATCCTGTAAGATCTTGGCAAGATCCTGTAAGATCTTGGCAAAATCCTGTAAGATCTTGGCAAGATCCTGTAAGTTCTTGGCAAAATCCTGTAAGATCTTGGCAAGATCCTGTAAGATCTTGGCAAGATCATGTAAGATCCTGGCAAGATCCTGTAAAATCTTGGCAAGATCCTGTAAGATCTTGGCAAGATCCTGTAATATCTTGTCAAGATCCTGCAAGATCTTGGCAAAATCCTGCAAGATCTTGGTAAAATCCTGCAAGATCTTGGTAAAATCCTGCAAGATCTTGGTAAAATCCTGCAAGATCTTGGTAAAATCCTGTAAGATCTTGGCAAGATCCTGTAAGATCTTGGCAAAATCCTGTAAGATCTTGGCAAGATCCTGTAAGTTCTTGGCAAAATCCTGTAAGATCTTGGCAAGATCCTGTAAGATCTTGGCAAGATCATGTAAGATCCTGGCAAGATCCTGTAAAATCTTGGCAAGATCCTGTAAGATCTTGGCAAGATCCTGTAATATCTTGTCAAGATCCTGCAAGATCTTGGCAAAATCCTGCAAGATCTTGGTAAAATCCTGCAAGATCTTGGTAAAATCCTGCAAGATCTTGGTAAAATCCTGCAAGATCTTGGTAAAATCCTGCAAGATCTTGGTAAAATCCTGCAAGATCTTGGCAAAATCCTGCAAGATCTTGGCAAAATCCTGCAAGATCTTGGTAAAATCCTGTAAGATCTTGGCAAAATCCTGTAAGATCTTAGCAAAATCATGTAAGATCTTGGTAAAATCCTGCAAAATCTTGGCAAAATCCTGCAAGATCTTGGCAAAATCCTGCAAGATCTTGGTAAAATCCTGTAACATCTTGGGAAAATCCTGCAAGATCTTGGGAAAATCCTGCAAGATCTTGGTAAAATCCTGCAAGATCTTGGGAAAATCCTGTAAGATCTTGGGAAAATCCTGCAAGATCTTGGTAAAATCCTGTAAGATCTTGACAAAATCTTGTAAGGTCTTGGCAAATTCCTGTAATATCTTGTCAAGATCCTGTAAGATCTTGGCAAAATCCTGTAAGATCTTGGCAAAATCCTGTAAGATCTTGGTAAAATCCTGCAAGATCTTGGCAAAATCCTGCAAGATCTTGGCAAAATCCTGCAAGATCTTGGTAAAATCCTGTAAGATCTTGGTAAAATCCTGCAAGATCTTGGTAAAATCCTGCAAGATCTTGGCAAAATCCTGCAAGATCTAAGTAGGATCTTGTCAATTGGATCTTTGCAAGATTGTCAACCTGAGTGTGCTCACCATATATCTGACTTCGAATTATATCCTTCATGTTTCAAAATTTCTGGACTCATGTAATAAGGTGTCCCAGTAAAAGTAGTTGCCATATCCGACGTTCCCATTAGTATTCTTGAAATTCCAAAATCACCAATCTTTATCATGTTATTTTTCAAAAATATATTTCTATATCAGAAAAAAAATATTAGCAACAAACTTAAATAAACTCAAACTAAAAATATGAAAAAAATAAAAATTACAGTATGTACCTTGTTTTCAAATCCCGGTGAAGGATTCTCCTATTTATAAAAAAGAAATTTAGGCAAATTTACTTGGAATGATGCCAATAATAATAAAAAATCTCCGATGCTAGCTGTACTGGCAAAATTTATGCAGAAAACATTCAAGAGGGCCAAATTTATAGTAGATAGCTATATACTCACTTTTTATGAACAAACTGAATAGCCAGTAAGAGCTGAATGAACCAGACCACAATAAGCGACTCGTCAAATATTTTTCCAGATTTTTTCCACGCACTGATTTTGTCTGTTAAATCTCCTCCCTAACATTTTGAATACAATGAAATAAATTACTAAGGTGTCCATTTCTATACCAAAAAAAGTTTACTCCAAGAAGTAAACACCAATATGCTTGGTTATTGGAGGAGAATACTTTAACTTAGTGGTCCAATACCACTAGCATTTAATATCACCACCACCACCATTACCACCATTTCCACCACCATTACCACTACCACCACTATCACCACCATGATGACGACGATGACCACCACCACCACCACCAATGTATCCCAAACTGCAGAGGTATCAGACCAAACAGTTTTGTTAGCAATCCCTGAGTAATCTTTTCCTCCAGCAAATATTACCCAAGTTATTTGCAGTGTCTGTGCAGCACATGTTATAACAATAAATTACCTCACAAAATTCTGTTATAATACAAAATGATTCACATTCCAAAAAACTGTCAAGAAATTTGACAATATTAGGATGATCAAGCTAAAAAGAACAGCAAGAAGTCAAGAACATTTGAAATAGGGTGCATATTATATGATTTGAAAAAGTGCATTCTGATTGGCTAAACACTGGTTTCCATGGCAACAAAAAAGGAAGCAATAGAAGCATGGATGAAATGCCCAATATTACTTCTAATAAACTGAATTATTAGTCTGACTCAATACCTTAGCTAAGAGGTCTGCCTCACGCTTGGCATCAAAAGTTTCATCTTCTTTCAATTCTCCAACGGATATTTCCTTCAGCACTTTCCTAGACACAACAGCCAAAAGAAATTCTATGAATCTATTCTCAAATCTCAAGGGTCCAAATATTATACCTCACAAATAGCAGCAATAAATATAATATCTTACAGCATGAATGTCACTTGAATAGTAAGTCATAATGAAGAACAAACAACGTGCTTTATAGCTTTAATAAGCTTAATTTTAAACAATATAAACCTTTCTCCATTTGCTCTGAGGTCTTCCACAAGAAACACCGTTCCAAAATTGCCGCTTCCAAGTCGTTTCACAACTCTGTAACGGTTCGCGTAAATTCTCCCAACACACGAACTTTTGGAAGATCTTGGTAGCTTCTTCGGCAATGGCATAACTCAAAGCGTAATCCTTATTTCCACAAACAATTATTGTCCTCACATATTTATAATTCCCTTGTCATCCGCTGCAGACCTTAGAGATTTGCAAAGATAACCGGTAGAGACGCATAATTTCGCTTCCTTTTACAAGTTTGTAACTAAAATAGTTATCTCCAAAGAAAACAGTTACAATTCGAAAACATAAACCACAAACTAAGCCAATGTTTGGGATGCTGTCATGCTGATTTCTATGGGACGTTAGTTGTCTGGCTTGTCTCAATTTGGGACAAACTGGAATAATTGCTTCTATTCAGGGGGGAGACTACACAGAGCTTATTATAGATCACAAGTCTGCTTTATGGTTATACAAAAAAATAATTTCAACTAAATTAAATTAAAGAGACCTGATTCAAAGAATTAGTAAAGAATTTCACTTTTATTCTTATAAATCGCCCAAATGATAAAGTTTTAAAGACTCAATTTAGAAGCACGTCCCCCCCGTAAGTATTCAACCAAGCGTGTCCTGACTCCTGAGCTGGCAGTGATTTGTGGGAAAGAATCCAAGATGGCGTTCTCTCAGAGGCATTCAGTTGGGAGTGGACAATCGCCAATTTCGAAAATTAAACCAAAGATTGGCGTTGGTTCAATCGTTTGCCAAGAAGCGGAAATTCGAGGAGAAGTAATAATCGGTTCGAAGACAGTTATTCACCCGAAAGCGCGTATTTTGGCTTTGCAAGGACCGATTAAAATCGGAGACAACAACTTGATCGAGGAACAGACTTGTATTATCAACCAAGGGGAAAACGACGAACCTGATGCCACCGTGATGGAGATTGGAAATAATAATGTGTTCGAGGTTGGCAGCTACTGCGAAGCGATTAAAATTGGCAGTAATAATACCTTAGAGAGTAAATCCAAGCTGGGAAGACAGGTTGTGCTTGGAAATGGCTGCGTTATTGGTGCTTGTTGTGAACTGACAACCAATGAAACGTTGCCTGATAATACCGTTATTTTTGGCAAAGATTGCCAACGAAGGGTGCAGTCGGAAAGACCACTTCCTCAGACGTTGCAATTGGAGTTCTTAACTAAAGTTTTACCAAATTATCATCACTTGAAAAAGACTTCATCGAGAAACTAGATCATTTATGTTAATTAATGTAATTTATGATAGATTTGTATGTAATTAAAAAGTATAATAAAACAACTGAGAAGAGAAAGCCAGTGTGTAAGTTTTAAACAAGGTTTGTGATAGGTTTGTGACAAAGTTTTAAAATATTTAATTTTAAACCTAATTCGTCCATGTTGATTCATTCGAGCATGATAAATTTAATTTGAGTAAGGTAGGAGTATGGGATTTCTTGAGTTTTAACTCGGTACGCTACCTCTGCAGATGTTTTTAATTTATTTTCACCCCCTTATGAAGGAAAGAAGCTGGGAAATAAATGCCTGGAGGAGGTGTAGCTCGGTAAATATGTCAGTTTTCAGTTTTCATGGAGAAAAAAGCGTAAAATTATAATAAATTTACCGTGCCTTTTTGACCGAAATATTCACCTGAGAGTGCTGGAAATGGTGTTTCAGGGCATCCAAATTTCACAATTTTCTTGAGGGGCATGCCCCCAAACCCCTCTAGATGGATCCTGATCTGGGAAGGTGCATAGCTTCGACACTACTGATAAAAAAGTCGGTCCCAGGACGAAAAGCACACCCTCCCCCCCCCCAAAAAAAAAAAGTTTCGAATGTGCGCCCCTGAGTAGGGCAGAGTAGCGTTAAACAATGTCTATCTACACGCATAAAATCTCGCAAGTTGTTACAGCATTGTTGCCTGAACAATACTGTAACAACTTGTTGACATATATATGTGAACAACATTGATAAATGAACAACATTGTTCATCATTGTTTCAACAAGTTGTTACAGCTTGATGAAACAACAACCGTTGTTCACGCATGTTCACCGAAGAACGTGTTGATATCATACATCAACCATGTTCACCATTGTTCTAACATTGTTGTTCATCGTTGTTATTTCGTCATGCTGTTACAACATGTACATCATGTTGTATCATGTGCGAACAACGTTGTTGGCTATAAAAAATTAGACTTGGATCAAGTCTGTCTCTCGAGGGGACGAGGGGTCGAGCGCCGCCGCGAGGAGAATGGGGAGAGGGAGAGAGAGACAAACTTGGCTCACGTGCAGCGTTTCAAATCTAATTATTACACATCAAATTTTGGCACGAAAATTTATGAAGTTGCACAGTGTTTCATTTTCCGGTTTCATCACCTTCGCCCGAAGCGTAATCTTGCTTCATATTTCAGCGTTATTATACAGGTCTGTTAAGACACAATATGAAACGGTCGGTAACGCGTGTAGCATTATCTGGTAGAGCAAGTGAAACAATATATGTATTCTGTGTGGTAGTAAAGTCAATAGATGATTTTAGAAGAAAGATTTTCTCACCCAGCTTTGAGAAAACAACTGCTTGCGTCAAATATTTGGAATTATTGTTGGGTCATGATATTTAATAGCAACGAGGTTTCCCGATCAACAAATATAATCTATAGAAACTGCGCTGAAAAAAAATGCCAATTTGGTAAGAAAGTAAGCGAAGTTCGAAGTAAATTCAACGCGACCAAGGAGAAGATATTTGCCGATAAGAATCGTTAGAGTCAAATAAACACAAGAAAGGACTCTGGACCAAGTGAGATAATAAAGACAAGACTGTCGCAGTATGAAACTCCAGGTAGTCCAGAACTTTTTCCAGACCAAACAGCAGAAGAAAGTACTGGTCCCCGGCACAAATGCATGTCCATAATTTCATCGTATTCGAATAAGCGCAATCCATATGTATTATCTAATATCATATTTAAACGAATTCATCTCAAAAAATCGTCAAGCCGAATGAGCGGTGATTAATGACGTAAAGAGATAAACTTTATCCAAGTCTAAGACACGCCTCGCGCTGCAAGTGAGCCAAGTCTGTCTGTCTCTCCCTCTCCCCATTCTCCTCGCGCGCCGCTTCGCGGCGCGCTCGACCCCTCGTCCCCTCGAGAGACAGACTTGATCCAAGTCTAATAAAAAATGTGCTGTTGGAACAACTTGTTCATGACTGTTGATTTATCCGTGAACAAGTTGTTCGAACCATAAGGACCATAAGTGAACAACTTTGGGGGCAACTGCCCTCACAGCGCGGGGGTAGCACGGGGGCAACCAATTGCCCTTTAGATAGATAGATAGATAGAATAATTTTATTTAACCACGCTTACATCATCAGCAAAAGCTGGTTTCCATGATGGGCGTGTATAAGAACATGAACAAAATTATATTATTTACAAATCAAGAGTTAAGTAGTAAGTATAAGAGTAATTTAAATATTTACATGAGTATGTAAATTGGTATAATTAGTGGGAAACATAAGTAGCGATTTTTCGTTGAAAACATGGAAGAGATTTACTCTCTCTTATGTTTGTTGGTAGGGAGTTCCATATGGAGGCTCCGTCGAATATAAGACTCTTTTTCATACTGTTTGTGCATGGTTGTGGCAAACAAACTGTAGTAGCACTGTCGCGAAGATTTTGATTCAAAACTTCTTTTTTGAAAGTAAAGAGATCATTGAGACACTTTGGCCCCATGTCGTTTAATATTTTGAACATTATTTTAGCTTTAGCTTTTTTTCTCTGTTCTTTAAGTGGTTCCCATCCTAATGCATCTAATGCAGTTTGCTGATCTACTTCATTAGGCATATTTGCTATAATGCGAGCAGCTCTGTTGTGAAGTTTTTGCAAGCGTGTGGACTGGGTTTCACCAAATACGTTCCAAACTTCACAACAATAGTTGAAGTATGGTTGCACTATAGCATTGTGTACTGATAAAAGTGTCTTTTTGTTAGCAAATTCTCTTAAACGTTGAAGAGCACATAATCCTGACGTTATTTTCTTACATATATTTTCAGTATTACTTTTCCAGTTTAAATGTTGGTCCACAATTACTCCCAAAGTTTTGCTTTCAGAAACTTGCTTAATTGGTTGGTCTTTAATAGTAATATTTGGTTGATGATCAGAGATTTTTTTTAGCAATTGATTCGAACCAATTTGTATAAATTCAGTTTTTGCTACATTCAGGCTTAGTTTGTTTGCCATTAACCATTTTCGAAGGTTTTCTAAATCTGAGTTTACTGCAATTTCAACGTTACATAACTTTCTCGTAAGAGGAATGTTTTCTACAGGAATTGCCATTGGTGTTATATGACTTTTGTATTAATACCTCAAATGTCTCACAAGCTAACTTATTACTCGGGTTAGCTGTGTCCAACCTTGTTTTCAGGGCGTTTTTGAAATTCGGAGGGCTGGTGCGAAAAAGGCCAAGCATCGGCTAGTCCACAGAATAAAGACTATACAGAAGGGCCACTCGGGTCGGAACCTTTGAAGTTTTTGTCTCCGCGCATGTCGCATTACGCATGTTGCTCAGCCAGTAAACTGCATGTTCTGGCCAATAAGCACGCTGAACTGGCTGTCCTAGCCAGTAAACTGCATATTTTTGCATAAAAATACGACGACACGTTGTACCGCTAAGTGGCCCTTCTGTATAGTCTTTATTCTGTGGGCTAGTCACAGAACATTTTCACGTCTTCAAGACGACGTTGACTCGTGGGGGGATGAGAACTGTTGTTTGAGATTGCCTTAACACAAACACTGCGACTGTTTTAACACTTTGAAACTTATAAAACAAGCTTCAAGTATTGAATACAGTAGTCAGTTAACGGTGACTTCTTTTTAATGCTAAAATGTGAATTGCTTTTTAACCGCCGTCGTCGTCCTAGCATCTTCAGGTCCCTATTTGATCATAACTGGCACAAAAGTATGCATAAATATGTTTCACGAGGAATGTTTAGGACAGTGGCGTAGCCAGGGTCTATACATTGGAGGGGCCGAGCGCGAGGTACCTAGGGGGGTCCGGGGGCATGCCCCCCCCGGAAAAATTTTGAATTCTGGGGCCTCTGCGATGTGATTTCCTGCGTTTTGTGGGCTCGAGTTAAAAGAATTTAGAACATAACAAGTGGTACACATAAAAAGATATTTTTATGGTTTCACAAGAAAGTTTAGCTAATATATCTTTAGCTAATATATCTATAAAGAAAAGTTACATTTGTAAAAACACATGTTGTAAAACATAATAGTATTACAGTACTTCATGTTATACAAATATTTCAGATCGCACTCGACAACCTCGGCAATTCTTGGCCAAAACAAAAATGGTGGGCTTGACTTTCGAGTGATTGAAATAATACGCTTGTAATGTAAATTATTAGTTGCAGTTAGTAAGACCCCAATTATATATATTGTCATCTATTAAAGCACTCACAGGAATGTTAACGTTGGGAGGATCCAGCGATCATTTCGTACCTCCCCCCCCCCCCCCCAATATTTTCTCCTCGGAATTGGGCTTTTCACAGGGGCTGTCTTGAAGATGATTGGGGTTGGCTACGCCACTGGTTTAGGAAAAGCAACTAACCAATGCCAGAACCTTTACCCACCTTACCAATTTCAAAAAGGCCCTAAGAACGAGGTTGAGTTGTGTCTTGTGCCCAGACGTTTTTCACTTGGAGGGTGTTTTCTGATTCATTAAACTTAAATGTAAATAGGAACAGGGTAATAGGAATGTAGCATCAATATGTACAATTCAGTCGTTGAATTTTCTTTCTCAATACATTGTCATTCATTATATCATACCGTTAGGCTTTTTGTAATATTTAAAACACGAGCAGGAGACTCAGGGCCGGATTAACGGTCTGTTGGGCCTGGAGCTGTAAGAGACAACAGGGCCTATATACTGTAGTGTGTTTTTATGTGACGTCATCAAAATTATAAAATGCACAAAGCTATCTCTTTTTACTTAACAAATAAAACATAAAGCTCCGTGCATTTGTACTCTTATAAAGGCACGTTTGACGTCATTTGAACACGAGAGAAGTTGAGTAGAGGCACGAGGCGATAGCCGAGTGCCTTTACACTTCTTTCGTGTTCAAATCACGTCAAACGTGCCTGTATAGAGTACATATGCACAGGGGCGGTATGTTTTATTTGTTTTATAAAATAAGAAGAAGAAAAATCAAGCTAAAAGTAAGGTAGTTACAAATCATTCTTTAGTTACTGACAGCGTTTTTGAAACCTTTGCTAATTACTATATGTACATTCGAAGTGATGTCCAAAACATTTTGAAATTAAAAGTTAACAGTTTGGGTTAAAAAGTTGGTTGCATCGATGTGAATTTCAGATAATTAGCCCTAACCCTAACCCTAACCCTAACCCCCTTCCATTATATATGATCAGCGCCATTCTTGTTCCGAGAGCTCAAGCTGTGCTGTTTGGTCAGTACTCACACCAGTCTCTTGCTCCGTTTTTGCCGAGGACCACAGAATAATTTGATTTTTGTGTTTTGACACAATGATATTGGCAAAGAACACTTATTCACGCTATGACATTATTTGTTTAGTGTTTACTATATTTTTATTAAATTTAATATTGTTGTCTGGCAAAAGAAGGGCCTATTTCTCTCTTGGGCCTGGAGCTGTAGCCCCATCAGTCCCCGCCTTAATATACGGGCCTGGCATGTGCAAAAATAGGTACGCAATGCGTACATGTGACTACCGCTGTTAAGTACAGAACGAGATATAGACTTGAAATGCATGAAAATGTGTGAAAAGCACAGACACACACAAAAAAATGGTGGATAAATCCTAGCTAGAGAACCACTCTAGTGGTGCTTTGAACAACCCAATTTAACTTTTATCCACTGTGGATAAAATTTTATCAGTGGATAAAATTTTATATTAGGTTGTTCAAAGCATGATTAGTGCTGTTCTTTAGCTAGAACTTATCAACTAGATAAGCTATCTTGGCTTTGTACAACTCACCCCAGATCATATACATATAGATTATTTTTGTGGAAACACCGTAAAATATTTGTTTGCTAAGCTTTCAGCCTGTTGACTCAGGCCGAAACTGTTAGCAAATAAATAATTTTCATTGCGGTGTTTCCACAAAAATAATCTATATACATTATCGCCTTGAAAACTTTCAAAGAATTAATCACTCGAGATAATCAACATTGTGTTCCAAAACAACATTTTACCTGCCATAAATATGCTGTCAGTGGCATTCACGTGTAATGCACATCACTGATATTTTGTGATTCTGCTAGTATTTTAAATAACACAGAACAACAATACTCAGTATTGTAGTTTCAACAGATATATTTCTTCATTTCAAGGCTTTCAACATATTCAAGGCTTTAAGTTTCCCAGCACTTCACAATAGCTTTACAACAATTTCAGTATCAAAATATACAATTGGTGGCATGTAGATTATAGAATGTTTCAGTACTTTCACAAGAGTTAGACTTCTGGTGTATCTACTATTCTGTGGATGGATCACTGTAGCAGCTCTGGTGTCCACAAACGTTGATTTCTTAATTTCATTATACAAGATATTGAACAACACCTAAAACAAGTAAACAAAGCACCAAGTCAAGGTTTTGTAATGTCTATGTAACAGCCAACATATTTTGCTTAAACTAAATTAATCTAACCTTATTTATACTGGATAACTCTATCAGTTATATCTAAACAGTTATCCTCAGAGCTCCAGTAAGGGCCCACCCTCATTGGTCCAGTGTTACTACAGGAGGAAACCTGAGTACCCGGAGGAAACCTGTGGTGTTTGGTAGAGTCAAACTGGAAGCACTGTTCTCACATGTGGCCAAGGTGAATTATTTTAATCAGATAACTGCACCGTGCAGGTATTGAACCCAGCTCGCAGAGGTGAAAGGCACGTGCACTAACCACTATGCCACCAACACCACCTAGCATAAATTTCTTATATACAATGTATATAGTGTAAATACAGGGCACTGTGATATATACTTCTCGAACTCATTAATAATTCACAAACCAAACAGATAGGAAAATCATAAGCGAGACAAAGGTTTGGTATGTGATCAAACAATTAATTTCCTGATTTGTTTGATCACGAAACAATGAAAGTTGTGTTTGCTCTAATATCAAAACATCTAGCTCGAAGTTGGTTAAAACACACTTCTCACTCTTAGTGTATGCACTGGTGTATGATATATACATGTGTACATGCAGTATAAACATGAGTCACTGACCAGTGAGCACAACACACAATTCAACCAAAATTAAACTTATAAAGCGATTTTATCATTATAAATAATTTAGGTATATAGCAGTTTCTTCGATAAAAGAAGGTTGAAGGCCCAACTTCTAGCAAAAGCTGAATATTTCTAGTACTGCTATAAGTACAGTACCCTGTTTCCGACCAAGTACTTATAGATTTTGTATATAGTATATAAGATAAACAACGTCACAGTTTTGAAACTATTTCTTACCTTGTATAAACTGATCAATGTGGACAGAAACCGTTCCAAGAAGAAAAGATTTGCAAAGTAATAATTAACACTTTCAAAAATCAAAACTGTCATCGAGAGAGCAACCAAAATGCAAAGACTTGATTCACTTTAGTTTATTCCCCGCGAGGCCACGAAAACAACTCGAGTACTTCCCGAATACTTGGCGATCAATGGCGATCTTCTTGACTATATGACGAGTACTTCCCGAATACTTGGCGATCAATGGCGATCTTCTTGACTATATGGCGATGGCTGCACGAGTATGACGTAAGTGCGGTTGAAGACACTCGCGCAAGCAAGCAACACGCCGACATTATGGCTACCGCTGACAGGTCAGCGGTAGTCACAAAAATTAATGCCCTTTTTGTATGGCTGCCCCCGCCGGCGCCCCTGACTTGTTCACGGCGAGCAGCACAACATTGTTCACGCCTGTTGACAACCGTGAACAAGTTGTGCGTTTTTACGCGTGTAGATCATGACATCAGGTCATATGTTACCCTCAAATCGCTTTACTCTTTTTAAGCTCAATTTCAGCGCACCCACGTTTCCCCCGTGGTAATTTTAATAATCAAGGAGAATGCTTTTTGGCAGGAAAAAGAAAAATGGAGATAAAAAATCACAGAACAAGGGATTGGATTAAATCATGATGGCGATGGAAACCGCGCTTGAATGATCTAATAGAGTAGCGTGAGGTCGTGAGTTGACATATACCAGTTGCTTCAAGTGTTGTAAGTTGACGTAAGTATTATATCACTATCACACAAGACCAGTTTTTCGCAAGGTTCGGAGTTTAAAACGTTAACTACAAGTAAGTATATATTAATTCTAAAATACTAATCATTGAAATATATTTAGTTTTAACTTATATGAAACATTGTCTTCAAGCCCGGCGGAAGCTCTGGAGAAGTAAAGCGGGGGTCTGGGGCATGCTTCCCCAGCAAATATTGAATTTTGTATGCCCCAGAAAGGCATTTTCGGAGAGTTCTGAGAAGAATTTCCGAAAAATCAATCGGTAAGACAACGGTGGTATTCAGGCATTTAAAGAGAAAATTCACGATAATTTAAGGCATTTGTTGCATTAAGAAAATTTAATAATTACGGCTCTTTAACCTGCCGGATTTATTTGCCAACAGAATGTTTAAGCTTCACCTTGGTACGCCGAACTACAAACTGCAGGCAAAGGTAAAATTGTTGTTTAAAAGACAATAAAAAGCAGTCTTCCCACATTAAACTAAAACATAGAATAACCTTCATGACGGGAAAAAGCAAAACGCAAGATGACGAGTGGTAAAAAAAAACTCTACCAATAAAAACAACTTTGAATAAATTAGCCATAATGTTACGCCGGTGAGGTAACGATAAGGTAAAACTCGGTGCTTAACTAAGTATTCCTTGACAAATCTGGACTTCGTTTTCAAGATTGCAGTACCTTATTGTAATAAAACTTAAAAATTTTATATCGCTATTTTTATATATATTTTATATATTTTTAAAAATGCTTATGTCAGCAAAAACATTTCACCAAAAAGTGGGGCGGCCACGGCCATGCACCTCTGCCGCCCCAACTCCGCCGGGCCTGAAATTGTCTTAATCCACAAACAAGTTTTCTTTGCTCGCATAAAACTTAAAAATTTTAGTCAGTGGCCGTTTGTACAAAAAAAAGAAAAAATGTGACCAAACATGACCAGTTTTTATTTGAGACGTACAAGTTTTCTTGTGAAAGCGTTCAGATGTTCAAGGGAAAAAAGTTTAACTATAAAAATCCCATAATTATAATACCACGATTGCCTTGGCCCTCGGTTTATTTTGTTTCCACTTTTCACGTGGAGATTTAATCGCTAATAATCCTGGTTTGAGGTAAGTTTCTATTGTAAATATTGTGTATTAATTTATGTATGTATATTCTATTCATATTAAGTTGACATCTTTGTAAGAGTCAACCCCTGGGAGTGTAAGAAACATTTAGTTTAATATTTGAAATTCTTAGGTCATATACTGAGAACAATGCCAGTTTGAGCTACTGGAAACGATGACGTAATTTACATTTTTATTTACCTATTTTTGTAACCTAAAACTTCCTGTATATATTGTGAATAAACGAACCTTCATAGAAGACGGAGCTTACGAGGTAACTTCTCTAATCGAAACAACATAAGTTTATAATAGTTTCAATTTTAAGATGCACGAACGAACATTAAAAAGGCCTTTGTACGTTTATATTAGTGTTTTCAGCTTGAGTTGGTAAAGTTTTTTACGAAAAACTTTAAAAAGGTACTGTTTTAATGTCGGTAACGAACTTATGCGCAGTAAATTTCCGAATTCTAATTCTACTAATTTCGTTTTAGCACATATAAACAATGGAGATGCCAAAGAATTTCAAACGAACCTCTTTCTCGGCGTATATGTTTGTGCTGTGTCTGTTTTTGTTTGTGTCAACAAGTGTGGTGGTTCAACGCCTGGACTTGCGTATATTTTTATAGGCCGTTGTTTTGATTACCTTCGACTTTATAAAGATCTTAAACTGCACCCTGATGAAGCTGACCACAAAGAGCCTGCTACGTTTTGCCAAGAAACTTGGGACACATTTAAACAAGCTTTTGCAGGAGAAGATATTTGTCAGGTTAGGGCAGAAGCTTATACACCGTACTTAGAAAAAACTGGCTCCACCGAAAAGAAACCGGTAACCGATAAGGTGAGAATGGTGCTTAAATTAAATGTGATTTTCGTTACTGTTACAGAAATTAGTTATTTTTCTAGAGAATGTAATAGTATTTACAGCCGCTGTTACATGGTGCAACGATTTGTGAAACGAGACAGGTTTCATGACAGATTGCATCATGTAACACCCGCCGTTTCATGAACCTGTGTCGCACTGTCGCTCTCCATTGTGAGACAGGTTTCACAAACCGTTGCGTGAAGTTGAAATGCATTCTACTTTGAAACCTGCAGTGGCGTGGTGGCAGGGGGGGGGGCAAGCTCCCCCCCCCCCCCAGCTGGCGTTGCAGAAGGGGCGCCAAAAGTAGCAAGGGCGCCAAACTTAACAAAATAAACCTATTTCTTTGTATAGCTAGATCTTCAATGGTGAGATATAAAGATCTGAAATCTGTAATCTTTTGTGTTTTCTATGAAGTTTTATAATCTTCAGAATTCTGTAAAATCTCACTCCAAAATGGCAGGAAGTGGCATATCAGAGACTCTAGATTTAAAAATTTTCCGGGGGAGCATGCCCCGGACCCCCCTAGACGTTTGGCACTACTTCGGCGCTCGCATTGGCCTCGCCTTTGAGAGAACCCTTAGTTTGTTGTAATATTACATATTGCTACTTATTATTGATTTTTCAAATACAGTGATGTTTTGTTTTTTTCTCTCTTTGCCACCACGCCACTGGAAACCTGTCACGCAATAAGCGACACATGTTCATAAAGCCTGGTTTGGCCATATAGTTGTAATTGTTGCAATTCAGTCGGCGATTGATTGGCGATTGTTTGCGATCTTTTACAACAGTCGTGTTTCCATATAGTTGTAATTGTTCGTTGTATTAATTCAAATCGCCGATTCGCTCGGACTAAGGACTTCTCGGTACTCTTGACAAAGTTGAGATGAGCTAAGCTTGATATTCAAAAACAAACTGAATGACTAAAACTATGTTTGTGATCATTTTCAGTTTATGTAACATATAGCAAGCATTATTTACACGCTCAATGCAAACATTTGGTTTGGCGTACGGCATTCAAGTCTTCGAACTAGTCATTTAGTAGACTTCTTTAACGAAATCGAGGTCTTTTTGAAAGGATTTGACCGGTTTTTGTAAATAATTTTGTGTTTTACATTGCAAATATTTTGCAAAAAGTCGCCGACTGTCGGCGATTGATGTTTACATTAACTGTTGTCGCATCGGCGACTGTTGTAATTGTTGTAACCTGAATGTCAGGCCTTTATTTATTCCCGCCTAGAAAAATAAAGGCCTGAGGAAACTCTACTCTTAACAAAACCGTCTTCCGCCCACTTTGCTATGAACGAGTATGATTGATATGAGTTGTCAAAATATCAAAGCGTATGTTTTGATTTCATCTCACAGAAATATAGTCTCTCTCCGCGTCTGGTTTTAGTCCAGACTAGTCTCGGTAGACTACTAGACTTGCAATAAATACAGGAGCTCGAATTGAAGGTGTTTGTCCATGGTATATCTAGACCCGATCTAGAGAAGAAGTCGAAGAATTGGAAACTACGATAAGAAACCGAGAAATTTGACAATTTGAGAATATACATATATATTGATTCAAAATTCCACCATAATAAAAGATAAACACGATCTGATAGCCGCCTTGATATAGTTCCGACTAAATTAATAAATATATAATTTTGGCTCAATTTCCATATAAAATTCCCCAACTGACGTCACAAGTGACCTAAGGACTTGGTGTAGTATAGCTTATAGCGCGAACTACTTACAGCCGTTTAATAAGCAACCTTACTGACACATATGCAGTATTAAGTTTATTGGCGTTAGTAGCGTTATTGGCGTTATTGCCGTTACTGGCGTTATTGCCGTTATTGGCGTTGGTGGCGTTATTGCCGTTATTGGCGTTGGTGGCGTTATTGCCGTTATTGCCGTTAGTAGCGTTATTGGCGTTATTGACGTTAGCGGCGTCATTGACGTTAGTAGTGTTATTGGCGTTATTGGGGTTAGTAGCGTTAGTGGCGTTATTGGCGTTATTGCCGTTACTGGCGTTAGTAGCGTTATTGGCGTTGGTGGCGTTAGTAGTGTTATTGGCGTTATTGGGGTTAGTAGCGTTAGTGGCGTTATTGCCGTTATTGCCGTTAGTGGCGTTAGTAGCGTTATTGACGTTATTGACGTTAGTGGCGTTAGTAGCGTTATTGCCGTTATTGACGTTAGTGGCGTTATTGACGTTAGTAGCGTTGTTGACGTTAGTAGCGTTATTGACGTTAGTAGCGTTATTGGCGTTAGTGACGTTATTGGCGTTAGTGGTGTTAGTAGCGTTATGGGTGTATTGCCGTTACTCGCGTTAGTGGCGTTAGTAGCGTTATTGACGTTAGTAGCGTTAGTAGCGTTATTGGCGTTGTTGACGTTTGTGGCGTTATTGACGTTAGTAGCGTTATTGGCGTTAGTAGCGTAATTGACGTTAGTAGCGTTATTGGCGTTGTTGACGTTTGTGGCGTTATTGACGTTAGTAGCGTTATTGGCGTTAGTAGCGTAATTGACGTTAGTAGCGTTATTGGCGTTATTGACGTTAGCGGCGTTATTGACGTTAGTAGCGTTAGTGGCGTTAGTGGCGTTAGTGGCGTTAGTAGCGTTATTGGCGTTATTGACGTTAGTAGCGTTATTGACGTTAGTAGCGTTATTGACGTTAGTGGCGTTAGTGGCGTTAGTGGCGTTATTGACGTTAGTAGCGTTATTGACGTTAGTGGCGTTATTGACGTTAGTAGCGTTATTGACGTTAGTAGCGTTATTGACGTTAGTGGCGTTATTGACGTTAGTGGCGTTATTGGCGTTATTGACGTTAGTGGCGTTATTGACGTTAGTAGCGTAATTGACGTTAGTAGCGTTATTGACGTTATTGACGTTAGTGGCGTTAGTAGCGTTATTGACGTTAGTGGCGTTATTGACGTTAGTAGCGTTATTGACGTTAGTGGCGTTATTGACGTTAGTAGCGTTATTGACGTTAGTGGCGTTATTGACGTTAGTAGCGTTATTGGCGTTATTGACGTTAGTGGCGTTATTGACGTTAGTGGCGTTATTGCCGTTAGTGGCGTTATTGACGTTAGTGGCGTTATTGACGTTAGTAGCGTTATTGACGTTAGTGGCGTTATTGACGTTAGTGGCGTTAGTGGCGTTATTGACGTTAGTGGCGTTAGTAGCGTTATTGACGTTAGTGGCGTTAGTAGCGTTATTGACGTTAGTGGCGTTATTGGCGTTAGTAGCGTTATTGACGTTTGTGGCGTTATTGACGTTAGTGGCGTTATTGCCGTTATTGGCGTTATTGACGTTAGTGGCGTTATTGACGTTAGTGGCGTTAGTGGCGTTATTGACGTTAGTGGCGTTAGTAGCGTTATTGACGTTAGTGGCGTTAGTAGCGTTATTGACGTTAGTGGCGTTATTGGCGTTAGTAGCGTTATTGACGTTTGTGGCGTTATTGACGTTAGTGGCGTTATTGCCGTTATTGGCGTTATTGACGTTAGTAGCGTTATTGACGTTAGTGGCGTTATTGCCGTTATTGGCGTTATTGACGTTAGTAGCGTTATTGACGTTAGTAGCGTTATTGACGTTAGTGGCGTTATTGACGTTAGTGGCGTTATTGACGTTAGTAGCGTTATTGGCGTTAGTAGTGTTATTGGCGTTAGTAGTGTTATTGGCGTTTTAGGCGTTTTTGGCGTTAGTAGCGTTATTGGCGTTTTAGGTGTTATTGGCGTTAGTAGCATTATTGACGTTTTAGGCGTTATTGGCGTTAGTAGCGATATTGGCGTTTTAGGCGTTATTGGTGTTCGTGGCATTTTTTTTGAATTTTTGGCGTTAGTATAGGGCACCGTACTTCACTTCGTGGGTTCCGGAAGACGGGCACAAAGGTTTACCTGAGGTCCTGGCGAAAAGCTTCAACCTATTAAATAAAATCGCAAAGGCTTATCGAACTGAAACTAAACGAACTCAAGCAAAGCAAACTTACTATGTATATTTGATCTAACATATATTAGAAATCTGACGTTTTAAATAGCCTGTGACCATGCGGTGATGTCTATTTCGCAACCAGTAACGGTTGTCAATAACCCAATGGCAATGAAAATAGTTGCGAAATGTCTGATCAATTGTACTTGTCATTAGCCTCATTCAGTTATAACCAGCTCGCTATAATACAATAGAACACCGCTTTTAACCAATCACCGCGTACGTTTAGTTCCGATGCTATTTTATTAATGAGGTTATGCAATAACCAAGGTTAACAGCCAAGGAACGGCGCGCGGAGAATGGGGAGAATCAGCGTGAGAGTGTTTGATAACTAGAGGTGCATTGGCCAGCAAGGAGTCATTACGCCTTTGGTCGGCATACTGGCTATTTGAGGAAAACATTAACTGCGAACATATTGCATCCCACCATCCCACCCCTAATCAATCAAAGCAAATTGCAATTTCCACCGAAAGTAATTTCGGTGTGATAGGTGCAGACATGCAAAGGTGGTCAGGTCAAGAATGGAATTCGACACGTAGTGTGGGGACCTGAATCCAAGTAACAACAAATCGCAGCATATCCTGTAGTCATGTCTGCACCTAACCATCCACAAGGGTAAGTATAGTGACTGCAGATGTTAAATACCTCTTGCACATTACTTCAAAACGGTCGTTCTGGAGGGCAACTTCATTCAAAGCTGCGACCGAGGGGCAAATCACTGATTTAAATCACGTACACCTTCAGAAAAATCACAATAAAAATAAAAAAATCATAAAAAAAATTTAAAAATCACAAAAAAATCAAAAAATCACAAAAAAATCATGAAAAAATAAAAAAATCGCAAAAAAATCATGAAAAAAGTCAAAAAATCACAAAAAAATCATGAAAAAATAAAAAAATCATGAAAGAAATCACGAAAAATTCAAAAAAATCACGGGGAAAAATCACAATAAAAATCAAAAAATCACGAAAAAAATCAAAAAATCATGAAAAAAAATCACGATTTTTTGATCACGTACACTTTTTCAGGAGTGATTTGCCCCTCGGCTGCGACGTTCAACATATCGAGCGAATAATCAATTAAAATTCTATAGTTTATAGGTATTTGTCCAAGAACCAAGAAAATAAGTGAAAATAAGAGAGCAGTTTATTACAAATATTAATTGGCATTCCGTCACGTTACTCACATATTATGATGACTTTACATACACAGTTTAAATACATAGTAAGTTTGCTTTGCTTGAGTTCGTTTAGTTTCAGTTCGATAAGCCTTTGCGATTTTATTTAATAGGTTAAAGCTTTTCGCCAGGACCTCAGGTAAACCTTTGTGCCCTTTTTCCGGAACCCACGAAGTGAAGTGCGGTGCCCTATACTAACGCCAAAAATTCAAAAAAAATGCCACGAACGCCAATAACGCTACTAACGCCAATAACGCCTAAAACGCCAATAACGCTACTAACGCCAATAACACCTAAAACGCCAATAACGCTACTAACGCCAATAACGCCTAAAACGCCAATAAAACTACTAACGCCAATAACACTACTAACGCCAATAACGCCACTAACGCCAATAACGCTACTAACGCCAATAACACTACTAACGCCAATAACACCACTAACGCCAATAACGCTACTAACGCCAATAACGCTACTAACGTCAATAACGCTACTAACGTCAATAACGCTACTAACGTCAATAACGCTACTAACGTTACTAACGCCAGTAACGGCAATAACGCCAATAATGCTACTAACGCCAATAACGGCAATAACGCTACTAACGCCAATAACGCTACTAAGGCCAATAACGGCAATAACGCCACTAACGGCTATAACGCCAATAACGCCACTAACGGCAATAACGCCAGTAACGACAATAACTTCAATAATGCCACTAACGCCACCAACGCCAATAACACCAATAACGCCAGTAACGGCAATAACGCTACTAACGTCAATAACGCCAGTAACGGCAATAACGCCAATAACGCTACTAACGCCAATAACGCTACTAACGTCAATAACGCTACCAACGTCAATAACGCTACTAACGCCACTAACGCTACTAACGCCACTAACGCCAATAACGCTAGTAACGCCAATAACGCCAATAACGCTACTAACGTCAATAACGCTACTAACGTCAATAACGCTACTAACGTCAATAACGCTACTAACGTCAATAACGCTACTAACGCCAATAACGCTACTAACGTCAATAACGCTACTAACGTCAATAACGCTACTAACGCCAATAACGCTACTAACGCCAATAACGCCACTAACGTCAATAACGCCACTAACGTCAATAACGCCAATAACGCTACTAACGTCAATAACGCTACTAACGTCAATAACGCTACTAACGCCACTAACGTCAATAACGCCACTAACGTCAATAACGTCAATAACGCCACTAACGTCAATAACGGCAATAACGCTACTAACGCCACTAACGTCAATAACGCCACTAACGTCAATAACGCCACTAACGTCAATAACGGCAATAACGCTACTAACGCCACTAACGTCAATAACGTCAATAACGCTACTAACGTCAATAACGTCAATAACGCCAATAACGTCAATAACGCTACTAACGTCAATAACGCTACTAACGTCAATAACGCCAATAACGCTACTAACGCCACTAACGCCAATAACGCTACTAACGCCACTAACGCCAATAACGCCACTAACGCCAATAACGCTACTAACGTCAATAACGCCACTAACGCCAATAACGCCACTAACGCCAATAACGCTACTAACGCCACTAACGCCAATAACGCTACTAACGTCAATAACGCCACTAACGCCACTAACGCCAATAACGCCAATAACGCTACTAACGCCACTAACGCCAATAACGCTACTAACGTCAATAACGCCACTAACGCCAATAACGCCACTAACGCCAATAACGCTACTAACGCCAATAACGCCAATAACGCTACTAACGTCAATGACGCCGCTAACGTCAATAACGCCCATAACGCCACTAACGCCACTAACGCTACTAACGCCACTAACGCCACTAACGCTACTAACGTCAATAACGCCGCTAACGTCAATAACGCCAATAACGCCAATAACGCCAATAACGCTACTAACGTCAATAACGCCACAAACGTCAACAACGCCAATAACGCTACTAACATCAATTACGCTACTAACGCCAATAACGCTACTAACGTCAATAACGCCACAAACGTCAACAACGCCAATAACGCTACTAACGCTACTAACGTCAATAACGCTACTAACGCCACTAACGCCAGTAACGGCAATACACCCATAACGCTACTAACACCCCTAACGCCAATAACGCTACTAACGTCAATAACGCTACTAACGTCAATAACGCTACTAACGCCAATAACGCTACTAATGCCAATAACGCCACTAACGTCAATAACGCCACTAACGTCAATAACGCCACTAACGCCAATAACGCTACTAACGTCAATAACGCTACTAACGTCAATAACGCTACTAACGCCACTAACGTCAATAACGCCACTAACGTCAATGACGTCAATAACGTCAATAACGCCACTAACGTCAATAACGGCAATAACGCTACTAACGCCACTAACGTCAATAACGCCACTAACGTCAATAACGCCACTAACGTCAATAATGCTACTAACGTCAATAACGCTACTAACGCCACTAACGTCAATAACGCCACTAACGTCAATAACGCTACTAACGCCACTAACGTCAATAACGCCACTAACGTCAATAACGTCAATAACGTCAATAACGCCACTAACGTCAATAACGGCAATAACGCTACTAACGCCACTAACGTCAATAACGCCACTAACGTCAATAACGCCACTAACGTCAATAACGCCACTAACGTCAATAACGGCAATAACGCTACTAACGCCACTAACGTCAATAACGTCAATAACGCTACTAACGTCAATAACGTCAATAACGTCAATAACGGCAATAACGCTACTAACGTCAATAACGCTACTAACGTCAATAACGCCAATAACGCTACTAACGCCACTAACGCCAATAACGCTACTAACGTCAATAACGCCACTAACGCCAATAACGCCAATAACGCTACTAACGCCACTAACGCCAATAACGCTACTAACGTCAATAACGCCACTAACGCCAATAACGCCACTAACGCCACTAACGCTACTAACGCCACTAACGCCAATAACGCTACTAACGATACTAACGCCAATAACGCTACTAACGTCAATAACGCCACTAACGCCAATAACGCCACTAACGCCAATAACGCTACTAACGCCACTAACGCCAATAACGCTACTAACGTCAATAACGCCGCTAACGTCAATAACGCCAATAACGCCACTAACGCCACTAACGCCAATAACGCTACTAACGCCACTAACGCCACTAACGCTACTAACGTCAATAACGCCGCTAACGTCAATAACGCCAATAACGCCAATAACGCCAATAACGCCAATAACGCTACTAACGTCAATTACGCTACTAACGCCAATAACGCTACTAACGTTAATAACGCCACAAACGTCAACAACGCCAATAACGCTACTAACGTCAATTACGCTACTAACGCCAATAACGCTACTAACGTCAATAACGCCACAAACGTCAACAACGCCAATAACGATACTAACGCTACTAAAGTAACGTCAATAACGCTACTAACGCCACTAACGTCAATAACGCCACTAACGTCAATAACGCCACTAACGTCAATAACGCCAATAACGCCAATAACGCTACTAACGTCAATTACGCTACTAGCGCCAATAACGCTACTAACGTTAATAACGCCACAAACGTCAACAACGCCAATAACGCTACTAACGCTACTAACGTCAATTACGCTACTAACGCCAATAACGCTACTAACGTCAATAACGCCACAAACGTCAACAACGCCAATAACGCTACTAACGCTACTAACGTCAATAACGCTACTAACGCCACTAACGTCAATAACGCCACTAACGTCAATAACGCCAATAACGCTACTAACGCCACTAACGTCAATAACGCTACTAACGTCAATAACGCCACTAACGTCAATAACGCTACTAACGTCAATAACGCCACTAACGGCAATAACGCCACTAACGTCAATAACGCACTAACGTCAATAACGCCACTAACGCCAATAACGCTACTAACGTCAATAACGCCACTAACGTCAATAACGCTACTAACGTCAATAACGCTACTAACGTCAATAACGCTACTAACGTCAATAACGCCACTAACGGCAATAACGTCAATAACGCTACTAAGGTCAATAACGCTACTAACGTCAATAACGCCAATAACGCTACTAACGCCACTAACGCCACTAACGCCAATAACGCTACTAACGCCACTAACGCCACTAACGCCACTAACGGCAATAACGTCAATAACGCTACTAAGGTCAATAACGCTACTAACGTCAATAACGCCAATAACGCTACTAACGTCAATAACGCCACTAACGCCAATAACGCGCCACTAACGCCACTAACGCCACTAACGCTACTAACGTCAATAACGCCACCAACGCCAATAACGCCAATAACGCCAATAACGCCAGTAACGGCAATAACGCCAATAACGCTACTAACGCCAATAAACTTAATACTGCATATGTGTCAGTAAGGTTGCTTATTAAACGGCTGTAAGTAGTTCGCGCTATAAGCTATACTACACCAAGTCCTTGGGTCACTTGTGACGTCAGTTGGGGAATTTTATATGGAAATTGAGCCATAATTTTGTAGCATTAGAATTTAAATTTTAGAATGCAGGTAGACCATTTAATTAATATATTGATACATAATTATAAACACGTCTCAACCGTATAAACTCAGTCATCCCCGCTCCGAGATTCCCGTTTTGTAACTTACAGGTCCACTTTTCTGACAACCATTGTTCAGCACTGCCATAAACAACTTGGACTTTCGCATCGGCTTCGCCTTCAGTAGCCATCGTCACTGATCAAGTAGACTGTTTTTCGCACGGTCTCCACCTGCTACAACGAAATTCCTCACCGTGCCATGTTGAAGTCAGTGAAGTTCACAGAACACAAATGGCAATATCTGATATATCAGACTTTCACCAAAACCAGTGGGCAAAACAGCAAAGACATCCTGGCTGTCAACAGACAACAGCGAGCTTTCGAATGCACGTCGTTTGTTCTGGTTTCAAAGATTCATGGCCGAAATGCATCAATGAATTTAACAAAGCAATTTCGAAAAATCCTTCTATGGTTTGATTTTGCGACATAATAAATGATTAAATGAATGAATTGGTCACAGATACGTACACGATAAACAGATTCGAGAAACGGCGATAACCTTGTCACGGACTCACGGTGTGCACCTTGGCGGTGCACCTTTGGGAAAGTTGTTTATCTGAATGAACCAATCAAAATCCTTACTTCAATTAGTCAGCCAATCAGAGCTCCCGTCCATCCATGAGATGGACGGAGTCCCCACAGTTTTGTTAAGGGTTTCTTCAGGCCTTTATTTTTCTCGCCTTCTCGCTCGCCCGCACCTATGCCCGCGCTGCCGGGTTTAGCGGAAGGCGGGAACAAATAAAGGCCTGACATTCAGGTTATAATTGTTGTAGAAGTTGAACCTGATTCAACTTCTACAACAGTCGCCGACTGTCGCCGATTGGATTACAACAAGCGTTGCCATTAAGTTGTAATTGTTGTAGGACTTGATCGGCGACAGTCGCCGACTGAATTACAACAATTACAACTATATGGAAACCATGTTATAAGGATTTAGGGTGAAGGAAAATTCGAGTGTAGAATATATACTTGCGAAAAATGCAACTACACAGGCCTTCCGGCAGGAATTGAACCCACGACCCACAGGCGGCCCAAGTTCAAGGTGTGTGGTAGCCCGCAGTGCGGGTGTTTTTAACGGTAATTTGAAAATATGTGACTTGACATAAACCCGTAAACAAACGAACGAATTTGTCTTAAATATCAACATTATGTGAATAAAATCTACTAACCTTGTCAATATGATGTCTTGTCTCATGCTTTATTCGTCGTCGAGTTGGTTTGCAGCGATTTACAGCGAGTTCTTTTCGACGCCGTTGCTTCCCGTACTTCGGCGAGACGGCGACTCTTCGCGCGTATATTACCATACGAAGAGTCGCCGTCTCGCAACGGCGTCGAAAAGAACTCGCTGTAAATCGCTGCAAACCAACTCGACGACGAATAAAACATGAGACAAGACATCATATTGACAAGGTTAGTAGATTTTATTCACATAATGTCAGACCTGCCAAGTCTCACGGTTTTGCCGTGAGACTCACGATTTTGACTACAATCTCACGGTCTCACGATTCCGTACTCGATTCTCACGATAAATGAAAATCCTAAAACTAGATTCTAGATTCTTCATTGGTATGATTTCAGTATTTTAATTTACCAAAATTTAGCGACAAAATAAATATGGACATAGATTGTATAGTCTGTACTTGTAGATGTAGGACAACTGACAAGTAACGTTAGTAATTTAGTTAAAAATTTATTTCCACATCCGCCATTTTGACGATGGTATATAGCATCGTCAAATAAAACAAAACACAAAAAACAACAAAAAGTTTTATCTTTTATTAATACTACTGTATTTGTTACAACTATTACATGGGAAAAAAGCAAAATGAACTGATTTGAACATCAACGTTGTTTTCTCACTATTTTTGCATTTTTCTCACTATTTTTTGGGAGGAAAAAATTGGATCTCACTGTTTTTGCTTGGGGTAGGTTGGCAAGTCTGTAATGTTGATATTTAAGACAAATTCGTTCGTTTGTTTACGGGTTTATGTCAAGTCACATATTTTCAAATTACCGTTAAAACACCCGCACTGCGGGCTACCACACACCTTGAACTTGGGCCGCTGTGCACGGACGGAGGCCGTCGCCGAGAGCTTGATCGCGAGTTCTGTATATATAATAAGGTGGTAATGCCAGGAGAGAATTGGGTATATTATAAATGATATTGGGCATTTCACTCGATTACATAGCATGTTCTAAGGATTTAGGGTGAAGGAAAATTCGAGTGTAGAATATATACATTTACATGCTTACATCCTTAGAACATGCTATGTCATCGAGCGAAATGCCCAATATCATTTATATGGAAACCAGGCTTAAACAAGGAGGTTTTACACGTTGCAATCTGTCTTGAAACTTGTCTCGCACAGGTTTCACGAAAACATTGCATCGTGTAACAGCGGCCTAATTGTAACTGTAAATTAATTTATCTGTTTAATTGAAAATTCATCATTTCAGAAATTTTTTCCTTACACATTGGGTCGGCCTTGTTTTTTTTAGCTTATGTTGTGGTCAGGAACGTTTGAACTGTCTGGACAATACGCAAATCATGGACAAAGAGTAGTAACGCTGGCCGATACTTTGACTGGGTGAATGATTTATAATATTACTTAATTAAAACTAATTAAAAGAGAGTCGAGCAAAGAGTGATGGCAAACTTCACCTATATATAAAACTGCGCGATATTTTCCAATATCCGTGTGAACTTTGCAAAATAGTAATGAAAATATTGCAAAGTGAAAAAATGAGAAACTGCCTCTCTCCTCCGCAGAGGTTTCTATTCGCAGATGCGCGGGCAATCGTAAAGCGCGAGATTGGTTTTGATAACGAAAACTGACGTTTCAAGCGGTCCCTTCACCAGAGTAAATAACGATAAAGGTAATCATCCTCACTTGCAGCCAGCGGCTGAATTGCGAATTGCGAAGGACGTAGTTCAACGTGGCCGTGTCGAGGCATGTCAAAGGCGCCCCACACGATCGGAAATGGCGGCTGTCGAGGCTCGCGAAATACGGGTGGCGTGTGCTGTTAGCGCGCTGCCTCCCACCAAAAAGTTAAGCCCGGTTAGACGGGGTTAGTACTTGGTTGGGTGTGGAACTCACCTGTGCTTCGAGGATTTTTTCGCCGGGTTCTCCGGTTTTCCTCACTGATCTCAAATAATCCCCGAGCCCGGGCGTAGGGCCGAAGGCCCGGAGCCCGGGTGAGGGTGCTAATCTCGACACGCGTGGAGTTCACTTATACGCGAAATTACACGCAAGTGGAAAGAAATTCTGCGAGATCTTTGTATATATATCAACAAATCCGCAACTTTCGCAGTTTGGATAGCAGGGTACTTGTAACTGTTACAACGAAGACCGAAAACGACACTGTGTCCTGAAACTGGCCAAAGCCTGTAAAGAATTCTGCTCTGGTGTATTCTACTTAACTCGAGGGAGAACGATAAAGAAATCAGTTTGAAACAAACGGCTTTTTAGGTCTTGAAGAGAACTGAATGACCTGGTCACGGAAAAAGTAAGAAACCGAACGAGAAAAACAATCTGAATTCTGCAAAGAGTATAGACTGAATTGGCAGTGTTTGTGGTGACAAAAGCAGAAGAAAGTTTAATGGTAGGAGATTCATATTTACCAGTTTAGCTGAGTCTTGAAAAATCATGCAATATAAATAATATAATATAATAAACAATATAAATAGTTGTCTTTGGACGCTAGGACGTGGTATTGTGTCTTTTCTTGGCCACTATTATCTATTTCGAATGAAAATTTGTTATTTGGTTCATCTCGTTGTTTCTTTTTTAATATTGACTTTGTATGCTCTTTTGGTGTGTCAATACAGATGGACTTTGCCAATGAATTTTCTTTGATGTTATCCTGGTTTGTTTCTCTCTTTCTATTCAAAATTTTCAAGGCTGTTAATTTTATTATTACATACTAAAAGTATAATAGACTAAATATAAAAATATAAAAATATAAAAACTATAAGACTTAAATACAAAAAAAAAACACCAGAAAGTGTGGTGTGTGTGGTGGTTGTGGTTTGGGTGGTTTACAAAAATGTATATATTTAAAGTGGGCGAGGGGTTGTTGCGATCATGTATTTCTAGTATACTCTTATACTGGATAGAGCATCCGGTCCTGGCTGTGAAGTCGGAAATAGATTAGCGGCGCCATTTCCGGTGGGTCCCATACAATATGGCGTAAATAGGAGTCGAAGCAGTTGAACGGCGTTTTTCGCCAAATTCTGGGATGTTACGAAGAGTTACCACCGAATTGAGGTTTGTAATCTTATTTTAAGTAATAGTTTAGTGTTTTGAACTATTTTTTTGTTTAGAAAGTGCTTTTTTTTACAAAATACACTTGCCCGTTTACTGTATTTGCTTCAAAGCTAGCAAATTCGGTAAACAAGTGTCTGGAAGTGAGTGTATTATTTGATGATTTACCATGATGCATTTGTTTAAGTTTTGATTTATTTCATGCCGATTAAACGCCAAGAAGTCATAACTGTGTCTTTTTAAACTAATAAACTTACCCGCTGTTGATACTGTTCACATGAATTCGAACTTGAATAGAACGGTTTGTTCAGTTCTTTGTGGTTATAATTCAGTGAAACATGGTTGAGTCTGACTTGTGCTCATTGTCTTCCTGTTAATATTTTAAGTTGGACACTTTCACTGCCAGGTTTGTTTATTGACTAATAGTAAATGAATTGATGACCATGATAGAATGTGTTTGTCCCTTGATAGTATTTTCAATTCGACTATCAATTCCACTTTTGTTTAAGCAACACATTCATTTTGTCTACAGTATGTTTCAAACAAACTATGTACATAATTATGGTTAAAGCATCTTACTGACCATTAAGAAGTTACACCCAAGTTTAATTCCTACTCGATCAATGCAGTTTTACTGTACATTTAGCAGATTAAAATTTTATCTAGTTTGCTGAAAGCAAGAAAAGTCTTTCCAGTTACATGCATCCAGGATTACTGTAGATCTAAGGATGTTACTCTGTAATCTGGATTTAACTCCTACTTGATGCACTTATCAGATTACAATTTTAACTTGGATGCATGTACATTAGAGGAGTGCTTCTAGTTTGACTCTACCAAACATCAGAGATTTCTTCTGGGTACTCCAGTTTCCTCCTGTAGTAACACTGACCAATGAGGAATGACTCTTGCTGGACCTGTAGGAAGAACAGTTTAGATATGACTGATAAGGTTATACCACACTGTATTTGTAGGTGCAATTGTGCAAATGGATTACATGTACTGATATAACAAAATCAACAAAATAAAAACTGCACTTGCAAATGGAACGTTCTTGGTTGTTGTCATTTATGAGATGATTCATCATCAGTGCTTCCTTCACTATCACCTGCTGCCTTCTTTTTTATGCTTCTTACAGCCAAAAGCACAATACTGCAAGCCCAGAGTTTTACCCATCAGTGTAGAACTAAACGAATGCTTGTTAAGTTTTCTTTGATCGAAATTTTGATGTAGCAAACTGTCAGTATGGAAGTATGGATAATTTCAAACCACGTTTTAAACCAGCAATAATTTGTGGGCATTGGAGGGAAGATCGTGCCAGTGCTCCAGCCACTGCTGGTGCCAGATAGTATTAACCCTTTATCGCCCAACAATGTCTTTAGTATTTTACTCTGGCTAACACCAGACAATTTTACTCGTCAATGGAGTGGCTACTGGGTGATAAAGGGTTAATAGACTATCTCGGTTAACTCTTTATCACCCAACAATGGCTTTAGTATTTTACTCTCGACTGGCTAATGCCAGATGATTTTACTTGTCAATAGAGTGGCTACTGGGCGATAAAGGGTTAATGACTGATCTTGTTTGACTGCCAACATCAGCTAGTGATATGTGTGGATCTAATAAGGAAAAGACATATAGATGCATGGGCATGAAGCCTAAAAAGTTGTATGATGCAAGATAATAATTGAGGTATGATAAATGTAGTAAAGTTTGAAAATTTTTCCAATATCTTGAAATGAAAACACTTCTGTAGTAAGTAATAGTTTGGAATCATCTTTCTCTTTGTTTATTTTAGAAAAAAGCTCATGACTTATTATCTGTTTCAAATATAAGTCTACACAAAGTACAGTAGTGTCATGACGTACACTGAAGTGTATAAAATATAAAATAATATAGTAGATTATAACCAATAAATAATTTCTGTGTTTAAATCAGAACTGGCCAAACCATGCCCCATTATTACTCGGGCGACCTGTGGTCGGACGAGTCTAGGTTTCGGCTCTGTTATTTTTTTTTTATTTTTTTTTTGTGTCGGTAGACGGGAGTTATGACGTCACTGCTCAAATGCTGCTGACTTCTCATGGCGGATTTTTAAGCAGGAGTGACGAGTTTTTTCTTCTCCTGACGCCTTTGGTTGTGTTGTTCGAAGTGAATTTGTGTTTTAATGATAAACACGCTCACAATGCTTACAACAGACTATAGTAGACATGGGTTGGTTCGCGATCTCCATAATCGTACGCTGAAAATGCGTTAGTACTCGTTCAAACTTTGCTTACGCTTCGAATCTGCGATCACTTCGACTGAAATTGGTCGATGAAGTCATGCCTATTCTGTGGTTGTGTCAAGCGCATCGCTGATCAACCATATAAGCAACTTACTTGGAAAACCTACCAACACTTTGGCCAAAGGCAAATACATGCATCAGCGAACGCTTTTAAATCGATCGTTCGATACTTCGATTTGTCATTTAATACTCGCAAATTGAAAATTAAAAGGACGTCTAACCGTACAATCAACAGCTTTCAAGGTCTCAGTGCGGTTCTACATTGCATAACTACATTGCGTCCAAAACTTATATCATTACCAAACGGTTTATTATATGCGCGCTGTTTTGTACACGGGTATGCCAAGGTTCCAGCAATCGCTAGCGCTTTAATATCAGTAGCCCGAGTGAACGCCTAAGCAGGCGTCTTATTTAGTAAATATTTGTGAGTTTATCCATGAAGATTTGGAAATGTGTTTCAAAACCTATATATTTCTGTTCAGTTGGTACGATTTACATGAATTCTATATCGGAACCATCGTTTGAATCTGCCGAATTCAGCACTATAGGTTTTGTCTACTGAAAGTCGGTTAAGATCGTTTAATTATTCGGCTAAACGGGCTTCTACCTTGTTATAGTTTGTTGCCCCTTTTGTAATTATATCTTTATTAATAGACTCTTAACTGATATATGAACTTAACTGATATATGAAACTTCCATTTACGTAAGCAATTCGATATGTATAGTTGCACTCAGCATGCTGTATTAGTTTTAGCCTGCGTGCGTAAGGAGACTCGACATGTTGAACGCTCAACGCCGTATGGAAATGTTAAACAGGCAATCGTGTTTTGTGTATTGCAAATTGCGTTTTCTATCGGAGAATTAGATTGTGTTTTGATTTTGTCTGTGACCAATGTGTTTAGATAGCCATGGTCTTGGGCAGGGGGGGGGGGAGGGCGGGGCACCTGAGCTCCTCGAGCTCAGTAGCCCGAGTGAACGCCTGACCAGGCGTCTTGTTATAATTTTACTTCAATCTCAGATGATTCTACTCTTTCAAATACCAATAGAAAACCCTTGGCAAGTCTCTCCAGCAAGCCTATAGGCAGCCATGAGTTCATCACAGATATAAATATTGAAAATGCACACCATAAATGCTAGGTGAACAGAAAGTGAATACAAGATGTTATTTGTTCCTTACTTTAGTCCTTAATAATTCTTCAAACTGTAGCCTGGTGGTCGGTGCTGATTTTCGTTCAGTAAAATCGTGAAATTTCGACTGATTTTCCAAGATCCCAGCCACTTTTAAGTTCTCCCATAGCGACAGGTACATTTTCTTGTTAAGAATGTAAAATTTAGCTGGTTTTCGTTAAAAATCCGATCATTTAAAGCGAAAACTATGATTCAGCAATAAGTGATATAACTACGAAGTGGGTCCCACCGGATATGGCCGCCGCGAGATTTTCAGCCTCACTTCCGACTTCAATTTTTGCCAGGCGCGAACCAATAGATGCTCTATCCCACCCGATCCGCGCGTTGTATCTAATAAACTACTAAACATTATATACACATTGTATCCAGTAAGTTACTGGAAATTGTTTAATTCTAAGATGCGCCAATTAACGGATTAAAACTCACTGCGCATCCCACAATCTTTGTCAAGAACTGTTGACCATAAATTACAAACACTACTAGGGTGGTTGGACGGGGAAGAGGCGGCTTAAAAACCCCTCCGAAACCCCCCCCCCCGACACTTTTCAAGTTAGGGTTAGGGTTCCCCCCGGGAAATGCACATTTTTGAGGGTTAGGGGGTTGGGGGGGGGGGGGGAAGGGTTTCGTTAATAACCTCTTTATTAAACAATTTCCAGTAACTTACTGGATACAATGTGTATATAATGTCTAGTAGTTTATTAGATACAACGTGCGGATCGGCTGTCTATCCAGTATAATGAGTACCCCCGACACTTTTCAAGTTAGGGTTAGGGTTCCCCCCGGGAAATGCACAATTTTGAGGGTTAGGGGGTTCGGGGGGGGGGGGGGGAAGGGTTTCGTTAATAACCTCTTTATTAAACAATTTCCAGTAACTTACTGGATACAATGTGTATATAATGTCTAGTAGTTTATTAGATACAACGTGCGGATCGGCTGTCTATCCAGTATAATGAGTATATTATTTGAGATCAGTGGTTTTCCTCCCTCCATAAAATCAACACCTAACATGTTAGCTGTGGCTGCCTGCTCCCCTAAAATGTGAGATGAAGGGCTCCACTTGAACGGCGCCAATATTTCGTTATCGAAACGAGGGGGACATTGGGCTGCGGTACCCACAACCGCAATACCGCGAAAAAATCAACGGAATACCGAAACTGCATTCAGTAAACACCAGCTTGTGCAGAACTTAGCCCTGTATTCGAGTTGTTACTGATGCGGTAACAGCTCAAACACAAGGTGATGATATAATACCGCTTGCACAAGGTGATGATATAATACCGCTTGCTTCGCTAAATCACCTAAAAGTCCTAAAATCCTCAGAAATTACTATGCGTATAACCCCGGCTGTGTTGTTTTTCTCTTGTTTATTTCGGGGGTTTTTTGTCAAAGCCCCGCTATGGATTATATGGGACTTTTGGGAACATAATAAAAGTCCACAAAGATCCACAATAGTCCCAAACATGTTCATAATCCTGCGTAGTCTTATAAGATATGTATTAACTGTGAGCTAGTATGGGCTTTACTAAGTAGCGTGCGTTTTGCTCAGGGACCCTCAGGACTTTCACAAACGAATAAAAACTGGATGAACTGGAAGTCTGAAATACCGGGAAAACATCTAATTTCTAACAATCTTTTTCTACCGAATACCGTCGATGAAAACGCAGAAAACTGCATATACCGCATGGCTGAATAAAACCGCAATACCGCACCTCAAGCGCGAAATTACCGAAATACCGTATGAAAAAAAAAGTCGAAACCACCGGTGTTGGTGGCACAGTGGTTAGTTAGCGCACGTGCCTTTCACCTCTGCGACCCGGGTTCAATGCCTGCTCTCAGCAGTTATCTGATTAAAATTTCACCTTGGCCGCATGTGAGAAGAGTGTTTGATTCTACCAAACATCGCAGGTTTCCTCCGGGTACTCCGGTTTCCTCCTGTAGAAACACTGGACCAATGAGGGATGGCCCTTACTGGACCTCTAGGGAGAACAGTTAGCTATTAACTGATAGAGATAGCCAGTATAAATAAGATTAGTTTAGTTTCATAGTTTAGATTAGTTTAACACAGAAAACCCCACATCCCTGTCCAAAACTAATCTCGACCAGTGGCGTAGCCAAGGGCGAGCTCAAGCCCAGCCAATCCCCGTCAACGACGTCATTCGCTATTATACTAATCTCCAACGCTAGTCCATGGCCACGCGTTTTCCATGCGTAATTTGTGTACTCGTGACTAAAGAATCTATACCGCACGCTATTTTCACTAACATACTTGTATGCACAATAAATACATAATCAAACTGACTTAAATGTAAATATTTAATTTTCGTATTTTATAATCCTCAGAATTCTACAAATTCTTTCCCTAAAATGCAGGAAATGGCATTTCAAAACCCCTAAATTTCAAAAACATTTCCAGGGCATGCTACCCCCTTCTTTAAAAATGTCACTTCGTGCCCGCCCCCCAATTGGTCAACCCTGGCTACAGGGGCGCCGGAGCCACGGGGGCAGCACGGGGGCAGCACGGGGGCAACCAATTGCCCTTTTTCGTAAGAGGAATGTTTTCAGGAATTGCCATTTGTATTATTGTATTAAATGACTTTGTACTAATACGTCAAATGTCTCACAAGCTAACTTATTACTGCAGACCACGCAGAGGCAGCAAACTAATTTTGCCTTGGGTTAGCTGCATCCAAGCGTTCTTGAAATTTGAAGGGTGGAAAAAAGCCCTGGCATCAGCTGGTCACAGCACCCAGAAATACTGGGTGTAATAAATTAGCAATTTAGTTTAGTTTGCAAAATCATTCTGAGTAATGAAGCCCCATGAGAGAAGTTCATTGTAATGGCGGTCCTATTGGTCCCGTTGAAGCTATTTGATCATAACTGACACAAAACTATGCATAAATATGTTTCACGAGGAATGTTTAAGAAAAGCAATCAATCAATGAAAATGCCGAATCTAACAGCCGATGCCAGAACCTTTTCCCACCTTACCAATTTCAAAATGGCCCTGAGAACGAGGTTGAGCTGTGTCTTGTGCCCACTTTTTTCACTTGGCGGGTGCATGTTTTCTGATTCGTTAAAGTTGCCATGTTTTCTTAAATGTAAATAGGAATGTAGCATCAATATGTACAATTCAGTCATTGAATTTTCTTTCTCACTACATTGTCATTCAGTATGTTATACCGTTATGCTTTTTGGTTATTTTATGCTATAGAGCAAAATTGGTGAACATTATTTACCACGTGCAAAAATTAATGCTGAAAAAAGTGCCCTTTTTATATGGCTGCCCCCGCCGCCTTAAGTAGCTTCCGGCGCCCCTGCCTGGCTACGCACTGATCTCAGCAGTTTACCACCTTCTTACTTTGCTCTATCTAAAACACTGCCTATCTACGCAACACTCGACTTTTTACCGACTTATATAATATCGTATGGGTTTTTCATTTCAGATACCTTGTGACCGGTTTGAATTGGTGCGGTGGAACAGGAGAAGATGGAATCAACTACGCCCAATGCACAAGATGTAGAACAAGTGCCCAATCTACTGCTAGCGAAGGCTTCGAAGTCTTCTGGGGTATCGCCTCGGAATCGGTAAGTCGATACGAAAAACCAGTAACCTTTCATTATTTATCTATGAGTAATGATTTATTTAACGTCGTAAACACAGGATGTGGTCGCCCAATCATCCGAGCCAAAGGCTCATGTTAAAGTGCACGACATAAGCTAAGACCTAAGTGTTGATTTTACGGAGGAAGGAAAACCGCAGAACCCTGCGAAAAACCCTCGAAGCACAGGAGAGACCAACTAAACTCTACTCACGTGAAATTCAAGTTCAAGAACGGGGTTATTCCCAGACGGTCACCCATCCAAGTACTAACCCCGTCTAACTGGACTTAACTACAGCGGTGAGAGGGCAGCGCCCTAACAGCACACGCACCCGTGCTTACCTGTTTTTAGCAAAAATGCACTTCAGTTAAGTACATATTGAAGGGCCATCCAACCATGCAGTGTCAACTGCACTGCGTACATCATCAAATGTACCGATTCAAGTTAGCAATGGAATATCTCTTTTTTATTTAACGTCAAAATCTAAAATTCGCCTGTTTTTTTTAGTTTGCCAAGCGAGCAGCTGGTTTGGTTCGACATTTGGTCAATGGGACAGGAGTACTCAATGGAAACCCAAGACCGGCATTTGACAGAAACACGTAATTTAACAAATAAAACATAAAGCTCCGTGCATATATACTCTTATAAAGGCACGTTTGACGTCATTTGAACACGAAAGAAGTTGAGTTACACTTCTTTCGTGTTCAACGTCAAACGAACCTTTATAAGTGTACATATGCACAGGAGCGGTATGTTTTATTTGTTTTATAAAATACGCCATCCTACGCCACTCCACGCCATTTTACGTCATTCATGATCTTCATACTCTTATAAATGCACTGAGCCCAGCCAATCAGAGCGTGCGTAGAGGACACCTTATTATAATAAGTTATAAACATCACACGGAACCGTAAATGCCAAACTTGTGCAGGGGGTTATTATCATTCTGTCGCGTCAATATCGGGTCCAACTCTTTACACAACACGATCTCTTACCAAAATTAAGCGTATATCTTAATTGTAAAATAGGGCTCGAATTAAGACATGGCCTTAATTTTAAAATAGGGCTCAAATTAAGACACGGCCTTAATTTATCTGTCCCACAAGCGGGATGTTAAACTTGAACACATAAAACTAAAAATCCTAGAGGGGCGTTGTGGTCGGGGTCTGAGAGGTGGGACTTTTTTCCGGAGGGTTGTTATTAGGCTTAGGGCTACCGGGGGATTGTGGTTAGGTTTAGGGTTTCCGGGTGGTTGTGGTTAGGTTTAGGGTTACCGGGGGGTTGTGGTTAGGGGTTGGGGTATGGGGGAGAGTTTTCATTTAAAATTAAGGATTATCCTTAATTCTAGGCGAGTTGACAATTAAGGATAATCCTTAATTTTGGATGTGAGGTCGACCTGCTTTACACCAACCTCGTTCCCAGGGCCCTGATCTAGCGGGGAGCGGAGATAAGGGCCCTGGGAACGAGGTTGTCTTTACACTTCTTTCGTGTTCAAATGACATCAAACGTACCTTTATAAGGGTACATATGCACAGGAGCGGTATGTTTTGTTTTATAAAATAAGAAGGGAAAACAAGCTAAAAGTTGGATAGTTTTGAAAGTTCACTAGCGCCACTCCACGCCATTTTACGTCATTCATGATCTTCATACTCTCATAAATGCACGGAGCCCAGACAATCATTATAAGGGTACATATGCACAGGAGCGGTATGTTTTGTTTTATAAAATAAGAAGGGAAAACAAGCTAAAAGTTGGATAGTTTTGAAAGTTCACTAGCGCCACTCCACGCCATTCACGATCTTCATACTCTCATAAATGCACGGAGCCCAGACAATCAGAGCGTGTGTAGAGCACACCTTATGTTATAATGATCTATAATCATCCACATATCTTAATATTGATATTCAAAATCTTTGCAGGTTCTTTTACAAACACGAGTTACCGAATCTGAATCCTGCGAATGTTACAAGCTTCAGGGTTATCTTGGCAAACCAACCAAAACAAAGGTATACGTATCTACAGAATACAGAATATCTACTAAACACTGCTGCCACACGTTATGCGCCTGCGCGAGCTCGCGAGCAAAAAAGAGCGGGAAACTATTAGTCTGCATGACGTAATTCGACGAGACTGCCACACATTTCTTGCAAATTTTAAGAAACTACTGAAATTTTGAAGGACATTGGCAATAAAAATTAAGTTTGTCTAATTTGAAAGAACTCATAAAATTGTAATAGAAGATCCTTTATAATTTTTTCGTATCTTTCTTCGTTACCAAGATATTTCAATTTGTTTAATATGTAAATGAATGGTCTCTGACGTCATGAGCAGGGTTACAGTATTTTCACACGTAGAAAAATCAGTTATATCTCTAAATTTGTTCAACGAAATCACTTGAAACTGTGCACAAAAAATGCCTTGTGACACTGAACATTTCATAACTGATGTTGCTTTGTGTAAAAATACTGTACCCTGCTCATGACGTCAGAGCCCATCTCATTTACATATGAAAACAAATCGAAATATCTTGAAAACGAAGAAAGATACGAAAAAGTTGTGGATAACACAAACCGAGGCCTTGATAATTCTCGATATCATGCTCAACCTCATTCAATAATTGTTTAATAGTCACCCCGTTATTGGAGACTAGTCTCTGTGGTCAGTTCCTGCCTTTGTCTTTCTAATATCATTTGTGTATTGTCATTGGCGAAACTTGTAAATAAATAAATCAATAAATAAATAAACCTGTTCTAGGCTACAATTTCAAAGCAGGTTCTTATTTTATCAAATAGAGTCAAAACTAAAAATTCATAAATCAAAGTCTTCTTCACTGTCTGGTTGTTGTTGCCACGACTACAATCTGAATAATCGAAATATGGTATAGTAGGTTAATACTCCCGAAACAGAGAACGTAAGTGGTCTAACGTTTCGAGCGAAGGCCCTTCGTCAGAGGGCCTTCGCTCGAAACGTTAGACCACTTACGTTCTCTGTTTCGGCAGTATTCATATTTCGATTGTTGTTTCAACACTGCCTACGCAGTACACTACTTTTATTACAATCTGAATATCATCTTCCGGTGGCTTCATTTCCGGAGCCGAATGAGCAACTTTACTAACGCATGCGTAAACGCTTGGCAGTGGTGTTTATTCGAATTCAGCCTTTAAACTTTATTAAAGCAATCCTCAGCCTAGTTTCCAAGCTTCTCAAGCTTGAACGTTGAGTGAGCCTTATTTTATATTTTCATAATTAGTTTTTGCTGTTTTTCTTGATTTCAGTCCTCATGAACATTGTAACGCAGGAAGTTTGTTAGAGCTACAGAGAGCAATCGAAGAACACGGCAAACTAAAAGGCAAACTAATTCCTAACGAATGTGTTGAGAATCCGATATAAGTATGGACTGATACATATCTCACTTTTTTTGGACCATTTGAGCTTCAAAAACTCATTAATAATTCATGAGGAAAATTCAAAAGAAATTAATGTTTAACAGTGTCTTTATATTTGTAAAGATACCTCCTGATTTACATAAACTTTAGCTTTGATTTTCTCGGCTTAGACAAGGTTATTTTTCAAACTTACTACGCCAATGAACTTACCCAGTGGTTTGTTTTTGAAAGTCGCAGTTCGTGTTTTATCAGATAAAAAAACACTCGGCTTCGCCTCGTGTCTTTATATCAGATCAAACACTCCTGCTCGTTTATTCAACAGTACTTGAAACATACGTATATAACTTAGGGCGCGACGGATTTATTAGGAGCACACGTATGACTATGAATTTGCAGCCTTAGCATAGCTCTCCATCCGTAGGCTAGCTCATTACCGGTATATATAAGGTTAAAACCAAAGTATAGGCAGTGTTGAAACACAAATCGAAATATAGTAAGGTTAGATATACTGCCGAAACAGAGAACGTAGAAATCTAACGTTTCGAGCAAAGGCCCTTCGTCAAAGAGAAACGTAAAGACTTTGTTTACACTCTTTATTACGTTTCTCCTCGCGTTTCTCTCTGACGAAGGGCCTTCACTCGAACGTTAGATTCCTACCTTCTCTGTTTCGGCAGACTATCCACGTTCGATTTCTAGTGGAGCTCAGAAACATTTTCTGTGAGTAATGATAATTTTAGGTGCTACTCCGAATTACGAATCATACTGGGTTAAGCCCGTTCTCCACTAGGCGAATTTGTTCGCGCGAAGCGAATTCTCCGGCAATATGATTGGCAAGTAAGAAAATTGGCGCGAAAACTAGCAGCACCAACCAATTACATTGCATGAACGGGTATTTCGATTCGATTCGCGCGAACAAATTCGCCTAGTGGAGAATGGGCTTAAGCAGAGGTAGAACCATGATTCGAACCGTTACAAGTCAGTGACGCGGCGTTACTGGCTGAACTACTGTCACTGATCTAAAAAGAAGACTGGATAGTGCAACCTGTTGTCCACTGGTTCAGAAAATGAAGCCAGCTAAACAAAAGAAATTCGCCATTACTAAGGGACCAAATATGCTGAAAAATGTCTTTACTGTCTTCTTAAAACGTCTGCTGTGCCCAAAAAGAATATTGAAGTATACTTTCTTTTAAAGATTCAGCATCTCATTCAACAAAATGTTTATATCGGTGCCAGAATACGCTAGAAAGACCATCACTTGGCCTCTTAGTAATGGCCGACTTCCGGCTTTATTTTGAGATACAATAGATACTTAATCCAGTATTATTTCGAGATCAGTGACTATTGTACATGGTCAAGCTGGAATAATGGTCAAGTTGGCTATGGAATAAGCAGATAATAAAGGGCTTTCGATTGTATGGTATAGCTTCTCAAACAACTCAATATTTAAAGAGAAATTTGAGGTAAAACTCGTCTTAATTTATGGGCGTTTACCACATTTCACAACAACGTCTCGGTAACTTCTTTTCCTCATGAATTATTAATGAGTTTGAGAATGGTATTTATAGACCATTTTAATAAGTGCAGAGTACATCAATTTCCACCATTTATTATGCAATTATTGGATGAGGTTGAGCATGATATCAAGAATTATCAAGGCCGAGGTTTGTGTTATCTGCCGAAGCCGAAGGCTGAGGCGGATAACACAAACAGAGGCCTTGATAATTCTTGACATCATGCGATAACCGAATTTAATAATTGTTTTATTACACAATTATAAATGTAGAAGCCTTTAGAAAGTCTTTTACAAAGTTAGGTAAAAATAGTAAATATTCATACCGTCTTCAATGGACCTTTCCCCTTTTAGCAAAAACCGCAATGCATCATGGTAGAGTGGTAACGCTCATCTGCCAAGCAAAATGGCGGGAGAGGAGCGGGTGTTTTGTGTGGCAGAGGACTTTTGCTTTTTAAACGAATGTCATCAAATAAAATAGCAAAAAAACTTATCTTTACAGTTAAGGAGGTTTTTACTCGGACTCTAAACTAGATATAAGGCAATCGCGGCGGTTTTTGTTGGAAATAACGACTCGGGTTGACTGGACAAACAATGGCAGTTCGAAGATAAACATTCTAGAAGAAGTGTCTTGAAGTACAATTGTAGGTGAGTAGACTTGGCTATTTAATCTCATAAGAATCTTTTGTTATATGACTAAGCGGCGACGCCTAGTCTACTTAGATCGCAAATATTTTGTGCATCCGAATGCACGTTGAGGACTTTTTCGTCTCTGCAATCTCGAGCAAGTTTTCCTTAATTACCACCAATCGTTCGATAAACATTTATCTAAGAGAAAGACCTTTAAATTTGTTTTGGCGCCAGTAAACCCGGTTTCCTTGTCAACGGCAAAGCTCAGGTCTTTTGCAAAAGCGTTAACTTGAACAGAAACTGTAATTTGGTATTCTTGCTGTATTTTGTTTCTGAATTTCTTTGTAACCGTGGAAGAAGCTTCTTGACACCATTAATTGCTGTAGGTTTTAAATATAGGTTAGTTGTTGTGTTTTTTAAATATAAGCATTTAGCTAAAATGTTGATTTTCCAAGCTGACAAGGCAGTTGGCACAATTTTAAATTATTATTGTTGTTTGATAACTGTTTATAAAGGCTTTTTTATAAATTTGATAAAAAGATAATTAATTTAATTTGTATTACAGAATTGTAAATAATTCAGTTAAACTATTAGCAAGATTTAGTTAGGTTAAAATTCAAATAATAATTGTGTACAAATTTATATAAATAGTTAGGATAGTTAGATATAATGTTAAATAAGTAAATAATTTAATATTAAATAAATAAACAGAAGCCAAACCACAAACAATGAATGAAGAAAACAACAAATTACTCCAGCTACAGGACACAAAGTCATGGACAAGAGATTTAAAGTCACTTCCAGTATTTTCACATCATCTGCTGCAAAAACATTTTATAACTGAAACCCAATTATGTAACATATGAAGCAATGCTTTTGAGGATTTAAGATATAAGTTTGAGGCAGTCAGTTTCAGCTTTTGTTCCTCATACCATTTTTTACAATCAGATTGGCTCCTGATGTTCCTTTCAATTTCCAATGTTGTGTCATGTGTTGTACCTAAATTTTCTTCCACAAATCCCATATTTTCATCTATACAGCATACGTTTGGTTACTAGTGTCTACTTGCAAATTTTCTAGCATTTGTTCCTGAGTGTCATGTAGATGGCAGGTTATATCCTGCAATTCTGTAGTTTCTCAAATGAAATAGGTTTAATTTATAGTCATTCGATACCAACAATTTACTGAGGTAACTAGCTTTCCCTGCCTGTTCTAACCTATGAGTCAATTCCTCTATTCTGGCATGGCTGCAGTTCTCTTGCAAAATGTGGGGTAGGATTGTAGTTGACTGCATCTCTGTTTGGTAATTCATGTTTTCTTCCTTTGTCACCCTTTTCATAAGAGGCATTACCACATCTTAAATCCTCAAAAGCATTGCTTCATATGTTACATAATTTCTTGACACATGCCATTGTTAAAGAAGCTGTGTGCAGGTTGGATATCATCGGGAACTTCTGTTAATGCCAAATGTAATAATAAACAAGAATTAAAACAATAGTGCAGCAACATCACTGACATGTTTGCTGCATCCACTTTTTCCAATTCTTTTTGCACAAACAATTTGCACAAACAACACTCCTGTTGACTGATTTAAGTGCACATAGATAACTAACTTTTACTCTTCAGTGATGCATGGACTGTTCTTTTTGAATAACATACTGTACTTGGTCACCATCTATTTTTACTTCTGGTTTCACTTGAACTTGTTTCACATACCTACTGCATCTTTGAAAAGCTGGTAAGTAAACCTAATTTCTTGTGTTCATAAGCACCGGTTGCACTGTCATCTGCTTGGGTTTCAGTTATAAAATGTTTTTGCAGCAGATGATGTGAAAATAGTGGAAGTGACTTTAAATCTCTTGTCCATGACTTTGTGTCCTGTAGCTGGAGTAATTTGTTGTTTTCTTCATTCATTGTTTGTGGTTTGGCTTCTGTTTATTTATTTAATATTAATTTATTTACTTATTTAACACTATATCTAACTATCCTAACTATTTATATAAATTTGTACACAATTATTTGAGTTTTAACCTAACTAAATCTTGCTAATAGTTAAACTGAATTATTTACAATTCTATAATACAAATTAAATTAATTATCTTTTTATCAAATTTATAAAAAAGCCTTTATAAACAATTATCAAACAACAATAATAATTTAAAATTGTGCCAACTGCCTTGTCAGCTTGGAAAATCAACTTTTTAGCTAAATGTTTATATTTAAAAAACACACAACTAACCTATATTTAAAACCTACAGCAATTAATGGTGTCAAGAAGCTTCTTCCACGGTTACAAAGAAATTCAGAAACAAAATACAACAAGAATACCGAATTACAGTTTCTGTTCAAGTTAACGCTTTTGCAAAAGACCTGAGCTTTGTCGTTGACAAGGAAACCGGGTTTACTGGCGCCAAAACAAATTTAAAGGTCTTTCTCTTACTTAAATGTTTATCGAACGACTGGTGGTAATTAAGGAAAACTTGCTCGAGATTGCAGAGACGAAAAAGTCTTCAACATGCATTCCGATGCACAAAATATTTGCGATCTAAATAAACTAGGCGTCGCCGCTTAGTCCTATAACAAAAGATTCTTATGAGATTAAATAGCCAAGTCTACTCACCAACAATTGTACATTAAGACGCTTCTTCTAGAATGTTTATCTTCGAACTGCCATTGTTTGTCCAGTCAACCCGAGTCAATATTTCCAACAGAAACCGCTGCGATTGCCTTATATCTTGTTTAGAGTCCGAGTAAAAACCTCCTTAACCGTAAAGATAAGTTTTTTTGCTATTTTATTTGATGACATTCGTTTAAAAAGCAAAAGTCCTTTGCCACACAAAACGCCCGCTCCTCTCCCGCCATTTTGCTTGGCAGATGAGCGTTACCACTCTACCATGATGCATTGCGGTTTTTGCTAAAAGGGGAAAGGTCCATTCGAGGTTCGCTAACTGTTTTCGCTTTCAAATACAATTTTCTCTTTCAAACACCGCTTTAAACTCTAACAGCTGTATATGTAGCTCGCTTGTTTTTTCTTGGTGGTTTTATCGTCAACAAAACGTGCTAAATCCGCCGGATTAATCCGCTTCTGATCTTCACTCCTAAGGACGGCCGCCATGTTTGTTTTGTTCAAACCGCTGGTCAGCGCGTCATGGCAAGATATCAAGAATTATCTGTAGGTTGTTAGCCAATCACAATCGAGATTGTATCAGTATTGTATAATAAAATGTTTTACTCTCCACTTTATTAAACTCAACCTACCTACAATCACTCGTGTGTTCTCCCTCCTCGCTGGCCCTACACGTGTCGATCACATGACCGAAATACGTCACAACACTACACCATTGACGCCATTTTCAGCTTTTGTAACCAGTGGCGGATTACCTAGGGGGCAAAGGGGGCATTTGCCCCCCGGCCCCAGATTCTGACCGGCCCATAAAAATGAGTGAATAAAAAAATTATGCAGTTTCCCTTTGAAAGTCCGAACTAGCCTGAGAAAATCACACGCTATCTCAGCCACGGGCCCCCTTCTGTTTGAAAGCGGGAGGGGAGTGGCGCCTGAGGCAGCCTAAGTACGAACCTCCAACAATCCGATCAACTTACGCTTTCAGTTCACCGTACTCTGGGGATCATGAGGATGGCACTCATTTTGTAACCGGCCCTAAAATATTTTTGCCCCTCAGCCTTGGGAAGGTTAATCCGACACTGTTTGTAACTCTAAAGATAGTGTACAGCAGCTAAGACAATAAACAAACTTGAAAAGAATTCAGAAGAAAAATTGAAAAGAAATTGACGTCATAGGGTGAAAATTACATATTTTACATACTTACTATAGAAGCGTCTATATACTGGATCTTGACGACGTACGTTCACCAAATTTCTGTTACGGTGCACCTGCTCGGGGATTATCTTGAAAACCTTTTTATAGTTGTTTATTTATAGACCTTATTCCAATTAGCCCTTATGAACTCCTTTTCATGTGGGAAATTCAAAAGAATTTTTTACTTTAAACGAGGTCATAAGCTAATTTATATGCACATAAAAGAATTCTAATTCGGCGGCCATAAGGTCTATTAAACTTTTGCTTTCTTGCAGTGACGTATTGCATTTCATGTGTGTTGATGCATCTGATGCGAAAGAGTGTGCGTTTAAGTACAGCCCACCCACCTACAGTCAAAAGCCAGCCGTTTCATACACTGAGCTTTTTAAGAAGTTTTTTCAAAGAAAGCAAGGTATGTGCTAGCCTCCTTCGCAGGCATCTCTATTTTTCGACGGGGGCAATTTGACGGGGGCAACCTGACGGGGGCAGGGGGCAACCTGACGGGGGGCAAATTGACGGGGGCAATTTGATGGAGGCAATTTGACGGGGGCAATTTGGCGGGGGCAATTTGACGGGGGCAATTTGGCGGGGGCAATTTGACGGGGGCAATTTGACGGGGGCAATTTGGCGGGGGCAATTTGACGGGATCAATTTGGCGGGGGCAAAAGATTACGAATATGTAAAATCCCACAGGTAAGATAGGCACTATTTTTTTACGTAGTACCATTAGTATAAAAGTGATTTGATATTGGGTGTTGCTAATAATGTTATTTGTTTTCTATTAACAGAACCCAAGCCAGTTAAGAAATGAACTAATCAGTCTATTATTTTGAGAAAGATGAGATCAGGTTTAAATGTATGTATTATCTCATAGAGATAAGTTTTGTGGAAACACCATGTAAAATATTCATTTGCTAAGCTTTCAATTCAGTCTGTTGTTATTGCTCTGATGAAGGCCTGAGTCAACAGGCCAAAAGCTTAGCAAATAAATATTTTACATGTCAGAAAACTTCCAAAGAATTAATTATGTATATACTGTATCTCATTAAAACTGTTCAATCAAAAACGTTTTTACGTCTCTTTTTACATGTCTTTAAAGGCTGTTTTCCATTACCTCCGCTTTGCCCGCGCGGGCGGAGCTTGCATTGTCTAGTTCGCCTTGGGAGTTGAAATATTTCCAACTTTCAAACCCCAGTCCGCCCGCGCGGGCAAAGCGGACAAGCGGACGTAATGGAAAACAGCTGCCTGAAATGAACAACGTTGCAAATCTCCGCCGAACCTGCCGGAAATCGATAGAAATCATTCTTTAGTTACTGACAGTGTTTTTGAAACCTTTGCTAATTACTATATGTACCTTCGAAGTGATATCCAAAACATTTTGAAATTAAAAGTTAACTGTTTTGGTTAAAAAGTCAGTTGCATCGATGCGAACTCAGAATTTCAGATAATCAGCTCCATTCTTGTTCCCAGAGCTCCAACCGTGCTGTTTTGGCGTCAAAAATACAGCATATCCTCTCATTTCGAAACGACGATTATCGTCATTCGTGAGATGTCGTTAAATTAACAATAATCGTCATTTTAAAAAAAGAATTCCCTACCCCCAAACCCCCAACTCAACCCCCACCTCTAAACCTGACCCTAACCCTAACCACAACCCCCCGTTGGACCTAACCCTAACCACAACCCTCCGGAAAAAGTCCCGCCTCTCAGACCCCGACCACAACACCCCTCATGGTTCTTTTGTTATATGCAATTTAGTTTAACATCCGGCATGTGACAGAATCTCACTTGAGTATCATGATAATCATCATATTCGACTGTGTGAAGAAATGATGATCATCATATATGATACTCAAGTGAGAGGACATGTTGAAAAATAGGTGCTTACGCTCAGTACTCACACCAGTCTCTTGCTCCGTTTTTGCCCAGGACCACAAAATAATTTGATTTTTGTGTTTTGACAAAATGATATTGGCAAAGAACACTTATTCACGCTATGACATTATTTGTTTAGTGTTTACTATATTTATTATTAAATTTAATATTGTTGTCTGGCAAAAGAAGGGCCTATTTCTCTCTTGGGCCCCCGCCTTAATACAGCCCTGGCAGGAGTGTTTTAGATCTGAGAAAACACGTTCTGCGAGTGTTTTGAATGACTTTAAAAACGATCACCATTTGGTAAGTTCGTTGGCGTAGTAATTTTGAAAAATAACGTTGTCTAAGGCGAGAAAATGAAAGCTAAAGTTTATGTAAATCAGGAGAATGTTTATCACAAATAAAACCACGATACGGTTATGATTTTTCTTTGTGTTTTCCTCATGAATTATTGAGTTTTTTAAGGTTATTTTATGCTGTAGAGCAAAATTGGCGCCCTTTTTATATGGCTGCCCCCGCCAGCGCGCCTGACTTGTTCACGGCGAGCAGCGCAACATTGTTCACGGCGAGCAGCACAACATTATTCAGGCGAGCAGCGCAACATTGTTCACGCCTGTTGACAACCGTGAACAAATTGTGCGTTTTTACGCGTGTAGATCATGTTACCCTCAAGTCGCTTTACTTTTTTTAAGCTCAATTTCAGCGCACCCACGTTTCCCCCGTGGTTATTTAATAATCAAGGAGAATGCTTTTCGGCAGGAAAAAGAAAAATGGAGATAAAAAATCACAGAACAAGGGATTGGATTAAATCATGATGGCGATGGAAACCGCGCTTGAATGATCTAATAGAATAGCGTGAGGTCGAGTTGACATATACAAGTTGCTCAAGTGTTGTAAGTTGACGTAAGTGTTATATCACTATCACACAAGACCACTTCTTCGCAAGGTTCGGAGTTTAAAACGTTAACTACAAGTAAGTATATATTAATTCTAAAATACTAATCATTGAAATATATTTAGTTTTAATTTATATGAAGCACTGTCTCAATCCACGAACAAGTTTTCTTTGTCCGCATAAAACTTAAAAATTTTAGTCAGTGGCCGTTTGTACAATAAAAAAGAAAAACTGTGACCAAACATGACCAGTTTTTATTTGACATGTACAAGTTTTCTTGTGAAAGCGTTCAGATGTTCAAGGGAAAAAAGTTTAACTATAAAAAACCCATAATTATAATACCACGATTGCCTTGGCCCTCGGTTTATTTTGTTTCCACTTTTCACGTGGAGATTTAACCGCTAATAATCCTGGTTTGAAGTAAGTTTCAATTTTCCCCTCATTTAAGGTGGCTCCACACGGTTTCTTAAAAAATGGAAAATACAAGTTTGAGAGTCCAAAACACGTGATTAAACAATTCGGGAAAAGAATAAAACTAAGTGTTATGCATAGTTAAGCAATCTGACAATCAACAAGAAACTATTTCTTAAAAGAAATAGCTGTTTCGTTCCGGTCAGTGGTTTATGAGGGTCTGTTTCAACAGCAATGACGAATTTTAGCTCAACTAATTATTTCCCCCATGTGACTGGCGCGACAATTTTTACTACGCGCCTGCGTTTCATACGACAAATTTAATTTAGACGATTTTTGTTTTGCATACAAACAAACTAGTAATATGCTGAAGCGAGAAGATTCTAATAAACTACAAAAAAATAATTTAAGCTTCGTCTAATAAAACGAACACACATTTCGGACGTTGTACCGTCTGATCATGACGGATTACTCTCTCCTCCGCAGTCCTGAGGGCAGGCTCTATTGACTATTTCAGGTTATTCGCAGTCGCATAAATTCGACTGAATTTAAATGTGACGTGCTAGCGGTCTCGCGATTTTCGTGAGAACGCAATTATTTTGGCAACGTAAATCTTCTATTCAGTAGCAATACTCTTCTGACCGTCTATAGGAGGAAAATAAAACGTTACCAAAATAATTGCTTTCTCGGGAAAATTGCGAGACGCTAGCACGTCGCATTTAAATTTCATGCAGCTGATTTATTTATGACACCGCGGTATTTATTGAATAATCGCCAATAGCAAATCCATAAATTTCCAAGGCCAAAAGGATCAATATAAATTAGGTCAATAACGGACTATCATCATTTTCGTCGTCATAGGTCATAGTTTAATTCTCGAATCAGAATAATCCATTTTAGATGGGCCACAAATGAATGATAACGAACTTCTAGCCTCAAACTATTGACATTGTCATTGCTCATGAAATAGCTATATTTTAAAATTATTAGACACGCGTGAAACAGTGCGACTGACCTTTCGGAACGCGCAGTTGCCATACATAAAGAATGCATTCTCGAGTTCAACGAGGGGAAAGTTCCTACTTTCTACAGCACAAGATTGATGATTCGCTTCGCACGGGATTGTTTACGTCTTCAAATTACTCTAGATCAGCAATATTTTCACTTCGTTTTGGCGTTTAACCACGCCTCCAACTAAATTTTTTATGCGGAATTTTGATCTCATTGGGTAAGATCACAGTTATGTCAACAACACTGCACTACGATTGGACGATTTTCATCTGTGATGACAGTTTCTTTTGTGATGTCAATGGAAAGCTAATACAGTAACAGTTTCGTTCCTGCGGGGAACGAAACAAAAACTGCTACCAAATAAAAAGCAACAGTTGTTGCTATGGCAACAATGACGTTTCAAAATGGCTGCCAATTACCTTTCAAACTAATTTAATTCGGAAAAAACTTTGGTGACCCCCAATTTTTTTTTCCTTAAAACTTTCCTTGAAGTAGGAGTAATCAATAGGCCGATTTAAAAAAAATTCTGTAGAACGGAAGTTTTTTAAAAATTAACAAACATGATTTTTCCGGGAAAAAAATTATTCGTTCTATAGAATTTTTTTAAAATTGGCCTATTGATTACTCATACTTCAAGAAAAGTTTTAGTGAAAAAAAATTGGGGGTCACCAAAGTTTTTTACGAATTAAATTAGTGTGAAGGGTAATTGGGCACTTGGCAGCCATTTTGAAACATCATTGTTGCCATAGCAACAACTGTTAGTATTTATTTGGTAACATTGATTGGCAGACTGTTTAACTATGCATTACATTTAGTTTTATTCTTTTTCTGAATTGTTTATGTACGTGTTTTGGACTCTCAAACTTGTATTTTCCATTTTTCAAGAAACTGTATGGAGCCACCTTCAAGATGCATGAGCGAACATTAAAAAGGCCTTTGTACGTTATTAGTGTTTTCAGTTTGAGTTGGTAAAGTTTTTTACGAAAAACTTTAAAAAGGTACTGTTTTAATGTCGGTAACGAACTTATGCGCAGTAAATTACCGAATTCTAATTCTACTAATTTCGTTTTAGCACATATAAACAATGGAGATGCCAAAGAATTTCAAACGAACCTCTTTCTCGGCGTATATGTTTGTGCTGTGTCTGTTTTTGTTTGTGTCAACAAGTGTGGAGGTTGCCACAGATTACAGCACGCCGCTTTCTGGTTCAACGCCTGGACTTGCGTATATTTTTATAGGCCGTTGTTTTGATTACCTTCGACTTTATAAAGATCTTAAACTGCACCCTGATGAAGCTGATGAAGAAGCTAATCGTGCTACGTTTTGCCAAGAAACTTGGGAAATATTTAAACAAGCTTTTGCAGGAGAAGATATTTGTCAGGTTAAACCAGAAGCTTATATACCGTACTTAGAAAAAACTGGCTCCACCGAAAAGAAACCGGTAACCGATAAGGTGAGAATGGTGCTTAAATTAAATGTGATTTCATTACTGTTACAGAAATTAGTTATTTTTCTAGAGAATGTAATAGTATTTACAGCCGCTGTTACACGGTGCAACGATTTGTGAAACTTGTTTTGTGAAAGTTGCATCATGTAACACCCGCCGTTTCATGAACCTGTGTCGCTTTCCATTGTGAGAGGTTTCACAAACCGTTGCGTGAAGTTGAAGTGCATGCTACTTTGGTGAAACCTCTCGCAATGCAAAGCCACACATGTTCATAAACAAGCAGGTGTTACACCAGTGCATTTTTTAAGGATTTTTCCGTGGTGGGGCAAAGGTGCAAAAGGGCCCATTGCCTGTTGACTCCTGAGGCTGAGTGTAACTGTGTGTGAGTATTTTGCCAATTCAGCATTGCTAGTCATATCAGTTAGTGATCAGGTCAGATGTAATGAGATCGGTTGGTTCATGGTTGTAAGTGATAGCTGTGGTGATAGTTTTAAATGTTCGTTATTACATCATTGGTTTTCTATATAGTGGATGATGTAGGGTGTCGTTAGGGGTTAGTTGGGGTGACCCAGGATCCCTGTAGAAAGAATTTGTGGGGATGGGTGTAGGATAGAACAATTTGAGTCAACTTTGTCTCAGTTGATGTACTGTATTCTGTGTTGTAGTTATTGAGTATTGTTTGTTACATTGCATTTTATGGTTTTATACTATTAAAAACTTATGTTTTTCAACTTCAGAACTTCGGCATGGTCAGAGCCTCAAAGGGCCCAGGGCACTGGGGCAACAGGCCCATTTTTTCCTTCAGTGGTGCGGCAGTGAAAAGGCCCCACTGGGGCAAATACCCCACCAGTATATGGCATTAAAAAATGCCCTGTGTTACACGTTGCAATCTGTCTTGAAACTTGTCTCGCGCAAGTTTCACGAAAACATTGCATCGTGTAACAGCGGCCTAATTGTAACTGTAAATTAATTTATCTGTTTAATTGAAAATTCATCATTTCAGAAATTTTTTCCTTACACATTGGGTCGGCCTTGTTTTTTTTTAGCTTATGTTGTGGTCAGGAACGTTTGAACTGTCTGGACAATACGCAAATCATGGACAAAGAGTTGTAGCGCTGGCCGACACTTTGACTGGGTGAATGATTTATAATATTAATTCATTAATTAAAACTAATTAAAAGAGAGTCGAGCAAAGAGTGATGGCAAACTTCACCTATATATAAAACTTTGCAAAATAGTAATGAAAATATTGGAAAGTGAAAAAATGAGAAACTGCCTCTCTCCTCCGCAGAGGTTTCTATTCGCAGACGCGCGGGCAATCGTAAAGCGCGCGGATAAGAGATTCGTTTTGATAAACGAAAACTGACGTTTCAAGCGGATCCCTTCCTTCACCAGAGTAAATAAGGATAAAGGTAATTATCCTTACTTACAGCCAGCGGCTGAATTGCGAAGGACGCAGATCAACGTGGCCGTGTCGAGGCATATCAAAGGCGCTCCACACGATCGGAAATGGCGGCTGTCGAGGTTCGCGAAATAGGGGCTGACTCGTATTAGTTACGCATGCGTAGGACGAATATCTTGCAGCACGCACGTGAACTGCGAACTGCCCCATGAAAGTGGCCGATTTTCTATGCGATTTCCGATCGTGCGGGTGGCGTGTGCTGTTAGCGCGCTGCCTCCCATCAAAAAGGTAAGCCTGGTTAGACGGGGTTAGTACTTGGTTGGATGACCGCTCGGGAATGACCCCGTTGTCGAGCTTTGAACTCACTAGTGAACTCACCTGTGCTTCGAGGGTTTTTCGCCGGGTTCTCCGGTTTTCCTCCCTCCATGAAATCAACACCTAACATGTTAGCTGCATGTGATCTGTGATCTGAACTGTGTCGTATGGCGGCTGCCTGCTCCCCTAAAATGTGAGATGATGAAGCTAGGGCTCCACTTGAACGGCGCCAATATTTCGTTATCAAAACGAGGGGGACATTGGGGGGGGGGGGGGGGAGGTACCCACAACCGCAATACCGCGAAAAAATCAACGGAATACCAAAACCGCATTTAGTAAACACCAGTAATTATAGGCATTATTAGCCACACCTTGCATAGAACTAACCTTGTGTTTGAGTTGTTACTGATGCGGTAACAGCTCAAACACAAGGTGATGATATGAATACTGCTTGCTTCGCCAAATGATCAAAAAGTCCTAAAATCCTCAGAAATTAGCATGCGTATAACCCCGACTGTCTTGCTTTTCTCTTGCTTGTTTATTTCGTATTTTTTTGTCAAAGCCCCGCTAATTATATGGGACTTTTGGGAACATAATAAAAGTCCACAAAGATCCACAATAGTCCCAAACATGTTCATAATCCTGCGTAGCTCAGTTAATACATAACTTATACGACTATAGTATGGGCTTTATATAGCGTGTGTTTTGCTCAGGGGCCCTCAGGACTTTCACACACGAATGAAAACTGGACAACCTGGAAATCTGGAATACCGGAAAACATCTAATTTCTAACATTAATCTTTTTCTACCGAATACCGTCGATGTAAACACAGAAAACCGCATATACCGCATGGCTGAATAAAACCGCAATACCGCACCTCAAGCGTGAAATTACCGAAATACCGTATGAAAAAAAAGCAGAAAGCACCAGTGTTGGTGGCACAGGGGTTAGCGCACGTGCCTTTCACCTCTGCGACCCGGGTTCAATTCCTGCTCTCAGCAGTTATCTGATTAAAATTTCACCTTGGCCGCATGTGAGAAGGGTGCTTCCAGTTTGACTCTACCAAACATCAGGCACGTAGCCAGGATTTTGAAAGGGGGGGAGCCGAAATCAAAATAAATTTTTAGGAGTCCGGGGGCATGCTCCCTCGGGAAATTTTGAAATCGAGAGTCGCTGAAATGCCATTTCCTGGGTTTTGGAGGAAGATTTTACAGACTCTAAAGGTTAAAAAACGTCATATAAAATACTCAAAACACGCAAACGTCACATAGATACTCAAAATACATACACTCAGTAGATTGAATACACTGTTTACAGTTTATTTCCTGACACAATTCATATTGCATCAGTTTTGTAGTTACATGTCTGTTGTTTTATATCTAAAGGGGGGGAGCCGCGGCTCCCCCTGGCTAGGTTTCCTCCGGACCAATGAGGGAGAGATAGCCAGTATAAATAAGATTAGTTTAGTTTAATAGTTTAGATTAGTTTAACACCGAAAACCCCATATCCCTGTCCAAAACTAATCTCGGCCAGTGGCGTAGCCAAGGGTGGGCCAGGTCGGGCTCAAGCCCGGCCAATCCCCGTCAATGACGTCATTCATTATTATACTAATCTGCAAGATTTGTGTACTCGTGACCGAAAGAATCTATACCACACGCTATTTTCACTAACATACTTCTATGCTCAATAAATACAGAATCAAACTGACTTAAATGTAAATATTTAATTTTCGTATTTTATAATCTTCAGAATTCTACAAATTCTTTCCCTAAAATGCAGGAAATGGCATTTCAAAACCCCTAAATTTCAAAAAATTTCCACGGCATGCTACCCCCTTCTTTGAAAATTGGCCGCCCAATTGGTCAACCCTGGCTACGCACTGATCTCAGCAGTTTACCACCTTCTTACTTTGCTCTATCTAAAACACTGCCTATCTACGCAACACTCTACTTTTTTACCGACTTATATAATATCGTATGGGTTTTTCATTTCAGATACCTTGTGACCGGTTTGAATTGGTGCGGTGGAACAGGAGGAGATGGAATCAACTACGACCGATGCACAAGATGTAAAACAAGTGAAGAATCTACTGCTCGCGAAGGCTTCGAAGTCTTCTGGGGTATCGCCTCGGAATCGGTAAGTCGATACGAAAAACCAGTAACCTTTCATTATTTATCTATGAGTAATGATTTATTTAACGTCGTAAACACAGGATGTGGTCACCCAATCATCCGAGCCAGAGGCTCATGTTAAAGTGCACGACATAAGCTAAGACCTAAGTGTTGATTTTACGGAGGGAGGAAAACTGCAGAACCCTGCGAAAAACCCTCGAAGCACAGGAGAGACCAACTAAACTCTACTCACGTGAAATTCAAGTTCAAGAACGGGGTTATTCCCAGACGGTCACCCATCCAAGTACTAACCCCGTCTAACTGGGCTTAACTACAGTGGTGAGAGGGCAGCGCCCTAACAGCACACGCCATCCAACCATGCAGTGTCAACTGCACTGCGTATACATCATCAAATGTACTGATTCAAGTTAGCAATGGAATATTACTTTTTTATTTAACGTCAAAATCTAAAATTCGCCTGTTTTTTTTAGTTTGCCAAGCGAGCAGTTGGTTTGGTTCGACATTTGGTCAATGGGACGGGAATACTGGATGGAAAACCAAGACCGGCATTTGACACAAACACGTAATTTAACAAATAAAACATAAAGCTCCGTGCATATGTACTCTTATAAAGGCACGTTTGACGTCATTTGAACACGAAAGAAGTTGAGTAGAGGCACGAGGCGATAGCCGAGTGCGTTTACACTTCTTTCGTGTTCAAATGACGTCAAACGAACCTTTATAAGTGTACATATGCACAGGAGCGGTATGTTTTATTTGTTTTATAAAATAATAAGAAAAAACAAACTAAAAGTGGGATAGTTTTGAAAGTTCGCTAGATTTCCCGCCAGGTGACGCCATCCTACGCCACTCCACGCCATTTTACGTCATTCATGATCTTCATATACTCTTATAAATGCACTGAGTAAGTGGGGGCCCATTAATATATAGGGTTGCCGGGGGGTTGTGGTTAGGTTTAGAGGCTAGGGTTAGGGTGTGGGGGTTGGGAATTAGTTTTTAAAATTAATGATTATTGATAAATCTATATAGGCATTTCGCACTTACTGATTATTGGTAATTCTAGGTGGGGGGATATGCTGTGTATATACATGCCGTCTACTCTTTAGTATTTGAGGGCCACAAGTTCATTAGTGTTGTACACTATTTAGTGATTACCCTCTTTAAATAAAGAGTCTATATCTATTTTACAGGGCTCCTTTTAAACCAGCATATGCTGAATAGGATATTCCTATATAAATTAATTAAACTAAACTAAATTATCTAAATATTATCTATACAAGTTAAGCAACGTCATTAGCTCGTAATGTCGCAGTGATGACGACAGTAAAGGAGGAAATACGTCACACTACCCGCATATGTACTCTTATATGAAGGTTTGTTTGACGTCATTTGAATACGAAAGATGTTGAGTAGAGGCATGAGGCGATAGCCGAGTAAGTACCTCTTTACACTTCTTTCGTGTTCAAATGACGTCAAACGTACCTTTATAAGGGTACATGTGCACAGGAGCGGTATGTTTTATTTGTTTTATAAAATAAGAAGGGAAAACAAGCTAAAAGTGGGATAGCTTTGAAAGTTCGCTAGATTTTCCCGCCAGGTGACGCCACCCTGCGCCACTCCACGCCATTCATGAACTTCATACTCTTATAAATGCACGGAGCCCAGTCAATCAGAGCGTGCGTAGAGGACACCTTATTTTATAATGATCTATAATCCACATATCTTAATATTGATATTCAAAATATTTGCAGGTTCTTTTACAAACACGAGTTACCGAATCTCAATGTTGCGAAAGTTACAAACTTCAGGGTTATCTTGGCAAACCGACCAAAACAAAGGTATACGTATCTACAGAATACAGAATATCTACTAAACACCGCTGCCACACGTTTTGCGCCTGCGCGAGCTCTCGAGCAAAAAAGAGCGGGAAACTATTAGTCTGCATGACGTAATTCGACGATACTGCCACACGTTTCTTGCAAATTTTAAGAAAACTACTGAAATTTTGAAGGACAGTGGCAATAAAAATTAAGTTTGTCTAATTTGAAAAAACTCATAAAATTGTAATAGAAGATCCTTTATAATTTTTTCGTATCTTTCTTCGTTTTTAAGATATTTCAATTTGTTTAATATGTAAATGAATGGTCTCTGACGTCATGAGCAGGGTTACAGTATTTTCACACGTAGAAAAATCAGTTATGTCTCTAAATTTGTTCAACGAAATCACTTGAAACTGTGCACAAAAAATGCCTTGTGACACTGAACATTTCATAACTGATATTGCTTTGTGTAAAAATACTGTACCCTGCTCATGACGTCAGAGCCCATCTCATTTACATATGAAAACAAATTGAAATATCTTGAAAACGAGGAAAGATACGAAAAAGTTGTAAAAGATCTTCTATTACCATTTTATGAGTTATTTCAAATTAAATAAACTTAATTTTTATTGCCAATACCCTTTAAGGTTCGTATTTGCTGTCATAGCTGCAATTTTGAATGAAATTCACAAGTATAAAACCCAGGATAGTATTTATCGGACCACCGATATATGTCGATGTGATCGGCCGATAACCGATCAGCCTGAAAGTTGCCGATTATCGGCTTCTACCGATTAATTTCCGATTATCAGCTCATCCCTAATTTAGACCCCTTTACATAAGAACCCGTTCTAAGTTAAAATTTCAAAGCAGGTTCTTATTTATCAAATAGAGTCAAAACTAAAAATTCACAAATCAAAGAAAATAAGCTCTACAAAGTACTGAAATTGGCAAATGTAATGTCTACAAAGTAATGAAACTGGCAATGTCATTTATTTTCTTAGATTGCAGTCATTTGGAGAAAATTTATGCATAATTTACAAAAATAATAGACCACATACACCTACCAGCAACGAGTAGCTTTTTTCTTAAGAAAAAAGACGCCCGCTAGGCGTAAACTCGGGCTACTCAAAATATATACAACATAACAAAGAAGATTAATACGAACTACAGTATGAACAATAAAAACACAGAAACCAATGCGAAACTTAGCCATACTGGTGTAGCAAAACATTGAGATGGTGGCCATACTGGTGTACCAAAAACAATGAGATGGGGGCCATACTGGCGTACCAAAACAATGAAATGGTAGCCATACTGGTTTACCAAAACAATGAAATGGTGGCCATACTGGCGTACCAAAACAATGAAATGGTGGTCATACTGGTTTACCAAAACAATGAAATGGTGGCCATACTGGCGTACCAAAACAATGAAATGGTGGTCATACTGGTTTACCAAAACAATGAAATGGTGGCCATACTGGTGTACCAAAAGAATGAAATGGTGGTCATACTGGTTTACCAAAACAATGAAATGGTGGCCATACTGGTGTACCAAAACAATGAAATGGTGGTCATACTGGTGTACCAAAACAATGAAATAGTGGCCATACTGGCGTACCAAAACAATGAAATGGTGGTCATACTGGTTTACCAAAACAATGAAATGGTGGCCATACTGGTGTACCAAAACAATGAAATGGTGGTCATACTGGTTTACCAAAACAATGAAATGGTGGCCATACTGGTGTACCAAAACAATGAAATGGTGGTCATACTGGTTTACCAAAACAATGAAATGGTGGTCATACTGGTGTACCAAAACAATGAAATAGTGGCCATACTGGCGTACCAAAACAATGAAATGGTGGTCATACTGGTTTACCAAAACAATGAAATGGTGGTCATACTGGTTTACCAAAACAATGAAATGGTGGTCATACTGGTGTACCAAAACAATGAAATGGTGGTCATACTGGTTTATCAAAACAATGAAATGGTGGCCATACTCTTTCCCCGGGTGGTTTTGATTAGGTTTAGGTCCACCGGGGGGTCGTGGTTAGGTTTAGGGTTGCCAGGGGGGTTGTGGTTAGGTTTAGGGTCAGGTTTAGAGTTAGGGTTGGGGGTTTGGGGTAGGGAATTATGTTTTAAAATTGAGGATTATCGTTAATTCAACGACATTTCACAATTAAGGATAATCATGAATTCTAAGTGAGAGAATCTGCTGATTCAACACACGGCGAGTTCGAGTGTAATCCAGTCCTGTGCGCGGATTTACTCGTAACCTCCCTAATAATTGCAATTTGTCGACACAAGAAAAAAAATTAAAAAATAACAGAGCCGAAACCTAGACTCGGCTACCACAGGTAGCCCGAGCAATAAGAACCCGTTTAAGAACCTAAATAGCCTAATGTCACAGTAAACACCATTTATATAAGAACCTTTTTAGGCTAACTTGGAAAAATCTAGGTTCTTATACGCGGGTTTTTACTGCAGTCGAGTCTTCGTCTTCAGTTGTTGCCACACTGAATATCATCTTCCGGTGGCTTCATTTCCGGAGCCGAATGAGCAACCCAGTTATATATAGATTAGTGGTTTTACTCGTGTAAACTTACTAACGCATGCGTAAACGCTTGGCAGTGGTGTTTATTCGAATTCAGCCTCGTTCCCAGAACTGTATTAAACTTTAAAGCAATCCTCAGCCTAGTTTCCAAGCTTCTCAAGCTTGAACGTTGAGTGAGCCTTATTTTATATTTTCATAATTAGTTTTTGCTGTTTTTCTTGATTTCAGTCCTCATGAACATTGTAACGCAGGAAGTTTGTTAGAGCTACAGAAAGCAGTCGAAGAACACGGCAAACTAAAAGGCAAAATAATTCCTAACGAATGTGTTGAGAATCCGATGTAAGTATGGACTGATACATCATCTCACTTTTTTGGACCATTTGAGCTTCAAAAACTCATTAATAACTCATGAGAAAAATTCAAAAGAAATTAATGTTTAATCAGTGTCTTTATATGTGATAAAGATACCTCCTGATTTACATAAACTTTAGCTTTGATTTTCTTGGCTTGGACAAGGTTATTTTTCAAACTTACTACGCCAATGAACTTACCAAGTGGTTTGTTTTTGAAAGTCGCAGTTCGTGTTTTATCAGATATAAAAACACTCGGCTTCGCCTCGTGTCTTTATATCAGATCAAACACTCCTGCTCGTTTATTCAACAGTACTTGAAACATAGTGAACGTCTCTGTTACATTCTATACTGTAACGTATATAACTTAGGGCGCGACGGATTTATTAGGAGCACACGTATGACTATGAATTTGCAGCCTTAGCATAGCTCTCCATCCGTAGGCTAGCTCATTACCGGTATATATAAGGTTAAAACCAAAGTATAGGCAGTGTTGAAACACAAATCGAAATATAGTAAGGTTAGATATACTGCCGAAACAGACAACGTAGAAATCTATACGTTTCGAGCGAAGGCCCTTCGTCAGAGAGAAACGTAAAGACTTTGTTTACACTCTTTATTACGTTTCTCTCTGACGAAGGGCCTTACTCGAACGTTAGACTCCTACGTTCCCTGTTTCGGCAGTACTATCCACGTCCGATTTCTAGTGGAGCTCAGAAACATTTTCTGAGTAATGATAATTTTAGGTGCTACTCCGAATGACCAACCATACTGGGTAAGGGACCGTTCATTATTTATTGGAGGGGGGGGGGGGGGGGGGATGGGTGAGAAAATGGGGGGACCTGAAATTTTTTCTATTTCCTTTGGGGGATCCTGAAATAATTTATAAGTTGAGGGGGGGGGGGGGGATGAAATTTTTGTATTAAACAAGGATACGAATCTTTGATGATCAACATTATTATACAAACAAACATTTCTTATTGGGAAAAATCATTCAGAAAAGCCTTTAATTGGAATTATTTTGTGTTGTTTTGTAAAATGTAAAATAAAAGTAAAAGTAAACCATAGATACTGGTTGTGACTTACCATCCTTGGTGTATTGTGTTGGTGAATAGTAGTGGAGAATGGTTTATAATTTGAGGTTTAAGGTGTCAGGGTAATAATTATGATTGAGATTAAGGAGAAGGTTAAGGTGACAATTGGTTTAATGTGTGGGTCGGGTGGGAATCAAGGTTGGGGTTAAGAACGTTTAGGGTTAAGGTTAGTTTTGGGGTTAAGGTTAGGTTTAGGGTTAATGGGGTTGAATTTTGAGGTTTTATAGGTAGGGTTAGTTCTAAGATTAATGTCAGGATTTGAAGGGTTGTGGGGGCACTGAAATTATGTCAAATAAAAACAGGGGGGCTACCAAATTTTTGAACTTTGCTTGGGGGGGTACCTGAAAAAAAAAGAGAAAGTTTGGCAATTTCTCACCCATCCCCCCACCCTCCGATAAATAATGAACGGTCCCTAAGTAGAGGTAGAACCATGATTAGAACCCGCGACCTTCGCCGTTACAAGTCAGTGACGCGGCGTTACTGACTGAACTACTGTCACTGATCTCAAAGGAAGACTGGATAGTGCAACCTGTTGTCCACTGGTTCAGAAAATGAAGCCAGCTAAACAAAAGAAATCCGCCATTACTAAGGGACCAAACATGCTGAAAAATGTCTTTACTGTGGTCTTAAAACGTCTGCTGTGCCCAAAACGAATATTGAACTATAGATCGTTTTCACTCACGTGATCGGTGGCCCCATTGGGGTAGTGAAACAATACGAAATATTTGAATAAGAAAGAGCTAATTCCCATACCGTACACCAATATGGCCGCCATTTCATTGTTTTGGTACACCAATATGGCCGCCGTGACGTCAGATGAAAACGATCTATACTTTCTTTTAAAGATTCCGCATCTCATTCAACAAAATGTTTATATCGGTGCCAGAATACGCTAGAAAGACCATCACTTGGTCCCTTAGTAATAACCGACTTCTGGCTTCATTTTGAAAAACAATAGATACTTAAATAATCCAGTATTATTTTGAGATCAGTAACTACGGTACATGATCAAGTTGGAATAATGATCAAGTTGAAATAATGGTCAAATTGGTTGTGGAATAAGCAGATAATAAAGGGCTTTCGATTGTATGGTATAGCTTCTCAAACAACTCAATATTTAAAGAGAAATTTGAGGTAAAACTCGTCTTAATTTATGGGCGTTTATTACCACATTTCACAACAACGTCTCGGTAACTGAATCTAACTCGGGAACGGAACCTCACGAATTATTAATGAGTTTGAGAATGGTATTTATAGACCATTTTAATAAGTGCAGAGTACATCAATTTCCGCCATTTATAATGTTTTACTCTCCACTTCATTAAACTCAGTCTACCTACAATCACTCGTGTGTTCTCCCTCGATCACATGACCGAAATACGTCACAACACTACACCATTTTCAGCTTTTGTAAGTGTAACTCTATAGATAGTGTACAACAGCTAAGACAATAAACAAACTTGAAAAGAATTCAGAAGAAAAATTGAAAAGAAATTGACGTCATAGGGTGAAAATTACATATTTTACATACTTACTATAGAAGCGTCTATATACTGGATCTTGACGTACGTTCACCAAATTTCTGTTACGGTGCACCTGCTCGGGGAATATCTTCAAAACCTTTTTATAGTTGTTTATTTATAGACCTTATTCCAATTAGCCCTTATGAACTCGTTTTCATGTGGGAAATTCAAAAGAATTTTTACTTTAAAACGAGGTCATAAGGGCTAATTTATATGCACATAAAAGAATTCTAATTCGGCGGCCATAAGGTCTATTAAACTTTTGCTTTCTTGCAGTGACGTATTGCATTTCATGTGTGTTGATGCATCTGATGCGAAAGAGTGTGCGTTTAAGAACAGCCCACCCACCTACAGTCAAAAGCCAGCCGTTTCATACACTGAGCTTTTTAAGAAGTTTTTTCAAAGAAAGCAAGGTATGTGCTAGCCTCCTCCACGGGCATCTCTATTTTTTGACAGGGGCAATTTGATGGGGGCAATTTGACGGGGGCAATTTGACGGGGGCAATTTGGCAGGGGCAATTTGGTGGGGGCAAAAGATTACGAATATGTAAAATCCCACAGGTAAGATAGGCACTATTTTTTTTTACGTAGTACCATTAGTAGAAAAGTGATTTGATATTGGATGTTGGTAATAATGTTATTTGTTTTCTATTAACAGAACCCAAGCCAGTTGAGAAATGAACTAATCAGTCTATTATTTTGAGAAAGATGAGATCAGGTTTAAATGTATAACTATGTATTATCTCATAGAGATAAGTTTTGTGGAAACACCACATAAAATATTCATTTGCTAAGCTTTCAATTCAGTCTGTTGTTATTGCTCTGATGAAGGCCTGAGTCAACAGGCCAAAAGCTTAGCAAATAAATATTTTATGTGTCAGTTTAACTTCCAAAGAATTAATTATGTATATACTGTATCTCATTAAAACTACATCTCTTGTATTAACTTTTAAAATTTAAATTTACTACATATAAATGCTATAATTACAGCTCTGAAATATATCTATATCTATAGTAACAGTGTTTTCAAATGACTCTTAATTACATGTACCATCCAACTAAATTTAATTTAATTTAAGACATTTTAGGGTGCAAAAAAATGCATTAAAGACGGCATTTTTGAAATCTGCCTATTACTTATCCACATCTGAAGAAAACTTTTAATTAATGAGAAGATATTGGGGTTCTTTTAAATTATGTTGAATGGTAAATATAATCAGAACAGTACCCCAGTTTTCTTAAAATTAATGTCAAAAAGTTATTTAAAAAATATGAACAGACACCCTTATAATTATATTAAAATAACTCAACATCCATTGTTAGTAGTTTGGGTAGTTCTTTAGTCAGACTACCTGAGCAATGGTCAGTGAGTACACAAGTTAAAAAAACAGTAATGTTTCTTTTAAAAAAAATAAAAAAAATAAGAGATACCATAGCCATTTCAATTGTACCCTGGTCCCAGAAGTTCTACCCCCTCCCCCCCTAAAAAAAATATAATAATGCTGAAAGTGGCGAGAAAACCTCTGACACCATTTCTTTGGTTGCTCTAAGCCATTGAAGTCACTAGGGTCAGATTATGACTAACTCCAAGGGAGTGCCTGACACTCAGGTTAGATTATGACCTCATTTTCTGATTGGCTCAGAAATCTGTTAGGGGGTAGATCTGTTAGGCAAGTGTTTTTATTGGTTGGGCTTTAATTAGATTACTGCAACATTGAAAATATGAGATTGGTGAAGTTCAGAAGTTCTTTAGCCGCTTTCAGTATTTTTTTTTTTTTTTGGGGGGGGGGAAAGGGGGGGGGGAGGGGGTCACTGACGTACACCTTTTTGTACGGTACATGTAAACAATAACAATAACTTATTTAAATTCAATAACATAGGCTCACGTTACAAATGCTTGAAAAGTCAATTTGTGTGAGTGAAAACAATTGTTCATATCAAACTGCAAGCATTGAACATAACATAAAATTGAAGTATTCTACTTACTGTATCCCCCTGCACTTGTACTTACTCCACGTTGATCCCCATATTTTCTAATGTATGTTTCATGTGGTACTTCAGTTTTAAACGTGCCATTTCCTTGCCTTTGTCATAAATGTTGACCCTCTCTGAAGTATCCATCTTACCAAACTTTCTCTTTTTGCTTGTTCCGTCCATGTCTTCAAGACATCGTCCTGGTCTGGTTGTTGCCATAGTATGGTTCCCTTGTGTCACCTCTTTTGCATCTTTCTTGGTCGCTTGCATGTAATTCAACTTAGCTTTCTTATTTGCTTTACCTTGAAAAGTTGTCTTCACAAATTTTGCCTCTTGTAGAACCACCTCAATGACACCAATACTACTGATTCTGCTTTGCTCAATATGATCATCCTATATAAATTTACCAGAAACATATTTCATGGATAATTGCACTTTTACAGTAATTTTAAAGTTTTAAATTAATGACCTTATCCTATAACAGGTATAGTAGTCAACAGTGCCACAAAAGACAGCATTTTCAATAGCTAAATTTGACCACAAACATTACAAGATGGTCATTGATAAATGCTCAATATCTTCCAATACTGAAAAAAAAATAACAAACCTTGTCACGTCCAAATCTTGGAAGAGAAAATAAGAATTCTCTTGTTTTGTCACCATCTACAAATCCTTTTACTATACTGTACGAAGAAGGGAAAAATGACCATGACATTAATATTGGATATTATTGCCGAACCTCAGACAGACATTATTAATCACTGTCATTTCAAACAATGTGGAGCTTAATAACAAAATTGTTTGGCTTTGTAGAAGAATATGGACATAAGACCAAATTCCAAAGCATAATAATAATAGGACATTTACTGTAATACTTTGCAAGACAGCGCATGTGTACTGTGTAGTGCGCGCATTTGTCTGACACTCTGACTTCAGTGACTTGAATTAAATGCCATTTTCTTACAAAATTCTTACCTACTCTGTCCCTTTCTAACAAACACAGACACGTTACCAGGAGAACCATCCACTAAAACACTCGCCCATGCTTCGTTCGACTTCGCCATTGAAGAAAGCGTGATTGAAATCTGGTAAGGAGTAACGGGAATTCTTTGTCTCTCTTCAACACCATCTATCACTTCGACGAGCTGTTCATAGTAGGTTGTCTCGTGCATTAGGTCGGTCACAATGTATGTATTACCATCTTTCTCGTACTCACGAGTCGGGGAATCACCCACGAGCACTTCAAACGAAAACGTATCGTTCTTAGGCATGTTTATGTAGCTGATATTCAAGCAACAAAGACGAACGCGTGCCTTGTCTGAATTGGTAATCCGATATACAACAATATCGTATTACGGCGCTATTGACGGTGGTTTGGCGGGAAAGGGTTGTCATGGTACCAGCCGGAAATATTGGTTACTGACTCGATACCGCCGATTGGTCAAGTGACAAATATTTTCTTTTAATAATAAATTACAAGAGCTACTATTGGTTATTCCAATTCTTTTTTCAAGAATGAACTTCCGGTAAACAGATTCAAGAACTTCTCAGACCTGAAAATTTCTGATATTTACAGTAAATGGCCTTTTTGACTCAGGCATTCAAAATATATGAAGTCGAATGAATTTATTTCCTATTCCAAAGCATTTTATTCCAGACAATGTATAATCAAGTCTTTTTAATACTTTCCAGGGTGCAAACTTTTTTTCATCTTTCACACTACTTTTTTTTCAAAAACAAGGTGATTTCTGAAATTTTATTTAACCTATTCGTCAAAAATGTTATACGAATTACTGTTGTCAGAAGATCGATTAAACTTCTAAAAGTTCATGTTGCAGTAAAGGAAAACAGAAGAACCCGAAGAAAAACCCTCAAAGCAAGGAGGCATTTGTTCCCGCCATTTTGTTTTTTGGCCGCCATCTTGACCCCACAAATGGCCCTGGGACGAGGTTGTCAGTTTTCATATACGGTTTAGCGCATATCCAAGATTGTTGTAAACATGGAGAAGAAATAAGACAAAGTGTTGCCTTTCATCGTTTGTAAAATGATAGAGGACAGTAGAAGTGATAAAAAAGCAAACATCAACCAGACAGTGACATGGGAACATGAAGATTTGGCCCAGGTATCTGTCTGAGATATCTACAAGCGTTGCTATGCAAAAACACTTTCTTCACATATTTCAGCAATTTGGTTGTTTATTGCTAAAACAAGCATGTTTTAATAATCCCAGGCTTGCATTTATATCTTCCACCGTTTATGACCACAACTTTTGGGTCAAATCGTCAAATAATTTGCACAAAAGTGCAATTAAGACTAGTTGTTTCTCTTTTTAATGTTTAATTTTTTTTCTTAGGTGAAAATTAAAGTTCTTCGTGGTCACTTAGATAGCGTCAATTCCTGTCAGTTTTTTGAAAATGATACTCGTGTTTTGTCGTCTTCAAATGATCAAACAGTTCGAATTTGGGTGAGGCTGAATGTAATATGTTACTGTATTTAGTTGCAAAACACAGTGGCATTGTGGGAGCTGTTCAACAGGGGGGGCTTAAGTCCAAAATTTTCCAACGGGTATACACCTTTAAGGAATCGCAAATTTCACTGACAACCACAAAATTCCCAACCCCCTCCCCTCCCAGCCACAATACCACTGGCTAAATATAGGTTACCATGGATACTATGAGTATGCAGAAAATTGAATTTCTAGACTACCCCCTGCTGCAGCAGGCCAGACACATAAATAGACATATACGATACTCGTCACTTTATTCTAAGGAAGATGGGTGGTGAATGCATTGAAAATCCACACTAATCACTCAGAACTTGTTCACATGAAACTGAGTTACCCCATGGGCTAATTAGAATAACTCAGGAGACTAGAGTTCCACAGAGGTCTGGATACCAGTAACTCTAGGCCTAGAGTTATCCTAGTATTCAGACTGAGTTACCCCCTACCCTCCTCAAGCCTCAAGTTACACATATCTCAGTGAATGGTTTACTTTTCAAACATGTAACTAAACTTGCATTGAGCTGAGGGGATGGCTTGCCTCATGTAAGCAGCTGGCTGTACTGGTTAAAGTTGTGCTTGTTTTTTAGGCAACTGATTCAGGGAAACAGTTATGTGCATATGATGGTCATAACTCTTATGTCACCAACTGTCACGTCGATGTGTCTAATAGCAGGTGCAGATTTTTTTTGTCAATAGTGTGGACAAATATGTGCTTCAATCCACATGATTATTTTAAAAGAGAACTTTTATAATTAAATATGAGTGTATAATAAAATGATTTTTCTTCTAAACAGGATTGTGTCAGGAGGTTGGGATAAAAGAATGCTTGTCAGGGATATTAAAACTGGACAAATATTGGTACATTTGTGATCTTCCTACATGTATTTTACATATGATTTCCATTCTGAGTTGATAATTCTATAGTCAGTTCCTGTCTCCTACTCAAGTTGTGACATTTTGAGTTGCAAGCTGACTTGCACACTACGTCCCTCAATTATTATTAATTCAATCTAGCATTGTCTGATGATTTTAACTAACTTAAGAGAAAGTAAATACTGCACACAGATGAACTTCATAAATTTTCATACTTTTTCTCCAGTGGCAGGCATCTCACAATGGTATTATAACAAGTTGTAATTTCTCTTGTGATGGCAAGTTTATTGTGAGTGGTGGTGATCTGGACTTTTCAGTGAGTGTTTGGGATGCCAAAAATGGAGAACTTATAAAAAAGTTAAAATGTAAGAGAATTGTAAGATTTACTAAGAGTGGTTTTGAAACTGCAGTTGGCCATATAATTAATATATAGTCAATTCTTTTCTCCCAAACAGATAACACCAACACCATTACAAGTTGTAAATTTTCTCCAATGCAGCATCGAATTTGTGTGACCTCAATGGATCAAACAACTCGAGTCATTGACATGTCTATGTACAAGAATGACTACACAGTGAGCCTAACACTCAGGTATAGTTTGACATTGCCAAGTTACAGTTACAGTAACTTAACCCATTCCTGCCTGAGCTGGCAAAAAAACAGCCCCTTAATTATTGGTTTCCTCTGTCTAATGCCAGACAATTTTACTCATCAGAGGGAGAACCCTCAGAATACTACTGAGTGACCATACTGTATGGTGACCTGATGCAGGAGCTCACTTAATACAACTCACTATCCATCTTTTCTACAGAGGCCATGGTAATGTCATATCAGATTCATGTTTTTCCAATGATGAAAGAATACTAGCAACTGCTTCGTGGGACAAGAACGTTCAATTGTGGGATGTTTCTTCAGGAACTTACAGGTATTATAGGTCCAAGACATGGTCCACCAAGTGTCCTTTGCAATAAGTACTGGTACTGTACATACTAGGCTAAAAGCCAAATCCTTATAATTATGTTTTTCACTCCAGAAGAGAAGGACCAGTGACTTTGAAAAAAGGACATGAAGGTTCAGTGAGTTCCTGCAGTTTTAGTTCTGATGGTGAGTTAATGGTCCATCTTATTAAAGCCATTCCTGCCTACATGATACGTCATTGATTACTGACAAGATGGTCATTTTCATTGTGATATAGGGAAGCATAATATTACTCTACATTACTCTGTTGACATCAATTCACTTTATCCATTAAGATCAGATGCTAGTTTCATCCTCCTTTGATCAAAACTTGGTTGTTTGGGATGTGGCAAACTCAGTGCAAAAATTCTCACTAAAGGTAGGAGCTCCCTTTGATAAGATAAAATCTTCCCATTGACAAATGAAATGAAGTCAGTTGCAATATAAAGTATGAAACTATGAATCAATAGTTTCTGTATTTCACTAGGGCCACAATGGATGGGTAAATGATGCTGCATTTAGTAAAGATCACAAATGGGTTCTTTCTTGCTCTCAGGTCAGTGTTATTTCTAAGTTACCAAATAAAAATGACGATGTAGCACCATGAGAAGCTTTATTACATTTCTATGGAGCCAGACTAGTGGGCCCTTAAATGTTGAATGCTCTTGGAATATTTTTTTCACAGGACAAAACAATTCGTCTTTGGAACATTGAAAATCTTGATGAGTTACCTGTTGTTCTGGAGCACAAGAAAAATATGGGGTTGAGAATTATTGAGGTACGGTGCTGTAATGTCCTTTTAAGAGACAGTAAATGTTACAACTGTTCTGATCTTTGGAAAGTGTTAACTTTTTTCTTTTTGTTTATAGTGTCAAAAATGTGAAAAACAGTTTTCCATAACACAAGTGGACAATGCTGAAAACAAGAAGCTGTGTGTTTTCTGCAGACTGGAAACCAGAACTTTGCCATAATATTGTATAAAGTAACATAAAACAATTATGTCACTTTGCCAGGTCCCTACCAACTCAAGACAAGCTCTGCTGTATAAAAGACAGCGTACTGTGGAATGATGAAATCTCACTTTGATGATTTCAATTTCCAGGAACATTGTCCAGCAATGTATTGAATAGAGAGAAGTTCTGGAGCAAACAATACCATATTGACACACATAATTATTGCATGGATCACTTTGTTGAACAGTTGAAAAATAGTTTCACTTTTTGGGCACAGGAATCTCCAACAACTTTCGACAGCTCCTGGAACAATAAGATTCTGAATTATCATCAAATTTATGGGCAATTGAGTTATATTTTTTAAATATTTGATTTAAAAAAGGACTTTCTTAAAAGTGTTATAACTGACAACTAGTACATTGCTACTGTACCAGAGTAGCATACAAAGGGAGGGGTTGCAAAATAACAGTTTTGCAAAATAACAGTTGTTGGAGAGTTTTGGTATGACAGGAATAGAGATCAAGTTCACTGTCTTTTATCTATTTTTTTGGCACACTTACTTGATGGGAAGCTTGGCCTAATTCTTTCAAACCTACAAAAGAAATATATCGATATGCAAGGATCATTTGTGGGTAAAGGGATACTGATCAGTATTAATAAATGAACTTACTGGAAAATCTCTGTAACAAAACAAGAGCTTTCTTTTCTCCCAGTCCAGGAATGGTCTGCACTGTCATGAGAAGAGCCTGGTCGACTTGTTTTTGAGATTTCTTGATAAAAAATGGATTACTTCTTGGATTTCCACTCAAGTTCACCTTTAATTAAAAAAGGAAAATTTAGATAAGTATTTTATGTTTAAGGGTCCTGAAAATAGTAGTTATATGCTCTAAAAAAAGATAGGAACCCAATTATAATTACCTTACCATTTGTATTAATAATTTACAAGCTTCATTTTGCGAGCTTACAGGGTAAAGATTCATGCCAACATTGATTGAAGTGAATGTTTGAAGTTGATCACAGTACTGTTCAGTGAGTGGTGTTTTTTCAAAAAGAACTATTCCTCTTATGGTCTGGACCTTGAAAAAGAAAACAAAATACCTCTCGACTTTTGCTGTATGTTATCTTGACTTCATGTCATTATTTATAAAACCTGGTTTCCATAAGATCATCTTGATCACCCCAATCATCCCAATCACATGAATCCATCCAATCAGACTGGGCAATTTGAGATAGCTCTTGTCTGATTGGAGAGATTTGGGTAATCAGGGTGATCGAGACGATCTTATGGAAACTGGGCTTTAAAGACCTGAAGGGCCAAGATATATCTCACCAGTATATTATATACTTAAGAAACTGACCTTAGCCAGTTTTACAATTCTTTGTCTGTAACTATTTCCACCAATCAATTCTGACTCACTCAAGAACAGTACACCCAAACTAGCAGAAGGTCGAAAATCAAGAAAGCCAAGGTTGTCAAAAATGATGTTGACACTACCTGAAATTGAAGGCAGAATCATCAGGTTTTGATGGTTACTAACCCATTGCTGCCTAGGCTGTCTGTCACCATGCAATAATGGCCCATCACCAATAGACAGTGAGTCAGTACATTAAATAGGGCTGTGTTCAGCCAATCAAAATGCAGGATTTGTAATAGTCATTTGAGTTGTTGGTGTATAGACAATTTTCATCTGGTGTCACGGTGGCCATATTGGTGTACCGAAACAATGAAAAGGTAGCCATATTGGTCATAATTGGCGTACCATCTTTATTCTATAGGAATTAGCACAATTCTTTTGAATTCAAACTGCATTTCGTATTGTTTCACCACCCCAATGAAAGATTAATATGAAGACACCATCACGTGAGTGAAACGATTCATACTTTATACTAAAGATATATACGCATAAGACAGCAGTCTCTCAAATTTCAATGAACCCTGAAATTTATATCAACTATTAAATTTCGCTTTAGTACAATTTTTCCCTCTTCCTGGTCAACATTAAAATATGTTTATTTCTCCAACCTTGTAGCGCTTTCACAACCAATGAACCTTGATATTTTACATTAACAAGGATATGTCCTGCTGGGACGCGAACTCCACGAAGAGCAAGTTGCGACGAAGTCATTTTCCCTTCAGCTTTAAATTTTGAATCACCCGCCAAGGCACCATTCCACCGCCATCTTGGTTTCTTTCTCGGAAATTCTGGTTACGCGACAGCAGTGACCTTTACCAGCAGTCTCTCCATTGAAGACTTTATATTTCCTATTACATGAATTCCTGTCTTTATCATCTTCTTCTCAGCTCTGTTTGTTATATTGTCTGCCATTGAATAAAGATTATTGATTTTAAAAGTGTTAAAACAGGTCAAGAAGTAATGGATAACATAAGGGGAGTAGATGAACTGTTAGCCTATGAGGTAACCTTTGATTTGTAACTGACTTGTTTGAATTTCTTGCAATAAATTGAGTATTTAGATTAATGTATTTTTAGATTTAGATTTATCACTTCTCAGAAAATCAATTTCAGCTTTCTCACCAACTATCTCTCTTGCTGACTTTAAAGTTATTAATAGAAATTTTAATATACACACTTGTATATATATATATATATATATATATATATATATATATATATATATATATCAACGATGTTTTGCTAATTTTAGAAGTGGGGGGACGCTCTTGAAAATCAAATGGGCGTGGTCACTCGATTGGGCGTGGCCAATGGCCATGAAATTAAACAAGCGGGGGTTTAAAAGTCTAATAGACATGCTTGTTAAAATACGTCACATTTATTCTAGTTAAACAAACAATATATTTGATAATTATATATTACATTCTGCTTATGAACGCAGGCGACAAACTGATTTGTAATTTAAACTACTGTTTGATGTAAAAATGTCTAAAATGTCTGAGCTTTAAAGTAATTTCCAGACGGCTTGCTTCGTAGTTGTCTCTTCATTATCTTCCAACTTGCGTTTCTTTACTCTTTGATCATCTGCTGAATGATGGTTTCGTAGCCAGGATTTGGCGTATCTGTCAGGTTTCCAAGCATCGATTGGAGGACCATGCATCTTCACAAACATCAAATTCGATATGCGGTCAATAAGAAGGTGATTTCTTGTTGAAGTGCAAACTAAGTTCATTTGACTAAATCCACGCTCGCATTCAGCTGACGAAACTGGGATACAGGAGCAGCATCCCAGTAAAGGCTGAAGGTCGTCAGGAACTCGTCTTCCTTGACTGTCAACATACTCGTGGAATGCAGACACTGTAACACTTCTCGCAAGGCCAAAGCGATCGCACAGTGATCGTACTTCTTCTACACTGTAGTTGAAATCAACATCTTGTGGCCAATATGTCGGATAAAGAATGGAAACTTGGTCTAGAAGCTTCTGGTATGCAGCACTGGTTCGGACAGTCCCAGATGCAGTTGTGGTGAAAAGACGATCATTCATTGCATCATATTTAATCCCTGCCAGGGGGAACAGCATTCCCCCATGTTTGATTTTGGCAGGGAGGACGCCGTTCCCCTGGTAAAAAAGGTGGGGGGACGGCGTTCCCCCGCATTCCCCCTGGAAAACATCACTGATATATATATATATATATATATATATATATATATATATATATATATATATATATATATATATGAACATCTATGGACCACTAAAGTGTCACAAAAAGGGCAGTGGTTGCAACCCCACCATCCTCCCTCTAGTTGCACCCACCACCAAAATTATGCACCCCAGTTGCAACCCCTGCATTGGAAATAGGATTCCATATTTAAATAAATACAAAATATAGCATGTCTTATTGACTTGGAAAAACCATTTGAACCTGTCCGTCAAGTGACCTAGAAACACGAGTTTCCATTTAGTTTATTCGCAAGAACAATCAACATGGATAAAGAATATAAACAATCCTTGCAAATGAGCAGTGATGACTCATTGTGATTTACCATTGTACTGGTTGTACAGTATACCAATGTTAGAGTATACATGTATAGTATGTAAATTTTATTTATCAAACAGAGTGGGAGCAAAAGCAGAAAGAGAAGAAGAGATGTTACAGATTTACCAAATGATAGCTTTGGTAAAAGGCCAACAATGTTATCTTTGAAGGAAGCTCCTGAAATTACTGAAGAAGAAAGGGAGCAGATTTTAAAAATGGTTGCAGAAAGTGAACCAGAGGTGATATACTTTTCATGTTATAAGTAAATATTTTTTAATGATGAAGCATTGTTCCTATATATAGAGACTATATATATAGAGATAGCCATTGAAAAATTGCGATAATTTGTCAGTTTTAGATAATTTATTAGCATTGAACATTCAGTTCAATCAGTTGTCTTCTTATCTGTACAAATATATGTACATGTATGTAAATATATATTTATTTATTGCCAAAAATAAAAAAAATTATAAAAAATTCACAGGCTACAGGCTGTATAATGCAGTTTGGTTACAATTGGTTTAATTTAAATTAGGTTGAAGCATTAGACTCCAGTACTCTGAAGAAGATGCTAGTTGCATTTGAGAAGAAGGTTAAGAAAAATCAAGAGATGAGAATCAAATATTCTGATAATCCAGAAAAGTATGTACTGTAGTTGAAAATTTCCTATAGCGCCATGCACTTCTTCTATCATGATAAGTAAATAATGCTGATGGTATAAATTACTGTTGGTTTGTCATATCTCAAGTTTTCTATCATATTTTTTGTAATCAAACACTCCAAGAAGGAACACTGGGCCAGCATCTTAGGTGATTGTAACCTTTTCACTTCCAAATATGGAATTTTCCATACTTCATTATTTTACTCTGTTTAATGCATGACGATTTTATTTGTCAATGGGAGAGCTCTTGGAAAGTTGGATGTGAAAGGGTTAACTTAACCCCATGTTGGTGCCAAAAAAACCTTATTTCTTATTTCCAAAAAAACTTTTATTTATATATGATTACATATATCTGTTATTTGATCCCTAATATAAGTATTTGGATTGCTGTAATTGTTAACTAAAGGTTTTTGGAATCTGAGTTGGACCTTCACGATGAAATCCAGAAACTTCATGTGATTGCTACAGCACCTGAACTTTATGAAATTTTAGTTCAACAGAATTCAATACAAACTATTCTTGGTCTTCTTAGTCATGAAAATTCAGATATCCTTTGGACATTTTTATTGTTGCTTATGACATTAAATATAATTATTTATATTTTTTTATATTTATGATGGCTAAACAGTAATATTTGAACAACAAAAATGAGTGTTTTACTGGGCTAAATCCACATGCAATCTCATGATTTTATAAATAAGTAAATAAATAAACAAGTAACTTAATTAATAAGTGAATGAATAAATAAATAAATAAATACATAAATAAATAAAAAATAAATATAAAAATAAATAAATAAGTAAATGAATGAATAATTAATGTCAGTAAATAAACAAATAAATAAATAAATAAATAAATAAGTAGATAAATAAATAAATAGGTAGGTAAATCAATAAGTAAGTATATAAATACAATGTACATCAGTAGATTAATAAATAAACAAATAAGTTAATAAATTTGAATTATTAATGAATTTGAGAATCCTTCATCAATGTTAGATATTTCAATTGCAGTTGTCGAGTTTTTACAGGAGCTAACTGATGTAGATGTTCTAAATGAGAGTGAAGAAGGTGCTGAAGTCTTGCTGGATGCACTGGTAAGGCACTGGCTTTATCATTTGACCTTAAATTCTCCACAAATACAGCTATCATTTTTAGCCATTGTTTTACAGTACATATTATTTTTATTGTGTTTTGACTAGCTTGAAGGTCAGGTCATAGCTCTGCTTGTTCAGAACATGGAACGTCTTGATGAAAATGTAAAAGAAGATGGAGATGGTGTGCACAACACACTAGGTACTAACTACTGAATGACTGAAGTTCTTGATTGACATGACATGATTTTTTCATATTTTTAATATTTGATAGGTACGGTTGAAAACATGACAGAATTAAAACCAGCAATTTGTGCTACTGCTGGTGAGCAAGGATTGATTGCATGGTTGCTTAAGAGATTGAGGGTGAGTTAAAAACAATGCAAGCTGATTGGATCCTACGATGTTAGATCCTACGATATTAGATCCTATGATATTAGATCCCACGATATTGAACCCTACGATATTAGATCCTACGATAATTGAACTAACGATATTGTATCCTACGATATTAGATCCTACGATATTGATCTCCCGGGCAATTTCTCGGACCTGTAAGTTTCGGCGGGAAAATTTCTGAGTTGATTTGAAAAGAAATAAAAGAGAACTAGGTTTGTTTATTTAACTATTCTGAACAATAAAATGTTCTGAAAGATTCCGGCTGGTTTATTTTAAAGTAGTTTACCTAAAAACACGGCAAATAAAAGCCGAACAGGTGTAAACATGGTGTAAACATGGTGTAAACAAGCGACACGAAAAAGGTAAGGTACATGTATAACGGCAAATTCTGAAGACGAAAACAACGTTCAAAACTTAAAAAGAAAATGAACCAAAAGCCATATAATGAATTCTTCATTAACCTCGTTTGCTTGGTCTGTATACACGGAAATGTATTCGCCTTCGTTTTTTCGCAGCGACCTTGCTCTTTGGTTGTTTGGCCCGTACGAAAATCTCAGTCGAACACCAGTTGTGTGAATTAGTTATTTATTTTCTGTCACTGTAGAAAAGTCCTGTTTATGATTCAAATAAGCTATACAGCAGTGAAATTCTGTCTATTTTATTACAAGACACTCCAGGTAAGATTTGATGTGTTTGAAACTATATTTACATATGTACGAAATTCGCCAGTACTAAACAAGTGTTGTTTTTATGTTATTTTCCCCTAGAAAACAGATTGTTACTCGGTGCTGTTAATGGTATTGATACACTATTACAATGCCTTTCTGTAAGTACATCTATCTGGCTTTTTATTTGTAATTACATTTCACTGACAACTCAAATTAATATCTGGTGAAATTTATGTTTCTTGAGTGCGTTTATATATGCGATAAAGACACGCTAGCTGTTCTTGATAATTTTTTGCTGGTTTTTACGCCTCAAAACGCTAATTTTCAAAGTTATTTTCCCGTCAAATTCATATAAGCATGAATCGAAATATAGTAAGGTTTGATATACTGCCAAAACAGAGAACGTAGGAGTCTAACGTTTCGAGCGAAGGCCCTTCGTCAGAGAGAAACACGGTTTGTTTTATAAACTGTTCAGAAAACGCAGAGCACATGTTTTAAACTAGAATAAAATGAAAAATTATGCAATTTTTGAGAAATTTTAGTATTTTGTTGTTTTTCCCGCCTCTTTTTAGCTGACGTCAGCATAAACCGAATTTGGGAGGTTACTAAGTTTTAAGTGAAAAATAACAAGTTGACAAACAACTAAGTTGTTGTTGTTGCTGTTGTTGCTGTTGCTGCTGTTGGTGGTGCTGTTGTTGTTGTTGTTGTTGTTGTTGTTGATGTTGTTATTTTAGTGCTTTTCTCGGAATATATGTGACACTGACATAGAGCAACTTCCCTTTTTACTAAAAACAACCGGCATACCGATAGCAATATGATGTGCTAAAAGAGGTGCATTTATTCATAAGTCCCGCAATTTCATATTTTTCAAAGGCGTATAAACCTCGTGATCCAAACACTGCGAATGAGATAGAATACATGGAGAATTTATTCAACTGTTTGTGCAGTTCGCTTATGGCGGTACCAAACCGAGAACGCTTCTTAAAAGGACAAGGTTTACAACTTATGATTCTTATGTTAAGGTGAGTGAGTTTCATATTTTTAATTTTTTGGCGGATTAAGTGGGTGTGTGTTAGTGAAAACGCCACGAAATCGGTTAAAAAAATTGGCGTAGAGCAGATCCGGGGTAGAACTCGATTGACTCGCATGGCATATAGACAGTAGCTTCTCAAACGAATTAGTAAAGACCACTTGCACTTACTCTTTTGGTGGAGGACATATGCTTCTAAACAATGAAACGTTTTCTTTCTTATTCAGGGAAAAGAAGCTGTCACGACGTAGTGCTTTGAAAGTTCTTGATTATTCTATGCAGGGAGTGGAGGGAGCAGACAACTGCACGAAGTTTATTGACGTGCTTGGTTTGAGGAGCATGTTTGCCTTGTTTATGAAGGTAACTTATAGAGGATGGCTTCTAGGAAGTATAGGAACACACGAAGTAGGGTAATATATGACAGTATTTAGGTATTGGTAACCTAAATATCCTCGCCCCTTGATGGAACTAGTTTATAGAATTGACTACATGGGGCGCAGGAGAAAACCAACAACTCTGCTTACATGAAGCTAATGCGGTCACCCATCCGGCCGAGTACTAACCCCATTTGACCGGGCTTAACTTCAGCGCTTATGCCTTCCTGACTAGTATATTAACTACTTAATAACCGAGAGTGAGGTCTTTACGGTAAAATATTAAACCGAGGTCTTGCTGTAGTGACCGAGCGACAGCGAGGTTAATACGCTCAAGACCGAGGTTTAATATTTTACCGTAAAGACCGAACGGTCGAGGTTATTAAGTAGTTTATTATGTGGCACTTTTTATTTCAAAATCAATCTTGTATTTCTTGGTCTTTCCTTCCTTCGTCAAACACCGAACTAGCGTTATTTTCTTCTGTTTCTTTCTCGTCTGGATACTAGAATGTACTTTTATAATGTTCATCGTCGTCTATTTCATCTATTTTCGCCGTTTTGGGGCAATAAAAGTTTCTTATTAGGATTGTTTGTTTGTTTCCAATCGTAGGGCATTAACAATGTTCATAATGCCCGTGGGCATTACGGAGAAATCTCGCCCTGTCAGCAACCAATCACAGCGCGTGATTTTACCGGAAGTAATCCATATCATATAATAAATATATATAAATAATAGTATAAAAATGTAGGACAGTATTCTTTATAAGTTCTAGATGAATCGATCCGTCTTTCTTTTCTGTTTTAGCCTCCCAAGAAAAACAAGAAAATTGGATCCAAAGAAAAAGAATATGAAGGTGTTTATTTCTTTTCGTTCACAGTTCGTTAATATTTTCACTCCCACCTTCCTCAGAGGTCTCCTTTTAACGAATAAAATTGTCTAGCGTTATTACACAGAGTTTAAAAAAAAAGAAGTGCCAAATCGTTCACTATTGGGAGTTAAAGTGTTAATCAACCTTTATCTTATGTAATAATATACATGAAATAATTTCTCAATTCTGATTGGCTGAGAGGAGTGCAATTTTAGTGTAATTCAGTGCAGAAAAATTAAATACATTTTTTACTGTTAATTTTTTTTCTTCATGTATGTTATTTGAACAAAGCATTTTGATTAGAAAGATTCTCTTTATGATAAATTTTTTCATGTATATTATTAATAAGTAATAGCATGATTTCTCGTGCAATTTGAAAAAACACGCACTCGTGAGTTTTTCAAAGACCTCAAATAGCACTCGCCCTTCGGACTTGTGCAATTTTGATAGTCTTTGAAAAACTCACTCGTGCATGTTTTTCCCCAAATTGCACTCGAAACCATGCTATTACCTCTACAAAGTACCGTAGAATCCCGAAAGTAGCGGCCCCCCGAAAGTAGCGGCAGATTTCAGATGTCTTAAAAATTTCCGAAAGTAGCGGCCCCCGTAAGCAGCGGCTCTTTTGAAAAGCGCGCTTCCGCGTTATGCAGTGAATACGATTGATGATGATAAAATGGCTTGAAGGAAAGAAAGAGGAAAAATCAAACCAAAAACTTTATTTCACGTTCATATTAAGAGGATACCTTGCATTCGTTTTATGGAATACAGCAAATTTAGTTCGTATTTACTTTACTTACTTATTCACAGTATGTTAACGTATTTTTCTGATCCTTTTCCTAGAACACGTTTGTTCCATCTTGGCGTCGTTGTGCCGAAACTTGACCGGCAGCCACCGATCAAGACTGGTGCAGAAATTTGTCGAAGATGATCACATCAAAGTGAGTTTCATTGAATTGTAGTCTAATAGCTAGAGCATCTCGTTGCGCTGATCAGAAGCTTCCATGTTCGAGATAAAGAACGAGGTTTGATTAAAAAAGGAGAATTGTTTCTTTTTCTGTCTGCTTTAGGTGGATCGTCTTATCGAGCTTCACTTCAAATACTTGGTGCGAGTTCAAGATTGTGATACTCAGATTGAAAAACAGAGAAATGTAAGGATGTAAATTGGCCAGTTTATACTCTTTTCTCTCTATGAACGACTTTATAGCTAAACTGCATTACGCAATAATTACTAATAAATAAGACAAGAACAATAGACTATAGGAAGCCTTTTCATGTATTTTGTTTGGTTCCTAGGCTATGGCGTCACAAGATGAAGATTTGGATGAATCTGCGGAGGAAGAGTTTTATCTCCGTCGACTAGATGCTGGTCTCTTTACTTTACAGTTGATCGACTGTGTCATCGTAGAATGTTGTAGTTCGGGAACTACCTCAGTACGGAAATTCACGTCTATACTTCTTGCTCCATAACTTTTCACTTTAATCCTTTTCTTCCTTTTTCATTTACTCCTTCCTCCTCCTCTTTTGCTCTTTTCCCCCACTTTCTTTCTGTTTTTCCATACGAATTTTTTTTTGTGTGTGTGTCGTAACCCTTCGTGCTCGTCTCACTTAATGTAAATTTGGTTTTCTCTAGATCAAAACTCGTGTACAAACATTATTAAATCAAAAAGGTGGAAATATGAAAGATATTAGATCAGTTCTAAGAGGTAAGGGAAATTTATTAGTTACAATTTATTAATTACAATTTATCAGTTATATTTTTTCCTATTAACATTTTATTAGTTACATTTTATTATAGTAATATTATTTTACAGTTTCATTTTATTAGTTACAGTTTATTAGTTATATTAATCTGTTAGTTACAATTTATTAGTTACATTAATCTGTTAGTTACAATTTATTAGTTACATTAATCTGTTAGTTACAATTTATCAGTTACATTAATCTGTTAGTTACAATTTATTAGTTACATTAATCTGTTAGTTACAATTTATTAGTTACAATTTGTCAGTTCACTACTACTGCTTTTTTCATGGCAAAAATTCAGCGCTGAAATCAATGTTTTTCTCTCGTTAGAATATGCGGCTAGCTTCGGAGACGAGAAAGGAAAAGATCGTGAAGAGTTAGAAAAACGAAGAATTCTGTCACTTGTTGATCGATTCTAAACTTCGAATATTTTGCAAGAATGTCGCCTCAAAATACCTTGCCATTGAAACAAAGCACTGAGAACGTTCTCTCAAGGTTAGCGACGTAGAAAAACATGGAGTAAAGGAGCAAGTCATTATGCAGTGGGATTTTCCACCCAGTTTGCTGTATCCAAGGTATTTCTAGTCTGATAAAAAATAGTCATGACCGAATGCATGGACAACTGTTTGTTTTTGGCAGGCAAATGTATAGTGGCTAGTATCCTTTTCTGTTTTCAAGATTGTATATATACCGATAGGAATCGCAACATCATTTTACTTTGGCTTACCCAACTGTATTCTCATTGCGTGAGGAAAAAGTGAAAGGACCAAAAATCGAACGTTAAGCAAAACATTCGTGAAAACTATAGTGACTTTTTAAAAACATATAATGCAGTTTTTCTTTTGTATTACATTTATCATGCTACGTAAAGATCGGTTGTCATGACGATTTCACAACACCAAGTAAAAACAAGGTCCTTGGACCTGTTCTCGCTCTAAAGATGTTTTTCTCTAATTCTTGTTTGTTGCATAGTGCAGTGTTGGTGGGGTTGGTTGTACATGTGAGAGAAGACTACTTCCAGTTTGACTCTAGCAAACATGGACTTTCTCAAAGTTCTTTTCAAACATTTTTGACCTTTCGACATTTTTGACCTTTCGGTTCCTCGTTGAAAAGGACTTTTCCCACCTGTAGCGCGCCAAAATTCACCGGTGAATTTTTCGACCGGTGACGTAATTCGGGAAGTAATTATGTTCAGACTAAATTGCTATGCAAGTGCTATCTTTGGAAGTTGGAGTTAAACAGACTCTTGAAAACGTTTTAGTAGGGATAGAACCACTTTCCATTGCATGTACGACAACCTGAAACATGTCAAAACAGGGCGATGTACATTTCAGCGATTTCCCGCCAGAATATTTAATTAGATTCAAAAAACTGCAAGCGAAACAAGTCCGCCTCTTTCCTCCCGCTTTTCCGCTATCCCGCCTTTCCGCTCGCCCGCAAAAACTAGCGCTAAGAGGCGGACTTGGAGCAAGTCAATAGCAAACACTGCAGCTTTTCAATTATCTATATACTCTGGTTTCCTCCTGTAGTAACACTGGACTGTGGTTTAGATATGACTGATATAGAGCTATCTAGTATAAATACATTCATAGTTTATTTTTTTCTTCCCTATTAATTTCTGTTCTTTTATGAAGGCGGTTTGCACTTGTTGAAATGGATGTCTTCACAGGGACGTAGCCAGGGGGGAGCTGTGGCTCCCCCCCTTTTGATATAAAACAACAGACATGTAACTACAAAACGGATGCAATATGAATTGTGTCAGGAAATAAACAGTAAACAGTGTATTCAATCAACTGAGTGTATGCATTTTGAGTATCTATATGTGACGTTTGCGTGTTTTGAGTATTTTATATGACGTTTTTTAACCTTTAGAGTCTGTAAAATCTTCCTCCAAAAGCCAGGAAATGGCATTTCAGCGACTCTCGATTTCAAAATTTTCCAGGGGAGTGTGCTCCCGGACCCCCCTAAAAATTTAATTTGATTTCGGCTTCCCCCCTTTCAAAATCCTGGCTACGTCCCTGTGTCTTCAAATACTTACTGAATTGATTCAATTCGTTTTCGCCTACTAGAATTATTTTGATGTCGTTTTGAAAATTAAGCCAACAATTTGGATGTTATGAGTTGACATTCAGTAGTTTTTATTTAGTAATCGAATTGTTACATTGGGATGACGTGAAGTGACATATTAGGGATTCCAAGTCAAGACGGTTTAAAACAAAAAAACACATCAATCAAGAGTCATCGATCAACATGGTCACATATCTTAAAGCAGGAGTAGAAAAAGAAAGATTAGTTTTGTGTACTGTAAATCAACTTCGAGATATCGCAGCACGCATTCGTCTACGTTTTGTGAGATATTTCGATAAGCCCATACGTTTCAAGATGTTTCATATAGGAAAATCTACAAAAGACGAGACATCGTTTAACATCTGATGCCCTTGGCTACGATTTTGTCGTTAAATTTCACAGAAATACAAACTGTTTAAACCATTTTTTGGCTCATAGCGTATCCCTCAAATTAAAAGTAACATCAAACCGAGTTTTTCTGTGTGTAAATATTACATTCCCAGCAGAGGTTTGGTTACGTTGGCAACCATATTGTCATCAGTTTGTACTCATTATTTCAAGCTCGTTTCCGGTGAGCAAACTCTTCGAACTACAGTACAAAATTGATTTGATCAAAGCGACATCGTTATAAATTCTAAAATATAAAAGTTTTTAGTGGAGAATATTTCCTGTAATATTAAAATAGGATTCGTTAAATAAATAATTATTTTATTCTCGGTGAATTTTTCATATTTTTTCCCCGTATTTCGTTCACTGTGGTTTTTCAAAGTGGCGAGAGCTTGGTTCAATTTTTTTTTTCCTTTCTTGATTTTCTCTCCCACGCCCCGGTGTGTGGGTGTGCATGAATTTTACGTACTTTCATTATATGCTATCATATTATCTAGGTTATTTATGTGATGTTTGCTCTCGTTCGGTCTCTTTTCAAGTTACATTGCAGATTGCAGTACAAAAATCACACAGGAGCGTTCGAAATTCGTTTATCGACTGCATACAGCTGAAGGTCGATGGATAAATCGACTTGGAATGCACCTCTTCCTGCGCCAAAGAGCTCGTGTCGTCAACCACAGTTTTAAAGAGGTTCTTGGGGCAAAATTAATTATTACCAGCTATTGTGTCGCATATCGTACACCCAACAGGTGTTTGTCCCAAGACGACAAGCTAGAATTAGATGAAGGGAGGGGACCCTCGGGAAATATCTTTTCGCTAGAAACAAACTTGATGTCGCGTTTGGGGTGAACTCACAACAAAATTCACCGAGGGATTTTGAGTTTTGGCCAGGAATCCTCTTTTAAGATGATTTTGTATATTTTTTTAAGAAAAAATTTTACATTATTTATTCATGCTGAAAGGACGCTTAAAGTTGGCATCTTGAGTAGGAACCGTCAGTTTCAATTTTCTATCATTCACGGCTATTAGTTTTCTCCGTTGACGTCTACAAGTAAAACTGTCCGCTCTCTTATACTTTCTCAGAGGGATATTTATTACGACGGGTTGGTTTTTATGGCTCGAAAATAGAGAAACCGAATGTTCTCCCGAGGACCACATGTTGCATCATTTTAATTAAAACATTTTAATAATCAGGTTTATCACTTTCGGCTGTATAAAACGGCTTTCTCGTTGTAGCTTCTACAATTTATGTCGTCGCTCTATACTGTTCAATGTCTGTTACGTTCTTCTTACCCTCTTATTGGGACCTCAGAACAGAGCGAGGTATCTTTCTTTTTCTTTCTATATCTTCTTTTAAAAAGGTTTGTTTCTTTAGTCGAAGCTGTTGAAGACGCAAAAGCGTTCCGTACCACCCATCCCTGAAGAATTCCCTCTTTAAATTATCATGAATTTATAAATAGGCGTGTTTGGAATGGGGCTTTGCTAATGGGTTTCCGTAGATCAGAAGGCAGCGTATCAGAAGCGTGCATATATATAATAACACTGTTCCCACAACATCCACAGTAAATAATCGCAGCTCGAGAAACCCTCCTTGGTCAGCCTTGGTTATACTGTTAAGAAAAACAACACAAGCTGTCCTCACAACAAACAGAAGACAAATCCAGCAGGCCGTAGAGGAAGAGTATATTTCAATATACTACTATCGTGTTAGCAGGTTTCGAACGGTCTATGTGGATTTAACTTGGGTAAACTTTGTGGGGAGTAGAGAGAAACGGTTAGTTTGAAAATCAGCCTCGAGGAACGACGTTTTAATTACAAGGATGATTCCAGAGCTGGTGTTGGTTGAATTGCTTCATTGAAGAATGCCTGACTGTACATCGAAGTGAAGTGACACTCTTGTTTCACAGCAGCGTGTGGTATCCATGGAGGAGAAGCCCTCAAAGCGACCGAGCATTGGACGACCCTAGGCGGGTATTTTGTAATAACCGAAACTCGAACGAAGAATACATAATGTCCAGCTGATTCCACGCCATGCCCAAGTCATTTTTAATAAAAAAAGCTTCCCTCAAAGACCCAATCTCTTCCCCCACTATCGTCAAGAAACAGCAACTGGCATACTGTTTAGGTAAAGTTTAATTATTTTTCCTAACTTGTGATATGTTTTTTTTCCCTTCTTTTTATTAGTTTGGTTTATCTTCCTTGGTAAAAAGCTTTGTCGACCAGACACACGAGAAAATCCGAAAACCTATTACTACCTAAATTTCGTGGGGTTTTGGGAGGCGCTAAGAAAAATCCAAATTGAACTTTTCCATCGCTGATTAGTTTCTTGATTAACACCTGTTTGCTCTTATTTCCCCTTATATTTTTAGAGCCAGGAAAAGTCTTGAAGTGCAAAGATATCGAATAATTTTTTTTGCTTTCCCCCGGGGCTTATATTAATTTTTTTCCCTTCCTTTCGTAAACGTTAGGAAGAGGGTGGAATGAGCTGGCGAATATTGGTGCGAACGAGGGACGATGTGACAAGGCTAAAAGAAAATTGGATAAGGTGTCGTTATCATATCCAAGAAATTCTACGGTAACCAGAGACGCTAAAAACGACGACGAAGAACCGCACCCGAAGCGTTCCCGAGCGAAGCGAAGTTCTTCCGAATTCCAGCCGATTACTGAGCGTCCTGAAATTGGTATTGATCTCAAAGGACCCGAAGTTGAGTCGGAAACGTTACGCGGGGAGGCGAGACTGACCGACAGCGTCACGACTCCGGGAGTTAACGACAAGACAGAAGTTAATGAACCGAGGCTATTACGCTCCAAGCGAAGAACCTTACAGAGCAAGTATAAGACGACCACAGATTCTCAAAATTCTTCCTCTCTAATGCCATCTCAGAGCGACGACAAAGTAACTAGATCCGAGGCGTTTGAAAAGTCCTGGGCCGAGGAGGGATCGGTGAATATAGAGGACTGGAGAAAAGGCGGGAAACAGGTTGCAGAAAATGAGAAGGAATCTTCGTCTTATGCATGCTCCATATGCGGCAAGTGTTACGCCACTTCTTCGAATCTTTCCCGTCATAAACAGACGCACCGTAGCCTGGATAGCAAGCAGGCAAAGGCTTGTGGTTACTGTGGCAAGCGTTACGTGTCCATGCCCGCGTTAGCGATGCACGTGCTCACGCACAAGCGTTCTCACGAATGCCACGTGTGCGGAAAGCGATTCAGCCGACCGTGGTTGCTTCAGGGGCACATTCGTTCACACACAGGAGAACGACCGTTCAAGTGTCGACAATGCGATAAGTCGTTTGCGGATCGTTCGAACTTACGAGCCCACGAGCAAACGCACTCGCTGTTAAAACAGCATCACTGTGAGCGATGTAATCGATCGTTCGCCCTCAAATCCTACCTCACCAAACACCTGGAGGCCACGTGCTTTGCCGAGGACAGATCCTGATCGATGTATTCAAGTACGAAGGCGTCACGAAACCCGAACCAGTCTTCCTTGTCAAAAAATATCACACGGTCAAGAGCGTGATCTATGGCCGCCATGTTATATATGTTACTTTTAATTTTTAAATTTAAGAAAACGCAGGCGTTGTTTGTAAAAATCGTAAGATTGCGTAAAGTATCTCAAAATATATTAAATTTGTCTGTTCTAAAGACAGTACATTATATATATATATATATAGTATATATAGTATATATAGTATATATAGTATATATAGTATATATAGTATATATAGTATATATAGTATATATAGTATATATAGTATATATAGTATATATAGTATATATAGTATATATATATATATATTATATAATATAATATAATATAATATAATATAATATAATATAATATAATATATTATATTATAACTACGGTGTATGTACAAATATGTACACTGCGGTAAAAATGTACATAGATTACTTTACAGAATATATACAAATGTACAATATTTTTATTTAAGTAGGCTTTTCCGCAGTTAGATTTAAATTAAATCTTTCGTTTAATGGGGTTTAACGTTATACAACTTGTGATAATTATTAAAGAAATACCAAATGGTTTTCCGTGTTTGGATACTCTGATCAAAACACGCGGGAAATTGCGAGACTGGAGAAAAGCGTAACAAAACACGAAAGTCGAGCAATTTCCCAAGTGTTTGGATAAGAGTCTCCAAACACGGAAAAAACCATTTGGTATTTCTTTTATAAAATAATCACAAGTGAATATGATACACTGTCCGACATTTTCAAAAAATCGTTTTGGCTGGAATTTTCCGTGTTTGGATACTCTGATCCAAACACGGCAATTGACCAATTAGGGCTCGCGTTGTATACATGTTATTTTATAATGTAAATTAAGTTACAGTAACGCTGGCCTGACACCCTGGCCCAATCAAAGAATGTGGCCAGGTAACCACCCACTAAAGATTTCTGCTTTCCTATTGGTTGAAACTTTCGCGCATTCAAGGCATGTGCTGGCGTACAAGTGGATTTAGCCCAGCTGAATGACGCAAGGTTACGTGGCGCTTATTTCTTTTGAAATTGGGCCAGGGTACCAGGCTACAGTTACGCACGCTCTGATTGGTCAGTGTTTATATCAGTCTAATTACAAACATGGTTGGGAAAGGAATGCCAGATACAAATTTGTGTCCGGTCGCTTTATTTCTGGCAATTTGTGCCATCTGTAGACGGACCTTATTCATAAATGGCTGCCAAATTAATATTCTTTTATGTGCATATAAATTTGCCCTTATGACCTCGTTTTGAAGTAGAAATTCTTTTGAATTTCGTACATGAAAACGAGTTCATAAGGGCTAATTTATATGCACATAAAAGAATATTAATTTGGCGGCCATTTATGAATAAGGTCTATGGCTCCACCCGAATTTTTCTCGCACATTTGTACTCTCCCCAGCCCCCAAGTGGCAGCCCCGCCTAAGAGCGAGCCAAGCCTTCAAAAGGGTGGGGGAAATTGAAATTTTGAAATCACAAAACTACTCTTCCTCTAGCTACAAAAATTTATTTATGCATTTTCTGTTCACGTGTAATTACAAGAATATACAGGTTATACGTAAAATATGATAACATTAAATAATTCGTCTATTCCAAGTTGTGATTGCATTGTAGTGTTTCATAAAAACTAGTGGTGCAATATACCGATATCTATGAAATGAAAAATACGATTTCATATTATCTTTTTCAACGAACTTCTAAATAACAATTTCCCAAAAAGTTGACCACAAACTTTTTTTAAAAAAGTTATCGATACTTTAAAAATTCATAGATACTTTAAAAAAAACTAATTCCAAATTTATCGGAAAGTCCATTCCAGATTTTCTAGAATTTTGATAAAGGTGAAGTAATACGAGCAACAAATTGCTGCAACATTGTTGCGCGTATTACCACCCACCTTAAACATTGCCACGCAACAATGATTTTGTTGCAAGTTGAATCAGCATGCTGCAGCAAGTAGAACTGGAGTCTACTTTTTTCAATAAAATCATTGTTGCGTGACAATGTTTAAGGTGGGTGGTAATACAACAATTGCAAGTTGAAGAAAAATGTTGACCGTATTACCGCACTTTAACTCAAGCTTACATAATTACATACTGCGAAAGATCTAACTTAACCCTCTCAACCCTGAATTCCCTTTTAGTATTTTACTCTGGCTAACGCCAGACGATTTTACTCGTCATTGGGAGGCCGCTAGTGTTTAAAAGGTTTTATAAAAGACATTAAACTAGGTTGTATTTCTCCGCGAACGGATTTTTTTTTGTTAATTTACGTAATATATTAAAATATACAATGTACATGCAATGACTAAAAGAAAACTATTACATTTTTTTTCACGAACCACAAGGTTCACTCAACTACCAGTGACTTTAATAATTAAATATTTCCCCTATACTTATGCTGAGCTTAAAAATATTACAATGATTTCTTCAAAAACATTTCAATGATTTAAAAATACGTAAAACTCACTGCTAATTCTTTTGTATGCAGAACTATATGTTAAAACTACTCTTAATCTTTCAATAAACAATCTTTGTCAAACCTATTTGGCACTGCAGCTTTCCTCAAGATTAAAAACATGTTAAAATAGAGGTATTGCGTCAGAGCTGTTAAACCTTAAAACTTTTTTTTTCCCGCTTTTAAAAATATTTGAGTTTACTTGAAAAACAAAACGCGCGAAACAATCTTGATTCTATTCTCGATTTTCGCTTAGGCGATAAAAAAGTAGTGTATTCACCATGCTTATTCACGAGACTTTTTTAAGAATCCTTCCCTTGGGTTAACGTCGTTTTCTATAGTACGAATTTCGCGATATTTTCTCGTCATAAAATGCCAATTTAATCGTTACATTTTCACAGTTATACTGCTTACTTGCAAAGTTAGTTGGTGACGTATAAAAATGAGATGCGTATTTTGTCGTGAATTTTTCGCACCGTTGCAGTCAAAATACAAACACCTACTCCGCTTCTGTAAGCTGTTGTGTAGCAACTACTGTATAGCCCGGGACACCCAACGTTTCCTGTGTCTCCGCTTAGGTTAATATTAATCGGAGAGCCACCGAAGGGTAAGAAAAATCTAGCAATAAAGTAACCTATTTAGATTTTTTTTGTTGGCATCTATTTCCAAAAATTAAATCGCGTAAAAAGCTAAAATATATTTTTATATACTTCGCTTAGAGTGTCTCAGTTTGCTACAGAAATACAGAACTGGAAAGGTTTTTGTATTTTGACTGCGACATGCTTGTTTCTTCTATTTCTTAAAAAAATACTACCTATAGTACACTTCTGTCTGAAAACGTTCTCGCTGAGATTTGGCTAGCAGAGTAATCTTTCAGGAGGATGTCTTGTTTCTCTAAAACACAAGATAGGGAGGTAAGTAACAGAATAAGATTAGGAAATGAGAGGTAAAAAGAGGGGGTCATGTTCCTGTAAAATATTAGTATTAAAGCATTTTTAAAAATGCGAAGTTAAATACCGATACACCCCGAAGGCTATGGGCCCAAGAAAAAACATCAATAACCGAAACTGGGAGACCATGGTGTGCGGGCATGCGCATTGATTCATTAATCCCACATTTTATCTTCTAGGCACACTGTAATAAATCATTGATTTAAATTGTGCAACAAAAGCTTGCCTCTCGTTTAAGGGCACGGCGCTCTGATGAATTAGACGATTATATTGTCATTATAAATTCACGGGGATGTGTACAAATACAATCTACCAAATCGGGGATTTTACCCATGCATCCCCTTGAATTTTGTACAATTTTCTATTTTGCAATACCATTAATCCAACTCTTCTGTTCTTCATGGACATATACGGGAAACATTGCTATTACCAAATTTAATGTCATTATCACTCAACACGTTTTCATACACAATACGAAATATCGGTTAAACCGTTAAGGGGAATCCGAAAATAACGTTTTCCCTTTAACAGAGAGGTCTGTTCGAAACCACTAAACTTTAACAGACAGGTCTGTTCGAAACCACTAAACTTTAATAGTTAGGAATGAAACGACAGAAGCAACGCGACTGCCTTCTCATAAAACGCCTAATTTAAACAACCTTCTTTTTTCTCGGTTTTCTCCGCCGTTTTTTACGAGATATTACGTACTTTTGAACTCCTTTTGAACTCCGCATCGAGCACGTTTCTGTGACTGATGGCGTCCGTTTCGGTGAAGACGGTTTGTGATTGGGTGAATGAAGAATTCTCGGATTTTCCGGAGCTTTTCCGCGAAACGATGATGACGACGAAAAGGAAGTAGATATTCGTTCAGAAGTACTCTTTCTAGTGTTACCACCTTTTAAATGTCTGTCTCTTTTCCAATATCCGTTCGTCTCGAAACTGTTCTCTTTTAAATGCTGTGGTCGGACCGGATGAGAGCTCGAAGTGTTTCTATGACCGTTAAACTCTTGAGTCGAAGGTGAAATCGTTCCGTGGTTGTTTCGTTTCCGTTCGTTTGACTGATTATGTCGTGTCTTCGGGGGAGCCGATAGGGAATTTCCAGGAGATTCAGTTACCTTTACTTCGGGTCGTATCGTTTTCAAGTCTGTGTTTCTATCGTGTATTGATCGAATTGTCGTGTTGCGTGTTTTTCTCGTCGCCACGCTCGCGTAACTCGGCATACTAGAATTTGGAGAAATCTGAGGAGACAGGCTCAACATCCTTTCGCGTTGCTCGATCGCTTCCCTTCGGACACGGGTTACACGACCTAAGATACTACTGAAATACGAATAACAAGCACAGTTAGTACTGAGAAATACCGGTACCTCTAAGTTGGGCAGGGGGGGGGGGGGGGGACATCATGTTCGTTTGTGGCTGGGCTGAGGGGACGGGAGGGGTGAAGTAAACGAAGTCTTTTGACTTTACCATGATTCGTTTCCAGGAATCTTATTCAAAACTCCTTGGGTCAGAAGAGAACAAGCCCACTCAAATGCTCTTCTTACTTCGTTTATTCGGAATGAGCTTTTACCAATGTAGTTTCCTAAAAAAACACAGAATGGTCAATGAAACTTAAAGAAATAAAAGTTGAATCAAACAACCCTCCCAATATTTTCCTTCCCTCCCTCCCTCCCTCCCTCCCTCCTTCCCTCCCTCCCTCCTTCCCTCCCTCCCTCCTTCCCTCCCTCCCCCCTCCCCCAACAACTAACAACACCAAGTGTCATGCTTTTTATAAAATACCTTGTGTTAAAGGATCTTCAATGCACAGATGTGTTGTGTTTGCCATTGCACCCAAGACCTGTTGGAAAGGTTTATCAAAACTTAATGAACTGAACTTTAAACTTTTTTAATCCAACCAAGTACCATATCCTTCATACCTCTTCCTTGTTAAAATACGAGCCTTCACCAACCAAGCTGATTCCTACATTATTATAGTTAAACCTCTTGCCATAAAGTTCAAAAAACTCAATCAAAAGTACTCCTAAATTGACATCTTTTTGTGGATCATCAAAGTGATGTGAATGCTGATAAAAAGAAATCAAACAAAAAAACCGTCAATCTACAAAATCCTTGTCAGAAAAATTTCTCCACGCTTAAGCTCCCCAAATATACAGCATTGTTATATAGCTAGAGTTTCACTGGATACAATGATGACTGTCATTGGTTGGTTTGTGGTCACATGACCTTAGCTAAATTTCAATGTCGACCGAGCGGGTAATAATTGAGAACTTATTGCCTGCTCGGTCACTAAGTTTTCAATTGTTGCCCACTAGAACTTTGAACTCTTCACGGCATCCTATAAACAAAAGCTTGTTTGGTAAAAAAAAATATATTTATAGGTCTTCAAAGCATGTGTGAAGATTAACTGGAGAAATGTATTGCTGTTCTTTTGTTCTGAGACTTATATTTGTTTGGTTGAAGTGAAATTACAGAGCCAGGTGAAATGTTTTGGTAAGTCTTAGTGTTTGTCTTCTGTGTACTTTCCCTTGATAAATGTCGAAATTATTCAGTGAAACTCAAGCTATATAACAAAACACTTACAGTTGATTTCACATTACTTTACCGCTGTGTGTTGCGAAGTTCGTTGGGAAGTTCAGATATTCGTTCAGAAGTTCAGAATTACGTTGCCAAGGTTGAAAATCATCCAATCAAATTGCAAGCTTTGGATCAAAACTCATTCTGATTGGATAATTTTTCAACCTTGGCAACGTAATTCCGAACTTCCAAATGAATATCTGAACTTCCCAACGAACTTCGCAACACACGGTGGTAAATTAAGTAATGTGAAATCAACTGTAATGTCTGCTCCCTCAGGAAACAGTTAGTTTTGTTTTCCCGAGAGTCTTGATATTTCCCGAGATGAAGTTGAGGGAAACATCGAGACTCGAGGGAAAACAAAACTAACTGTTTCCTGAGGGAGCCAACATTAAATGTATATTACTGTATACTCATTCCTGCCTGAGCTGGCCAAAAATGACCCCTTTAGTTTTTTTAATACATGTATTAATATTTTTAACTTGGAGTTCATTTACCACCATACCTGAAAGAAACTGACAATCATTAAAACAACCGTGTAGGAGCTAATGCCCCCACTGAAAACTTCGTTAAGATCTCTATTTACAAGAAACTGCTTGAGAACAAAAGTGAGATAAGGTAATGCAGGATATTGTTCCATATAACTCTAAACGAAAAAAATGGAAAAAAGTTCAACAGGACTTGTTCATATTACCGTATGTAATAATAATCAGGTAAAAATGTTACCTTGATCATATCCGCACTTTGAACTCCTGTGTTCATGTTAAAACTGATATCAACTTTGACTTGAGTTTTTTTGTCTGTCACCTTAATAATTGGCACCTGAAATAATTAAAGAAAACGTTTATAAAGAATAATTCAAAGCAATTTGGTCATAGAAATATATGACACCGGAACCTTTGAAGTTTATCTACTCGCAATGCATGTTACCTTGCACATCTCAATTGCCACCATCACCATTCTTCACCATCCTATGCCATCCTGGTAAGTTCCACCAGCAGTTTTCACCATACTGAGGGACTTACCAATGAAGATGGTGCAGGATGGTGCAATACAAGCCTGGATATAATTTTTTTTGCCCTGCCTGTCAAAATGACCAGCATCAATCAGATTGTGCCTCTCATAAAACAAAACGTACCCGTCACTAAACAATTGTAAACAATAGTCTATAATTAAACTAGTAATAATCTTAGATTAGTGAAGTGCGTTCGGTGTAGACGTTGACCAAAATGCTAATATTCCATGAGTAGAAATAAATTTCAAATCAGTCGTTCAAGATTTTGAAATTTGATAAAAGTTGATCACTAACCGGACAATGGACAATGATTCACATACACCAGTTCATTTTACTTAACGTATTTGTGGATGCCTGCACGCGTATAATAAAGATAAATCTTCAATACTCCATAAGTTAATGCAACAATAAATTTTAATATAAAACGCAGGAAAAACCCAAAACAACAGCCAAAATCTCCTTCTGTCTTTGCAAAATATGGAAAGCACATGGAAAAAGACGCGGCACGAAAACGAGGCAATATACACGAAAACGAGGCAAATGCTAAACACGAAAGCGAGGCAAATGTTACATTCAAAAATCTCGAAAGGACACAGCATCCAGCCGTGACGTCACGATTAGGAAGCGTTCCTTCGTCGAACGCAATAATATAATTATATAATGCACTGTATGTCTGTATTTCTTATGTAAATGTAATGTACACTACAGTAATGTATTACTATTACTAGCAAGTGTTACAACTTCTCCTTTCCCGTTGTCTTCGTGTTTTAACCACACAGATGCATTCGTTTCACTACAGTGCTCGATTTTAACGTTCGGATTGACTTCTTTTGTCCTAGTTGTAATGAGGCTGATTCATCAGAAGTAACTGAGTCCTTGTTACTAACACTATTTGTGTCAGCAGACGTGAAAAATGCAGTTATTTTCTTTGACATTTTGTATAACTTTAGGGTTCGAAATAACGTTCAGAAAATATGCCTAATTTTGTCGGCTGTTTTTTGTAGGTCAAACTTTTTGCCGGCTGTTTCCCAAGAAGCAAAGTTACGTTCTGGACATGGGCCCAAATAATGTATTGTAAACCAAATACTGGTTTCTTTTCGATCATATACAGAGAAATCAAAACAAATTACCATAATTCAGATCTTGGCAAAAGCAATTTCGCCGATAACCCAAAGTCTAGTTATATTTTGAAATTAGAAATTGCCGGCAAGGTCCTAAAACTGCCGGCTATCGCCGGCAGCCGGCTGCTATTTCGAACCCTGAACTTACATGCTTGAGTGATTGCAGACAATCAAGATGGCCACACCACAGAATAAAGACTATACAGAAGGGCCACTCGGGTCGGAACCTTTGAAGTTTTTGTCTCCGCGCATGTTGCATTACGCATGTTGCTCAATGCTGAACTGGCTGTCCTAGCCAGTAAACTGCATATTTTTGCATAAAAATACGAGGACACGTTGTACCGCTAAGTGGCCCTTCTGTATAGTCTTTATTCTGTGGCCACACTTTGCCTAGGCTCGATTTCCAGCCTGGAAATCGAGCCTACACTTTGTTATGCGGTCTAAACGGGACATGCTCGCACGAGTATTCCAAAAGCCCTCGCGTGTATTCGCGTGTGCTCCACTAAATGAAGTTCATCTGCCGCGAAACGGGGATTTAAGTACAAACGAAAAGTGATTGATTCAAAACAAATATTAGTTGATTCTGCCATGAAAATGGAAGTAAATTTTACTGAAAAACGTTCCGGACAAAAAGACCGACACAATCAAATTTGTGACTGTCAAAACCTTGTAAATAACAAATTTGTACCGGACAATGTCCGTGACCGGACGCTAATATCCAGGCTTGATGCAATATGGCATAAATTTCACACATGCTCATTGAAAAAACAAGGGACAATTTTTTATGCGAGATGGACTTCGGTTGATTTACTAAATTTAGTGCCATGGTGCACCAGTGAAAAAAGATCTGCTGTCTCGCAATTTACACCATAATCTTTACAAAAAAGCGGTTTACAAAATTTCACCCTCCCCCAAGCAAAAAAAATAAATTAAAGAAAAATGGAAATTAGTAACAGCTGGGTAAGCTCAATATTTAACAGTGACAGACCAATGTCAAAACATAGTCAAAACAACCTTAAGAACATACCATGGTTGGTCTTAGGTAGTCATGGGGAGAACAGCACAAAGAAAATTCAAATTTTATTTCAGAAAAACAAAACCATTTGAGGTCTACTTTGGGAAAAAAACCCACCCTGTCTAGACGTACTTTTTTATTTTCAATCACCAGAAATTTAATTTGACAGGTCATGGGTTCTTTACAAAAACAAAACAACCTGCCAGTCACCTAAATGGATATTCTGATAGCAATTTCTAAAGGCAAAATAGAAATTTTAAGACTGAATCAAATCATACCGTTGCTTTATCAAGCACACGAATTGAATTAGCATCGGCTATCTCGTTTTCAAGAAGAGCATTTTCTAGAGTTCGCAGAGGAAGGCTTTCCCATTTTCCATGAACGACTAAATCGATATCGCTGGAAGAAAAAAATGACAATCAACAAACACTTCTTAGTTGTCGCGTACACTTGCAAATTATTTATTATTTTATCAATTTAACACTTGCTGCTGTCGGGGACTAAAAAACATTAAAAGAACATTAAATCTTCTATCAAATATTTAAAATACTAACATGTACTGTATGAACTACGATATTGACCTCCGATCGTGTACATGTTAAATCTGTCAGAAATTACTTTCGATTTAAAATAAGTCCAAATCCACTTCGTCCTAGTGTGTAACGAGGAATAACAATAAAGCTTTGATATAATGAATTTCCTACAAGGCTTACCTTGTTGGCAGATATAGTCCTGTCTGGCAACTCCCATACAGTTCGACCTGAACAATAAGGCGAATATTTATAAAATGTACGATCAAAAGAGATTTTTCGTCACAAAAGGTAACGAGAAACAGACTGTAGTAACTGCTTTAGGTCGTTACGGACTTAAATACTTAAGCTAGGGTCTAGAAATGGGTCGAAATGGATCGACAAACCTTTGCTTGAGGCCACAGTCGTTTGATAACAGCTTCGACCCTTTCAACGACATCTCTCCTAATGGCATCTTCTTCCGCGCGAGGCTTGATGTAATTCAAGAAATCCTGAATTTCCTCGTTTAGACTAAATAAAAAAATAATTGAATGAAATATATAAATAATAAGTAACGGATGTGTGTGAGTTGGGCAAAAGAAAAATTATATAAACGACAAACCCGGTCGGGTCTTGAAGGTAATCCTTCGTCTTCCATGGCGTGCAAACGGATTCGGTAGTCGAGTACAAATGGCCGTTTACAGGACTACCAGTAATATTCTGCTGTAATTTTTCATTGGTAGAAAGCTTTCGTTTCAAATGCTTTGCGTCTTTGCCACCGCTTCGGTTTGTAAAACCCTCGTTTTCTCTCTCACTGTCCAAAGGTATGAAATCTTCGTGTGAATTCCTGATAAAAGCTGTTCGTGAATCAGTGCTTGAGAGTTGTTGCTTCGAGGACAGATTTTCAACGATATTACTCCATGTTCTGTTCGCCTGGCCATCTTGTTCAGGTTGAGGCCACTGTGGACAAGCCATATTAAAAATTTTAAGGAATAAAATGAAAGATACAAGAGAGATATTTAAACGCACTGACTCACTCCACGTTCCGACTTTCAATGTCATTCAATAAACCACTTGTTTCGGAATCAACCAATCAGCAAGCGCGCTCAGTTTAAAATCCGGTTATAATTCCATGACACGCAGTCACCAAATGCATATTGAGCCCACCATATATGTGTACGCAACATGTACACAACATAATGTACTGCATATAATACACGATATAGAGCCTTACTATATACTACAACCATACACAAGCATGCACAAGCTTCAACAAGCGTCAACAACCATCAACAACCATCAACAACCATCAACAAGCATACACAAGCATCAACAAGCATCAACAAGCATCAACAAGCATCAACAAGCATCAACAAGCATCAACAGGCATCAACAACCATCAACAACCATCAACAGGAATCAACAAGCATCAACAAGCATCAACAAGCATCAACAAGCATCAACAAGCATCAACAAGCATCAACAAGCATCAACAAGCATCAACAAGCATCAACAACCGTCAGCAACCATCAACAACCATCAACAACCATCAACAAGCATCAACAAGCATACACAAGCATCAACAAGCATCAACAAGCATCAACAAGCATCAACAAGCATCAACAAGCATCAACAAGCATCAACAAGCATCAACAAGCATCAACAAGCATCAACAAGCATCAACAAGCATCAACAAGCATACACAAGCATACACAAGCATCAACAAGCATCAACAAGCATCAACAAGCATCAACAAGCATCAACAGGCATCAACAGGCATCAACAAGCATCAACAAGCATCAACAAGCATCAACAAGCATCAACAAGCATCAACAAGCATCAACAAGCATCAACAAGCATCAACAAGCATCAACAAGCATCAACAAGCATCAACAAGCATCAACAAGCATCAACAAGCATCAACAAGCATCAACAAGCATCAACAAGCATCAACAAGCATCAACAAGCATCAACAAGCATCAACAAGCATCAACAAGCATCAACAAGCATCAACAAGCATCAACAAGCATCAACAAGCATCAACAAGCATCAACAAGCATCAACAAGCATCAACAAGCATCAACAAGCATCAACAACCATCAACAACCATCAACAAGCATCAACAAGCATCAACAAGCATCAACAGCCATCAACAAGCATCAACAAGCATCAACAAGCATCAACAAGCATCAACAAGCATCAACAAGCATCAACAAGCATCAACAAGCATCAACAAGCATCAACAAGCATCAACAAGCATCAACAAGCATCAACAAGCATCAACAAGCATCAACAAGCATCAACAAGCATCAACAAGCATCAACAAGCATCAACAAGCATCAACAAGCATCAACAAGCATCAACAAGCATCAACAGGCATCAACAGGCATCAACAGGCATCAACAAGCATCAACAAGCATCAACAAGCATCAACAAGCATCAACAAGCATCAACAAGCATCAACAACCGTCAACAACCGTCAACAACCGTCAACAACCGTCAACAACCGTCAACAACCGTCAACAACCGTCAACAAGCATCAACAAGCATCAACAAGCATCAACAAGCATCAACAAGCATCAACAAGCATCAACAAGCATCAACAAGCATCAACAAACTTCAACAAGCATCAACAAGCATCAACAAGCATCAACAAGCATCAACAAGCATCAACAAGCATCAACAAGCATCAACAACCATCAACAAGCATCAACAACCATCAACAACCATCAACAACCATCAACAAGCATCAACAAGCATCAACAAGCATCAACAGCCATCAACAACCATCAACAACCATCAACAACCATCAACAACCATCAACAACCATCAACAAGCATCAACAAGCATCAACAAGCATCAACAAGCATCAACAAGCATCAACAAGCATCAACAAGCATCAACAAGCATCAACAAGCATCAACAAGCATCAACAAGCATCAACAAGCATCAACAAGCATCAACAAGCATCAACAAGCATCAACAAGCATCAACAAGCATCAACAAGCATCAACAAGCATACACAAGCATACACAAGCATACACAAGCATCAACAAGCATCAACAAGCATCAACAAGCATCAACAAGCATCAACAAGCATCAACAAGCATCAACAGGCATCAACAACCATCAACAACCATCAACAACCATCAACAAGCATCAACAACCATCAACAACCATCAACAACCATCAACAAGCATCAACAAGCATCAACAAGCATCAACAAGCATCAACAAGCATCAACAAGCATCAACAAGCATCAACAAGCATCAACAAGCATCAACAAGCATCAACAAGCATCAACAAGCATCAACAAGCATCAACAACCATCAACAACCATCAACAACCATCAACAACCATCAACAACCATCAACAACCATCAACAACCATCAACAAGCATCAACAAGCATCAACAAGCATCAACAAGCATCAAAAACCGTCAACAACCGTCAACAACCGTCAACAACCGTCAACAAGCATCAACAAGCATCAACAAGCATCAACAAGCATCAACAAGCATCAACAAGCATCAACAAGCATCAACAAGCATCAACAAGCATCAACAAGCATCAACAAGCATCAACAAGCATACACAAGCATACACAAGCATACACAAGCATCAACAAGCATCAACAAGCGTCAACAAGCGTCAACAGGCATCAACAAGCATCAACAAGCATCAACAAGCATCAACAAGCATCAACAAGCATCAACAAGCATCAACAAGCATCAACAAGCATCAACAAGCATCAACAAGCATCAACAAGCATCAACAAGCATCAACAAGCATCAACAAACATCAACAAGCATCAACAAGCGTCAACAAGCATCAACAGGCATCAACAAGCATCAACAAGCATCAACAAGCATCAACAACCACCAACAACCATCAGCAACCATCAACGAGCATCAACGAGCATCAACAAGCATCGACAAGCATCAACAAGCATCAACAAGCATCAACAAGCGTCAACAAGTATCAACAAGCATCAACAGGCGTCAACAAGTATCAACAACCATACACAAGCATCAACAAGCACCAAGAAGCATACACAAGCATCAACAAGCATTGTTGCAGACTTGCTTTTCTGCAAATCCGTCATTGCATTTGCAGCTTGAAGAGTACTTAGGAAATTTCGAGATGCATTTACGGCAGTTTTTATATGATCGTTTGGGTGTCTTTTTTAGCTTTTTGGAGTTGATTCGACATCGGCAAATGCAGTCTTTTATCTTTCTTCGTCTTTGAAGAATTCTATTTCTGATTCGTGATTTGTACCTTTGTTATTTGAGAGTGTTGAAAGTAAGAATGTTGTCGTAGCCAATGTTTTGGATAAAGCAAAGTGGAAAGGTAGTAAACTGCAGAAAATTTTCTCTACTTCTTTAAATACTGACTGATAATGAAATATTGACTTGGAGGCCTCCACTCCAAACGTTACCACCTTTCGACACTGCTTTATTATCTGTTGTTTCCGGATTTTAATGTGGCTTCAGCTTGTTTGTGAATGTAAAGCATAATAATAAGGGGAATCAAGCATTTTTTCAGCAATTATTTCTTCTACACAGAGAAACATTTATGAAATTTTCATCCAATTTTCAACCAAATTAAACCGAAATTAAAAGGCTCGTTTTTCGGTCAATGATCAATCTTTCTGATAATAATAATAATAATAATAATAATAATAATAATAATAATAATAATAATAATAATAATAATAATAATAATAATAATAATAATAATAATAATAATAATATTAATTAACTTTATTTTAGTGTCTAGATTTCATTAGCATTGACAGCTAATTGGGCCAGCTAACAGCAGCTGACAGCTAACAGCAGCTGACATAATCAAGCACTACAGGGATCACAGCAGTTGCGCAATTATTTCTCAACAAACTATCAAAATCTAGTTTGCGAATATTACCCCTAAATACATCAAGGCTAGGCGAGTTTTTAATGTCACTACTCTACCGTAACCATAAGACCGGTAATGGTATTGAATCTTGGTATGTCAAAATCGCTGTTTCTTAATGAATAATTTACTTTTTTGACATTGAAAACATCAGCTGCACTGCTGGGTACCAATTTTTTTTTACTTTATAAATATAAATAGCAATATCTTGTAATCTCCTATTCTATAGCGATGGTAAACTTGCTGGCTGCGGATCAAGGAGTGCTTCATAGGAATCTAACTTACAAAAATGCCATATTACATGACAATAAGTAAGACCTCTGATAGTGGAAAGGTAGAGCGCATCCAAGAACGGGCGCTGAGAGCTGTATATAGAAATAAGTTAGATTCCTATGAAGCACTCCTTCATCCGCAGCCAGCTTACCATCGCTATAGAATAGGAGATTACAGGATATTGCTATTTATATGTATAAAGTAAAAAAACAATTGGTACCCAGCAGTGTAGCTGATGTTTTCAATGTCAAAAAAGTAAATTATTCATTAAGAAACAGCGATTTTGACACACCAAGCTTCAATACCATTCATTACCGGTCTTATGGTTAAGGTAGAGTAGTGACATTAAAAACTCGCCTAGCCTTGATGTATTTAGGGGTAATATTCGCAAACTAGATTTTGATAGTTTGTTGAGAAATAATTGCAACTGCTGTGATCCCTGTAGTGTTTGATAAAGCCAGCTGCTGTTAGGTTATTATTTGCATTTATTGATTTAATTTATGGGAAAAGTTTTATGTAACTAATTTAGGTAAATAGTGTCCCCAATTAGCTGTCAATGCTAAAGAAATCTAGACACTAAAATAAAGTTAAGTAATATTGTTATTATTATTTATTATTGTTATTATTATCATTATTATTATTATTATTATTATTATTATTATTGTTATTATTATTATTATCAGAAAGATTGATCATTGACAGAAAAACGAGCCTTTTAATTTCGGTTTAATTTGGTTGAAAATTGGATGAAAATTTCATAAAAGTTTCTCTGTGTAGAAGAAATAATTGCTGAAAAAAATGCTTGATTCCGCTTATTATTATGCTTTACATTCACAAACAAGCTGAAGCCACATTAAAATCCGGAAACAACAGATAATAAAGCAGTGTAGAAAGGTGGTAACATTTCGAGTGGAGGCCTCCAAGTCAATATTTCATTATCAGTCAGTATTTAAAGAAGTAGAGAAAATTTTCTGCAGTTTACTACCTTTCCACTTTGCTTTATCCAAAACATTGGCTACGACAACATTCTTACTTTCAACACTCTCAAATAACAAAGGTACAAATCATGAATCAGAAATATAATTTTTCAAAGACGAAGAAAGATAAAAGATTGTATTTGCCGATGTCGAATCAATTCCAAAAAGCTAAAGGAATTGAAAAAAGACAAACAAAAGACAATAAAAACTGCTGTAAATGCATCTCGAAATTTGCAAAGTGCTCTTCAAGCTGCAAATGCAATGACGGATTTGCAGGAAAGCAAGTCTGCAACAATGCTTGTTTATGCTTGTGTATGCTTGTTGATGCTTGTTGATGCTTGTGTATGGTTGTTGATACTTGTTGACGCCTGTTGATGCTCGTTGATGCTTGTTGATGCTTGTTGGTGCTTGTTGATGCTTGTGTATGGTTGTTGATACTTGTTGACGCCTGTTGATACTCGTTGATGCTTGTTGATGGTTGTTGATGCTCGTTGATGGTTGTTGATGCTCGTTGATGCTCGTTGATGCTCGTTGATGCTCGTTGATGCTCGTTGATGCTCGTTGATGCTCGTTGATGCTCGTTGATGCTCGTTGATGCTCGTTGATGCTCGTTGATGCTCGTTGATGCTCGTTGATGCTCGTTGATGCTCGTTGATGCTCGTTGATGCTCGTTGATGCTCGTTGATGCTCGTTGATGCTCGTTGATGCTCGTTGATGCTCGTTGATGCTCGTTGATGCTCGTTGATGCTCGTTGATGCTCGTTGATGCTCGTTGATGCTCGTTGATGCTCGTTGATGCTCGTTGATGCTCGTTGATGCTCGTTGATGCTCGTTGATGCTCGTTGATGCTCGTTGATGCTCGTTGATGCTCGTTGATGCTCGTTGATGCTCGTTGATGCTCGTTGATGCTTGTTGATGCTTGTTGATGCTTGTTGATGGTTGTTGATGGTTGTTGATGCTTGTTCATGGTTGTTGATGCTTGTTGATGCTTGTTGATGCTTGTGTATGCTTGTGTATGCTTGTGTATGCTTGTTGATGCTTGTTGATGGTTGTTGATGGTTGTTGATGGTTGTTGATGGTTGTTGATGGTTGTTGATGCTTGTTGATGCTTGTTGATGCTTGTTGATGCTTGTTGATGGTTGTTGATGGTTGCTGACGCTTGTTGACGCTTGTTGACGCTTGTTGACGCTTGTTGACGCTTGTTGATGCTTGTTGATGCTTGTTGATGCTTGTTGATGCTTGTTGATCGTTGTTGATCGTTGTTGATGCTTGTTGATGCTTGTTGATGCTTGTTGATGCTTGTTGATGCTTGTTGATGCTTGTTGATGCTTGTTGATGCTTGTTGATGGTTGTTAATGCTTGTTGATACTTGTTGATAGTTGTTGATGGTTGTTGATGCCTGTTGATTGTTGTTGATGCTTGTTGATGCTTGTTGATGCTTGTTGATGCTTGTTGATGCTTGTTGATGGTTGTTGATGCTTGTTGATGGTTGTTGATGCTTGTTGATGGTTGTTGATGGTTGTTGATGGTTGTTGATGGTTGTTGATGGTTGTTGATGCTTGTTGATGCTTGTTGATGGTTGTTGATGCTTGTTGATGCTTGTTGATGCTTGTTGATGCTTGTTGATGCTTGTTGATGCTTGTTGATGCTTGTTGATGGTTGTTGATGCTTGTTGATGGTTGTTGATGCTTGTTGATGGTTGTTGATGGTTGTTGATGGTTGTTGATGGTTGTTGATGCTTGTTGATGCTTGTTGATGCTTGTTGATGGTTGTTGATGGTTGCTGACGCTTGTTGATGCTTGTTGATGCTTGTTGATGCTTGTTGATGCTTGTTGATGCTTGTTGATGCTTGTTGATGCTTGTTGATGCTTGTTGATGCTTGTTGATGCTTGTTGATGCTTGTTGATGCTTGTTGACGCTTGTTGATGCTTGTTGATGCTTGTTGATGCTTGTTGATGCTTGTTGATGCTTGTTGATGGTTGTTGATGCTTGTTGATGCTTGTTGACGCTTGTTGATGCTTGTTGACGCTTGTTGACGCTTGTTGACGCTTGTTGATGCTTGTTGATGCTTGTTGATGTTTGTTGATGCTTGTTGATGCTTGTTGATGTTTGTTGATGCTTGTTGATGCTTGTTGATGCTTGTTGATGCTTGTTGATGCCTGTTGATGCCTGTTGATGCTTGTTGATGCTTGTGTATGCTTGTGTATGCTTGTTGATGCTTGTTGATGCTTGTTGATGATTGTTGATGGTTGTTGATGGTTGTTGATGGTTGTTGATGGTTGTTGATGCCTGTTGATGCTTGTTGATGCTTGTTGATGCTTGTTGATGCTTGTTGATGCTTGTTGATGCTTGTGTATGCTTGTGTATGCTTGTTGATGGTTGTTGATGGTTGTTGATGGTTGTTGATGGTTGTTGATGGTTGTTGATGCTTGTTGATGCTTGTTGATGGTTGTTGATGCTTGTTGATGCTTGTTGATGCTTGTTGATGCTTGTTGATGCTTGTTGATGCTTGTTGATGCTCGTTGATGCTCGTTGATGCTCGTTGATGGTTGTTGATGGTTGTTGATGCTTGTTGATGCTTGTTGATGGTTGTTGATGGTTGTTGATGGTTGTTGATGGTTGTTGATGGTTGTTGACGCTTGTTGACGCTTGTTGATGCTTGTGTATGCTTGTTGATGGTTGTTGATGGTTGTTGATGGTTGTTGATGGTTGTTGACGGTTGTTGATGCTTGTTGATGCTTGTTGATGCTTGTTGATGTTTGTTGATGCTTGTTGATGCTTGTTGATGCTTGTTGATGGTTGTTGATGCCTGTTGATGCCTGTTGATGCTTGTTGATGCTTGTGTATGCTTGTGTATGCTTGTTGATGCTTGTTGATGCTTGTTGATGCTTGTTGATGGTTGTTGATGGTTGTTGATGGTTGTTGATGCCTGTTGATGCTTGTTGATGCTTGTTGATGCTTGTTGATGCTTGTTGATGCTTGTTGATGCTTGTTGATGCTTGTTGATGCTTGTGTATGCTTGTGTATGCCTGTTGATGGTTGTTGATGGTTGTTGATGGTTGTTGATGCTTGTTGATGCTTGTTGATGGTTGTTGATGGTTGTTGATGCTTGTTGATGCTTGTTGATGCTTGTTGATGCTTGTTGATGCTTGTTGATGCTTGTTGATGCTCGTTGATGCTCGTTGATGGTTGTTGATGGTTGTTGATGCTTGTTGATGCTTGTTGATGGTTGTTGATGGTTGTTGATGGTTGTTGATGGTTGTTGATGGTTGTTGATGCTTGTTCATGGTTGTTGATGCTTGTTGATGCTTGTTGATGCTCGTTGATGGTTGTTGATGGTTGTTGATGCTTGTTGATGCTTGTTGATGGTTGTTGATGGTTGTTGATGGTTGTTGATGGTTGTTGATGGTTGTTGATGGTTGTTGATGGTTGTTGATGGTTGTTGATGCTTGTTCATGGTTGTTGATGCTTGTTGATGCTTGTTGATGCTTGTGTATGCTTGTGTATGCTTGTTGATGGTTGTTGATGCTTGTTGATGGTTGTTGATGGTTGTTGATGGTTGTTGATGGTTGTTGATGCCTGTTGATGCTTGTTGATGCTTGTTGATGCTTGTTGATGCTTGTTGATGCTTGTTGATGCTTGTTGATGCTTGTTGATGCTTGTGTATGCTTGTGTATGCTTGTTGATGCTTGTTGATGGTTGTTGATGCTTGTTGATGCTTGTTGATGCTTGTTGATGCTCGTTGATGCTTATTGATGCTCGTTGATGCTCGTTGATGCTTGTTGATGCTTGTTGATGCTTGTTGATGCTTGTTGATGCTTGTTGATGCTTGTTGATGGTTGTTGATGGTTGTTGATGCTTGTTCATGGTTGTTGATGCTTGTTGATGCTTGTTGATGCTTGTGTATGCTTGTGTATGCTTGTTGATGCTTGTTGATGGTTGTTGATGGTTGTTGATGGTTGTTGATGGTTGTTGATGGTTGTTGATGGTTGTTGATGCCTGTTGACGGTTGTTGATGCTTGTTGATGCTTGTTGATGCTTGTTGATGCTTGTTGATGCTTGTGTATGCTTGTTGATGCTTGTTGATGCTTGTTGATGCTTGTTGATGCTTGTTGATGCTTGTTGATGCTTGTTGATGCTTGTTGATGCTCGTTGATGCTCGTTGATGCTCGTTGATGCTCGTTGATGGTTGTTGATGGTTGTTGATGGTTGTTGATGGTTGTTGATGGTTGTTGATGGTTGTTGATGGTTGTTGATGGTTGTTGATGGTTGTTGATGCTTGTTGATGCTTGTTCATGGTTGTTCATGGTTGTTGATTCTTGTTGATGCTTGTGTATGCTTGTGTATGCTTGTTGATGCCTGTTGATGCTTGTTGATGCTAGTTGATGCTTGTGTATGCTTGTTGATGGTTGTTGATGGTTGTTGATGGTTGTTGATGGTTGTTGATGCTTGTTGATGCTTGTGTATGCTTGTTGATGGTTGTTGATGGTTGTTGAAGCTTGTTGAAGCTTGTGTATGCTTGTGTATGGTTGTAGTATATAGTAAGGCTCTATATCGTGTATTATATGCAGTACATTATGTTGTGTACATGTTGGGTACACATATATGGTGGGCTCAATATGCATTTGGTGATTGCGTGTCATGGAATTATAACCCCAATCTCGTTCCCAGAGCCCAACGTTCCCCTTACCCAGCGGGCGGGAAAGGAGAGGCTCTGGGACAGGGCGCTTATATACGCCTGCTCTGGGATAATCCGTTTACGCTATCACAGGATTCTTGTTATCCGGAAGAAGAGTTACATAGAGTTCACTGTGTTCATCAGCCAATGAAATATCGATGTGAAACGGATTATCCCAGAGTCTCTCGTTTCCCGGGTGGGGAACGTGGGCTCTGGGAACGAGATTGTGGTTTGTCGTGAGTCAATCGTTGAATTCTATGTTTTGATTGGCTCCGAGGGCATACTATTGTTAACTTAACTTAACTTAACTTAACTTAACAGCGCGACAACATTATATCTACTGCTTCGCAGTAGATACAAAAATATGGATGTTGTGCAACCAGTGGTAATTTTTGCTAATTGCGCTGGCCTCAAAACGACAAATATGTAACAATTTGGGGAATCCTGATCTTAACAATAATTCTAAACCAAAATAGTTCCTAGAAGAAAGCCGAAATTCTCGCTATTTCTTATAATTATTTCGACGAATTCGACAAAGTTCTTTGAACAATTTCCGGTCTTGAATCTGAATGGTTTTGGCATTCAGTCAACTTTTAATAGCAAGGCGATTTATTATTTTCTACGTCACGCATGATTTCGAGAAAAGCCCTCAAAACTTAGTAACCTCTCGAATTCAGTTTACGCCGACATCAGCTAAAGAGAGGCGGGAAAAACAAGAACAAAATGGCCACAATACTCAAACTTGACAAACTTCACAGGAGGATTCCGTCTTGGTTAGCCACTCCAAATCAGCAGACTATACAACTACTGTCCAGGTAATTCAGTACAAATACCATAAAAGGTTAATATATGATAGTTAATAGTTGAGAAAATATATTTAAAGTGATTTTTGAACGGCCAGTTAGTTCGTGTATTTCAGGCACCTAAATAGTTGAGTCAAAATACTCTACACGGTTTATTAGTATTTGAGAAAATGCACTAGTGTGTTGAATGTTTTGTTTTGAACGCATGTTATGTTATTTAACTTATTTTAAAATAATTATCTTAAAATGCCATTGCGTGAGTCAAAAAACTCAAAATATTTTATTTTTCCATTCACCTTTCCGCTAGAAGCCTCCTCTCGAGCTCCTCTCCTCTCCTCTCCTCTCCTCTCCTCTCCTCTCCTCTCCTCTCTTCTCTTCTCTTCTCTTCTCTTCTCTTCTCTACTTTGCAACTCTTGTCAGTCTCTCCTCGCACCAAGCACCATATATTCAACTATGAAAAAACGTTACTAGTCTGACAAAAACCCTGTCTGCTCCTGTATCTTGCGTGTTATTATTAGGGATGTAATGTTATTGACGGTCATTGAAGTGCAAAGCCTTCAGAATGTCGGTAGGTGGCTGCTTGCACAGTTCCTTCTTTCCGTGCAAGACAAACTTTTATTAGCAAAAGCTTCATTAAACATTAAAACAACACAACATATTTTCATGACGTTTAAACTATACTATGGACGACCCCAAAAAAGTCTCGCAATAATAAAAACAACTGATCTTTTTTTACTCGTTTTAGCATCATTATGCAACTATCACTCAACTATGAACTAGGTATCAAGGCAATACTACTTCATCAATTTAATTATTTAACCAATGACTGAGCCGCCATGAGAAGTCTTCTTAACGATCGTCGTTGTAAGCTGTTAGGCGGTTCATTCTTTGATATCACTTCAAGTGTAATTTGGATTTGTTGTATTAATCCGTCCAGAATTGTAGCGACATGTTCTCGAGTGATGGCGTCATTCGTATCCAGGGCAAGCATTGCTTCATCCAAATACCTATGTGGAGAGTTTAATAAATAAGTAATGTACTTTTAGGATAAGTGCTCTCTTTGCTGCGCTGTATTATACTGTTGTTCTGTTCTGTACTATTCTGTACTGTACTGTACTGTACTGTACTGTACTGTACTGTACTGTACTTATATATACTGTACTTATATTGTACTGTACTGTACTGTACTGTACTGTACTATGCCGTACTGTACTTATACTGTACTGTACTGTACTGTATTGTGTTGTATTGCGCTGCGTACTGTACAGCGGTTTCCTGTAGCAGTATAGCACAGTAAAGGGTCGCTTTTCTAAAACCATTTACGTTATATAATAAAAGATCGACGTAGCTGTTTCTTACTTATACTTCAGTTCAGTGTCCGTTGATAAATCGACTGATAATTGTTGAATCAGAGACAACAAGATTGGTTGACTTAAAGGACAAGGAGTCTGACTAAACAAGACTGCAGGATCACAAGATTGACAAACCATGACGACAAGACCTAGATCAGCCGCTGTCAGCGCCTAAAAAGGAATCAAGAAAATAGTTGCTATATTATTATTTCGAGCTCAAAATCTCTTTTATTATACGGCAAATGAATGCAATGAGAAAAAAACAATCACTTACCTCTTGAAAAGCTTCACAATAGTCTTGGGCGTTAATTAGTTGTTGGATACGCAACTTTAAAAAAGAAAAAGAAAACACATCGTCACATACTTTCGCAACAATTAACAGTGTGTTCTATTATGTTCTAAATGTGTCCTATTGTGTTCCATGTGTTCGATTGTAATCTTTTGTCTTCCATTATGTTCTATTGTGTTCTGTTGTGTTTTATAGTGTTCTATTGTGTTCTATTGTGTTCTATTGTCTTCCATTATGTTCTGTTGTTGCTTTATTGCGTTCAATTGTACCGTATTGTGAAAACGTTATAGGAATTTGTTTTTCGTATTAATTAAGATTATGCGCACACGGTAACGTTTCCGAGCCGTTTTCGCATTGTTTCAAGTAATGAACTGATTGTTCTTGATTCCCTTGAGAACAGTAAACAATAGGAAAACGCTCGGAAACGTTACCGTGTGCACATAGCCTATAGGCTTACGTGAGCTCTCCTCTGCTGTACTTGCGGGTTGGAATGGTTCACTGATTCGTGCACACTATGCTCCACCATAGCAGTTGGAACTTCTTTCTGAATAGTTTCTTGAAGAGATCTAGTCAAATCATCTTGTAATTGAGCCATTAACGCACTTTGAAGCCTGCAGGGTAAGATTACAGTATAAACATCGCCATTTCCAAGATCCAAAGAGTTTATGCTTAACTTTTCTTAGAAACATACCGTTTCATGGAAGACGTCAACTGTGTTTGCATCATTTCCAATAAACTTCCAGACATACTCGTTGAGAGTTTCTCAGAAGCGGTTTGAAAGCTTTGTACAAGCGACTGAAATTGTTGAGCAGTAGTATCTTTTTGTTCTTTCTGTAGCTCTTTCTGATTTTCTGTGTAACTCTCGAAAGAACGAATATCTGAAAAATAACAATGTAATACCCGTGTAATACCCGTGTAATACCCGGGTGTTTCGTTTTTATAAACAAGAGGAGCCCAAAGTCTTTATAAGCTGTCAAATAAGACGTTAAAACTATATTTCTCGTCAATTATATAAAAATCAGAAGTGGCTTACATTGTTGTGTGACATTTAGAAATTCAACGTGCACTTGGTCAAACATAAATTGACAAGCTTTTTCAAACCCAGGCAACATGGAGTCGGAGACAAATTGCGATAACGACACTTTCAAACGGCCTTGGATTGCGCTGCTTACAGCGTTGCCAATAGCATCAACCACGACCTAAAATAATGAAACACACTTTAGCTTTGTCGCAATGGATGAACCAGGCGGAAATCTAATTCTGGTAAGAAATATTATTGCCCAGCATGCTGCTTTAAACAAAACCATAACACAAAATAATTTTGAAAAAATTTTACTAACGTTTCGTTACTACACGTAACATCATCAGAGTGATAAATATACATACATGAAGGTGACTTAAATAGCTGAACTAAGCTATTTAAGTCACCTTCATGTATGTATATTTATCACTCTGATGATGTTACGTGTAGTAACGAAACGTTAGTAAAAATTTTTCAAAATTATTTTGTGTTATGGTTTTGTTTAAAGCAGGATGCTGGGCAATAATATTTCTTACCAGAACACTTTAGCTTTTTAGTTTTCTCTTGGTAACAATAAACCATTGCAGCTAGCGTGTGATATACAGTTGTGCAATGATCAAGAGCGTTGCGTGACAAGTTGCATACAAAATTACACTAAAATTACACTCTAGGGTTGTACCTTGTCTTTCACCATTTTTTGTATACTTTCTTTTAACATCGCATCTGCTGCCGTTAGTTTCTAAGAAAAAAAGAAAAAAATTTAAAAAAATCGAAAAAGAAAAGACCGAAAATAAATCGGTGAAACATAAAAAAGTCGGTTGAATGTTATCCATAGCGTTCACTTGTTATCCAAACAGTTCACTGGTTATCTGTAACGTTCACTAGTTATCAGTAAAGTTCACTAGTTATCTGTAAAATCCTAGTTATCCGTAAAGTTCCTTAGTTATCCACAAAGTTCACTGGTTATCCATAAAGTTCACTGGTTATCCATAAAGTTCCCTAGTTATCCATAACGTTCCTTAGTTATCCATAAAGTTCACTGGTTATCCATAAAGTTCCCTATAGTTATCCGTAAAGTTCCCCAGTTATCCATAAAGTTCAATGGTTATCCATAAACATCCCTAGACGTGTAGCAGTATACGCTTACCTGAGCCATGGTGGTGTTTAGTTGATCTTGTAGAGGTGGTATAATTTTCTGAAAGACTTTTTGTAAAAAATAATTTATTTGTCAATCAATGTAATATTATAATACAAATACGTTTTGTGGAAACACCACGTAAAATAGTTCTTTGTTAAGCTTTCGGCCCGTTGATTCAGGCCTTGAACTTCATCAGAGCAATGACAACAAGTTGTTGGCTCACCTCATTTATAAACTAAGCAACTGATGAATTAAATCACGTAAGAATACAATGACGTACCAACAACTTGTTGTCATTGCTCTGATGAAGGCCTGAGTCAACAGGCCGAAAGCTTAGCAAAGAAATATTTTACGGTGTTTCCACAAAACTTATTTATATTACATTATCGCCATGAAAACTTTCAAAGAATCAATGTAATATTGCAATATTTAACAATTATTCGCAGAAGGCGAGGTGAATATCGGTGAATAATAACCGAGACGAAGTTGAGGTTATTATTCACCGATATTCACTGAGCCTGAGGTGAATAATTGTTTTAGCGTAGTGTAGTGTAGTGTAGTGTAGTGTAGTGTAGTGTAGTGTAGTGTAGTGTAGTGTAGTGTAGTGTAGTGTAGTGTAGTGTAGTGTAGTGTAGTGTAGTGTAGTGTAGTGTAGTGTAGTGTAGTGTAGTGTAGTGTAGTGTAGTGTAGTGTAGTGTAGTGTAGTGAAATGTAGTGTAGTGTAGTGTAGTGTAGTGCAGTGCAGTGCAGTGCAGTGCAGTGCAGTGCAGTGCAGTGCAGTGCAGTGCAGTGCAGTGCAGTGCAGTGCAGTGCAGTGCAGTGCAGTGCAGTGCAGTCAGTGCAGTGTAGTGTAGTGTAGTGTAGTGTAGTGTAGGATAGGATAAAACAAAACTTTATTTAACTCGCTAGCCACTACAACAAAAGTGATTTCCAAGTGGGGCGTAGATTACAAAATTATTACAAATTATTTACACAGCAAAAAAGAAAATTTAGTTACATGTTATTTAATATAGTGCGAGATTATAATATTTAAAAATACAAAAAAAATTGTGGTTTAGTACGTCAGGCTAACAGAGGAAATGTTCGTATTAAAAGAGTAAACAGATTCACTATTTCTCACTTGACTTGGTAAGCTGTTTCAAATTTTTGTCCCACTATAACTTAAGCTCTTTTTGCCATACATGTATTTGGATTTTGGCCGTGGTAGAAATAGCTTTGAGCTTGACCCTCTTAAATTATGACTATGAATCAAATTGGCTTTCTGAAATATCTGTGACAACTTTGTAATTTTCCTACTTTTAGGAACAACATTTTCTGTCGCATTGACAAATTGGCTGGCGGTCATTTTGAATAAACGCTGTAGGTGATTATCGAGAATTAATCCGAAGTAGCTCGACCAATCTTTTTCTATAATCACCAGCATATTTATACTAAAAAGAGATATTGTTTAAGTAACTTGAGGTGAGCAAACATGACAGAGCCTGAAACAATTTTCAAATTTGTCCGGCAAAACTTCCGAGCAAAATGAAATTTGACCGGAAATTTTCAAATTTGGTCGGTCGGAAATTTTTTAGTTTAGTTTGACCCCCTCCGTTGAGTAAATTCTGTCAAGCATGCAGTAAATCACTCTACTTGTTATTTGTAATAATAAAACACAAACGTTTAATTCTGAATTGCGTATTAGTTATAGTGAATAATAATTTAATTAAAATGGTAACTATGAAACAACTTTAAACTGAAAAGCTGGATTACACGATAAGTTTCTGTGATTACAATGGCGTCAAAAAATGGCGTAAAAATCACGCACTGTTGTTATCTCGACTCGACAACCTGGAAGATAAAGAATACGTTTCCTCGACGTTTTGAGCTCAGGACCTTCGACAGGAGAGTCAAATAAGCCTATTTGATCAGCCTATTCAACTGTCTTGATCATGAAGGGCCTTTGCTCGGAACGTCGAGGAAACGTATTCTTTATCTTCCAGGTCGTCAAATTAACAACAATGAAAGCAGTCACTCTGACTCGTAACTAACTGTCACACACTTAAGTTAACTAAACTTTGTTTAAAGCATATTCTGATCGAAGAAATTTTGATACTGCACTGTAAAGTGTAAAACCAACTTTAACTCAAAACTGATGGAAAACCCAATGGAAATTTAACAAGAAAAATGGAGTGTTGAGCGCCGACCCGATCATTTAAAAAAACAGATTATTTTTTTTCAAAATTTCTCCGGACAAAATTTCCGATCATTTCAGCATTTGGTCGGAAAACCGCCGGCCGCCGGCCGTTATTTCAAGCTCTGACATGACATTCTTGTTCTTGTTACTAACGTGATCTGTGCTCTTCGCTATACTAAACAAGCCAAGGACGTCATCTTACCTGAAGTGACGTTATTTTTAAGTTCGTTTTTCACCGTTTTTTCTACTTTAGTTGACAGTGCGGTGGTTACTGAACTCACGAGTTTTTCATGCTTCTGTTTTTCACTTCTTTGCTTTTCCTGAGCGAAACGATCAGACCTCAGATCTAGAAAAAGAAACGGATTATAACATACACATAGCTGTTGTTCACTGCTGCTACACAGCTGAGCACGTTGTTAACGGTTGACAGCAGAACATTGTTTTCGCTTATTATCTCTACCAGGAGGTTATGTTTTCACCTCTGTCTCTGTCTGTCTGTCTGTCTGTCTGTCTGTCTGTCTGTCTGTCTGTCTGTCCGTCCGTCCGTCCGTCCGTCCGTCCGTCCGTCCGTCCGTCCGTCCGTCCGTCCGTCCGTCCGTCCGTCTGTTTCCTGGATATCTCACAAACTACTGCACAGGTTTTCATGAAAGTTTGTGGAAAGATTGATCGGAACAAATTTTGATTAAATTTTGGTATACGCAGTCTCTGGGTTCACTCTTGTTACAACATGGAACTTACTGTCTGTCTGTCTGTCTGTCTGTCTGTCTGTCTGTCTGTCTGTCTGTCTGTCTGTCTGTCTGTCCGTCCGTCCGTCTGTCCACCCGCCCGCCCGCCTGTCCGTCCTTCCGTCCGTCCGTCCTTCCGTCCGTCCGTCCGTCCGTCCGTCCGTCCGTCCGTCCGTCCGTCCGTCCGTCCATCCGTCTGTCTGTCTGTCTGTCTGCCTCCTGGATATCTCACAAACTACTGCACAGGTTTTCATGAAGTTTGTGGAAAGATTGATCAGAACAAATTTTGATTAAATTTTGGTATACGCAGTCTCTGGGTTCCCTCTTGTTACAACATGAAACTTACTTTGCAGGGGTAGAAACCAATCGCTTTTTAAAAAACATCTGTCTTTCCTGGCAGAAAAACACCATCGTTCAAACGAAGCATGTGCTTCAAGACCTACAACTAACCTTGTTCTCTAGCATGTTCAGCAAGAGCAGTCTCAACTTTTGACGATATAGCACCTTCCAGCATGGCAACTTCTTCGCGAAGCACGTCAGATACTTGTTGGTTCTGTTTGCGTGCTTCTTCCTGAAGCATGCGTGCTTCTTCCCGAAGCACGTCAGATACTTGTTCGATCTGTTTGCGTGCTTCTTCCCGAAGCACGTCAGATAATTGTTCGTTCTGTTTGCGTGCTTCTTCCCGAAGCATACGTGCTTCTTCCCGAAGCACGTCTGATACTGGTTGGTTCTGTTTGCGTTGATTCTCCAGCTCGCTTTTCACTTGTTGTAGTTCAATTCGTAAAATATCAAGAATTTCATTCAGAGACGAGGTGTTATTACTGTCTGACGCCTTAAAAACAATAAATGTAAAATTACACATTGTAATGGAGTTCACAATAGCAAAATATGATGTAATATATCATACACGAGGAGGAGTGTTTCATCATATCCAAACACTGAGACGTTTGTTGAAAACCGAGGTTCTTGAACAAACTTCGAAGTGTTTGGATATCCTGATGAAACACTCCTCCAAGTGTATGATATAGCATCTCAAACAAATCAGTATTTTAAAAGAAAATCGGGGTAAAAGTTTGCTTAATTTATGTAATTTCTTCCTCCGATATCCAAACCACAGACACGGTACTGATTCCTTTGTGTTTTCCTCATGAATTATTAATGAGTTTGAGGTGTACTGGGTATAAATGGGTGTACTACGACTATATATAGGATGCGATTGTGGCACAGTGGTTAGCGCACGTGGCTTTCACTTTTGCGACCTACATTCCATTCTTTCCATGCACTGATCGATGCAGTTATCGGATCAAAATTTACGTTTTGTGTTGTGTTGTTTATGCACAAGTTTCAAAACTAATTTTGAATGCTAATGTATAAAATAATCCTTTTTTCGAGTACTTATAATATCCGCGCTTATTTTTGCTTGAGGAATGAACATCTTATTTTTAAGACTTACCCTCTCCAGCATACTAGCTTCTGGTGGTATATCAACCTGCTTGCGAGGTGTGACAGTGAGACTAGAAAATCATAAAAAGAAATGCTTCATCAGCATTGGTATCAACAATGAATCACGTGGTGCAATTCAGCGCTTCCGATTGGAAAATTTGCTTCTGTATTATTGACACGACGCGTTGATTTGGATACCTTAGCCTTATAGGTTGGGACAGTGAGATTTTTCAATGTTATTGTGTTAAAACCTCTCCAGGTTTTCTGGCGATCCTACTTTTCCTGCAATCTCCTACACACGTAAAACCGCACAAGCTGTTACAGACCTGCAAACAAGTTGTTACAAGGCTGTTCGACGGGCTGTCACCATCATGTGTTCGCAGGATGTGGAAGCATTTAAAAGCCAAATACGGTATTGCTATGAAAAGAAGTGTCGTTCAAAAATTCCTGGCAAAACTAGATCCTGAAGGCGTTGAAAGTAGAACTAAGAAAAGACTTCCAAAGGGGCCAAATTTTATCTGGCATATTGATGGCCACGACAAATTGAAACCTTTTCGTTTCAGTATACATGGGTGCATTGATGGATTTTCGAGAAGGCTGATCTGCATTGTTACAACCTGTTAACAGCCTTGCTACAAGCCTGTTGCGAACACATCCTGTTGACAAGCTGTGAGATTTTTACGTGTGTACGTTTCCTACTTTTTATGCAAAATTGCTAGAAGCTTTGCAAATATTCTTTCGATCACAGCATGATTTTGAAAACTGTTTCGTGGAATCATTATGTTTTGACTTGATACTGCCAAGAGGAAGTAAAACTCAGAAGTAAAACTCGGTTGGCAGGGAAAGAGGAGGCCACTTTTGTATATTTCATTTTAGTAAAAATGGGGTTAAATTGTATTCTTGTGGTATTGTCATTCGAAATTAATCAAAAAAATTCCTACTTTTGTCCTACTTTTTTGTACGTTTTCCTACTTTTGTCCTACTTTTCTACCAACACCTGCCAGAAAGCCTGCCTCTCTTGATTTTCAAATGTTCATATTGGTGTCTAATTCAGTTTTACAAACAAACTGACAAGCAAGCGGCTATACTTACCTAGCTTTCGTCTTGCTTCTCTGCGATGTCTTCTTCTCTGTGTGTGTTGGACTTGGCGTTCCTGAAAGTTGTAATCTTTCTTGTTGTTCATGTGGCTCTGACTGCTGAAAAGCACCAAGAGTCGCTTCAATACCGTCCCTATCCGGTAAGCTTCCACTCCCTGCTACCTCCGGGACGGGAGACGCTGCCTTATCAGTGTCACTGACAGTGGAAGGCCTTGAAGGCTCGTCTCTATAAACGAGATCTTCCGGGCCCTCCGTTTGTGCGTCTTTCTCGACTTCAAAAGATACAACTGATGTATCATGCTCGCTCGGAAAATCTTCGATATTCTCCGCCGTCCGTGTCCTCTCGGTGTCTCCTTCCTGTTCTTTATCCAGGCTGCGACGTGGAATGGGAGTACTATGCGCAATGGAGGGAAATTGATCACCTTTCTCATCTCTCTTGGCTCCAAGCTCGCTAGCTTTAAACGCAGGGAAAGGCACTTTGGCCGCCTCGGGCGAACCCGAAAGAGGAAGACCCGAATGTGGCACGGGTGGGGTCCATGACGAAAAACTCTCTAGCCCTCTGCTTGGTTGTTCCTGATGCGTGTCTTCTTTGCAAGTTTGAAACGTACAAGTGCTCTCGGACACATCGGTCAACCATTCTCCTAGAAGATCTTCGGTGTTGACTGAACGTAAGGAATTGGTCATAGGACTGACAGGCGTTATGCTGGTTAGAAAGCTTGGAGCTTCGGAAGGAGTGTGCGCAGTTTGGGGGATCGACGTCGTAAAAGCATTCGGTGCGATGAGTTTTGGTTTAGCGGAAAACGAGGCGTCGGATCTCGTCTCAGCATCGTCTATCTCAGTACTACTTGTGTCCACACCACTTATATCAGATAAACCGTCTTGAACAGCTGTAAGACAAAAAGTAGAATGTTGTATGGGTAGTGTTTTGGATCAACCTCGTCCCCAGGGCATTTTGCCTCCACGTTGGGAGGTCGGCGAAAATGGCCCTGGCATCGGCTGGTCGATTCTATAATCGGATTGGCCGGTTTAAAAACTTGATTAATTCAGATACAGTGTAATTTATTCATCAAAATATGAATTGCAATAAATCCACTCGGCGAAGTTCATCCAACGAATTGTAACGATAGCTTTGGTTAAAGTCAAGAACTACATTAGATATATGTTTCTTCCCGACATTTAAATGTATCCTGGATAATCGTGCATGGGAGTATCATGATGAATAATGCTAGCCAGTTGCATTTATGATAAAGGTTCACATGAGTGATTCGGCAGAGCGTTAAATATTTCTTATTTCTTATTCATGTATACGTATTATACAAAAACGAAACACAAAGACCGCATAACTTTTCTTGCCAAAACACCCCAAAATTCTGGGTGTCACGTGACCAGCCGATGCCAGGGCCATTTTCGCCGACCTCCCAACGTGGAGGCAAAATGCCCTGGGGACGAGGTTGGTTTTGGATCAACCAATATAGGAATAGATCAGGGATAGGGTTGGGGTTATGATTAGGTGTGAAAGTACATCAGCGACTGTGTTTTAGATATAGCCAAGCCAAACAGTGGTGAACTGCAAAGATTCTTGGAAACGAAATACTTGACTTCAAAAGGTCAAAAGAGAAAGACAAACCGAAGGTCGCGAATCCCAGTCACAATCGAGTAGACTTTCTCTCTACTTAACAATTTTCAGAATTTTTTCCACCCCCGGACATGCA
>OZ035999.1:7966578-8064078 GCA_964035015.1 Corallium rubrum
GTGTGTGTGTGTGTGTGTGTGTGTGTGTGTGTGTGTATGTGTGTGTATGCTTTATTTCATTTTTTCTGTTAATAATTAACTTGTGTGCCATTTTATTGTAAATGCTTTTGGTGTGAGCTCCCTAGATAAGCCATTTGTGCTTTTGGAGCAAACACTTGTCAAAAATATGTTTAACTAAAAAAAAAATAATAAAATAATAAATGCAACCTTATCCCACACCATGACCAACCATTGAAAGACATAAACATAAAAAGATACTTGATCTTGTTTTCATCTTCGCATATACTCCAGACAAAGATATCTCCAGCAGAATCAATACAAGCAAGCAGGTTGGAATTATAATGAGCAAAAGACAAGTCTTGTATACTTCCAGTAAAACCTTTTATGAGGGTTTTCAAAAGAGTTTTCCGATTTAAAATTCTAAGCACAAAACCCAATTTGCCTATAAACACAAGAGAAAAGCAAAGAACAACATTACACTACTGTATTTACATCCTTTCTACCTAAGCTGGCCTAAAACAGATTATTTTAATTGTCAAAAGGAGAATCCTCAGACATCTTAGGTAGCAATGGTTAATGACCAAAAACCAAAGGGTAATCTACATCAAGTGAGCTTCAGTCTACCCTTTTGTTCTACATGAGATTTCCGTTCTCATTGAGCTCACCTTAGGACACCTGCGTTATCATTTGGCAGTAGTGCCACCCCAGCCAAACTCCCAACCTGACAGTGTCTTCGGCCCGCCGGGTCAACCGGCAGACGAACGATCTTAAAACCAACATGTGGACGCATAATGTCCAGTTCCACTTCACCGAGTAATAAAAAAACGACGAGAGTAGTGGTATTTCACCGGCAGCTTGCTCCTCCCACTTATTCTACATTTCTTGTGTTTTTTCACGGAGTTGGACTAGAGTCAAGCTCAACAGGGTCTTCTTTCCCCGCTGTTGTCACCAAGCCCATTCCCTTGGCTGTGGTTTCGCTAGATAGTAGATAGGGACAGTGGGAATCTAGGTAAATGTACTACTACTGTATGTAGAGCACAATACTTAGTATTTTATACTGGCTATTGCTGAACAATTTTATTTTCCTCTTTCCTGGCAAGTCTGGCAATACACAAGATATATATATTAGTTTCAAAACCATTTTTGTTGCACAATGTACTGTACCTTTTAAAGCATATGCCAGATATTTTGAACAAACACTCAGTAGATTTCCATTATAGTACTTGGATTCCCAGTCAAAGTTCACCACTGGGTTAATTTTCACCTAGATTTAAGACAGAATACGATGATTTTACTCATCAAAGAGAGACAGACACCCTAGGCAGCAATGGGTTAACCTTTTACTGGCCACAGTTGCTTTTTGTCTACTTATTAACTTTACTCTGGCTAATGCCAGATGATTTTACTCATCAAGGGGAGAGCTCCTGGAAACCTGGTCAATAAAGAGTTTTATTATATGGCTGGGTTTGATTTCCGGTCCGTACGCAAAACGACGCATGCTGATTGGTTCCTGAGAGGTCGGGATTTTACAATATTGACCAACCAGTCAATACACTTTTTTCTCAGCCCTGTAAGGTTTGGCGGGAACATTTCTGAGTTGATTTGAATACAAATAAAAGAGAAATAGGTATCTTTATTCAAATACTCTGAACAATAAAATGTGTTGGAACATCACTGCTGGTTTTCTTTAAAGCTGTTTATCTAAAAACACGACAAATAAAAGCTGAACTGGTGTAAATAAGGCGCCCAAGAAGCGGCATGAAAAAGTCAACAGGTAAAGGTAAACAGCATACTCCGAAGACAAAAACAATGCTCGAAGCTTAAAAATAAAATGAACCAAAAGCCATATAATAAATTCCTTATTAACCTCGTTTGCTCGGTCTGTACTGGAAAGTATTTGCCCTCGGTTTTATCGCACAAACCTCACTCCTTCATTGCTCGGTCTGTACGAAAACCTCAGGCAAATACTTTCCCGTACAGACTTCGCACTCAGTTAATAAGTCTTTAAAAGAGCACTGAATGACAAAATAAATTCTGTACACACTCTGTTACTGCCTGCTGACATTGGCATTCTTGTTTCTGTTTCATTTGTAGTTATATGAACTTCACTTCCATATATCACAACACTTCCCTTTTCTTCATCACCAGTGAGATGCCTAGACAAACAGGTATTCATAGATAAACAGTGATTCAATTAAATGTCCAATCAGATAATTGCTTCAGTCTAAATTATCAAAGTACAATTCTGAAATAACTTACACCAATTGATGCACAGGATCCAACGAGATCCTTGGAGATTCTTGTACATTATAGGAATCAAACGAGTCAGCACCAGGGACATCCTGTGGCTGAAAATAATACTTTAGTTAATTTAAAATTAATCTTAACATAGATACCTGTATTCACCATATACCGTACTTATCAAATTCATTAAAAATTCGTGAAGAAAATTCAAAAGAAATGAATATTTAATCAATATATACATGTATCTGTAAATCGCACACAGATTTATCCTAATTTACATAAACTTTTTCCTCAATTTACTTAGCTAGACAAAGCATTCGCAGCTGATCTGTATCTGATTTACTAATGGCTCACTCAGTGGTGTAGCCAGGGTCTATACATTGGAGGGGCTCAGCGCCAAAGGTGCGAGGTACCTAGGGGGGTCTGGGGGCATGGTCCCCCAGAAAAATTTTGAATTCTGGGGACTCTGTGATGTGATTTCCTGCGTTTTGTGGGCTCAAGTTAAAAGAATTTAGAACATAACAAGTAGTACATATAAAAAGATATTTTTATGGTTTCACAAGAAAGTTTAGCTAATATATCTTTATGTATAAAGAAATGTTACATTTGTAAAAACACATGTTGAGGAGCTTCTCCATTACCATAAAACATAATAGTATTAACAGTACTTCATGTTATACAAATATTTCAGATCGCACTTGTCGGCCAAAAAAAAAATGGTCGGCTTGACTTTCAAGTGATTGAAATAATACGCTCGTAATGTAAATTATTACTTGCAGTTAGTAAGACCTCAATTATATATATTGTCATCTATTAAAGCACTTACAGGAATGTTGCCCCCCCCCCAATATTTTCTCCTCAGATTTGGGCTTTTCACAGGGGCTGTCTTGAAGATGATTGGGGGTAGAGCCCCCCTTGGCTACGCCACTGGGCTCACTTGCAGCCCGCCTTGTAAATCAGATACAGATTGCTGTTCATGCTTTATCTATTACATACAGTATGTAGAGGACTTCACCATGCAGAATATGCATTCACTACAGTATATAAAAATGTTTAAAAATAATAACTTACTCTCACATCAAATTCAGGTTTGGATCTATATGTACATATAACAAAAAGGTAATGAGATTGTAATTGTTAAAATCCAGTACAGCAAGTAATATTAAAAGTAATTAATATACTCATTCTGTAGTTTTACTAAATAATGGCACCTTTCACTTCCTTCAGTATGAGTTAACGAAGCTGCTTGACCATTATCTAATACAAAAAAATAATTAATAGGTTTACACTCTGAAGTTTTCATACTTCCAATAATTTTTATGTCATGTTCACATTTTTACAAGCTTTTCTTTAGCTCTTCGGTGATACATGGGTAAATAAATTTTTATTATTATTTGTCTATTATAAGATTTTGCCATGTCTTGTCTCAAACTTCAAGAGTTGCTTTGGTGATTTCAGAAAATGTTTTAAAAATAGTCAAACAGTACGTCACTTGACAAGATCCAACTAGTGAGTCCTTTCCAGCCACACACCCCCCCCCCCCCCCTCCCTCAATTATTGAATAAAAAGTCACAGTTTCTTGGTAAAAGTGAGTTATTCCAAGTGAGTTGTGGAACAACTCAATCTGATTGGCTCTATCATTATTTAATATGCATTATAGCGATCATCAAGGTTTAAGGTTATAAAATTAGGGTTTACTCACATGTCAGGGTTGGGCACAGTATTTTATGATGTCCAACCATCATCACCCAGGTTATAGCAATCCTGCATTGTTGTTAGGAGGAGAGCATCAGAGTTCTTAGTCATAGGCGTAGCAGGTGTGTGTGTGTGTGGGGGGGGGGGGGGGGTGTTGCAAATTGTCCTCCCAAAATATTTGAATTTCAGGCAATTTTGACATGTATAATTGCTGTGAAATGTTCAAGAAAAATTCATAAAAATCAATATTTAACCCTAAACTTATTTGGGCAAAAATCCCTGCGCCCCCCAAAAGAATTAGGCTGCAGAATTGGTGTGCTTTCACTGTTTGGCACTTTTACAGTAACCATATTATTTCTGTAATAACACTCATTAAATAATTTTAGCTCTTCATACATGAGGAATTCTACCCCAAGCCTTTGGCATAACTCAACTGCAAACTAACAGCAAAAATAGTTGTAGTCAAAAATCACATGTTTAAAAACCTGTTGTATTTGGTTGTGAAGGCTGTCCAATGTTAAGCATTCCTCGCAGAATCCTGGACGCATCTTCATTCGTTGTCGGGTCCATTTTTGCCTTCCACAAATACTCACACTCAATTAGACTATTAGCACATGAAAGCGTTAACAAGTTTATGTCAAGTAGCGAAAAACTATGCCATTTCTTGCCATGAAAACGACGCCATCGGGCAACGAGGGGAAAATACCAATTTAAATTGCAAAGTATTTTGGAGGCTTGGGAACCACTTGGGAACCAACAGTGAGCGCATGCTTATGCGCGGTTGTTCCGCGGTTATTTGCGGTTGTACCGCGTTGAGCTTTCGGCACGGAAATACGTTAGATGCGTTGGACTCACTGATCTCAAATAATATACTCATTATACTGAGTATATTATTTGAGATCAGTGGTTGGACTTCTTTCTCAACTTTTAGTATATACTTTTTTTCATTTTCCCTTTGTAAAATTTGAAGTATATAATTTACCCAAAACCCAGGACTTATAACCCAGGGTTTTGTTTCCTACCCGAGGAAAAAATCTACTTTGTCAGATACTGAGAATAACGGTAAATGTCATTTTAAATTGCTTTATAAAAGTTTTTGAGCTTTCCCTTCAATTTCGGTTCTAATACGAATACGATATAGCTATTCAATATATAGTAAAATATTTTATCATGTTGTATCTCATAAATTCTATCACCTACCGGCTACATGTGCCCATATCATTTTCCCCCGGTACCTCCGCTTTCTTCTTTACAAAATGGCGGACAATTTAGAAGGCCCCGTGTCAAAAGAACTTGTACTGTCAAGCTTAAATCCATGTCTTCTTGTCAAATGGAAAGTTGCTGCAAATCAGAAAGTATCTAAAGGCACTATTCTGGCAGTTTATAAGAAGATTCGTTCAAATTTTCACAGTGAATCAGATCTAATAGTGCTTCCCAAGTTGAAAAGTGATGTGGGAGGGTTGATTAAACGACTACTGGTTGCAGAAGGAGAGGAAGTTCAACCAGGGTTTGTAAACCTTTAAATATCTTTTTAATTTTTGGATATTGTACGATTTACTTTATATTTCTAGTTTTAAAACGTTATTTTAGCTTTTTTATATCATTGTTTATTAAAGAGTTACATTTAACTGTTTATCTAATTTATCTTTTTGTGGTTTTAGGCGGGAAATAAGTCAGACTGAATCCGATATAAAGGATGACTGACGAAGGGCCTTCGCTCTGACGAAGGGCCTTTGCTCGAAACGTTAGACTCCTACGTTCTTGTTTCGGCAGTATATCTTACCTTACTATATTTCGATTGTTGAATCCGGTATAAATTGGATGACTTATAGTGATATACCCCATAGTTACAACCCATATAGTTTTAGGCCATCCTACTATAAGCTAGGCTGTAAACCCAGTTACTTTACTAGAGTTACTGTAAGCTAAGGTTCTGTTTTGGCACTACGGGTATAAACAAATTTATAACTCCTAGTAATTAATATTTGTCTCAGTATAAAGTAGCGCAGCCTATGGAGTTAACAGTCATTTGCAACATACTGCCTACCCTGCAAGTCAGAGCCCCTTTTCCGACCTATGCAAGCTTCAGGGGAAAGTGGGGCAGTGGGCTCTTCCAACAAACTCAATCTTCACCCCAAGTTTGGGGCAAGTCAATCAGGTTTTAAACTAGTCAAACAAGTTCTAGTTTATGAACACAGAGCCTGGGCCCAATATAGTATCTTGGCAACCATTCACACATGTTCAAAAAGAAATATCAAGTGTATTGGCATAGAATCGGGTTTGTTGTCAGAGCCCACTTTTCCCTGAAGCTTGCATATACATACTGTTATACTTTTCACTAAAATATTTGGAAGTTTGTTCAGAAGTTCACAAGTTTGCAAGTCAGAAGTTCACAAGTTACACAGTTTGCAAGCTTATTTGCATGGACCTACACATTTGATTGGCTGTTTGGTTCCGAGAAAACTTTGCTAAATAATCTCATTATATCTTTATTCTAGACAAGCTGTTATACTACTTAATGTCTGTCGGCATAAGACAGTTATGAAAGACATGTGTGCAGAATGTGGTGCTGATCTAAGAAGGTGACAATTTTAGAACATTTCTGTGTTTCCACCTAGTCAATTTTGTCCTAATCAATATTTATTTTATTTTCTTATCTATAGAGAACCTGGTATTCCAGGGAATCTGAAGGAGCCTGTGAGTGCCTCAGTTGCTTTAGTTCACAACATTCCTGAACTAAGGGTCAGCCAAGAGGTACATGACAGTGTTTGTCATGCTTGAAATAAAACTATGTATCTATGTAATCTTTCAAGTAAAATTTTTGAGATTATTTGCTATAAATATTTAGGAAGCTGAGACTTTGGCAAAGAAAGATAAAGAAACTTTACTGAAAAGTGAAAAGTTGGTTCTTCTTGTTGATTTGGATCAAACATTGATTCACACCACAACAGAAAATGTCCCAGCTGACATGAAGGTTGGTTGGTTGAATTCATTGGGGGTGTGATTTCTGAAAATCAGATGTCACTCTTCCAAGAGATTTTCAGGCTAATGTGAATGGGAGCTCAATCTTTGTTTCAATTTGCACTAGGATGTGTATCACTTTCAGCTGCACGGTCAGAACTGTTGGTATCACACAAAATTTCGACCTGGTTGGAAGACGTTTCTCGACGACATGTCGAAGTTTTACGAGCTTCACATATTTACAATGGGTTCTCGTATGTATGCACATACCATTGCACGAATGCTTGACCCCACCCAAGAGCTGTTTGCTGATCGAATAAGATCTCGGGATGAAAGCTTTGATATGTTTTCCAAATACAGAGACCTCAGGTTTGTTTGGAAGGAAGGGAAGGAAGGAAGGAAGGAAGGAAGGAAGGAAGGAAGGAAGGAAGGAAGGAAAGAAGGAAGGAAAGAAAGAAAGAAAGAAAGAAAGAAAGAAAGAAAGAAATGAAAGAGAAAGAAAGAAAGAAAGAAAGAAAGAAAGAAAGAAAGAAAGAAAGAAAGAAAGAAAGAAAGAAAGAAAGAAAGAAAGAAAGAAAAAGAAAAGAAAGAGAAAGAAAGAAAGAAAGAAGGAAGGAAGGAAAGAACGAAAGAAAGAAAGAAAGAAAGAAAGAAAGAAAGAAAGAAAGAAAGAAAGAAAGAAAGAAAGAAAGAAAGAAAGAAAGAAAGAAAGAAAGAAAGAAAGAAAGAAAGAAAGAAGGAAGGAAGGAAAGGAAAGGAAAAGAAAGGAAAAGAAGGAAGCAAATCAAGGAAGGGAAGGAAAAGAAGGGAAGGAAGGTAGGAAAGAAGGAGAGGTTGAAACATTCTGAATATTTAAAATATGTTTACAAGACGTCTTTATTTTATATCTTACTAATTTCAGTGCTCTTTTCCCATGTGATGACTCCATGGTTTGTATCATTGATGACCGTGAGGATATCTGGGATTGCGCTCCAAACTTGATCACCGTGAAACCGTACCGATTCTTTACAGGGACTGGTGACATCAACGCTCCTCCCGGTTCTGACCAAGCCTTCACTCATCCATCGGCCATACCGCTACACGAAAGTACTGCCGAAGTCGAAATGAAAAACGCAGTTAGTGATGGAGACACTAAAAGTATCAACAAGGTGGAGGTCATCCTGAACGATGGTAACCAAACTGTGTCTCCTAAAGAAAACGAGATTCATGATAATGAGTCATCCATGGATACGCATTCTGTTTCCGAGAATTCCACATCAGACGGTGCTTCTGTGGCGGTGATTAACACTAACCACAATGGTGGTCTGCCTGATAAACCTTCCGATACGATCAAACCTGACTTTTGTAGCGTCTGCGAAACTGCTTCAAAAGTTGATACGACTGAGCTTTTGAAAGAAGATAAGGACAACAATAGTTCGAACGAAATCCAGGAAGCCAGTGAAACTGGAAATGAGGTCGTGAACAAGGAGAAAGCTTGTACTGAAAAAGCGATTGTTAATCCTATAGCCGAGGAGGAAATGACAGTAGATGGAAGTGAAGGAAATGAAAAAGGAAGTGAAAGGAGTGGTGATTGGGAGGCTGGCGAAATAGTGGATGATCAAGGAGAGGAAGTTAATGTTTCAGAACGCGGAGCTCTGGAAGACAGAGGAAATGGTTTTGACGTTGTTGAAGGCAAACGCAGTGAGCATCAAGAAACAGCCGTTGAAAAAAAACACGAGGAAGATCACGACGACTATCTGTTGTATTTAGAGGGAATTCTGCGTAGAATTCACGAGCGTTTCTATGAAATTGCTGCCCGTTGTAAAAAGAGTAACACCTATGAAAGTAAATCACGTGTTAACAGCCCGCCAGATTTAAGGTGTATTGTGCCTGAACTACGAAGCGATGTCTTGAAAGAGACCAATGTTGTGTTCACTGGTGTTATCCCAACCAACTGCCGCCACGAGGACAGTCAGGCTTGGAAAATAGCATTGCAGTTTGGAGCGAGCGTCAGTAGGGACCTGAAAACGAGGAAGAACACCGCTGACCGGAGCATGCGTACGACTCACGTGATAGCTGCACGACCAGGCACGGAGAAGGCGTGTCAAGCATTGCGACTACCTAACGTGAAACTCGTCAATCCAAACTGGTTGTGGACATGCGCGGAACGCTGGGAGTGGGTCGACGAAAGATTATTTCCGGTAGAAGATTACGAGAAATCGAAAACCCAGAGAAACGAGACGCCACCGACGTCGAGGCGAGCAACCCCGAAGCGACCGTTGCTGAACGAAGACGGTGATATCTCTTCAGAAAGTAGGAGAGAAGTGGAGGATAGTTTCAAAGCATGGGAAAGTGTGGACAGAAGTGATAGATTCAAAGATGCCTTGAACCCATTCCTGAGTTTCTCAAGTGGAGAAATGGAAGCGATGGACAAAGAAGTGGAGGATTTGATGAGATCCAGCGAAGGAGAGGAGGAAGATGATGAGGAAGATCGTGAAATTCTTGGAAGTATTTCGAGTTCGAGTTCAGAAAACGGATATAACAGAGTCGCGTCGGACAAGTCCACAAAAATCGAACGGGGGTTGGCCGAACAAGAAAATAACATTGCTGATATTGTTTTGAAAGCTCCCAAAGCAGTAGACTTTTTTACTATAAAACAGACACTAGATCGCCAGGATGCAGCTGAGACGCTTACCAAACGCCGCAAACTTGATTTTTGCGCCGACAATGTGCAGCCGACGCTTAAGAAAGTGAAAAGTGACGATGACGATGATGCGGATATTAGCACAGACGAGGAGAGTACTGAGTCGAGCAGTGCTGACGAGGATGACGAAGATGGCAACGACATGGCTGCTATGTTAGAAGCTGCAGTTTATCATTCTTAGTTGTGTTTTCTTTTACTTTAGATTCTAGTTTTTGCATTTAGAAAAGTAATTTTTATAAATACACACACTAGTTTTCACTTTAAACCAAAGTAGCATTAGTACACACATAGTTTTCTTCTGTAAGTAAATTGTTCTCGTTTTCGTTGACTGTTTGAGCGACTCAGCGTTTATATTGAAAGGTTCTCTAAGTATTCCGAATTTTATCTAAGATTACAAAAGATGCATTAAATTAGCACTTGTCGAAGTTTGAAACATCAGTATATTTTTGTCGCATAGATATTTGAATCATAATATTTTGAGTTTCCAACGTCACAACTGGTGTTATGTTTTATGAGAATACATTGTTTAAAACACCGTAAATGCGTAAAATGTCACGCGAAAACGAGGCGCACCAACTGTGACGTCATATCTAGATTTTCTTCTCTACGCAGACCAACAAAAACGATATTTGCGGCGGCGAAAAAAGAAGTATGAAAAAAGTTTTAAGTGACATTTTATTGGGTTGCATAAATTATTTCAAATAATAGCAAAGCGGCCATTATAAGGAAGTGCCCATTATTCAATATTATCAGGGCCGTAGGAAGCTATTTTGTATTGGGGGGCTGATGTAGCGAGCGTCGAAGACGCGAGATATCTAGGGGGTCTGGGGCATGCTCCCCGGAACATTTTGGATTCTAGGGTCTCTGAAACAGCATCTCCCGCATTCTGGGGCGAGATTTATAGCAAAATTTATAGCATAAATTTTATTTCCCTCTAAAACTTTACAGATTATCGCTAGTTTACAAATTATTGGGGGGCTGAAGCCCCTCCAGCCCCCCCGGTGTCTACGGCCCTGGTATTATTGAGGAGGAGGTTGGAATATGTGGAAATTTAATAACGGATCGGGCTATGTACGGATGGTTACGGCAGAAAATCTGAATCGACGACGAAAAACAAAAATGAAAAAAACACCTTTAAAAGTAATTTATAAGTGATATTGGGCATTTCACTCGATTACATAGCATGTTCTAAGGATTTTGGGTGAAGGAAAATTCGAGTGTAGAATATATACATATTAAGACCAAACCGGGACCAGTTGCGAAAAATGCAACTACACAGGCCTTCCGGCAGGAATTGAACTCACGACCTTGCGATTCTAGTGCAATGCTCTGACCACTGAGCCACGGAGGGCGTTCCTTCACCCAAAATCCTTTAAAAGTAATTGTTGTATTAAATTAGAATTGTTAATTGCGTAACGGTATTCGATTGCATGCTATATATGGTAATGACTTCTACTGAGAGTGGTTTTCGGTTTACACGTTCTTTCGTTTGGTAAAAAAAAAAGACTCGAAAAATTCTGAGATAGCTAACGCAAATTTTCGATGAGAGACGCGAGTGCTTGGCCGTGAAGAGCCTGGAAATGAACGGCGGTGGCTTCCGGGACATTCCGAGCAATTCCGAGTGTTGGTTTTTCGCCATTAATTTCGCGTCATAGAGCAAGCTCCAGTACGTAAAATGGAAAGCTGATCGTTGGAAGAACATGCGATATGGCGTCGAATTCAGAAGCAAATTCAAGTGATTTTGATATAGATGAGGTCATAAATTGGGATGAACATAATTATTCATCCAAGGTCTGTTCACTGATAACGAAGGAAACACAAATAATTGTACTGGTAAACAAGAAACAGGGGCTGACATGAACACTGTTGATAGGTAGAGCGAGAGTTCGTGCTTAGCTTGAATTGCTTGCTCGTTCTCTCACATTCCTTCTTTCCTACTCGTTTGAAGTCGTTTATTACGATTAGCATAAGGCGAGCAAGTCGGTCCGATAAATTTATTTATAAATGATAAGGACCGCTTGTTTTAGAGAGTACCAAGGGAAGGCGAAAATACGAAATGAATTCAATGAACTATCGCAGCGAACAACAATGCGTTGGATCGATGGTAATTTTTTTGTTGTTGTGTATTCCCAACGGCTTTGAGGTTTAAATTGATAGCAATTTAGCCTTAACCGTGTGAATCCTGTTTAAAAAGGTAGTCTTGGGATCTAACTTGAAATGAATTTAGTAGTTTTGGTGGTGATTAGGGCGAAGGAACTGCGAAGTTCTGGTGCAGCGCCATAAGTCAAGGTTGTCCTTGTAAATCTTTACAAATCTGTTGTCGTGTTCGCTAAAACGTGTAAGCGGTTAGCGAAATGTTTATCAATTCTTCCCTAAATATAAAAAGAAAGAAAGCAACACGTTTGCCGTTCGGTTTTTCTGTGAGGAAGGTTAGTATATTTGATTCGGAGTGACGGCAAAAGGAACGAAATTGAAACTGCGTATCGGGGAAGAAAATGGAGGCCATTTGGTCATCAATATCAATAATTCACGTATCAACAAATTTTGTTTCCCGTCGCACATTTTTCAACAATTACATTGTTAGAACTGAAGATTCTGTCCTGGTGTTTGAATAATACCACTAGAAGTGTGTTTGTAGGTTTGTATTTAAAAGGTTTAAGGAATTAATGACTTTCGTTTGAGAAGACAAAAGGGAGAGCGAGAATGTGAGAGTTTAAAATTTTTACCGAAGTGGGCGGGTACCGCGGGTTTATATATTTTTTTCTACACATACACATATTTTATCTTTGTTGCTGTTTTAATCACACACTCATTGCCAAACTAATCTTTTAGTCTATCGATATTTTCAGCTTTGTCCCTTTGATGCAAATCGAAAATATGTAACAAGAAATTCGAGAAGAAAGTCTCTGTCGCTCTATAAAAGACGACGCCATATTTACTCCGCCCATCACCCCACGTATTACCTAATATGGTCATGGTGGCGTTATGTAATTAATATTTCATATAGCGTGGGTTATAATTTATGGTATTCAACCAATCAGCACGTTTTCTGATATATTGTTTATATTCAGGATGTCAACAAATATAGTCCAATCTGTATTCTTTAACAAAGAGTCTAAAATTGTGAATAACAAAATTAGCTGCAATTTTGGGCCAGCTAACAAAAATATTGAGTTTTGAAACTACAGTACACTGTTATATAATATAATTTTAATAGTTGAGTTAAAATATTTTCCATGTAGAGAATGTTTCAAATATCAATATATTTTGTTATTAATAGTATTTCAATCAATTTTCCTCATTCCTGATTTACACTTCTTTCATGGTATGAATATTTTACCAAACATACAATTTTTCATTAATTCTTCTTGAACAGTGTTATTTCTCATGCATATTCAGTATTTTGTTATCTAAAATTTCAATGTTTTCACTTATATATATATATATATATATAAGTGAGTTTTGGTCCACGAAATGTTAGAGAGTGCTCAATACCATATAGATAGAGCAAAATATAAAGCATGAAGTATAGTTACCTTAAAGTCTTCACTACCAGAGGTTTCACCCTAAATGGGATCATCAGGCGACTCCTGAGTCACCTGATGATCCCATTTAGGGTGAAACCTCTGGTAGCGAAGACTTTAAGGTAACTATACTTCATGCTTTATATATATATATATTGAAAACAGTGCACTTAACTTGTGAATTTTCACACAAGGTAGTGCCATGTCAGCCTCTGGTTCTAATACATGCCATAAACTACTGTACTTTAATTACAGTCTTTGAATTGACAGTTCACACCAGTTTTGGACACATGCTTCTATGTTGAACTGTAGTTCTTGATTTCCTGTAAATTTGACATGTGATGCATATAGCATTATTCCAAGAAAATAATCAAGACTATAACTAATCATAAGTTGAAATGTTTTCAGTATAATTATAAAAATAAAGAAATATTTTATATTTTTGTTTTAGGACATTGAATTTCAGCTTCCTTCACTGGGTTTACCAAATGATGTGAAGACCTCACAAAATACAACTGCTAACCATCCCAGCTTACCATCACCCACTGCTTCAAGCCAGCAATCAACACTTCCTGTGACACAGGTAATGTCATCAAATACCAGTTGTAACCCATGGAGGGAAGCACAGGTGTCCTGTTGGTCTCTCACTGCTGCAGTCCAAAGTTAGTGTCAAAATGAATTTAATAGTGGAACACTGATGTTTTGAGTGGAGCCAGCTTCCACATTTCACTCTGATGAATGGCTCCACTTGAACACCATACCGAATGATGTTAAAGAGAGCCAGACAATGAACTCCTTTAAACGATTATTGAAGAACTGGCTCCTTAATGGATAACTTGTAGTATATTTTTAGGAATTTTTTATCGCATTATGGATTTTATATTTATAACTCTTAACTTTGTAAATTGCCAAAATTGATCATGTAATTAGACCTGAAAAGCCCTGAGGGGAGGATCTAAATAAATTTGTAATGTATTGTAATTGTAATTAAAACTAAATCTCTGCAGCTTTAATACAGTCCTTTTCAGCTAAGTGGAAACACCACTCATCGAAACATGTTGACTTCTATTTCAACATCAAACATAAAAGTTTTCCTTGGGAACATGTTTCCCTTCCAATCACATCTTGCCAATCACACAGTGTCAAGTTCAAAACAGTTAACTTTTGAACATGTTTTGATGGGTGATGTTTCCACTTGTGTGGAAACGACAGTACAGTACCACCTTTTCACTTTGATCTATCTAAAAAACTTCCTATACAACATTCTACTTTTTTATATTCTTTTTTACTTTTTTACAACTTTTATTTTTGTGTTTTCTAGAATACAAATCAATCCTTATACACGACATTGTTTGGAGCACCAAGTATTAATGCATCTGCAATTAGAAATTCTAAAAGCCATGGTTTTCCAACACACGAGACAATGGTCTCCCAACTGGCACCATCATTTCCTTCTGAGAGTCTGGATATTCCACCAATAACACCACCATCATCGAATACTTCATTATTACAGTTCTCATCTAACATAGTGCCAGTGCAGAATGCTTCCGTAGCAAACCAGATTCATGTGCAGCAAATGCAAAGTGTACAACACACACCAAGCATGTTGTCTGAGAGTGTTTCTCCATTTACAGATGATGCTATGATGGATGACAGTGATGATTTTATTGAAGGTCCACTAGATAAAATTGTTGCTCAAATTATGGATCGACAATTGAATGAATCCATCATGAAAACATCAGCACTATCAAACACGTATGGTCACCATCCGGTTGTTACATGTATGAATAATAGTATGCAAAACCTGATAACATCACCAAGTGCAAGCAGTGTACAGAGTAGTACTAGTAATGTGACTATCCCTCTGCCAACTATCCAAAACAGTACTATACAAACTGTTCAGAAAAATGTTCCCACTCACTCACAATCTAAATTCACATTGCAGTCCTCTGGCTCAAACATAGTTACAAGCCTTGGACAAACATCTGTTGTGAGAATGCCAAGAAACAATAATATGCAGCAAAAGGCAGTGTCACTGCAAAGTACAACTAATATTGAAGAACTTTTGAAAATGCAAAAATCAGTAGGTTCTGCTGTAACAGTACCCAAGGTTGAACAAAACCAACTTAGAAATCAACTGACAAAACCTGTTTCAACATCCTCCTTGATATCTAGCACACCCAGTGCTGGTCGACCAACAAACACCAGAATTTCTGCTGAAAACAAAAGCATGTGTGTCTCACTTGTCAACACAAGTATGTTACAAGCTAACAGAACTAATTCTCCGAATAATGAGTTAAATAGAACAAAGAATACTGTTCCACAGAAACTGGCTTTTGTACCTTCAGTTAGCCGTAGTGAACTGACAAATGTATCCTCTCAAGTGATTTCAAGTCCAGGTTTAAATATTCAAAGAAGTTTATCCCTGCAAGGCACCAGAAACCCTGCAACGGTACAGGCAACAACGAGTCAAAATATTTCTTCCGTAGGAAACCAGACTGGGGTGAAAAGTATGCAAGTTTCTCTTCAAAATTTAAGAAGTCCTGGACTTCAACCCAGTGCTAGCTTGATTAATCAAAGCACAAAAAATTTGCAATCCCTTCTGATGTCACAGTCTCAGATTTTATCAGCCAAGCCCAATTTGGCTCAACCAAATATTCCAAGGAGTACAAGTCGACTGCCTAGTAATTTTCCAATTTTCACCATAGCCAACACTCCTAATGTTTCCCTGCCTCAGTCAACTACTCAAAAGCCAACAGTTGTCACAATTCCTGAATGCACGCCTTCTCCTTCTGCTACTTCAAGTATTTCAAACCAAACTAATCCAACTGGGAGTGCTGAACAATCTATTGCAACTACGACTCTGAAAATTACATCACCGTCACCAAATATTGCATCTGGCTTTCAACAGCCAATTACTGGACTGGTTTCTAACATTTCATCTCTTCGTACGATGCTCAATAAGACATCACCTCATTTATCATCCCCTAGTACTCAAGGTCCAAAGGTGTCCTCTCTTCATACAATTCTCAATACAACCTCACCTCATTTGTCAACATCTAGTACCGTTCCACCTGTAACTTCCAACACCCGTGTCTTTTCCAATTATCAGTTAAATCAAGCTATTGGTAGTGGTTCTAACACGTCGAAGTCTTCCATGGTCTTCACATTGGCTCCAGGTGTGCAGGGTCCTGCTACCTTGAAAGCATTGCCTATTACTGGGAAAGACAAATTTACGGGACGTCAAATATTTCTCTTGCAACAACCTGGTCAGGTTATAGATAAATCCAAACCACAACAAGTGAAAATAATTTTTGTTAATGATGGGTCAGTTCGTCAAGTTGTTTCTGGTCCAAAGAAATTTAATGAAGCATCTTCTTCATCTCCAGCCATAGTGAGCAGCCAAAGCCAGCCTGCAGTGCAAGTGGTCACACCAAAAGCAACATTTACATCACCTGCAAGTACAGGTATGTAGTCAAATGTAATCTTAAAATAATAAATTTACATTTGATTGTCATTATTGTTGTTTTACTTGTACTTGTTTAATTTAAAAAAATGAGATGCTCCAGCAGCAATGGTTAGTAGTTTAAATATAACTATGGATGGGGGAAAAGTATTATAACTTTATCTTAAACTTTCATGTTTTCTCTTGCAAATATTTTTTTTTGAATCTTAATTGCTGCTCTTTGTAACATGATACAGTTACTGTGTATATAGGCATTGTTTTTTTTTTCATTTTCCACAATTATTTTTTGATCTTAATTGCTGCTCTTTGTAACATGATACAGTTACTGTGTATTTATATAGGCATTGATATTTTTTTTTCATTTTCCACAATTACGGTAAACTACATGTTTCTCTTTTGCCATTCCAGTGAATACTGTCCAAGTTGTAGCAAGTCCTGTGCCCGACACATCTGAAGGTTCACCATCGAGTGTCAACAGTGGTGATAGTGATAACTTACCTGTCACTGTCCTCAAACAAACACCAGCTTTAAAAACAAAAGAAGAACATGTTGTGGTCAATAAAAGGGGAACAAAAAGAAAAAAGGATCCCAATAAACCTGTCAAGTAAGAATAAATTTAACCAAATAAATTATTAGTATTAATTAAACAATTATATTATTATAATTATTTATAATAATTAATATTATATTATATTTACTCGGGTATTATAATTGGTATACAGTAATTATATATATATATAGTGTAATTAGTGCAATTTATATATAATTGGCACAATTGTTAGCATGAACCTTTCACATGAACCTTTTAGTTTAAAACTAGCTTGCTGCAAATTTTGTAGGCCTTTATCGTCTTTTCAACGATTTTTCCAAAAGACCCAGGCAACCATTCGTCAACAAGATCCAAATGTAAGTTATTTTGAAGCATGTGGTTGTCACTTCTACAAACATTCACACACACAACTGCAACTCCAACACATGAAACTATACCAGTAATGATTTCTAAACAATGTGTTATAATAATTATTAATGTATAAATAATTATTTTTATTGTCACTCTATATTACAGGCTCCCTTTGCTGATGTTTCTAAAATTGCAAAGCAAATGTGGGAAAATCTTGAAGCAAAAGAAAAAAAGGTACTACATTATTTTAGGAAAGAAAGGCAATAAGGTTACTATAGTTCAACTGCGGCCTAATCAGAATGCCTTGTTTGACATTAACCTGATTTGGTACAAATTATATATTCCTTATTCTGTGGTACTAACAGTGAGTTTTGGTAACTATGTTGTGTTTAATCTACTGTAGGTTTACCAGGAGGCATGGCGGACAGAGAGAGTGCAGTATAAAAAGGCTCTTGAAGAATACAATGCCAGCTGTCTAAATGAAAGTGAAGTGGTATGTTTTATCAGGCTAAGACTTGTTTTCCAAGACTCTAGGTTGTCTTATTATTACTTGTATTTATTTATTTACTTTGCAATTTCTGATATACAAGGATGGTCCAAGTCCAAAGCAATTGAAGAATGGTCAGTCATCTACATCCCCTGTGCCAGGTACTTATACCATTGGATTAAAGGGAAATGAAAAATAAAGGGAGTTTTCATATAGGAAGGGTGGGAATTATCACCATCAACATCACCAGCACCACCATCATCAACTTTATCATCACCAACACTACCATCACCATGATCACCTGTCATCATCACCATCACCATCACCAACTCCACCATCACTACCACTACCACCATCATTAACTCCACCACCATCATGATCACCACCACCTTAATCACCACTACCACCACCATCATTAACTCCACCATCATCACTACCACCACCACCATGATCACCACTACCACCACCATCATTAACTCCACCATCATCATTAACTCCACCATCATCACTACCACACTACCACCACCATGATCACCACTACCATGATCACCACTATCACCACCATCATTAACTCCACCATCATCACTACCACACACCATGATCACCACTACCATAATCACTATCACCACCATGATCACCACTACCATAATCACTATCACCACCATGATCACCACTACCATAATCACTATCACCACCATGATCACCACTACCATAATCACTATCACCACCATGATCACCACTACCACCATCATTAAATCCACCATCATGACCAACCATCATCACCACCACCACCTTCATCAACTCCACCATCATCATCACCATCACCATGATCACCACTACCACCACTATCCACTACCACCACTATCCACTACCACCATCTTCAACTCCACCATGATCATTATCACCACTATAACCATTGTCAACTCTACCATCATAACTCCACCATCATCACTACCATCATCATCACCATTGTCATTGAGGTAACCCAAGAATTTGCAACAATATGCCATGTTTTCCTTTTTTTCCCTGTATTTTATTAGTATCACCCACTGGTGTTCCACATTCTGGAGTGGTACATTCATTGGTGTCTTCTCCAACAGTATCTGTACCACCTGCATCATTACCATCAATCACTGCATCACCAGTATCGTTACCACTAGTATCTGTACCACCAGTATCCTTGCCACCAGGATTTGTAGCACCAGTGCCTTCAGTATCACTATCTTCACAACCAGTATCTTCCTCCACTGGTGGTACATCAAATACCGGTATGGCAGCTCCCCGTGGTGGTGGTAAACCATTAGCAATGATGGTGGAACTTGCAAACAAGACAAAAATGGCATCTGGACAAGTTTCTGGTAAAACACCAGGGACAGCAAAATGGAGCAAAACAAAGGGATCTAGCAATGGTGTTGATGATGGTCTTACTCATAATACTCAAATTACCAAGGTACAGTACTTGCTTGTTGCTGCCTGTTGGTGTGGTTTGTTGTTGTTTGTTGCTGTTGTTTGTTGCTGTTGTTTGTTGCTGTTGTTATTAGTGTTGTGGTTGTTGTTTCTGCTGCTGCTGTTGCTCTTGTTCCTGCTGTTGTTGTTGTTGCATGGTGTTAGTGTTACTTGTTACTATTGTTGTTGTTGTTGTTGCTGGTGGTGTTGCTGTATGCTGGTGGTGGTGTTGCTGGTGGTGCTGTATGCTTGTGGTGGTGGTGGTGGTGGTGGTGGTGGTGGTGGTGCTGTTGTTGTTGCTGGTGCTTGTGTTGTTGTTGTTGTTGTTGTTGCTGCTGCATGCTTGTGGTGTTGCTGTTGTTGTTGCTGCATGCTTGTGGTGTTGCTGTTGTTGTTGCTGGTGCTTGTGGTGTTGCTGTTGTTGTTGCTGCATGCTTGTGGTGTTGCTGTTGTTGTTGCTGGTGCTTGTGGTGTTGCTGTTGTTGTTGCTGCATGCTTGTGGTGTTGCTGTTGTTGTTGCTGCATGCTTGTGGTGTTGCTGTTGTTGTTGTTGCTGGTGCTTGTGGTGTTGCTGTTGTTGTTGCTGCATGCTTGTGGTGTTGCTGTTGTTGTTGCTGCATGCTTGTGGTGTTGCTGTTGTTGTTGTTGCTGCATGCTTGTGGTGTTGCTGTTGTTGTTGGTGCTTGTGGTGTTGGTGTTGTTGTTGTTGCTGCATGCTTGTGGTGTTGCTGTTGTTGTTGTTGTTGCTGCATGCTTGTGGTGTTGCTGGTGCTTGTGGTGTTGGCGTTGTTGTTGCTGCATGCTTGTGGTGTTGCTGTTTTTGTTGCTGGTGCTTGTGGTGTTGGTGTTGTTGTTGCTGCATGCTTGTGGTGTTGCTGTTGCTGGTGTCGGTGTTGTTGCTGTTGCTGCATGATGCTGGTGGTGGTGGTGTTGCTGTTGCTACATGCTTGTGGTGTTGCTGGTGGTGCTGTTGCCATTGTTGTCGTTGATTTAATCCCCACCTTGAGAAAGATCAACAAACAGGGGAAAGTCGTCAGATATATCTTCAACCATCTAATCTCGTAATAATATTTGTTAAATTTCCATTTTATCAGAAAAAGCCGAAAATTAATCCAATACCCAAGAAATTATGCGTAAGAGAGAGCTGCAACAAAACTGCAAAGACCACGAAGGAACGAGGCACTTTGTTCTGTAGCAATGAGTGTATTATGATGCACTGTAGGTGAGTTCTGACGTACTGTGCTTGAAACGCACGTTGTTGCCCAGACAGGAATAACGTTTAGGTTAATTAATCAATATAGGTGAAACCTTGGTCTTCAATGTGCATTTTATATACACTCTTAGTATTGTAATTTATAGCATATGCATGCCTGCTATATATAGAATATATAACCTACTCACTTGGCCTTAAAACAACCACCCCCCACCCCCCCGCGCTACAAGTTTCTCCACGTATTTAAACTTTTTCACGGGAATGGTCTTGGAGACCATTGTGGGCGGGGAGGGGGAGGGGGGCGACCGCCCCACAATATTTATTCAAACATGCAACAGAAGAAATTTGAGTTACGTCTCTCCATATTGAAGAAACAAGACTTCAGTTCAGTGGCGTCGTGGCCGGGGGGTCATGCCCCCCCCTAATGTCGTTCAACACAGTTTTGTCGGAATTCGGGCATAAGCTTTTCGCGGTTTCCGGTCATGACTATCACTTTTGAGTTATGCCACCAACAACGAAACGTCGGAAAGTTGAGTGTCTGCTATGCAAGAAGACATTTGACAGTGATTATCGATCTCAAGATAACAATAAATATCATTCGGATAGAGTAATTTGTATATTCCATACAAACATGTTGGTGCATTTTTTGTTATTTCAGTATTAAATTCACTAATAGCGGTTGCGTGCAGCATAGCAGCACGCTTTGTCACTTTACAGTAATACGCATATATTTTATACTCCGGGCAATCGTCGAATTTTATCGTTTCTGCGAAGCTAATTGCCTAATTCTTATGTAAAAATGTGATATGTCGGAAAAACCTTGTTGTTTGTCGGAAAAATTGTGCTCTTGGCCACCCCTAAAATCTCTGAGCCACGACGCCCCTGCTTCAGTTAAACTAAAGACCTATTTAATACCGACGTTACAGCAAACGGGGGTTACGTCCTGCTCCCAACCTGACTACGTAGCTCACTTGCGGGTTCGATTCCCAGCCGCGTAAGGTTTTTTCTCTCCTTACGATACCCGGTATGGTTCGCACTCGGAGTAGCACCTTAATTTTGACGTTCGCGGCTCAGAATTTGAATATTGTATTATAAGACAGTTTTGGCTAAAAAGAGCCTCTTTATATAACTCGTATTAAATTACATAATCTGTGTTTTTCAAGGGGTATTTTCAAAATGTGGGTAGAAGCAAGACGTGGATGATTAAAAGCAGCGTCATAAATCGACAGGTGATCTAGAGCAGAGAATAATTTTCTAACAATTATAGAGAATAATTTGTGTATTTTGTCCGTCGGACCATAAATGGTTTTGTTAAAGTATTTGTATATTTATTCATATTGTGTCGGATTAAAATTTGCTGTATTTTGTAAAAAAAAGCAACCCAACATTAAATGACAGTTACAACGACTGACAAGCCCAGATGAAAAGTTAAAAACTTTGATTTTTGAGATTAAAACCATTTTTGTGACTAATTATTTTTATTAATTATTATTATAAAGTGTTTGCGTATGTTTTTGCTGTATTAAACTCAGAGAAAAAACTCTGAGCTCCAGACGGGACTTCAACCCACAACCCAGAGTTTTTCTCTGAGTTTAACTTACGACAGCTTGTACAGCAAAAACATACGAAAAAACATTATTAACCTCAAGCTAAACACTAATAACGTACAATTTTTATTTTACAAGCATACTATTTGCCCTTGCGTTCGAATTAAAGTGCGAATGAAGCGAAAATTAAGTCAGTCTTATTTGAAAGAACACTTAAAATGATAGAGTAACATCTTTTGCAGTTTTTCGTTTCCTTGCTTCGTTCTTGAGATATTTCAGTTTGTTTGACATGCAAATTAAACATTTTGACGTCATGACGTGCATAATGAGTTATCGAAAAAAGTTATATATCTTTGATATTGTCAAATAGAATTACCTGAAAATCTACATGTTTAGTGTTCTGGGCGAAACACAACCACATGCTTCCTTTGAATTAATTTGGTTTGATAATAAGCTATACAACTTTTTTCGATAACTCATTATGCACGTCATGACTTCAAAATTTTTCATTTGCATATCGAATAAACTGAAATATCTTTAGAACGAAGCAAGGAAACGAAAAACTGCAAAAGATGTTACTCTATCATTTTAAGTGTTCTTTCAAATAAGACAGACTTAATTTTCGTTTCATAGGCATTTAAGCCGAATGTCACTGAAGCTACCGTTATATGCCAGTACACATAGTACATGCTGTAAAAATATCATTGGTTAATGGTTTGGCATTGATGAACAATGCTAATGATGAATAAATATATCAAGGCCATGTCCACACTAAATCCGTTTTGAAACGAAAACCGAGACCTCGTATCGAAAACGTATCAAATGTTTTCCGTCCACACAATCGTTTTCGAATCACCCTCGCCGTTTAGTAAAACGCTAAAAAGGTGTACAGGGGTATGAATGAATAGTTCTAGGTGACTGAAATCAAGATGACATAATCGTGACATCATCGTTTTCCAAAAGCTTCGTTTTTGCCGTCCACACTGGTGCAGAAAAACGGCGTCTTTGAATGTCTCCACCACTGATCTCAATAATAGACTCGTTATACTGGATAGAGCATCCGGTGCTCGCTGTGAAGTCGGAATAAATTAGCGGCGGCCATTTCAGGTGGGACCCACTTGGTTTTCATACAGCCACTTTTAAGTTCTCCTATAGCGACAGATACATGTCACTAAAATTTAGCTGGTTTTCGTTAAAAATCCGATCATTTAAAGCGAAAACCAGAGGCGAAAACTATGATTCAGCAATATTGTGGGTCCCACCGGATATGGCCGCCGCGAGATTTTTAGCCTCACTTCCGACTTCATTTTTTGCCACGCGCGAAACAATAGATGCTCTATCCAGTATAAGGAGTATATTATTTGAGATCAGTTGTCTCCACTCTGCAGAGCGTTTTCGAAACGCTCCGGTTAATCCAGCACTGTACTGACGGGTCATATAAGCAAAGGAAAAAAATCCAACTATCCACCCTTTACGTTAAGTATGGTATAATAATAATTCACTTCAATACCAAGTTAAAACCTTGCTTTATTAGCGATGCATACATTAAAGGATCGGCAAAGTGAAAACACGTTAAAATGATTGTACAAATCTCCAAAAATAACTTTATGTATTAAATGTACTATATCGATACGTTGTCAAAAATATGGAGGAAGTCTGCACATAAAACTCTCGATATTGAATAAACTAAAATTCAGATTGGAAATTAAATTTCACCATGGTTGCAAACAAAGCCTTCTTTTCTTTCATTTCTTTGCTGAGAGGGAAGAACAGAAAGCTCTATCATCCGTTTCGAGGGGCGAATCACTCCAAAAAAGTCCTACGGGATTTTTTTTAGATTTTTCTGAAATTCTTTTTTTTTTAGATTTTGGAAATTTTTCCGAGATTTTTTTGGGATTTTTCTGAAATTTTGGAAATTTTTCTGAGATTTTTGAGATTTTTTTTTATTTTTGTGAGAATTTTTTTTGAGATGTTTTGACTCTTAAAGGTGTACCAGATTTTTTTGAGTGATTTGCCCCTGGATCCATTCAAGATGATTCCGCTGTTGATCAGATCAACAACGGAACAACGCAATTGTTTAAATGTAATATTAATTGATGTTGCTTCAAAATGAATTCATTTTTTGGTACAGCGTCCTATTTAAAGTTCGTCGTGCTTTCTCTGTATTAAAAAGGAAAAAAAGAAGGAACAAAAATGAATTACAAATGTCTAGAATTGAACATGTGGTTTAAAAATGAGGATTTTGTGAAAAGTTATACTTCAAAAATTATAAGTGGATTTATTTTTCACTGAATCAAGTTTAAGGTTTGCTGTACAAGCTGTAGTAAGTAGCTCTGAGTTTTCTGAGTTGGACAAAAACAGTAAAAACAACTGAAACTTTAACATCTTCAAGCTGAAAACACTACTGGACTTAAGGCCTGTTTTAAACGTCGCTCTTCTCATGCGCCCAACCTAATACAAATAGATTCGATGTTGGCGCGGCTCTGGAGCGGCGTCGATTCAAACGTCGAACTTAATTCCTCAAACTATTAAACACCGGCAAAAACCTTCCACATGTTCAGTGGCAGCGACAATACATTAAAACTAGCAACTATTATCACAAGGGGAATGCTGCCTGGCTACGAATCCCTACGATTATTATTAAATACCAAAAGGAAGATATGGTTGATATTGGAGCAAATTCGTAAAATAATCCATGGGCTCATATGATTGTGGTGTTGGACGAAGGAGAACGCGATCATAATTTTGCAAGTTATGAGTATGTTTTTGAGAATAGTATTTAGCGCCCAACCAAATTATTGATTGTGAGCCGACCATATTCTTGTATGGACTGACTCTAACGCCTCCCTCACCCTTGGATGGGCGGGGGTGCAGCAGGAAAGATATTTCGTGTCACACACGTGAGTACCACGCCGTCTACGCGCGAACGTTAACGAAGTTGTATAAAAAAATGGCGGGAAGACACGACGAATTTTAATTTATGCATTAGGCTCGGCACATGAGAAGTTGGACGTTTGATTCAGAGTCGCTCCAACGTCGCATAATGCGACAGGCCTAACCTTGCCGCTCCAAATACAGTCTGCCGCTCTTAATTGATTCAAACGTCGCTCTTCTGCCGCACTTAATGCTTGTATTAGGTTCGGCGCATTAGAACAGGGACGTTTGAAGCGGGCCTCGCGTTGAATCACGTTCGTCTTGAAAATTTTACCTTTGTCTTTCGTTTACAATCACACTTGCTATTGTTATCACTTGGTTGTGGAATATACTCCATGTCATCATATTTCTTCGCCTTCGTTTTCTGCAGCTTAGCGAATTTCTAAATAGAAATATCTTCGCGTTAGATCAAGCCCGTGTATAGATACTTTAAAGAAATTGTGTACATGCATCACCTTCGCGAGCTCGAATAATGTATACCTTCAACAGAACGTAGTAGTAGCAGTATATTTGCTCCGGGGAGAGATTTTCGCGAACATAATTACGGCCTTGCAAGGCAATCGTTTTAGCCTGAAAATATAAGAATGTATGACAAAAGATAAAGAATATTTTAGGGTAACTTTTTTTCATCGAAAAATCTCACTATTACCGAAAAAAATAGTTTCTCCAAAAAAAACAAGATTTCGATTAAAAAGATTTTAGAAAGTAACGGTCTTATTTTTTAGGCATTTGTTATGTGGTGATACCATGTCTGTGACGTTACCATGACGTCATGACTACGTCCTCATCGTGAGGTCATCATGACGTCATGAAATAAAAGACAAACGGAAAAGAGTTAAAGTATTGGTCAAACCTCTTTATCATGTGATATTGCCCACTGTAGCTGTTTTTCCAAATCACTTGAATCTCTTTTAAAGGGAATGTAGTGAACCCAAGGTTTCAGATCTTTATAAAAGTGTTCGTAATATTCCGAGTCTTGCTTGAACACCAGAGAGTCACCCGCAAGAAGATAGGGTAATCTGTAAGCTGCTACTGTACCATCGATTGTTATTTGATATTTGTACTAATAAAACACCAATAGTTGAAAGCTTAAGAGGGAGAGGTTATTACTAAAAAATAGGTACGCAGTGCGTACATGCGTCTATGTTTAGGACTAAATCACATGCACTGGGAGAAAAATTAGATCCAATTAATCGTGTCATGTGAATAGGCCTTTTACACGCGTAAAACGCACAAATTGTTCACGGTTGTTAACAGGCGTGAACAATGTTGTGCTGCACCCCGTGAACAAGTTGTCAACTTATAGTTCGAACAACTTGTTCACGGATAAATCAGTCATGAACAAGTTGTTCCAACAGCACATTTTTTTTATAGCCAACAACATTGTTCGCACACGATACAACATGTTGTAACAACATGACGAAGTAACAACGATGAACAACACTGTGACAACAATTGTGAACATGACTGGTGTATCAACACGTGAAATGGCCAATTGTGGTATGCACCTTTTAAAATCCTGTACCTAAGTCCCAGACTCACCTTAAAGAAATCGTAAAATGAAACATGTTGACCTTTTGGACCATATTTCTTTTCATCGTACGGGAAAAAGAAAAAGTTTGTAAGAGCTGCGTCAAAGAGTTCCGTATTTTTTCGCGCCATTATGACTAAATCTAATCTTTCCTGCCGGCTATCACGACCTCGCCAGAAAGCTTTTGGAATCTTGTCCTCCCACTTTGGTCCAGTGTTAGCTTGTACAGACAATATGCTGAGTGAGATTCTAAAAATGGCCGTCATTATGAATTGAGGTAAGTACGTGATTAGAGTACGGCTCCAGCTTGATTCTGGCAGTTCTGCATTGTATTTCGTTGTGCAATTGTGTGCTTTATTAGAGTGTTAGATTAAAATACGATTATCATAATTACGATCATAACAATCATTGTAATCGTTATGACCATCGGGCCACACCAATTTAATTTGTTGTTTTTCGAACTTTCTGATCAAAAACTTAAGATCGGAGATCGGAAAAAACAAAAAAATAACATTGTGAAATATTAATTCTTTGAACGTTTTCATGGCGATAAAGTAATATAAATAAGTTTTGTGGAAACACCACGTAAAATATAGCAAAGAAATATTTTACGTGGTGTTTCCACAAAACTTATTTATATTGTGAAATATGGTGAAAACAGAACACTTGATGACAAACTGTGTCAGATATTAAATAGTTATAAACATGCATTCTTATTGGTCAAAACCCCGGCTGTTATAAACAGCCAATCAGACGCACTGTATAAAGTTGCTCGTCCATCGCTTGTTCAAAATTACTCAAACCGTATTAATTTCAAACAAGACGAAGTTGATACTGTATTTTTTTCTTCCGATTTTGAAAATATCAAGTTTGGTGGGTTTGTAAAACAGCAAATTAAATTGGTGTGGCCTCATCTGACATCTCACAATCACCACCATCCCAACCACCACCAGCACCATTGCAAGTACCACCATCACAACCACCACCAGCACCATTGCAAGTACCACCATCACAACCACCACCAGCACCATTGCAAGTACCACCATCACAACCACCAGCACCATTGCAAGTACCACTATCACAACCACCACCACCAGCACCATTGCAAGTACCACCATCACAACCACCACCACCAGCACCATTGCAAGTACCACCATCACAACAACCACCACCAGCACCATTGCAAGTATCACAACCACCACCACCAGCACCATTGCAAGTACCACCATCACAACCACCACCAGCACCATTGCAAGTACCACCATCACAACCACCACCAGCACCACTGCAAGTACCACCATCACAACCACCACCAGCACCATTGCAAGTACCACCATCACAACCACCACCACCACCAGCACCATTGCAAGTACCACCAGCACAACCACCACCAGCACCATTGCAAGTACCACCATCACAACCACCACCACCACCACCAGCACCATTGCAAGTACCACCATCACAACCACCATCATCACTATCTATTATCATCATGTTAATCATGACTATTATGATTATACTCATTCTTGCAATTTAAGTGATGTGACATTGCTACTGTATATTGTGCATATACAACATTATGGTACATCGAAATGATTTTCTTCACCTTCCTAAAGTTTCAGATACAGACTGGGTTATATCATATGTTGGCATCACAATATCTTCAGAATCTTCAGAACCACACCAAGAGAAAATAGGCAGTGGATTATCATGTCTCTTTTCCAGTGGCCAGTCACCAAGATTGACAAAAAACTCCAGGTTTGGAAGCTTTACCTAAAATGGAAATTTTGAAAGGTCAATTAATATAAAAGTTTCATTTTGGTCTTAATCTTGTGGGACAACATTATCTTTTTACTTTGTCTAATGCCATCTGATGATTTTACTTGCTAATGCGGGAAACACCTTATAGAAAGCCATGCAACAAAGAATTACTGTAATACTTATGGTAAAACACAACAAACCAATTTTAATGAACAAATATATTCCATTTTGCTGTCATCTGTTCAGTTATAGACGCACAGATGACATCACTGATGTTTTTACCACGTTGTGACATCTTCTGTGCATCTATAACTGAACAGACCACAAAAAAAAAATGGAATCTATCTGTTTTATACAAAACAAAAATTTAAAATGTTTTTATCAAAACTCTTGTCAGATTTGGGGCATGAAGAAAGAAAAAAGCAAGTCAGCTGACTCCTCTAATAGACCATGGGCAACAACCAATGAAAACATGTATAGCAACCAGTGTATTGTATAAATGTAAATGCTGCTTTCTCATGGTGACTGATGTAGTGATATCAATGGACACTGACCTTCCGCAACAGAGAATGCAGCCAGGAATCCATAAACTGTGCAAAACCAACATGCTCTCCATGAGTTTTACGGTAAATCTTAAAAAATTGGAGGGGAAATACAGATTAGCTATAAACCTACTATCCATGTTGCTTTGTGGACTCCCAAGCGTTTGCACACCCACAAAATTTCCTTGGTTTACCCCAGGTTGTGGAACTCTGGCCCTGTGAGAATTAAGAATGTAATCTGGCAAAAAGGAAAATGAATGAAATATTAATTTCAACAAAAAAGACAACCAAAGTAATACTTTGTTTTTTATGATTGAATAATGGACAAGTGAATGATGTTTTCCAAATCTTTCCACTGCTTCTTTCGCTACTTTCTTATGGTCAATGTCTTTGAACTTTGACAGATCTTTTTCTATTTGTGTAAATGTAGCTGGGCACTTCATTGCTTTTGTCCAAGCACTGCCCTTTTTCTCTGGACAATTACAGTTCTCATGATAAAACTCTAAAAGGAAAGCATTGATTAAAGAATTAGTAAATGAAATTGATTTTTGCCATCAACTTTTTATATAAATACCAAACATTTCTTTAAATTTATTGAGATGTTTCTGAAGATTTTCCAGGGACCTCCAGTAATTTCAAGAGATTTTTAAGGATTTGTATACTGTATACATTTTTAAGATTTTATTTTTTAAGGATTTTTAGTGAGGTGAGTTTCACGAGTGATACACCCCTCAATCAGTGATCAACCCTCCAGTGGGGATCTGTTGTGGCCCTATGCATACTGTACAGTACATGTATATACCTTTTAATAAATATGGAGAATTGGCTACAGGTTTATCTGTATATAAAATATTAATCCAAACTTCATCAGGACTTTCATAAGCTCGATACAGAACAAGAAAAGAACCATCGTGACGATCTAAGACTTGCACCCAAGCTCTTACTCGGCCTCCTCCTGGTTGAGTTAGATAAACTTTAAATGTTTCCTCCCCAGGTGACTCGTTGAATCTTTTTAGAAAATAGAAAGAGGGAAAATGTTATGCAGTTTAATAGTATTTAATAGTGGACACCAGTGTCAAACATTACATGAAATGCAGAGAATGATGAATGACCACATTACAGTCAGAGTATAACCTGTTCTTGACCACCACCTCACTTCCCCCTCACCACCCTCACTCACCATGCAGCCTCAGTCCACCCCCCACACCCCCTCATGCCCCCTTCCCCTCCCCGCTCATGCCCCTTTCCCCCCCTCATGCCCCCTTTCCCCCACCCCAAACAACCCCAGCAAAGATCCCTGAAGGTCAATAATAAATCATTTAAATTGTATCTGTTAATTAGTAAATGATCACTAATTATTTAACACCTTGGCTCTTCAACATAAATATTTAATATAACCATATACTAATTATATAAACGCTGTTCAATAGATCATTCTAGCCCTACTGTACCAGATTTGTTTGTATAAAGGATTAAGCAGACATATAATCCTTTCATTGTAAGCTCAATATTGTCAAGTAACACTTACAGTTTGCCTTTGTTATCTGCCGCGTGAATAAAGAAATATCTAGCAGGTAAAACGACATGGCTTTCTAAACCAGGACCCCAAACTTTAGATTTCTTCGCACTCGGTACTGCAGACAAAACAACAGAACTACTTAAGTAACACGATATGAAGATAAACCATTCAAGATGCCTGACAGACATTCTTTTAACGATCAATATCTCTTTGACTATTTAAAATTTCACCTTTCCTTGTGCATAATATTTCAAAACAATCAACACATCACCACAACAGGGGGGTGATAAAAGGGAACACTTGGGCTAGATAGGGTGCACAGTAAACTATAAGAGACAGTAAGGGATAACTAGTGTGAGATTATGTAGTGTATTTATTTATTTACTTATTTATTTATTTATTTATTTATTTATTTATTTATTTATTTATTTATTCACTTATTAATTAATTAATTAATTAATTAATATTTTTAACACAGTAGCCCATCATTCTGTAGAAATGTTTGCTTCTTATAAAGTCGTGTGGTAGGCTACACATTTGTAACAACAAATTATTTACATGAAATTAAAAATAAAGGATAATAAATAATAGGACAATAGGTAGGTGAACCCTTAGACAATAAGAGGTAGTAAGGGATAGTAGGGGGTACGTAAGGATTTATGAGGATAACGAGGTATATTACGTACTCATAGGGTGTACAAGAGGTTATTACTTTGTGTTTCGCGCACCAATATGAAAAACGTCGTGTAATCATAATATATATATATATATAATCATAATATATATATATATATATATATATATATATATATATATATAAACAGCTATACCTAGCTCTATACAGCTATACACAGCTCTACACAGCTATACACAGCTATACCTATCTATACACAGCTATACACAGCTATACGTAGCTATACACAGCTATACGTAGCTATACACAGCTATACACAGCTATACGTAGCTATACACAGCTATACACAGCTATACGTAGCTATACATAGCTATATACAGCTATATGCAGCTATACGTAGCTATACACAGCTATACACAGCTATACGTAGCTATACGTAGCTATACACAGCTATACGTAGCTATACGTAGCTATACACAGCTATACACAGCTATACACAGCTATACCTATCTATACACAGCTATACACAGCTATACGTAGCTATACACAGCTATACGTAGCTATACACAGCTATACACAGCTATACGTAGCTATACACAGCTATACACAGCTATACGTAGCTATACATAGCTATATACAGCTATATGCAGCTATACGTAGCTATACACAGCTATACACAGCTATACGTAGCTATACGTAGCTATACACAGCTATACGTAGCTATACGTAGCTATACACAGCTATACACAGCTATACGTAGCTATACGTAGCTATACACAGCTATACACAGCTATACGCAGCTATACACAGCTATACACAGCTATACACAGCTATACACAGCTATACACAGCTATACGCAGCTATACACAGCTATACACAGCTATACACAGCTATACACAGCTATACACAGCTATACACAGCTATACGCAGCTATACACAGCTATACACAGCTATACACAGCTATACGTAGCTATACACAGCTATACGTAGCTATACGTAGCTATACACAGCTATACGTAGCTATACGTAGCTATACACAGCTATACACAGCTATACACAGCTATACACAGCTATACGTAGCTATACGTAGCTATACACAGCTATACACATACATACACAGCTATACACAGCTATACACAGCTATACGTAGCTATACGTAGCTATACACAGCTATACGTAGCTATACACAGCTACACGCAGCTATACGTAGCTATACACAGCTATACACAGCTATACGTAGCTATACACAGCTATACACAGCTATACGTAGCTATACACAGCTATACGTAGCTATACGTAGCTATACACAGCTATACACAGCTATACACAGCTATACACAGCTATACACAGCTATACACAGCTATACACAGCTATACACAGCTATACACAGCTATACGCAGCTATACACAGCTATACACAGCTATACACAGCTATACGTAGCTATACACAGCTATACGTAGCTATACGTAGCTATACACAGCTATACGTAGCTATACACAGCTATACACAGCTATACACAGCTATACACAGCTATACACAGCTATACACAGCTATACACAGCTATACACAGCTATACGTAGCTATACGTAGCTATACACAGCTATACACAGCTATACGTAGCTATACACAGCTACACGCAGCTATACGTAGCTATACACAGCTATACACAGCTATACGTAGCTATACACAGCTACACGCAGCTATACGTAGCTATACACAGCTATACGTAGCTATACGTAGCTATACACAGCTATACGTAGCTACACGTAGCTATACACAGCTATACACAGCTATACACAGCTATACACAACTATACACAGCTATACACAGCTATACGTAGCTATACGTAGCTATACACAGCTATACACAGCTATACACAGCTATACACAGCTATACACAGCTATACGTATCTATACGTAGCTATACACAGCTATACACAGCTATACGTAGCTATACACAGCTATACGTAGCTATACACAGCTATACGTAGCTATACGTAGCTATACACAGCTATACGTAGCTATACGTAGCTATACACAGCTATACACAGCTATACACAGCTATACACAGCTATACACAGCTATACACAGCTATACACAGCTATACACAGCTATACGCAGCTATACGCAGCTATACACAGCTATACACATACATACACAGCTATACACAGCTATACACAGCTATACGTAGCTATACGTAGCTATACACAGCTATACACAGCTATACGTAGCTATACACAGCTATACGCAGCTATACGTAGCTATACACAGCTATACACAGCTATACGTAGCTATACACAGCTATACACAGCTATACGTAGCTATACACATCTATACACAGCCATACACAGCTATACACAGCTATACGTAGCTATACACAGCTATATGTAGCTATACACAGCTATATGTTTGGTTTATAAATTATTAATGATTTGGAGAAGTATAATCATAATCACAGTGCCCTGTATTTATACTATATACATGTATATAAGAAATTTATGCTGACAAAATATCTTGGCTGTTATATCGACATTACAAAACCTGCTTTGTTTACTTGATTTAGGTGTTGTTCAATATCTTGTATAATGAAATTAAGAAACCAAAGTTTGTGCACACGAGAGCTGCTACAGTGGTCTGACCACAGAATAGTAGATACACCAAAAGTCTGACTCTTATGAAAGTACTAAAATATTCTATAATCTGATGTCTAAGTGTCACTCAATTGTACATTTTGATAAATTGTTGAAAAGCTATTGTGAGCTGTTGGGAAACTGAAAGCCTTGAATATATTGAAAGCCTTGAAATGAAGAAATATATCTGTTGAAACTACGGTACTGAGTATTGTACATGAGTCTTATTCAAACTACTAGCAGAATCACAAAATATTAGTGATATACATGACACTTGAATGCCACTGACAGCATATTTAGGACAGGTAAAATGTTGATAATCTGGGGTGATTAATTCTTTGAAAGTTTTCATGGCGATAATGTAATATGGATTATTTTTGTGGAAACACCAAGTAAAATATTTATTTGCTGAGCTTAGACCTGAGTCAACAGGCCAAAAGCTCAGCAAATAAATATTTTACGTGGTGTTTCCACAAAAATAATCTATATGGACTAGGGTGAGTTGAAATCCGAGATAAAGAACAGCACTAATCATGCTTTGAACAACCTAATATAAAATTTTATCCACTGAATACATGTAGTTATGTATGTGATAGTGTTGTTCAGTGGATAAACGTTAATTGGGTTGTTCAAAGCACCAATAAAGTAGCAATCCAGGCTTCATACAAAAAATTGAATTTTACAAGATCACTTTGGGGCATGTTATAATGCTAATATATGCTATGCCATATATTAATATATGGAAACAGCCAGTAATTAAAGATGTATGTATAGTATGTGCCATGTTCAAATTAGGAGCACATGTATAAAATGATTTAAAATAACTCATTTGTTTGTGTTTTCTGTGTGCTTTTCACACATTTTCATGCATTGCTTCTTAAGGCTATATCTCTCTGTGCTTAATAGGGGTAGTCACATGTACGCATTGCGTACCTATTTTTTACTTTGTCATCATAAACACTAAAAAATGTTATCATGCTTACCTGCTGATAAAAATATAAACCAGTTTCTTCATTTTAAAATATCGTCTCAAAAATTCCAAGTGATATCGACAAATCAGTTCGAAGAAAACAAAGATTAAAATCCCGTACCCTGTAAAGCTAAGATGACCGCATGTTCAACAACAACTGAATGACGTAGAATTAGCATGACAGGTATAGCCGTGTATAGCTTTTTATAGCTGTGTATAGCTGTGTATAGCTACGTATAGCTGTGTATAGCTTTTTATAGCTTTTTATAGCTGTGTATAGCTGTGTATAGCTGTGTATAGCTACGTATAGCTGTGTATAGCTGTGTATAGCTACGTATAGCTGTGTATAGCTGTGTATAGCTGTGTATAGCTGCGTATAGCTGTGTATAGCTGTGTATAGCTGTGTATAGCTACGTATAGCTGCGTATAGCTACGTATAGCTACGTATAGCTGTGTATAGCTACGTATAGCTAGTATAGCTGTGTATAGCTGTGTATAGCTGTGTATAGCTACGTATAGCTGTGTATAGCTGTGTATACCTACGTATAGCTGCGTATAGCTGTGTATAGCTGTGTATAGCTGTGTATAGCTGTGTATAGCTGTGTATAGCTACGTATAGCTGTGTATAGCTACGTATAGCTGTGTATAGCTACGTATAGCTACGTATAGCTGTGTATAGCTGTGTATAGCTACGTATAGCTGCGTATAGCTACGTATAGCTACGTATAGCTGTGTATAGCTACGTATAGCTGCGTATAGCTACGTATAGCTACGTATAGCTGTGTATAGCTACGTATAGCTGCGTATAGCTACGTATAGCTACGTATAGCTGTGTATAGCTACGTATAGCTGTGTATAGCTGTGTATAGCTGCGTATAGCTGTGTATAGCTGTGTATAGTTGTGTATAGCTGTGTATAGCTGTGTATAGCTGTGTATAGCTACGTGTAGCTACGTATAGCTGTGTATAGCTACGTATAGCTACGTATAGCTGTGTATAGCTACGTATAGCTGTGTATAGTTGTGTATAGCTGTGTATAGCTGTGTATAGCTGTGTATAGCTACGTATAGCTACGTATAGCTGTGTATAGCTACGTATAGCTACGTATAGCTGTGTATAGCTACGTATAGCTGTGTATAGCTGTGTATAGCTGTGTATAGCTGTGTATAGCTACGTATAGCTACGTATAGCTGTGTATAGCTGTGTATAGCTACGTATAGCTGCGTATAGCTACGTATAGCTACGTATAGCTGTGTATAGCTACGTATAGCTACGTATAGCTGTGTATAGCTGTGTATAGCTGTGTATAGCTGTGTATAGCTGTGTATAGCTGTGTATAGCTACGTATAGCTGTGTATAGCTGTGTATAGCTACGTATAGCTGTGTATAGCTGTGCATAGCTGTGTATAGCTGCGTATAGCTGCGTATAGCTACGTATAGCTACGTATAGCTGTGTATAGCTACGTATAGCTACGTATAGCTGTGTATAGCTGTGTATAGCTGTGTATAGCTGTGTATAGCTGTGTATAGCTGTGTAGAGCTAGGTATAGCTGTTTATATATATATATATATATATATATATATATATATATATATATATATATATATATTATGATTACATGACGTTTTTCATATTGGTGCGCGAAACACAAAGTAATAACCGTACAAGAGACAGTGGGGAATGGATAGGGTTGGGAGAGGATACATGTGGATAACGAGGAAGGCTATGTACTCATATCAACGAGAGCGAAAGTCCAGAAATGGAGGAACCAAAAGAAGACGGTACGTCATTTTTAAGAAATATTAATGCTTTACTCTTCCTTTAATTTCTTTTCTTTTTGTGAAAAAGGAAAAAGAAGGTTTACAAAAAAATATTAATAAGTAATATTTGATGTTTGAGGGGTTGTTTTAATACAAACTTGACTACAAAATTTAGGTATATAATCTATATTTCGACATCTCTTAGTAAATAAGTATTGTTTCATCTGTTTTAGATATATGCCGAGTTTGTCGAGCAGAAGGTACGAAAGAAAAGCCATTGTATCATCCGTGTATTTGTACTGGCAGCATAAAGTACATTCATCAGGACTGGTGAGAAACACAGATTATGGAAAATATTTATAAAAATATTCGCGAATACGTACAGAAATAATTAAAATAACATGACATAATATTGACTTGATGTTGTCATGGATTTCTGTTGATGCAAATAGTTTTTTTACGTTGTGAATATGTACTTTTATATATCTATTCATGGTCTACTCAGTCATTGAAATCAATAATCAATTAAATTTTGTATCAGTTGATAACTTTTCATTAATTCATTCAACTTTATTGATTATGAACTTTATTGATTATCTTCTAGTATTAATTACTGACTAGATGATATTGATTATTGACTGATATTGATTAGCAACTAGTATTGATTATTGACTAGATGATATTGATTATTGACTGATATTGATTAGCAACTAGTATTGATTATTGACTAGATGATATTGATTATAGGCTGATATTGATTATCTTCTAGCATTGATTATTGACTAGATGATATTGATTATTGGCTGATATTGATTATCAACTAGACATGATTATTGACTAGATGCTATTGATTATTGGCTGATATTGATTATCTTCTAGTATTGATTATCAACTAGATATTGATTATTGACTGATATTGATTATCTTCTAGTATTGATTATTGATTATATGCTATTGATTATTGGCTGATATTGATTATCTTCTAGTATTGATTATTGACTAGATGCTATTGATTATTGACTGATATTGATTATCTTCTAGTATTGATTATTGACTAGATGATATTGATTATTGGCTGATATTGATTATTGGCTGATGTTGATTATCTTCTAGTATTGATTAGATATTGATTATTGGCTAATATTGATTATCAACTATTGATTATTGACTAGATGATATTGATTATTGGATGATATTGATTATCAACTAGTATTAATTATTGACTAGATGATATTGATTATTGGCTGATATTGATTATTGGCTGATATTGATTATTTTCTAGTATTGATTAGATATTGATTATTGGCTAATATTGATTATCAACTATTGATTATTGACTAGATGATATTGATTATTGGCTGATATTGATTATCAACTAGTATTAATTATTGACTAGATGATATTGATTATTTGATTATCTTCTAGTATTGATTATTGACTAGATGTTATTATTGGCTGATATTGATTATCAACTAGTATTGATTATTGACTAGATGATATATTGATTATTAGCTGGTATTGATTATCAACTAGTATTGATTATTGATTAGATGATATTGATGACTGACTGATATTGATGTTCTAATGCCAGATTATTGTAATTTTTGATATATAATATGTATTTTTAGTTTGGTTCAATGGCTAAACCATAGCAAAAAAGAGTGAGTAACTTTACATTTTAAATTTGTTTTTTATGCTATTTTTTATGTACCTAATTTATATTTTATTTGTCTCTGACTATTTTGTTATATATAATTGTTTTTTAGATATTGTGAATTATGTACCCATCACTTTACATTTAAACCAAGTAGGTTGCAATGTATTAATTTAATTTACTTTTTAACCCATCCCTGCCTGAACTGGTTAGCAGGGCTCAAAATAACGGCTGGTCACCGGTCAATGACTGGCCAAATTTTTAATGTGACTGATTGAATTTGTATAATGCCAGTCATTTTGACTGGTCATACTACTTGCAATTAATTTTATTATGAAGTTCATTACTAATTCATGAGTTTTGCAGCCAATCCAATTTCAGAAATTACATCATATGTATACCCCTGTAAACCCCATACAAACTAAAACCAATGATGCTAATTAGTTACAACCACTAGTGGATGTATACTAGTGCTTGTAACTACAGTAATTAGCATCTCAATATCCCAAAGGGATTTTTACTATTTATTCATTTCACAAGTTGTTTACAACACTTGCGTCCTTGTTGTATTGAATATACAATCACTCGCCTTCGCCTCGTGATTGTATATTCAATACAACACGGCCGCTCGTGTTGTAAACATTACTTACTTCCCTTTGAAGGAACTTAAAATGATTGTTGTTGTGCTCAGAGTTCGAATTAACGGTGTGCAAGTTGCACATCGTTTTGGCCTAAATAGTGAAAATTGCATATCACTTTTCAAAACGATGTGCAAAAAAAGACTTGGAACTAATGAGCATCCATCCACGTTTATAGGTAATGCATTGCCAATCTGTCGTCTTATGATTTTATAAAAAGCGCTTTTGCTTTGAATCCCTTTGAATCGGCTTTGATCTAGCAGGGTGTTCGCGAATCTTTGACATGGATAAAGTTCTTTTTATCTCAGGTGTGAGGTGTCAGGTCAAGGTGTGATATTTTTAGCCGCCATGACAGGTGTGATTTTTTAGCTGTCACCAGGCCTTATGATAATAATTGGATGTCCCATATTTGGCTTTAGTTCTTTTGTTTTGCTTTTCGAAAAAGCTGTTCAATCGAAATCGCTCTCTTTACTCCGTGCTTTACTATGGCTTCTTTATCAAAAGGCTGTACCAGCAAAGTAAACACTGTTGAGAAATGGAAAGAAACACTAAACACTGCCTGGCTCAAGTACGATTATCCCGAGAAACGAAAGAAGTAAAACAACGACACATCCGACGCAGTGCACCAGCGCACCTACTTTTCTGATCAAGAGTCCGAAAGCGATTAAAATGCATTTAAAGTTACCTAATGTCAGAATCACATTAGACTTGCCCCAGTCTCTCACTTATTGATCGCGTGGCATGGCCAAGTGCACATATTTTCGAAAAAAAGTTGCACATCGTTTTTTCTCAACTAATTCGAACCTTGGTTGTGCTGTTGTAGACCCATTTTGTAATGTCTGATATATATTGAAGTGAACTACGCATGCATTTCCTTTTTATGACAAACGTTCATATCAGTACTAGCTTATATACTATATACTATATATATATATATATATATATATATATATATATATATATATATATATATATATATATATATATATATATATATATATATATACAAATATTACCAGGGTTAAGTCACGTTGGCTTGAAAAAAAGAGAAAAATCTTCTCGACGTTTCGAGCGAAGGCCCTTCGTCAGGAGAAATTAGTAAACAACTCACATGTGGTCACGCGTATTTATAGCAGAGCTACAATGGGAATCACGTGAACACATGTAAGCCAATAAAAACAAAGTAAACAAATAAATTAATATGTAATTTTAGCCTGTGTGCAGGTGCTGACCCAATTGTGGGTCAGCTACCTGCAAATAGGCAAAGACCTCATTAAAAATGACCCAGAAACATCTTCCATTTTCTCTGAGAAACCCCTAGTATCTTTTCGGCATAGCAAAAACATCTGGGAAAACGTTGTTCACAGCTCACTGCAGCAAGCCTTGGTATCACATGTTGGCACCAGCTCTTGCTGTCGTGGTAGGTGCAACACCTGTAAATATTTAGACTCCTCAATTTCAATTTCGGCTCCAAAATGTAGGTTCAACATAACCCACAGTTTCACTTGCACTTCCTCCAACCTCATTTACTGTATCTCTTGCAGTAAATGTCCCATGCTTTACATCGGAGAAACTGGAAGACGTTTAGGTGACAGGTTTGTTGAACACCTTCGTGATGTCAAATACAATGTGCAAAACAAACCTGTTGCCAGGCACTTCAACAGTGCCAACCACTCCTTTTCCAACATGAAAATCTGTGCCATTCAGCCCATTACAGGTTGTAACGATACTCGTCGTAAACAAGAAATGCGTCTCATTTACAAACTTGGTACCATTCACCCTCACGGCCTCAATGAACGATTCTCTTTCATTTAGCTCACTCCACCACCATATTCCACACCTTTTCCTTAACCTTTTTCCGATGATTTAAATAGTAATTTATAACCTGTTTCTTTGCCTATTTGCAGGTAGCTGACCCACAATTTGGTCAGCACCTGCACACAGGCTAAAATTACATATTAATTTATTTGTTTACTTTGTTTTTATTGGCTTACATGTGTTCATGTGATTCCCATTGTAGCTCTGCTATAAATACGCATGACCACATGTGAGTTGTTTACTAATTTCTCCTGACGAAGGGCCTTCGCTCGAAACGTCGAGAAGATTTTTCTCTTTTTTTCAGGCCAATGTGACTTAACCCTGGTAATATTTGGATTTCAACTGTGGCCGACGCTGTCCTAGAAGCTTTTTTATAATATATATACACATATATATATACACATACATATATATATAGAGAGAGAGAGAGAGAGAGAGAGAGAGAGAGAGAGAGAGAGAGAGAGAGAGAGAGAGAGAGAGAGAGAGAGAGAGAGAGAGAGAGAGAGAGAGAGAGAGAGAGAGAGAGAGAGAGAGAGAGAGAGAGAGAGAGAGAGAGAGAGAGAGAGAGAGAGAGAGAGAGAGAGAGAGAGAGAGAGAGAGAGAGAGAGAGAGAGAGAGAGAGAGAGAGAGAGAGAGAGAGAGAGAGAGAGAGAGAGAGAGAGAGAGAGAGAGAGAGAGAGAGAGAGAGAGAGAGAGAGAGAGAGAGAGAGAGAGAGAGAGAGAGAGAGAGAGAGAGAGAGAGAGAGAGAGAGAGAGAGAGAGAGAGAGAGAGAGAGAGAGAGAGAGAGAGAGAGAGAGAGAGAGAGAGGAGAGAGAGAGCGTAGAATATACTTTACATGTTTGTTGTTGTGTTGCGTTGTGGTTTTTTGTTTGTTTTGGGTTTGTCGTTTTTTTGTTGTTGTTTTTTTTGGGTTTTGGGTTTTTTTGTTGTTTTTTTTGGGGGGGGGGAATTGTGAAATTTGACCGGTCAGAAATCGCCTTTGACCAGTTACAATTGTAACATGAAACATTATTTTTAGCCCTGTTAACCCATTCCTGCCTGAGCTGGCTAGAGACAGCCGTACCAATTATTAATTGCTTATAATATTTATTGCAGTTTACGCTGCGGACATGCCATCACGGCTCCCAGTGGCAGATTTAATCAGTGGTTTACTGAGAACCATCTTGCGAGCTGTTCGTTTTTGGTTTCACTATTTATTGGTAGCTTTTGCATGGCTTGGTGTTGTACCTTTGACTGCATGTAAGTTGACTGGAATGCTTTGCTGGTCAGAACATTTAAAATTTACTTTTTAGTTAAAGTACAATAAAACACAGTACAGTACAGTACAGTACAGTACAATACAATACAGTACAGTACAGTACAGTACAGTACAGTACAGTACAGTACAGTACAGTACAGTACAGTACAGTTAGTACAGTTCAGTGCAGTAGACTGTACTATACAGTACAGTACAGTACAGTACAGTACAGTACAGTACAGTACAGTACAGTACAGTGCAGTGCAGTGTAGTACAGTGCAGTGCAGTGTAGTACAGTAAAGTACAGTACAGTAGACTAGTACAGTACAGTACAGTACAGTACAGTACAGTACAGTACAGTACAGTACAGTACTGCAGTACAGTACAGTACTGCAGTACAGTACAGTACTGCAGTACAGTACAGTACTGCAGTACAGTACAGTACAGTACAGTACAGTAAAGTAAAGTACAGTAGACTAGTACAGTACAGTACAGTACAATATAGTACAGTACAGTACAGTATCATAACATACTACCTTTAGTTAACAGTTTGACTTCAAAATCTTTTTTCTCTTTTGTTGTAGGTCGTATATATAGATGTCTATTTGCAGGAACTGTGAGTTCACTCTTAACCTTGCCACTGGACATGCTATCCCCGTATGTTTGAACAATTGTACATATTCTATAATCTTAAATCTTAAATAAGGGGCATATTACAATTACATTTATAACTAGAAATACATGAACGCAACAACCCCTCGCCTGCTTTATATGCATTTTTTAACTCCCCTTCTCCCTAACCCCCCCCCCTCCTCCCCTAATTTCTGTTTTTGTTGTATGTATTAATGAAAACAGATCAGAAAACATCCAGAAAATTAGCTAGCATTGTTCATCTGTAGTCGTGTATTATTTCTATGGTATTGACACACCGAAAGGACATGCAATGTCAATACATGTATTAAAAAAAACAAAAACGAGATGAACCAAATGACAAATCTTCATTCAAAAATATATATAAACCGTGGCCAAGAAAAGACACAAATCACACAATGTCAACGTCCTAGCATTGAAAGACAATTCTAGACAATATATTATTTATATTAATTTTCATTTTCAAGATTTCTTCTGTTTTAACTCAGCTAAACTGTTAAATACGAATCTCCTACCGTTAAACTTTCTTCTGCTTTGTGACCACAAACACTGCCAATTCAGTCTACTCTTTTCGGATTGTTTTTCTCGTTCGTGGTTTCTTACTTTTTTTGTTGTTGACACATAAATATGACAAGGCATCATTCAGTTCTCTTCATGATCTAAAAAGCCGTTTGTTTCAAAATTTCTTCATCGTTCTCTCTCGAGTTATGTAGAATACACCAGAGCAAAATTCTTTACCGGCTTTGAACAGTTTCAGGACACATCCTTCTTCTTTCAGTTACATTTCGGTCGGCATTGTTTTCGGTCGGCATCGTATTAATTTTTAGGCTTTTTCCAGTGGTTTTAAGTCGTATTTATTGTTGTCTTTTTCTCGCTGCCACATCTCTTGTTAGCCTTCTTTCCTTGGTCTTTTTTCATAGTAATATTAATGTACATTTTAGCTGAAACCGTTTTTTCTGGCAAAGATTTCTTTCGTCATGATCGTTGAAAAACTATTTTGTAATCCAACTGAACTTATAAATTATAATTTGCTGACGTAAATTTAAATAATTTGAATAATTTAACGGATTAGTTACCAGTACCCTGCTATTCGAACTGCGCAAGTTGTGGATTTGATAACATATATATATATATATATATATATATATATATATATATAAACATCTCGCAGAATTTCTTTCCCACTTGCGTGTAATTTCGCGTGTACTACACGCGTGTAAAATGGACTACACGTGTGTCGAGATTAGCACCCTCACCGGGCTCCGGGCCTTCGGCCCGTCGCCCGGCTCGGGGAATATCTGAAATCATATCCTAACTGGATGGATAACTGTCAGCATATATTAGGCTAAAAAATCTCAATGCATTGGATATCATATGATTGCCTTCTTCAATTTTCTTTTTGTTTAGTGACAATTTATTACCAGACTGTATCAAAGGTTGTTTTGTTGTTGCATGTACGTTATGTGCTTTTATAAGTCTTGTTTGGCTACGCGAGCAAATAGTCATGAATGGAGGACCAGTTTGGTTGGAACCTAGAGAGGAAAATGTACAAGCTAATGTGTTAGGTGAAAATTTGGCAAATGATGGTGGTGGTGAGCAAGAAGTAAGTTCTCACATGTACAGTGTACTTGGTGTATACAGGCTTTGGATGTCCTGTTGTTCTCTGGAAATTCTGGAAAGTCTAGGATTTTCAAAATTGTAAAGGTGTACAAACCCTGTGTACATTAGGGCCATTTAAACAGGAGAAAATAAGTCCTGACTTAATTAAGATGTAGCCCTATTTAAGTCCCAAATACTCGTGACTAAAAGTAAGAACTGAGTTTGAAGCTAGTCCAGTGTAAGTTGCAACTTATTAGAAATTGACCGTTTATACGAATGTGTTTGCGACTTGAATAGGACACATCTTAATTAAGTCACGACTTATTTTCTCCCATTTAAATGACCCTATTGTGGATACTGTAGTTGATACTGCAAAGCATTCACTTCCTGAATGCTATACTGAGAGATTTTGTAAAGGTACTGAAACTATGGGGTCTATGTTAGGTTGAAGGTGCAGGTGAGAATGAAGTTGGTGTTCCTGGCGAAGCCGTAGGTGATGTAGGTGAAGTTGGTAATGAGGGAGTGGTGGCAGTAAATGCACAAGAAGGTGAGAGCTGCTTCTAGTGTTAATATTACCGTACATTACACCATCACTTACACTTGCTCTATGTGGCCATTGAACACTGATTTCTCCTTCTACAGTCAACTCTCGCCTTGCGGACACCTCGCTATTACGGACACCCCGCTATTAAGGACAGTTGGTGAATCCCCGGCCGAAACTACTATGAAATGTATTGAAATAACTCTCGCTATTACGGACTCTCACTATTACGGACTTGCGGACACTTCCTGTGGTCCCCAACAAACATTTTTATTGTTCTACTCTCGTTACAACGGACACCTTAGACGTATTTTTCTCTCGACACATGAAAGTGAATGACTTTTTAATTAATCGAGTGACATATTTATGTTACTGATTCATGTTACCGCTGTATTTTTGGTTTTGGAATAAAAAAATATTTGAATTCAAATTTTTGACTTGTACTGTGTACTTATGTATCACAGTAAACGTCAACTAGAAATTGAAATAAAATGGACATTTTAGAACAAAAAAGTAGTAATACATTGTAGTGACATTTTCCAACCTGAAATCGGGATATTTTCATCGCATCCCGCTATTGCGGACTCTCGTTATTACGGACACCAAATGACGGTCCCCGGGGTGTCCGCTATAACGAGAGTTGACTGTACTGACTAGAGAGATAGACCCTTAAGTAGTTAACCTCTCTATGGATATTGATTCAACTGTATAATCTATAATATACATGTATTATTAATAACTGCTATCTCTGTGTATGCCCTCTTTTGTGTTCTCGAAACTACTGAGTGGATTGCTGCCAAACATGTTTCATTCCCCACAAAGTGTATTACATACAGTAATTATAGTGAATGTTTTTTTTCCACAGATGAAAACAACTGGAATCCAGTTGAATGGGAAAGGGCTGCAGAAGAGTTGACTTGGGAAAGAGTGAGTTACTGTAAATTGTTGATTTTTGAAAGCATCAAGATTATTACAGTAGTTTTTGCTGATATTATTGATGTTTTGTGTTTTAGATGCTTGGCTTGGATGGTTCATTGTTGTTTCTGGTAAGTTACTACATAATTTATAGTGTACACTAGTGTAAAACATGAACTTATTGTTTAAATGTCTTAGTCAGTAGCACAGCAAGTGTCTCACAAATGTCGATTTTTTATTGTAAATAGGAACATGTATTTTGGGTTGTGTCTTTAAACACTTCATTCATCCTGGTTTTTGGTAAGTGTAAGAAAGAGTAAGGAATAGCTTACGATAACATGGAAAGAAGGAAGGAAATAAAAAAGGAGAGAATGGTGAGAGAGAAGAAAGCTGGTATCTAGACAGACTGATGGACGGACCGACGGATGGATGGATTGACAGATGGATGGACGGACAGATGGACAGACAGACAGACAGACAGACAGACAGACAGACAGACAGACAGACAGACAGACACAGACACAGACACAGACACAGACACAGACAGACAGACAGACAGACAGACAGACAGACAGACAGACAGACAGACAGACAGACAGACAGACAGACAGACAGACAGACAGACAGACAGACAGACAGACAGACAGACAGACAGACAGACAGACAGACAGACAGACACAGACAGACAGACACAGACAGACAGACAGACACAGACAGACAGACACAGACAGAGACAGACAGACAGACAGACACAGACAGACACAGACAGACACAGACAGACACAGACAGACATAGACAGACACAGACAGACAGACACAGACAGACACAGACAGACACAGACAGACACAGACAGACACAGACAGACACAGACAGACACAGACAGACAGACACAGACAGACACAGACAGACACAGACAGACACAGACACAGACACAGACACAGACAGACACAGACACACAGACACAGACAGACACAGACACAGACAGACACAGACACAGACACAGACACAGACACAGACACAGACACAGACACAGACAGACAGACAGACACAGACACAGACACAGACAGACACAGACACAGACACAGACACAGACACAGACAGACACAGACACAGACAGACACAGACACAGACAGACACAGACACAGACACAGACAGACACAGACACAGACACAGACAGACACAGACACAGACACAGACACAGACACAGACACAGACACAGACACAGACAGACAGACACAGACAGACACAGACAGACAGACAGACAGACAGACAGACAGACAGACAGACAGACAGACAGACAGACAGACAGACAGACAGACAGACAGACAGACAGACAGACAGACAGACAGACAGACAGACAGACAGACAGACAGACAGACAGACAGACAGAAAGGAGGGAAGGAAGGAAGGAACGAACGAACGAACGAACGAACGAACGAACGAACGAACGAACGAACGAACGAACGAACGAACGAACGAACGAACGAACGAACGAACGAACGAAAAAGTGAGGGAAGGAGGTAAATCATACTGTATGAATAAAAAGATTTCTGTACTTTTTTGTTAGCATTTTGTCCTTTTCATATTGGTCATTTTGCCACTATTTTATTTTCACTTGAGGAAACGGTAAGCTGAAAGATAACTATATGAAAAACAAGATATTCTTGAATGAATTCATGCCTATTTTTCCATTAAATGAAATGAATTCATAATTTGGTATTTGTTGGAGATTTGTGTGATAAATTGCTTTGATTTCATCAAGTACTGTGTTTTTCTTCTAGGTGAAAATCTCCCATTTAGACAAGCTTTTAACTACTGTTCTGGGATATATTGTTCTGGCAGCAACATTAATATTTTGTCATGTATCCTTTTCTAACAACTTAAACTGGCTTCCTAAGGTTTTGTATGTACAACTATCAATCATTTGTTTGTTTGTTTGTTTGTTTGTTTGTTTGTTTGTTTGTTTGTTTGTTTGTTTGTTTGTTTGTTTGTTTGTTTGTTTGTTTGTTTGTTTGTTTGTTTGTTTGTTTGTTTGTTTGTTTGTTTGTTTGTTTGTTTGTTTGTTTGTTTGTTTGTTTGTTTGTTTGTCTGTCTGTCTGTCTGTCTGTCTGTCTGTCTGTCTGTCTGTCTGTCTGTCTGTCTGTCTGTCTGTCTGTCTGTCTGTCTGTCTGTCTGTCTGTCTGTCTGTCTGTCTGTCTGTCTGTCTGTCTGTCTGCCTGTCTGTCTGTCTGTAAACACAATTATCTGAATATTTATTTACCTTAACAGTAACACAGAGTATTGCTTCTTTATTTAAAATGAAAAAGTAAGTTCCAATATCACTCTACTGTACTGTTTTTTTCATCTTTTTTTATTCCCTTTATATATATTTATTACGTTTGATGTTTTTACACTCTTTTTCTTCAGAGCTAAAAGAATATTAGGCCTATGTTACGTTATTGTTAAGGTAAGTGCCGTTTTTTGAAATACTTAAATTAAAAATTGAGTACAATGTACTTGCTGACGATGATTAGTAACAAATGAAAAGGTGAAGTAAGATTCTGTTGAACGCTGAGTTCTGCCTCCCATATAATGCATTAAAGTGACTATGAAACGAAAATTAAGTCTATCTTATTTGGAAGAACACTTAAAATGATAGAGTAACATCTTTTGCAGTTTTTCATTTTCATTTCCTTGCTTCGTTCTTGAGATATTTCAGTTTGTTTGAAATGTAAATTAAACAACTTGACGTCACATGTGCATAATGAGTTATCAGAGAAGGTTATATATCTTTGCTATTATCAAACATAATCACTTGAAAATTGTACATGTTTGGCGTTGTGAGAGAAACACACGCACATACTTCCTTCGAATTAAGTTTGGTTTGGTAATAGCAAAGGTATATAACCTCTGATAACTCATTATGCACATGTGACGTTCAAACAAACTAAAATATCTCAACAATGGAGCAAGGAAACGAAAAACTGCAAAAGATGTTACTCTATCATTTTAAGTGTTCTTTCAAATAAGACAAACTTAATTTTCATTTCATGTGCACTTTAAAATGACAAAGTAACAACTTTTGCAGTTTTTCGTTTCCTCGCTTCGTTCTTGAGGTATTTTAGTTTGTTTGATGTGCAAATTAAACATTTTGACGTCATACGTGCATAATGAGTTATTGAAAAAAGTTGTATATCTTTGCTATCATCAAATATAATCCCTTGAAAACCTACATGTTTGGTGTTGTGAACGAAACGTACCCACATGCTTCCTTCGAATTAAGTTGGTTTGATAATAGAAAAGAAAGACAATAGCAAAGATATATAACCTTCTCCGATAGCTCATTATGCACGTACGCCGTAAAAATGTTTAATTTGCATATCAAACAAACTAAAATATCTCAAGAACGAAGCATTAGGAAACGAGAAGACTGAAAAAGATGTTAAAGTCCCACACAGACGACCAAGTTTTCCTTGACAAGTTCCTCGGTAACTTTCCTTGCTCGTGTGTACGACGAACTAGTTTTTTTCCAACAATTTTCCTCGACAAGTTATAATTGCTCGTGTGTACGGTGTGTACAAGTTTTTCTTGACGGCAGTGATCGTGTAATAAGCATTGGAGATTATCTTGTTAAGTTTTCCTTGATGACTATACACACGAACACTTTTCCTTGTCAAGGAAAAACTTGTCAATTTGTGGCCTACAAACGAACAAATAAAACTTGTCAAGGAAAACATGTCAAGGAAAACTTGGTCGTCTGTGCGAGGCATTACTCTGTCATTTTAAGTGTTCTTTCAAATAAGACAAATTTAATTTTCGTTTAATAGGCACTTTAAAGAAACATTTAAACTTCACATTAATTTTATTTCTAGGTCTCTCTACTTATGGTTGTTGAAATTGGACTATTTCCTTTAGTGTGTGGCTGGTGGTTGGATATATGCTCTTTGGTAAGACAAAGCAATAAAGTAAAGTGGACTGGCTTGTTCTATATTTTAGTTATTTCTTATTTTTATTTTACAGCCTTTGTTTGGGTCGACATTGAAGAATCGTCAGGAAGGCTTTCACTCAGCGCCTGGTAGGAGATAAAACTAAAATTAAACTTACCGTAATTATTCGAATAAACGCCGCGGCGTTTATTAAATTTTTGGCGCTTCAGGTGCGGCGTTTATTCGAGGGCGGCGTTTAATAATATTTTTGCTTGTCCCTGCGGCGTTTATTCGAGGGCGGCGTTTATTCGAGGGAGGCGTTTATTCGAATAATTACGGTAATTAATATTACTTTTCTTACCTACGTTTTTACTTTTCAGGAACTTCATTGTTTCTTCATTGGCTTGTTGGAATGGTTTTTGTCTTCTACTTTGCCTCTTTTGTCATCCTCTTACGAGAGGTACCGTAAAAGAAACTTGGATTATGGAAGCAAGACTTGAAAGAATTCACTATTTTTTGTAGAATTGTTTCTTTATTTTTCTTAGAATTTTTTTTCTTTATTTTTACGTAGGTTATACGACCTGGGGTACTGTGGTTTCTGAGAAATCTTAATGATCCAGATTTTCATCCAGTTCAAGAAGTGAGTGGTCTTTCTACAACAATTCGTCTGTACAGCATGCGTGAGCTAACCGGAATTATTTGAATTTGGATTTTTTCGTTTCAGAAAAACATTAATTTATCTATTGATATTTTATATATACATATATATATATATATATATATATATATATATATATATATATATATATATATATATATATATATATATATGTAATGTTTACAACATGAGCGGCCGTGTTGTATCGAATATGCAATCACGAGCCGAAGGCGAGTGATTATATATTCGATACAACACGGACGCGAATGTTGTAAACAGCTTAAAACACGCCGAGTCTTTGATGTTAATATGAGTCATATTTGTTCAGATTAATTCAGAAAAAGCTCAATTTCAATGTTTTAGAGCGGAGATAGTGACCTGATATACAACCACTTGTGGTTGTATATGTGATACAACCACGTGTGGTTTGTATCAGATATACAACCTCCTTCACGGTCATGATTTCTTTTGTGTTTTCTTCATGAATTATTAATGAGTGTTTTAAATATATATATATATATATATATATATATATATATATATATATATATATATATATAAAAATACTCATTAATAATTCATGAAGAAAACACAAAAGAAATCATGACCGTGTATATCTGCATGATTACAAACCACGCATGGTTGTATCAAATGATAGGTTGTATCATTTGATACAACCACTAAAAACATTAAAATTGAGCTTTTCTGAATTAATCTGAACAAATATTACTCATATTAATATCAAAGACTCGGAGTATTTTAAGCTATTTACAATATTCGTGTTCGTGTTGTATTGGATATGACATTGTATATCCAATACAACACGGCCGCTCATATTGTAAATAGTACATATATATATATATATATATATATATATATATATATATATATATATATATATATATATATATATTTGGTGTTGTTTTTAAACAAAAACCGATATGCCCATGGTTACATTTTCTTTTAGATGGTTCATCTTCCATTGTATCGGCACGCCAGAAGATTTCTTTTATCAATGGTATGTGCAGCTAAATCAGAAAAGACATTGTTTTCGTCTCTTTATTTTCTTTCTTTCGTGGAACCAACTTTGTGCTAAGCAATCTTACAGCTACGTTATCAGTGTTTTCAGCTTGAGTTGGTAAAGTTTTTTCGTATGTCTTTGTTGTACACGCTGTCGTGGGTTGTGGGTTCAAGTCCCGTCTGGAGCTCGGAGTTTTTCTCTGAGTTTAACTTACGACAGCTTGTATGGCAAAAACATACGAAAAAAACTTTACCAACTCAAGTTGAACAGTTACAGCTATAACCCACAGTAATTGATGCTTCACTGTACTGGTAAGCCATCCTCCACCACCATTGATGTGGTTTATTTTGTTTGCAGGTTGTATTTGGTACAACAGTGATGCTAATGGTCTACCTACCCGTTCAAACCATCAAAAAATTAATCCCCATGTTTCTTCCTTATAACATTCGTCTCTCCAGGTTTGCCTAAAACATCTTTTTTTATATTTTGCCTATGTAAAGGCAAAGGTCTTTAATTAGAATACATCAAACGTGTATCTTTACAATCAAATTACTCCTAAGGATTTTCAATGTGGCCGTGTCGAGGCATATCAAAGGCGCTTTAAGCAGCCGCCATACGACACAGTTCAGGCCACGGATCCCAGCTAAGCCCTGGGGAACCCGGCGAAAAACCCTCGGAGCACAGGAGAGACCAACTAAAACTCTACTCACTATAGACCACTTTCATACTAATCTGAATATTCTTTTGTGTTGCATCTTAATAAGCCTTTCTGGCCTCGTTTGTGTGTTTGCATTTCAAAAGAATCTTTCCTTCATAACGAGGCTAGGAAGGCTCATTTAGATGCACATAAAAGAATATTTAAAGTGGTAGCCATTATGAAAGTGGTCTATGTAAAACCTTTTTTCTATTTTGACCAGTAAAATTGTTCAGTGTTACAAGGAGTAAAATTAATACGTTGGTAAATGGTATGGTTTTTCTCGTCTGGCGTTACGGTTAGTGGCCAAAGTAAATTACGTAATACATACATTTCGCTCGTCTGAATCTCTGATGAGGGGCTCCGCTTGAAAAGTCACTATTTCGTTACTAAAAATCATCCAAGATTGTCGAGTTCATTGTCTAAAGTGTTCCAAATTCTATAGTTGATCTAGACAAAAAGATCACCGTTGGGCTGGCGAAATATGACTCTTAACAATTGATTGTTGTTTTTTTTAACAGCGAAGTACCCATGAGTGAATTATCTTTAGAACTCTTATTACTTCAAGTTATTCTACCAGCATTGCTTGAACAAGGACACACTCGGCAATGGTTGAAGAACCTAGTGAGAGCGTGGCTAGTTGCCTGTGCATATATACTGTAAGTTCTCGATTTTTGAATGTTTAGAAAAACGCGGCAGAAACCTTAACGTAATCAAATAAGACAAATTTTTGGGCATGGTTGATGCTAATTAATTTGTACATTTTCTCCATTGGTGCTCAACTTAAATAAATACAAAAGTTTTTAATAAGATCCAATGTAGGATTACATATAACATTCAATTACAAATAGTATATTATATAAATTATAAACATATACAAAACGTGTATTTTTACAAAATGGTTATCACATTTTGAGTTACATTTGAGAGTTTTTCTCAGATAGTTCGATGTCCGATGCATTAAGAACAGGAGCCCGCTTGTGCAACGATCGGCTTCCTCTAATGCAAAGAACTTGAGCTCGCAGCAGGGCGAAGGATATTTTCTTCCGCAGCCAACTCATCACCGTACTTTGCTCAAAGTGCTTCTTCAAAGCAATCTTGTCTGCCAGCGAGGAAAGGAAATGTTGAGTTTCTCTTCCCCACCCGCCAAAAGCACTGAAAACAAGTGGTGTGAAGGACCCATGCTCAATCTCAATGATGCGTTGATTGTAGTGTCGCTTCTTTTCCTTCTCATTGTCGTTGAAGGCACTGGCGAGGCTCCGGTTTCGATGTGTAGAGGCGTAGGGGTTAAATACCCGGACATCAAAAAATGCCTTTGAGGTTTGGCCTTAAATTGGCCAAATTAAATTGGCCTCGAAGGTTTTTCAGAAGTTTTAAAATAAGTAGCAAGTCTTAATAATGTGTACTACTATAGTAAAAGTTACAAATCATTGTCTCTTCTTTATTGAAACTCTTTTCAAATAATACGTTATTGCCGAAAAAATACTTTCACTTAAAGTGCCTTTTTTCGATGGCTTTTATCGATATGATAACTCATTATGCACATGTGACGTCTAAATTTTTAAATATCAAACAAACTAAAATATATCAAGAACGAATCAAGGAAACGAAAAGCTTCAAAAGATGTTACTCTATCATTTTGAGTGTTCTTTCAAATAAGACAGACTTAATTTTCGTTTCATAGGCACTTTAAACTGAAATGACAATCTTGTCAGACTTGCATCTTCTTTCAGTACTTTTGCAAAAGTGTTGCTGAATTGTCTAACTGCGCGTTATATGATGGTATTGATATTTGTTTTCCAGAGATTTACGATCATATCTCATTGGTGATGTACCTCTGGAGGGTGAGCAAAACGTCGTAAGTAAAATGATACGTTATGCTATACTGTACTGACTTGTGTTGTGTTGTGTTGTGTTGTGTTGTGTTGTGTTGCGTTGCGTTGCGTTGCGTTGCGTTGTGTTGTGTTGTGTTGTGTTGTGTTGTGTTGTGTTGTGTTGTGTTGTGTTGTGTTGTGTTGTGTTGTGTTGTGTTGTGTTGTGTTGTGTTGCGTTGTGTTGCGTTGTGTTGCGTTGTGTTGCGTTGTGTTGCGTTGTGTTGCGTTGTGTTGCGTTGTGTTGCGTTGTGTTGCGTTGTGTTGCGTTGTGTTGCGTTGTGTTGCGTTGTGTTGCGTTGTGTTGCGTTGTGTTGCGTTGTGTTGCGTTGTGTTGCGTTGCGTTGCGTTGCGTTGTGTTGCGTTGTGTTGCGTTGTGTTGCGTTGTGTTGCGTTGTGTTGCGTTGTGTTGCGTTGTGTTGCGTTGTGTTGTGTTGTGTTGCGTTGTGTTGCGTTGTGTTGCGTTGTGTTGCGTTGTGTTGCGTTGTGTTGCGTTGTGTTGCGTTGTGTTGCGTTGTGTTGCGTTGTGTTGCGTTGTGTTGCGTTGTGTTGCGTTGTGTTGCGTTGTGTTGCGTTGCGTTGTGTTCTGAGTTGTGTTGCGTTGCGTTGCGTTGCGTTGTGTTGCGTTGCGTTGTGTTGTGTTGTGTTGTGTTGTGTTGCGTTGCGTTGCGTTGCGTTGCGTTGCGTTGCGTTGCGTTGCGTTGCGTTGCGTTGCGTTGCGTTGCGTTGCGTTGCGTTGCGTTGCGTTGCGTTGCGTTGTGTTGTGTTCTGAGTTGTGTTGCGTTGTGTTGCGTTGTGTTGCGTTGCGTTGTGTTGTGTTGTGTTGTGTTGTGTTGTGTTGCGTTGCGTTGCGTTGCGTTGCGTTGCGTTGCGTTGCGTTGCGTTGCGTTGCGTTGCGTTGCGTTGCGTTGCGTTGTGTTGTGTTGTGTTGTGTTGTGTTGTGTTGTGTTGTGTTGTGTTCTGAGTTGCGTTGCGTTGCGTTGCGTTGCGCTGCGCTGCGCTGCGCTGCGTTGCGTTGCGTTGCGTTGCGTTGCGTTGTGTTGTGTTGTGTTGTGCTGTGTTGTGCTGTGTTCGGCTGTGTTGTGTTCTGAGTTGAGTTGAGTTGAGTTGAGTTGAGTTGAGTTGAGTTGAGTTGAGTTGAGTTGAGTTGAGTTGAGTTGCGTTGTGTTGTTATGTGTTGTGTTGTGTTCTGCGTTGTGGTGTGGTGGGGTGGGGTGGGTTCGGTTCGGTTCGGTTGTGTTGTGTTGTGTTGTGTTGTGTTGTGTTGTGTTGTGTTGTGTTGTGTTGTGTTGTGTTGTGTTGTGTTGTGTTGTGTTGTGTTGTTGTGCGTGGTGTTGTGTTGTGTTGTGTTGTGTTGTGTTGTGTTGTGTTGTGTTGTGTTGTGTTGTGTTGTGTTGTGTTGTGTTGTGTTGTGTTACGTTGTGTTGTGTTGTGTTGTGTTGTGTTGTGTTGTGTTGTGTTGTGTTGTGTTGTGTTGTGTTGTGTTGTGTTGTGTTGTGTTGTGTTGTGTTGTGTTGTGTTGTGTTGTTGTGTTGTGCTGTACTGTTGTGTTGTGTTGTTGTGCGTGGTGTTGTGTTGCGTTGTGTTGTGTTGTGTTGTGTTGTGTTGTGTTGTGTTGTGTTGTGTTGTGTTGTGTTGTGTTGCGTTGCGTTGCGTTGCGTTGCGTTGCGTTGCGTTGCGTTGCGTTGCGTTGCGTTGCGTTGCGTTGCGTTGCGTTGCGTTGCGTTGTGTTGTGTTGTGTTGTGTTGTGTTGTGTTGTGTTGTGTTGTGTTGTGTTGTGTTGTGTTGTGTGATTTAGTTTTCATTTTATTTACAGATGCGTTTCAACAATGAACATCGTGCAGTTGCCAATCAACCTGGACAACCCGCCGATGCCGCAGTTGCTCCAGAAAACAACCCAAATCAGGCAGCTGCAGGTCAAGGGGAATTTCGAGAAGGTGGAAGGGTTGTGATTCAGCCATATATTCGACCAGGACACTTTACACTAAGGGTAGGCGATGAAACTGTCGGGGGGGGGGGGGGTATTACTTATTGTCTGAGCATTATCCTGTTAAAAAGTGACCAGACAGTATAAAATAATGAAGTAAAGTGAAAAGGTGGTAGTAGCTAAAGTAAAGGGAGTTGCAGTATTTCGTTGCTAAAAAAACTCGGCAGTTTACCATCTTTTCACTTTGCTCTATCTAAAACACTACTTACACAGCACTCTACTTTTTTGTCCACTGAAATAATAAGTGTTATTTTCTGCTGGCTGAGGTGCAAAAGAAGCAAAAAATGTTTTCTCTCACACTGCTGGGGGCATGATGGGTAATCAGGTGTATAGGAGGGTGTGGGTTATGTCAGCACATTTTGTTGTTTCTTCGCCATGCTTGACCTCTAATACCACCCACCCTTCCCCTTGTAATGCATTCATGGGTTGAAGTGTTAATTGTTAGGTTATGTGGAAAATATGATTGAACTGCTATTAGTCATCCTGTATTTAGTTTATTTCTAGTTGAGCTGTAATAGGTAACAGTAATGCGATGTAAAGCTGTGATAGCTATCTGTGGTTAAATAAAGGTTAAGCTTGCGGCGGTTGCTGTAGCAGCTCCCAGCTGTGTGGGAGAAATCTCCTTTCAGTTATAAAAATTTACCCCTAACGTTAGCACGGGAAAAGTATCACAAGCGTAAAGACGTTATAGATATGCACGTTGTAACCTGTGCACAGACTGAAATACTCTATGGACGTTGCCGAGCCTTAATATATAGTATCTTCATTATTATTATTATTATTATTATTATTATTATTATTATTATTATTATTATTATTGTTTATTTTTTTGTTGTTTTGTTTCTTTACAGATCGCTCTTCTTATCGCATTCATGTGCTTCTCTCTGGCTGTTTCTAGTTTTGTTTTGTTAACATTTCCAGGTTTGTTTCTGGCTTGCTTTTACATGGAGGAATTCCACCCTGGCTAATAATGGAGTGCCTCTCCCTTTATATTAAGCATATACTGTGCATGGCGTATTTAGACCGACCGGTCGGATTGGACACAGACTTACTTAGACCTACATAAACCTACATACAGTAGACCTATACTTAGACTTACTTAGACCTACTTACAGTAGTCTTACAGTAGACTTACTTAGACTTACTTAGACCTACTTACAGTAGTCTTACAGTAGACTTACTTAGACTTACTTCTACCTACTTAGACCTATACATAGACCTATACATAGACCTATACATAGACCTATACATAGACTTACATAGACCTTAGTACATAGACCTGCTTGCAGTAGACCTATTTAGACTTACTTAGACCTACTTAGACCTACTAGACCTAGACCTACTTAGACTTACATAGATCTACTTAGACCTACTTACTAGACTTACATAGATCTACTTAGACCTACTTACTAGACTTACATAGATCTACTTAGACCTATAGACTTACATAGATCTACTTAGACCTACTTAGACCTACTTAGACTTACATAGATCTACTTAGACTTACGTAGACCTACTTACAGTAGACCTACTTAGACCTACTTAGACCTACTTAGACTTACATAGACCTACTACTTACAGTAGACCTACTTAGACCTACTTAGACCTACTTAGACTTACATAGACCTACTTACAGTAGACCTACTTAGACCTACTTAGACCTACTTAGACTTACTTAGACCTACTTAGACCTACTTAGACTTACTTAGACCTATACGTATACCTATACATAGACTTACATACATACATAGACATACTTAGTACATAGACCTACTTACAGTAGACCTACTTAGACTTACTTACTTAGACCTACTTACACTTACATAGACCTACTTAGACCTACTTACAGTAGACCTACTTACAGTAGACCTACTTAGACTGACTTACTTAGACCTACTTAGACCTACTTAGACTTACTTAGACCTACTTAGACCTATACATAGACCTATGCATAGACCTATACATAGACTTACATAGACCTTAGTACATAGAGCTACTTACAGTAGACCTACTTAGACTTACTTAGACCTACAGTATAGACCTACTTAGACTTACTTAGACTTACTTAGACCTACAGTAGACCTACTTAGACTTACAGTAGACCTACTTAGACCTACTTAGACTTACATAGATCTACTTAGACCTACTTAGACCTACTTAGACTTACAGTAGACCTACTTAGAGTTACTTAGACCTACTTAGACCTATACATAGATAGACCTTAGTACGTAGACCTACTTACAGTAGACCTACTTACAGTGGACCTACATAGACCTACTTAGAGTTACATAGACCTACTCAGACTTACTTAGACTTACTTAGAACTAACACCCTGCCACGTTCACCATTGTTGTTGTTGTTTATTGTCTAGTTGCTGTCGGCCGTTTTGTCATGGGTCTTGTGGTGACAGGAATTACAGTTCATGAACTGTACACAGCTGCTTTTGGTCTGTATATCATCTGGTTGGTGTGTCGTACAGCAATGATTGTTGTTTCCTGGTTCCCCTTAGGAATGGGTGGCGTCGTGGACAAAGTGAAAACCTGGATAGTTTTGGTAAGTGGCTAGATGGCACAGGGGTGTAATATTTTAGATAGAGTGAAAAGGTGGTAAACTACTGAGATTAGTTTTGGTAACAAAATACTGACGTTTCGAGCAGAGCTCTTCACCAGAGTAAACTATGAAGAAATAAAATAGAACAGGACTTACATATTCATATGGCCAATCAAATGGTGGTAGGATAAACAAGCTTCTCTATATATACGCTTTAATTTATATGCAAATCTATATATAAGTTACATTTAAGAAATAAAGCATAAAGCTCCGTGCGTATGTACTCTTATAAGGGCACGTCATTTCAGCACGAAAGAAGTTGAGTAAAGGCATGAGTCGCGATAGCCGAGTCTGGAACCCAGCCAATCAAAGCATGCGTAGAGGGCACCGTATTTTATAAACGCATTTCACAACGTATCAATATAATCGGTCATTTGTTGTTTTTTACAGGGCTAGTTATGAGTTTCGGGCTCCATTATTGATTATGTTTGTCTGTTGTATTTCAGTTTCTTAAATGCGCTGTGATTGCAGTATTTGCGGTTGGAGTTGTACCATTACTACTTGGCCTAATTTTTGAACTTGTCGTTATTTCTCCTCTGCGCGTTGCGATGGACCAGTCACCACTTTATTTTCCAGCTCAGGTACAAAACACGATTAATTTCATTATTAACTTTCCTTTCCTTCCTCTTCTCTTCTCTTCTCTTCTCTCCTGTCCTCTCCTCTCCTCTTCTCTTCTCTTCTCTTCTCTTCTCTTCTCTTCTCTTCTCTTCTCTTCTCTTCTCTTCTCTTCTCTTCTCTTCTCTTCTCTTCTCTTCTCTTCTCTTCTCTTCTCTTCTTTTTTCTTCTCGTCTCTTCTTTTCGTCTCCCTTCCGTTTCCTTCTCCCTTCCGTTTCCTTCTTTCCCTTTCCTTTCCTTCCCTTCCCTTCCGTTTCTTTCCCTTTCTTTTCTTGCCTTTCCTTTCCCTTTCCTTTCCTTTTCTTTTCTTTCCTTTCCTTCCCTTTTCTTTCCTTTCATTCCCTTTTCTTTCCTTTCCTTCCCTTTCCTTCCCTTTCCTTTTCTGTTTTTCTTTTCGTTTTTTTTTCTTGTCTTTTTTTTCTTTCTCTTCTTTCCTCTTTTTACTTTCTATTTATTTTTATTTGTCTTAGATTTTCTTAGATTTTCTTTGTTTTGCTCGCTTGCTGCTAAATCACTTGCATGCCACTTTAGCCTTACATTTTGAAAATTATTAAGATCACAGTACATCGGTATTTAATATTGTTTATCATATTACTATTCTATTACCAGGATTGGGCTCTAGGTATCCTCCACACAAAGATAATCTGTGCTATGACTATGATGGGTCCAGAATGGTGGCTGAAAGGAGTCTTAGATCAGGTTGGACCTTACGTAACAAGGAGTGGTCTTCTCACATCCTTCACGGCATGTCCATTTTTCTTTTAAAGCTCATGTAATTTATTTCAATATTCTTTTTTTCAGATTTACCAGAACGGTCTTCGTGAGCTTGATGTGACGTTTATTCTTCGTAAACTTGTCATTCCAGTGACACTTTGTCTCCTTCTGATGGTCACCGTACCTTACGTAGCTGCAAACCTATTAATACCTTTGTTTGGTAATAGACCTTTTCACCAATAGCGGCGCCATCTTGAATTCGCAATGCATTATGGTCTATCCAGGGTAACAAGCTCCATTAAAAGAGGGCGATTGCGTAGTGTTGAGACACAATACGGTAATTTTTTCTTTATAAATACTTTCGTGGCAACAATATCTAAATATAATAATTGTCATATTGGTAAAAGCAACAATTCTCGGACGTGTAAGGATAGATTCATGACAAATGTATCCTTATACGTATGAGAATTTTTGCTTTTACCAATATGACAACGATCATATCTAGACATTGTTTCCATGAAAGTGTTTATAAATAAAAAATTACCGCATTTAACCAAGCAATCACCCTTTTAATTGAGCTTATTACCCTGGATAGACCACGATGCATTGCGAATTCAAGATGGCGCCGCTGTTGGTGAAAAGGTCTATTATAACAGTGTTAGATATACTGCCGAAACAGAGAACGTAGGAGCCTTCGTCACGTTTCTCTCTGACGAAGGGCCTTCGCTCGAAACGTTAGACTCCTACGTTCTCTGTTTCGGCAGTATATCTAACCTTACCATATTTCGATTGTAGTTTCTACACTGCCTACGCAGCACGCTACTTTTATTATTATATTATAACAGTGGCCTAATGTCACTCAAATTAAAGTACTTTTTTAGAATGTTAGGAAGAAATCATGTTTAACAATGAAATTTCTAGGTTTAGCTTGGCTGGGCTGCAAGCTGTCGTTAGTGACTCGATGGTTGGGGCGTTTGGTTAGCATTCGGAAGATTGTGCCGGGTTCGAATCTCGTTTGGAGCTCAGATATTTTATAGTGTTAACACCTTATGACAGTTTGTACAGCGAGAACTATCAAAACTTCTTTTATTCTGTTCTTATATTCTTGTACGTATAAATATCGAAAACAACCTTGGTCTACCATCTGAGTTCCAGTGGCTCAATGGTGAGAGTGTTCGGTTGGCATTTCGGAAGGTTGTGGGTTGGTGTCCGTCTGGAGCTCAGAGTTTTCTCTGAGTTTAACTTACGACAGTTTGTAGAGCAAAAACATACGAAAAAATCTTATATTCTCGTTCCTATATTCTGCAGTGCATTCTCGCGAAATTCAACTTCTCGTCATCCGCCAAGTGTACCCATTCCTCCTGGCTATTGTGTTGTTATTGGGAGGCCTCGTGTTTCAAGGAAAACAATTCCAAAGACTTTATGAACACATCAAAAACGACAAGTAAGTTCAAATCACAATATGTCCTTTGCTTAACTCATTCCTGTCCAAGGATTCCCCAGAGGGGAATAAAACCGTCTGCAGGCGTTAGCCACAATAATAAAATACTAAAGACCGATTTGGACAGGAAAGAGTTAATGCATTCCTGCACAGGGTAGAGTACGTGTAAGTGTACAGAGGGGCAGAAAGTTGATTGGGTCAACTCTCTTGGTTTCAACTTTACCTCCCCATACCAACCCACTCCTAGTGCTTATTTACCCTTTCTTAGATCTACCGCTTTACCCCTTTCACGACTGCAGGCGCACAAGCATTTCAGAAGAATTAATCTTCGCAGTTGAAAAACAAACTTTCCAGTACGAACTAGCGTTGGTGTTTATTATTTTTATTATTTTTAATAGATCTATTTTGTTTTGTTTTTTTTGGAGCGAGAGCGATTTCCTTTCTTGTTTCTTATCGCTCGTCACCATGATGGCGTTTACAATGTTTCGTTGCGTTCAAGACGTTTCTTTACGTCATAAGCACGGTTAGAAGCTGCTCGATTAGTTGGTTTGTATTAGATACCGGAATTGTCTGGCACTTTAGCGGAAGGAAATGTACTAAATTAAGGTTTAGATATATGATTTGATATGTGCGTGTTGTTTACTAGTTTAGCATTCATGAGCGTTACAGCGTGTTGCAGAGGGTAAATTGTTCCTATTGCTCTTAATTTGGGATCAGCCTTTGCTGTGATTTACTGGGAGGAGGGAAGGGGAAGTCTGCTACTCTTCAGATGCTAATTTAAGGTCAGTCTTTCCTGTTCTTTACTAGGGGGAGGGTAGGGTTAAATATATTCTCTGTAGCTGCACACTTTCCCTCTTACAACTTGTTTCCAACTTAGTTATAAATATCTGATAAGGCAGGTGTAAAAATCGGATCGGATCGCTAGCAAATAATTCCTAATTCTTTGAAAGTTTTCGATACTGGGAGCCAACAGCTTGTTATTGCTGATGCTCTGATGAAGGCCTGAGTCAACAGGCCAAAAGCTTAGCAAATAAATACTATATACGTGGTGTTTCCACAAAACTTATCTATTAATATTATAAATATTATAAGTTATTCTTTTCAAGTACAGCATAGATAAAACAAAAACAAGGATAGAGCAAAATGATGTTAATTATATCTTTTATCTTCTGGTGATGGTTTATGTTTGGAGTTGGGAGAAAAAATTGTGCTTTGCTTTCATCTGTACATGCATGTCAGATCTGTGTTTGAGGCAGTGTATCTTTAAGGCTTTTTTATTGAGTTATCCAGAAAATTGTTTTGTTATTCAAAACATGCATGGTATACAGCACTGGAGGAAAGGCCTGCGAATATGTCTTCTTGACTAGACTATACGCTTTCCACCTGGTATATCAATAGCTACAATACTGAATTCTTTGAACGTTTTCATGGCGATAAAGTAATATAAATAAGTTTTGTGGAAACACCACGTAAAATATTTCTTTGCTAAGCTTTCGGCCTGTTGACTCAGGCCTTCATCAGAGCTAACGGGATCTTGGGTAGGAGATCTTGCTCTGATGAAGGCCTGAGTCAACAGGCCGAAAGCTTAGCAAAGAAATATTTTACGTGGTGTTTCCACAAAACTTATTTATATAACTACAATACTGTCAATATAATTGTCGTAAAACAGCGCGCTACATGCCTAGGCAGTGTTTTAGATAGAGCAAAGTGAAAAGGGTGGTAAACTGTTAAGAATAGTTTTGATAACGAAACACTGACGTTTCCAGCGGGGCCCTTCATCAGAGTGAATGTAATGAAGGGCTCTGCTCGAAACGTCAGTATTTCGTAAAACTATTCTTGGCACTTTACCACCTTATCAGTTATCACTTAATTTTTGGCACTGTAATTTACCATAGCGATACACAGTTATGTATCTTTCAATTTCTTTCTTAGTAACAATGTTACTAAATTTGTTCCTAAATGTCGCAGAATGTTGCAACGTGTCGCAGTATGTCGACGTCAATTCGATAACAAATCGATTGGTGACGTACTCGTGGTTTATAAGACTATAACCTTGACCCTGTGTGTTTCATATGGAAAGATTTAAATAAGAGGACTAAGAGGGAGAAATTCTTCCTATAACCGCAAGATTCAACAGAGAGTGACGTGTCAATGTTCTTTATATCTCTATCGCAAAAAGGTTTAGACTAAAACTCATGGTTTTAAAATTACAGCAAACAGAATATTGAGTTCTATGTTTTAAATGTCCCAAAAAGTCGAGTTCGAATGTCACAATCTTAGTCTATCTAGTTTGCATGTTTTGTAATAGCAAAGCAAAAAGCTGGTGAACTGCCAAGATTTTTAGGAACAAATTTAATTTAAGAAAGGCTTTGGTTTCATCAGAGTAAAACGTCTTCATGTCAGTTTGACGTAGTAACGCACGCTACAGCGCTACTTTGACTTCTTAAAACGTTTTTGAACGAAAATAGCTTACAGTCAAAATGGAAATACCTTCCCACTTCCGCTTATGTAGTTTGTTGTGTATTACTGTATTTCTCTAGTCGCTACAGAAACGTGAGGAAAATTTTTTGTCGAAAAATGTGAATAAAAAGTATAATTTAGCTTTAATCATATAATTGAATATAACGTTTCTCCCAAATCGATACCAACAAAGAAATATAAAGCAAGAATATAGCTAAAGTTAGACACTTGTACGTTCCCTGTTTCGGCAGTATATAGTTGAACCTTACTATATTTCGATTCGTCATGTATTAACACTGCCTACACAGCATAAAAAAACCCTCAGAATATCATCTCATAGATTACCTGTTGAAACTGGTCGATATACTAATATTCCATACGATGAAAGAATATGTAAACACTGCAACTTAAATGAGGTTGGGAATGAACAACATTATTTAATGCAATGCAACAATCCAAAGTTTTCTGATCTCAGAGCTAATTTTATCCATAAACTATATCAAATAAACTATTCGTTTTGCTCTTTCAATAATCAGGACCTGTTTATGTATATGGTTTCATTGAAAGACAAATCTATAATGGCACTAGTAGCTAAGTTCTGTTTTGATATATTAACGAATTTTGATCAATTATAATGTATTAAGGTACTAAGACTCTAAGACTGGGATGCATCGTATAGTTGATCAAAGTTTGTTTATCCTTATTGTTACTAGTTTAATATGTTAAATTTTTTGTATTTAACTGTAATTTGTATGTATCATATGTACCAGTAGTGGTATTAATGTTGATTAAAATGTTGTTGTTGTTATCCTACTATACTTTGATTTCATGCACTGTTTGGAAAACCTAACACAGACATGTTATATTTTAGATATTTGATTGGCAAAAGACTCGTCAACTACGACCACCACACAAACACTCCCTCAACCGCAGCCAGCCAAAACCTCTAGTTCTTCCCAACCCACTCCGCAATCACTCCAAATACCACAGTGTTGCTACATGGCCAGACTCTCGTCTCTCCGTATGTCATGGCTAAACAAACATGTGATGGAAAAGTTATGCTTTCTTGGGATAGCTGTTGATAGATAGCATGAACTAGGATGCCAGATATAAGGGACTTTAAGAAAACACAACGACTACGACTACGGCAACGTCTTTGCACAATACATTTTTATGTCATATACAAAGAGCTTTTGCAAATGACGGTCCCAAGAGTAATGTACATGCCGTCGTGGCTCTGTTTGACAACGTAGAAAAAGCATTTTTACGTTGTAAAGACAACGCGGAACCTGAATCACTACAGAAGCCTGGGAAAGCTTAACCTTACTCTCGCGACTGGCATAGATTGAACAAGTGTATCTCTTCAAGAATTTAAGAACAAGGCAAGTCGGTGCGATTCTGTATCTTGAAATTTGGATGTAGAATACACCACCATTTAATATCACTGCTAAACTTTCTACCGTAGCCGCAGTCCGTTGTCTGAATCTTAAAGTCCCTATAAAGACGTAAGCTGCCGTTGCACAGAGAAAAACGTGCACTTTTGATAAATAGATTAGACTTTATGTAAGGACTGTTCAGAAAGTGTAGCGCACCTTGGCCTTGATATGCATGCATAGCTGCATGCAAGGAGGACATGATGTACCTGCATGTCATAATGTGACAATTTATAGTTTATATAAGTATAAATTATGGTTACTGGTATAGCAATTGCACTTTGTTCTGACCACGAGGTCATCACATGCTTAGCTGACAGTCTGTACGTGATATCGTGCACACAAACAACCCTTGGATTCTTGTCCCGAGAATACAATCTTTGTCTGTGCACAACAAACGCACCACACAGCTAAGCACTAATACTATAGGTGTGCCATTAGTCATTTCGACCATTCGCACATCTATACTTCCCTAGATTAAGATACTATGACATCGCATAGTCGAAGAGAAAAAGTCAGTACGGACTGTTTCGAAGTGACCTTGTCAGTGTGAATGTGGATGTGGGTCTGTCAGCACAGTACCAGATTGCAGATTGACATGCAGCACTGCATTGTCAGTTTGCATGTCTGTGTGTGCTTCCACATAACAGAACTGTTGCCATGTGTGAAAAAACCCCACCTGACTGTATATGCTGTACTTTGAAGTAATACATATATGCAACTGGTATATATGATACAGACATGATATGCAGTCAGTTCTATAGTATATGATACAGCAAAGATGAACAATATTACTTATTGACACAAAGATGATTGAATAATATTGTTGAGTACACACAAAGTTAAACAATATTGTACTTGATACACAGCCGATTAATTAATAATGTTGACACAAACTTGAACATTTCTTAATACTTGATATACAAATATTTTTGAACAATATTGTTGAGCACAAAGTTGAGCAATATTTCTTGACACAAAGATGAATACATGATTGAGTAATATTGTTGAGTACACACAAAGTTGATCAATATTTCTTAATACAAAGTTGATTGAATAATATTGTTGAAATAAAAACAAAGATGAACAATATTGTTGACACAAGTGAACTTGAATAATATTGTTGACACAATTTTTTGATATAAAGATTTTTGAACAATATTCTTTACGCAAAGTTGAATAATATTTCTTGATACAAAGATGATTGAATAATATTGTTGAAACGAAAGCAAAGATGAACAATATTGTTGACACAACTGAACCTGAATAATATTGTTGACACAAAGATTATTGAACAATATTAAGCTTGCATGAGTACACAATATTGTTGACCCCAAAACTAAAAATGAATAATATTGTTGGTCCAACTGTTGTTATTGCTCCTGCATGCTATGTTTTTTAAGCAATGTATAAGATTTTTACGTGTAAAGGGTACATATGATGATAATACTATCATATATACATACCCCTTTTTCAGAATGACCAAAATTTAAAGGAACATTCCTCTTTATATGGATGCATCTTAATCAGCTGCCTTTCTGACGTCGTTTATACTGTGTCTGCAATTCAAAAGAATCTTAACTTCATAACGAGAAAACAGAAAGGCTCGTGTTTAGATACACATAAAGAATATTTAAAATGTTGATCATTATGAAAGTGGTGTGTGTTATCATATAGGAGTCGCTACATTTTTCTGAACAGACATAACAGGTGTATATGGAGTGTGTGTGCATGTTTTCCTGTAAAATTTAATACCCCAGGAAGTTTCTATCATAGCCTGTATATATATATGTGTGTGTGTGTATTTAAACAGAACTTCATGAAATTTCCCCTTTTTAATTTTTAACTATACAGCTGTGTCTAGTGGACTATTAATTAACCTATATGAACAATGTAAAGCCAACGAGCAAAGAAATTGTAATTCGTGTTCATGTAAATGAAATATGTATATATAATAGTCTATAATTCTTATATTTTTCGTTTCTTGACCAGAGCAATATCAAACGTGGTCAATAGTTAGTCAGTCTTTACATAACCCCCATTACTATATAATTGAAGGGCGATTGTTTGTAGTGAGGAACACAACGTGGCAAGTATACAGAAGATCACACAGTTCAGTGGTTTTTGATATATATTAATTGCTCTTTGCATTAACTTATAACCCCAAAACTTCTAGTCCCTTCTTTGTTTAAGGAAAGGAGAGACGACATAACAAGACTGAGTTCTAATCAATAAACAGATCAGTTTTATAAAATGGGATATAGATCTTGTGGTTAATTGCACTTAGTCAATTGTTAACCAAAGTTTGAGGATATTCTAATCTAGAAAACCAAAACCACAGGTCTTTGCTAGATAAGACACATTTTTAAAATATATTTCTCAAACTCATTAATAATTCATGAACCGAAAACAAAGGAAATCATACCGAGACGGAGGTTTTGATATTGGAGGAAGAAATTACATAAATTAAGCCAACTTTCGCCTCGATTTTCTCTTAAAATACTGATTTGTTTGAGAAGCTTATCATACACTCGGAAGAGTGTTTCATCAGGATACCGCCAAACACCTCGAAATTTGTTCCAAAACCTCGGTGTTTGGAAATTTTGATGAAACACTCCTCGTGTAGGAAATGGGGATGCATGCTATAAAAGTCCATAAATTCGGTATAGGTGGTGTGCAACCAATCCCTTGAGGTTCGAAGGACAAAGATTTTCGCCATGTTGGATGATATTACTGAATCGCAGATGATGAAAATCTTTTGAAAACGTCAACCAACATGGCGGCAATGACGTAAGATGCACACCAGCAATAGATCAAAAGTTGGCCGTGGTTAGACGCCGGACTAAAACGAGAAAGCATGGTCCATGCAGGGCTTTCCAAGAATCAGGGATAAATAATCTGGGAGCACGGTTGGCGTGTGCTGTTAGGGCGCTGCCTCTCACCAATAGTTAAGCCCGATTGGACGGGGTTAGTACTTGGATGGGTGACCGTCTGGGAATAACCTTGTTCTCGTGCTTGAGACTCATGTGAGTAGAGTTTAGTTGGTCTCTCCTGTGCTTCGAGGGTTTTTCACCGGGTTCTCCGGTTTTCCTCCCTCTGGAAAACCAACACCTAGGTCTTAGCTGTAATTCGTGGGGCGATATGTGTCGTATGGCGGCTGCTTCAGCGCCTTTAATATGCCTTCGACTCGGGCGATATGTGTCGTATGGCGGCTGCTTCAGCGCCTTTAATATGCCTTCGACTCGGCTATGTCAAAAATTATTGTAAGGCGCATTTGAAAACCTTAAAGTTGATTTTGCGCGGTATAAATACATGTTAATAGTATATATAAAATACCAAGTATATCTAAATGGAGAGGAAAGAGCTAATCTTAACTTAACCATAAATCTTATAAGTTATATTCAAACAAAGAGGTCCTCAGACGTTGCATGAGGCAAGTCACCATGTTAGGCAAGCATGATGTTGTAATTATATATCATAACATTAATTTCACTTGTATGCCTAGATATTATAAGGCTTTAACTGAGGCACGAGCGCTTATTATCCCACAAAATCACATTCATCTTTATATATTCTTTGCCATAGTCCTATAGAATCAGTTTTGATATAATTATCTATGCCTTCTATTCATTATTAATATCATGTATAGTCTAGAGATTCCAATATTGAATATATATAGAATATGGCAATTTAAAATGAGAAATACAATTGGTCGTAGTTTAAAACAACAAATACTATAATTCTGAATGGTCTCTGATACATCATTCTCTAGACTCTAGTGTATATGTGATAACCCCATAGGCTAATAATATGTAGCACAGTTTTGTATAGCTATATTATATAGAATTGTACGAGATGTACTGAAAATATAATTGTCAATAAAGCTGTATATACAATGAAAAGGGAAAAAAGGAAATAATTACAAAATAAACGGTGTTTAATATAAGACAAACTAGGCGATAATATAATCCTGACTAGAACTGCTTGAGGGTTGGGCTCTGAAGCTCATTCTAATTAAAATTAATTAATTTTGTATATTGAATCGTGTATATAATCTTACATGAAAAAATTCACTGTTTGCCACACTTTAACTCTGATAGTAAACTTCCCCATATATGTTTGTGAAAAAGTGCTTGTATTTTTCCTTTCCTGATATATTCTTGGTATATACCTATATACTTAAAAGGGCGCTCCTATCACTGATGCCCACTTGAACTTCGGGTGCAACAATATTGAAGGTTAACCAAATTTGTATTCATACGATAATTGGTAATACCTAAATATATATAAACCTGACTATATTTGAGTACTCTTAAATTTCAGTTTATTTTTTTTAGTAACATATATCCAGCTCTTCTGCATCAACGAGAGCACAATATTATTTTAAAAGTACATTTTTCAGGAAATTTCTTTCATCTCACTAGGGGAGAAATCACTTAAAATAACGTAGATATGATTATATAGGGCGGTGGGTCTGCATTCCATTGCCTCCGCTTACACTTGTCAAAAAGCTTTTTGTTGATCTCATATAGGTCAGGTTGTTTAGATTAGATATAATATCTTGTTATTTTAAGATAGGCTTATAGTTATATACCTATATCACAGGATTCCTCTTAGATAATATAATAACCATGCAGGGAGCGTCTTGTATGCATGCATGACAAGTGTAAGGCTTTCACGTATATATTCTTAGCGTTTTAGAGTTTTAGTATTCTATATAAGTTAATATTTAAAAATGAATATCAGAGCCCAGCAAATGACTTTGAAACAAGACATAATAAAAAGAAAAGAAAATTTATTTACTGACGTTTCGTTGTTACATCACAACATCTTCAGAGCATTTAAACTATATTACAGTTGGTTCACTATATATACTACAAAGATATACTGGTTTAAAATTACAAGAACGGTTACAAGATTTAAAGTTCAAACGGACAAATGAACGTCAAGAACAGACAACGTTTTCCTCTAACAATCCATGGGCTTTTGTACCTCTTATTCGCTCGTCAACTCGTGTAATAGGGTGTAGTTAAATACAAGAAAAAATGTTTTTTAAATAGCCCAAGTTAGTGAGTTCCATATTGGTTTCCCAGTTTAGAATATAAGTATGTTTTTCATATACACTGGCGAGGTTTGCCAAACACAATTAAAGTATGCTAAAGCTCGTTTACTGATGATTATACACAATTACTTTCCTTAAATTATTTTTTTTTGACTATGCAATATCAGAGTAACTTACTCCAGGGAAGTTACCTAGGCCATTATAGGTTGTATTCTTGTGCCAATGGGTTGTTTGTGTACACGATATTCATGTACAGACAGTCAGCTAAGCACGTAATGACTTCGTGGACAGAATAAAGTGAAATTGCTATATCATTTAACCATAATTTATATAAACTATAAATTTTCACATAAACATCTCGTATATATAATGGCAGTTTCATCTTCTGGGCCAAGCCAGAGTCCAGAGAAAACTGCATGTAGCATTGTAGCTATACATGTTTTATGAGCTAATAACTCTTTGAATATTTTCAACTACAGTAAAAACCCGCTAACAAGAATCTACCACTATTAAGAACCTCAGGTTGAAATTAATAATTTATTTATATAAGAATATATAAGAATATAAGAACCTATCCCAGGATGATTTGGTGAAATGTACATTCTTGTTAGCGAGTTTTACTGTATATACAAGTCAAAAATTTGCTTGATAATAGAAACTTATACTGTTTTGTGAGAATGTTTCAATGTTATGGCAATGTAGCCAAATTGTATATATTTGTGATCCGCAGAGCTATGATGTAAAATGTAAATGCATAAGACAATGTTTAGGCAGGGTTGTGGTCAAGGGAGATTATGCAATATATATGGAACTGATATAATGATAAGCATCTAATCATCGGATATATAAGCATCTAATATACGCCTAGCTCTGGACATTGTATACCCTTGGTGCAATTGAGTTTCTAGACTACTTAAACAAACGACCCCCACAAGCTGTATGATTTTAATCAGTCCAATAGTGTTAAAATAAAATTTATTGTATTGTATTGTATTGTATTGTATTGTATTGTATTGTATTGTATTGTATTGTATTGTATTGTATTGTATTGTATTGTATTGTATTGTATTGTATTGTATTGTATTGTATTGTATTGTATTGTATTGTATTGTATTGTATTGTATTGTATTGTATTGTATTGTATTGTATGGTATGGTATGGTATGGTATGGTGTGGTATGGTATGGTATGGTATGGTAATGGTAATGGTAATGGTAATGGTAATGGTTATGGTTATGGTAATGGTAATGGTAATGGTAATGGTTTGTGTTGTGTTGTGTTGTGTTGTGTTGTGTTGTGTTGTGTTGTGTTGTGTTGTGTTGTGTTGTGTTGTGTTGTGTTGTGTTGTGTTGTGTTGTGTTGTGTTGTGTTGTGTTGTGTTGTGTTGTGTTGTGTTGTGTTGTGTTGTGTTGTGTTGTGTTGTGTTGTGTTGTGTTGTGTTGTGTTGTGTTGTGTTGTGTTGTGTTGTGTTGTGTTGTGTTGTGTTGTGTTGTGTTGTGTTGTGTTGTGTTGTGTTGTGTTGTGTTGTGTTGTGTTGTGTTGTGTTGTGTTGTGTTGTGTTGTGTTGTGTTGTGTTGTGTTGTGTTGTGTTGTGTTGTGTTGTGTTGTGTTGTGTTGTGTTGTGGTGTGGTGTGGTGTGGTGTGGTGTGGTGTGGTGTGGTGTGGTGTGGTGTGGTGTGGTGTGGTGTGGTGTGGTGTGGTGTGGTGTGGTGTGGTGTGGTGTGGTGTGGTGTGGTGTGGTGTGGTGTGGTGTGGTGTGGTGTGGTGTGGTGTGGTGTGGTGTGGTGTGGTGTGGTGTGGTGTGGTGTGGTGTGGTGTGGTGTGGTGTGGTGTTGTGTTGTGTTGTATTTTATTGAATATATTATTGAAGCCTTATAATGTTATTCAATGCTCCTGTATGTATACATTGTTGGTGTGGTTTATTAAATTTCAGTAGAAGTAAACCTTCAAGTAGCCATGCTTTAGTGAACTCTACAGAGCTACAAATCAAATAACTAAGCCATTAGCCATGGGTTGAACATAAATTTTGTCTTTGTTATGAAGCCGGAGATATCCTCTCTCCTCGAACGACTGAAAGTTCTCGTGTGTCAATTATACGATAACTGAATGACATCTTACTTGAAAATTATGGACTAGGTAATATAGGACCTTCTATGAGTACCATTTAGCGTGGTATCATGATTTGGGCAAATTTTTAGTGGCAGAAATCAAAGTTGGAATGGCATTAGATTGCATGCTGTTCTGATCCTGTGAGCTTGAATATGGAAACCACTCGTTAAATTTCACAGCGTGAATACTCAATAATAAAAGGGTTTCCACTGTTTTTCAACAGGTGTACAGTATGTTATATTTAGAGCATGCTGCTGATGAATCTTTGCTAGTGTTTAAGTGCAACTTACTATAAAGGGGGCCATGTCTAATTCGAACTGATTTCATGTTGCAATTACCGTACGTTCCAACCTAATGTATCAATTAGTTAAGGCCAAAGTCTTGCTTAATTGTACGCGACTTTTGAATTGATCAATCGCCTTCCTATACTTTGTCTCCGAGCTTAGCTATAGTACTGTTCTTCGTCGAACTATATACTGAATACAAGTTGCCTTTGCGTGAAGACTGAATTACTTCGTGAGTTGTGAGCCCCAGTGAACAGTAAAGAAGACGATGTTTAAAATAGAAAAATTAAAGTATTTTAAACGTTTATGTGAACAGACGAACAATGGTACAGTTGTATAGACATTACATTATTTAGACTGAGACCCCGCGTGTACACGGTATACCGGACGAATTAGGAACCGGTCTTGAAGTCGTCTGGAACCGGTCTCGAATTCGTCCGGTACCGTGTACACGTAGCAGAGAAGTCTCAGACTGAACCAAATTCGAATACATAGTTTGGCAGTTGGTCGGCTATATTCCTAAACATATATAGTAAATTGTGTTGAGTAAATCTTATAGCTCCTGAAGTCGTTGTATTTATGTATTTAGTGAGCTAATTTCAAAACACTATAGGTCTGATTTTTTATTTTCAATATTTTTGTGAATAAAATAAGACTCAAGAAGTCTTTATAGTATATAATTCTAATCACTGAACGTAAAATAAACGATCGACAACACGATCAGTCAATTTATCATGCAAAGACTTCTGCACGATAGAGGAAGAAGCGTGCAGTGTTATCAGTTTGCATTCAGGATAACATTACAAGACCTTACACTCGGACACTCATGTTGAAACTATATGGTCGTTTGACAGAATAACAACTCACTAATCAATATGTTGGCATGCAGAGGCGTACGAAAATTGTTAGTCGTATCAGCAGATGATATTACTACTTGTATCACACGACCCCCTTTGCGATTGCAACTGTCAGGCAATGTCGTTACGTTCGATGTGTCGAGTGTATGGAGTGTATAGTGGGAACAGAACACGATATTAAACCACTCACAGATGTTTCCTACTCAATACAGGCCACCTTTCAATAATAAAAAGAATCGAACAACTCTATCCCAATTCTAATTTGTAGAAATTAAAATGATCTCGTTCTAACAGGACAATATTTTATAATAGTGACGTGTTTTGTTACATGTATTTATTAAATGATTGAATCGAAGAGTTACTATCCAGTGGAAAATTATGAAGAAACATTACCTTTGCAAATAATAGTAAAAATTACCTTGGTCTTGAGTATTAAAGGTCTTCGTGATTCGCGTATATATTCAATCGGTTTAACCACATCGACTTATCTGAATAAATGCGAATTGGTTTTGCTACCGGTTTTTCTATCTAAAGTAAATTAAACTATTCAATCTGAAGAGGTTTATTAGGGATGGGTTTTGGGAACAATACTGTAAATAGCATTTCGGTTTTTCGAGAAAAAATTAGGATTATCGATTACTGTTCCCACCCACTCAACTTCTTTGCAAACGGGTCAGGCTATTGGGATTTGGGCGGGCCACATAATAGCCCATAGTACTTAGCCAGATGCTAGAAGCCTTCGATCGCACTGCGGCGAATATTCCAGAGACCGGAAACGACGCTTTCGGAACATTCTCGAATGCCATTTAATTTATTCGTGACACGCAATCACCGGCGGAGCTTGTCGTCGGTCATTCGGGTCTGTTCTGGAAAGTTCGCCTGTGGCCTGTCGCTATGGTTTTAAGGGCGCGTTAAACACTTCAGAGATTTTCCCCAAAGAAGAAATGGTCTCGAGTATTTGCGTCTAAATTAATAATCATTTCCGAGTTCTCTCACTTTCAGATATTCACTTCCCCAACCAAGGAAGGATTGGTGTCTACATGCGTACATATTTTGTGTTTCTATTTGTACACGTTTGTACGTTGTCGTTTTTCAAGACTTTTTGATGTTTTGCCTTATAGAATTCGAATTTCTAAGTGCGTTAGAACATTAGATCGATGCATTTCAATGTTTTGGCCAGTTTTTGCTTCTATTTCTTCGAGATACAAAATAGATGTTTTAAAGCATTGAAAATACGCAAACCAAAACACCACTAATTGAAATTGACACGACAGAACTAACACGATTTCACACTTCATCCAATCGTAAGGAAGTCCTTGGCGATCATCGCCGTTTACTCGTGTTGCTTTCGAGACGTTTCGGCAGAACTTTGCTGAAAAAAGTCATCAATATTAAATTCAAAAGAAATCTTTCCTTGTAATTTTCCTGGTCAGTGGTTATCTTGTACTTGGTCTATTTTTAGGTCGTGTTAAATATTCCTCAAAAGGAAATAATGTCAAAATTGTCAATGTTATTTTGTTTCGGCGTTGCTCTCCACTATAGAAACCGCAGACACGCCCAGTTGTCATTCTAGGCTAGTAAAGGCTCACGGGATATTCTTATATAAGGCCATGGAGCTGAGATGGTAGGGGAATATTTTCAGATGAGTTCCATACGCAGGGTGACGGCGTTAACTAGCATGGAAAATAGACCAACGACAATTTCAACCGGTGTTCCGGCCTTCCTTGCGAAGTTATGGAAACTCGTTGAAGACCCACAATCAAATCATTTGATATCTTGGAGTCCGGTGAGTCGATTTTTAGTTTTATTTCGCGACGAACCATTTGCAATGTTATCAAGCTGAATGGCTTCCGTCCTTACTTTTTGGTCACGTTATCCAACCCAAGAGGGTTTTTGAATGTGACTAAAAGACTAACCCAAGCAATTATTTATCGTTTCAGGACGAGACAAGCTTTATTGTTCACGATCAAGTCACATTCTCGCGAGATATTCTGCCCAAGTACTTTAAACACAACAACTTTGCCAGCTTCGTCCGCCAACTTAATATGTGTAAGTTGATAAATATCGTTTTGAAAAGCAGCTTACTTGTATTAAAGCTCTATTATTTTGCTAGTCCTGACCATGCAAGATCGTAATTTCTTCACTGTTACCTCTGTGTGTTTCGATAGTAAGCTAGTTTGACTCAAATCGTGTTCGTGCTTAGCGGGAAATCGTTTTAAGTTTGACAAAGAAGGCATGGTTGCAGTATAAGTGCTTTCGTGTTGTTTTTGAATGCTCAATGAGTGGACACAGCATGGAGAAATAGATTTTACTGCTTTGTTCGTTGCTAGCAGAAAACAACTCGAGTTCTACAACGTTCATAAGACGTCTTTTGTCTTCGAGCTTAACGAAGTTCTGCCATCCGATACCGTCGTAAATGTTAAGGTGAAAGACGCTGCGATAATTGCCACACTATTGTTGCATTTTTAATATTATTTTGACAAATGTTCATCAAAGTTCCTGTCACTGATAATTTCCTTATTAAATGTTTGCTTGCTCAGACAGTTCAGTATAGATCTTGGAGGAAGCTTCATGGAGTTTTATGTAGCTTTATTGTGTGGTGTATTTATATTTGGACTTTGTAATTGTTCGTTGCATGAGATCGATTTGCTGAATGTTGTCTTGTGACCTCTTGTGGTTTATTTTTGGTCCAGTGGGAGGCGCAATAAACCGCCAGAACGTGTACACAACAACTTTACTATTCTTATAACTTTACTATAGTTACAAGCCAGGGACGAAGATCTAGTTTCAATATTTTTACATCAAAGCTTTGCTATGCAGTAAACGTACCTGTATATTAAGACCAACATTTTTGCGCCGTTAGCGCAAATCAAGCAAACACTACCGAGTTTGACAATAGAATTCAAAAAGACTAGAGTGTTGGGAAGGGCTCTGCTCGAAGCTCACTGCGTCAGTGTTTCATTGCTAAATATCTCTGCATATAATAACTGGTATACAAGGAGAAAAAGAATAAATAAAAAGTTATTCAACTACAGTAATGCTTCATAAACTACAGTACACAAAGAAATTCTGCATGGCAACATCTTGTTGTGGTTCTAAGAACTTTTATAATTGATTATTAGAATATCTCAAACTCAATAATTCATGAGGAAAACACAAAGGAAATCAGTACCGTGTCACAGGGTTTGGATATCGGAGGAAGAAATTACATAAATTAAGCAGACTTTCATCTCGATTTTCTCTTAAAATACTGATTTGTTTGAGATGCTATATCATACACTAGGAGTGTTTCATCAGGATATCCAAACACCTTGAAGTTTGTTCAAAAACCTTGGCTTTGTTTTTCAACAAACATCTCGGTGTTTGGATACCCTGATGAAACACTCCTCCTTGTGTATGATATATTACCTCTGCACTTATTACTAACGAGGACTACACTTATTTACTCATCAAGCCAAATATCCTGTTTAAAAAAAGGTTAATTTTCATTAATGTTGTGGAACTTGTTCTTTTGTTGATGAAAAAATGGAAATAAGTTTTTTTAGCATTTTATTATATATATATATATAACTACAGACGGTACTGTTTTGGCCTTTCAGGCCTCATCAGTGTAGTTTACAGTCACCTTTGGTGCCTCACAAATTGTGGGACATCAAAACCATGCCAGAGCGCTCATATATATATATATATATATATATATATATATATATATATATATATATATATATATATAAAATATATTTTGAAGTAAGTGGGGCTTACCTCATTGCTACTGTCAGTTTCACGCTGGGTGATCTTCAGGCGAGCTATATGTGTATGTATATATATATATATATATATATATATATATATATATATATATATATATATATATATGTGAAAGCTTCTCTTACATGTAATTCCTTGCAAGTCTTTGATGTATTGTGTTAGTGCCCTGACTAATTTTCATTAATGATCAAAATAATATAGATGGGTTCCGTAAAGTTGTTGGTGCTGATCAAGGAGGCTTGAAGGCAGAGAAAGATGATTGGCAGTTTCAGAATAGTAACTTTGTTCGAAGACAGCCTCACTTGCTGGAGAGTGTCAAACGAAAGGTATAATTATGACGATGGATACTAATTATATATATTAGTCTAGTTTTGTATACACTAGATTGTTTTAATTCTATTTTAGTAATAAATATGTTTCTCTTTTTGACAGTCTGCTCCAGATGATAAGAAACCAAAGGGTGAAGACTACACACGTGTTTTGACAGACATCCATCATATCAAAGGAAAACAAGAGGATATGTCTACAAAACTTGATCAAGTCAAGAGGTATATTTTGTTACATCATCTTTATAATTTGAAAACAGTTAACCACCCATAACATTTCTACTTTCTATCACTGTTGCTATGACCAGTGGCGTTGGAGTGACACTAAAAGGGGGGGGGGGGATGGGGGGCAAAATTTTTAGGGGGTCTGGGGGCATGCTCCCCTGGGAAATTTGGAAATCTAGAGCCTCTGAAATGTCATTTCCTGCATTTTAGGACAAGGATTTACAGAATTCTAAAGGTCCAAAATGTCACAAAATACTCAAAAGACAACACTTTTCCGGACATTGAATATCTGCATTCAAATTTCTTTATTATATCTTTATTCAAAGTTGTGGGTTAGCTAGAGTTAGTGATTTTGTTAATCATAACTTTATTACTGGCCTTGTTTATTACTGGCCTTGTTAAAAAGTGGGGGGGCCCAAACATATTCTGGCCCCCCCACCAAAAAAAGTGCCCCCCCCCCCGCTTCCGATGCCCCTGGCTATGACTTTGATAGTTTGTGCCCCCTGCTGATTAGACTTTAAAACTTACTGAGAAAGTTTACTTTCTGTTCATTTAGAGAAAATCGTACTTTATACCAAGACTTGGTAGAATTAAGGCAAAAACATGAAGAACAAGAACATGTTGTCAACAAGGTATTTTAAATAACATTCACGAATGTCTATTATCCATACTTATTTGTTATGTTCCCTGTGCTGTTAGTCAGCATAAGACAATCCTGGACAAAAGTGCTTGGGACACTATGCGACAATCGTCAAAATCAGCAAAGTGTCCCAACAATTTTGTCCAGCATTGTAGGTTTGATTAGCCCAAGTGGTTAACATTTACTGTAGTTAAAATTAATTTACCTCGATGTTTGACAAAATTTAAAGAAATAATTTAAAGAAATAGTGCAGTACAAGTTTATTGATTTCCCAGAAGACTCCTACACCTCACTTGCAGAAAAAGAATTCTACTACCCACAGGAGTAGGGGATAAAATTTATACTTCAGTTCTGGAAGAGAGTGTAAATATTTTGGAAAATGAGTAATTGTTAATTGCTATGATTTGCAAATTCCTGCACTGAAATTAAATAGATAAACCCAAAATAGAATAAACCCAAAATAGAATAAACCCCAAATAGATTTCCTAACTTATGACAATGCTAGTTCAGAAATTGAATAAAAGTGAAATATTCAGTTTTGAAATTATCAGCACTTTTTTTTCTCCAGCTCATACGTTTCTTGATGAAGCTCTTATATTCAAATAATGGCTTGGGAGGAAATAAAAGGTGGGTATGGTTTGTTAATAACAGTTATAACCAAGTTAAAATAGTTGCAATTGAAATACCAGCGTAGTCTTATTAGGAAAATGATAGCCCAGCAAATAACTTGAAGGAAAACCATAGCGAATACACAATGTTTCAAAACATTTTAATACTGACGTTTTGTTACTAACCTAGTAACATCTTCAGAGTGGCTTCAGGTTGAGTGTTTGACGACAACAATTGTTGCGTTAGTTGCAACAGTTAATTAAGACGTTTCCAGACAAAATCTCAGATGTTGCTATGTGGGACTGACAACGTTCTGTATAAAAATATCTGCATTGCATGTGAATTTAATAACAACTTGTAAGCTCCACCTAGCAACATTTGACATTTTGTCTAGAAACATCATATAATGAATCAATTGTAATTAATGCGACAATTATTGCCGTTAAATGCTCAACCTGAATCTACTGTAAATTATTTACAGAGATTGATATTTAGCTAACTGATACCATTAAATAGACAGTGACAGAAAACCAAGTTAATCATTGAACACTTTGTTTAAGTTAGCATATTTCTGTTACATTGTCACAGCGTACCTGCTTCACTGTACTTCTAGTTTCAGTAGATTTACACTACACTTCTCAAATCAATGTGGCTGATAGCTAATAATGTATGTATGTTTTGTTTTTCTTTTCACAGACCATTGATGCTTCAAGGGCCAGATGCTTGTAATCCAAAGCGACAATGTACACAGCCTTTAAACATAGATAACTCAGGACCTTCTCAATCACAACAAGATTCGTACAGCATTAGGGTATGTTAATACTGTTTGTGTACCGTACAATTAATTCTTGTATGGATATTGTGTAGAGCATTATTATTAGTGATTTTAAATGTTTATTTTATCATTTAGTCTCCACCAAGACCAAGTGGGATGGCAGTTATGCCTAACAGTTACCCAGGTAAAAAGAGTACCTACAATGATTGAATGATATTACAGTTATTTGCAACTCACTTTTCACCCAAATCTTCAAAAGTTCATTCAGAAGTTCGCAAGTTTGTTCGAAGTTCAAAGTTCGTTTTGAACTATGCATTTGATTGGCTGCTAGGAACCAAGCAACCAATCATTGCAGAGTTCAAATGAACTACGAACTTGCAACTTCTGAACGAACGTCTGAAGATTTGCTGTGAAAAGTGAGTTGCAAATGGCTGTAACTTATTCCTGCCTCAGAGGATGACATGTCTGAAGGTTTTATTTTTGATGAGTAAAATTGTCTGGTATTAGACAGAGTAAAACCATAAATGGGGCTATTTTTGGTCAGCTCAAGCAAGAATGGGTTAATGGAAAAGGGTTAATTAATGACAACTGTAGTAAAAAGTGGAGGGAAAGATTCAGATGCCAATACCTTGTGGGGTGCTGAAATTAGAGAAGGAACATTTGCTTGTTTTTAATCTTTGAAATTCCAATGTTCAGAAATGTTTTTACCCACAAATTATGTGTTGTCATTTTTCTAAATTTTATTTTTTTTCTTTCAGAAACATCAGGCCCAGAAATTACACCTGTAGATGATGACGATTTTCCATCCTTGAGTATTTCTGCTGTTCGGCCAATTATCAATGAACCAGGAAGTACAACTAGCAGTACAGACGAAGGTTACTCTTCATTACGCCATCTTCCTATTGAAACAACACCACCTATGCCAACCTATGCAGAAACCTATCATCAAGCAATGCCACAACCGTCAAGGATTATGCAGCCAGTACGCAATTATAATCCTGTGTCTACCATTGGCATGATGTCGAACAGAAACACTACACCAAGTGTGACCACTGCTGGTGGCATCCCAGTGGACAGGTACCGGTACATACATTCATTAACTTCAAATTTTAATTTGTTTTTTAAAGTCTAAGCACATACAATCTATTAACCCTTAAGGTGGATTTCCAGTCACCGCACAGGATGGTTCGCAGCTCGCTGTGAGTATTTGCATCTAATTAAAAATGCCTTGTAGTGAAAAAAAACAAGCACTGCAAGTTCTTTTTAATTAGATGCTAGTACTCACAGCGAGCTGCGAACCAGTTTCTGCAATGACTGAGTTTCAGGCCTCCAAATACCAGGGGTGTCTCTACTGACGAGTAAAATCATCTGGTGTTAGTTAGAGTAAAATAATAGAGCACATGCTTGGTACCGAAAGGGTTAAAATCATGGGTTCCTGGGTGCCAAAACGGGTTTATTTATTTTATTTATTTTTATTTAAAAGATTTAGTATAAATGAATACACTAGGTGTACAAACAATAGGACACGAGGTCCCCTACAAGGTTTGACACCTGTAATAATAAAAATTTAAACCCTACCCCAACATGCCCATATGAATAACAAAATAAGTACTACCTAATGCAATCATGAAAAAAACATGGTATTAACATGAGCACAAAGTAAAAGTGTCCACTGAACATAATGTTCAGTCTTAGATACAAACCGGCAGTCAACCTCCGTCGCAGGGTAGGCGTGGGAGCGGAGATAAGACCTGGGTATGAGGTTGACCAGCAGTAGAGTGATGGGAATTTCCCGTGCAGAATGTCAAATAATTAAATAAGTTGATAAATTTATCATTGCACTTGCATTTAAAAAAAAATACAAGATCGTGATATTCAAGCCAGTAATTAAGTGGTAATAAATTAAGATGGAGTCAAGACGATCCCTATAACAAGGTGTTAGGAAGGTCATCCAGCTGTAAAACATAGCTTCAATTCTTACATGATGGTGAAACTTGACAAATACATGTATAAAAACCATCTTAAGTTGATCGTGCAGCATGGAAAGCTGCCGTCATGTAAAAAAACAGCTAACTCATGCAAGCATGGAAAATAGCCATTTAAAACTAAAAAATCTCAAAATCCTCCCCCCCCCCCCCCCAATGCCACAATGGCAAGCACTCTGATTTTATCTGTTGTCTATCTACATGTATTATTAAAATCTGATGAGAAACCATTTTTGGCTGGAGGGATCAGGGATTAAGTACTATATGTAATTCCCGCTAACGTAATGCTTATTATATGCATTTTTTTCCAGGGAACAACTTCAACACCATGTCAAGTATATAGAAGACAACATTGATACCTTTCAGAATATTTTAGGTTCTGGCAGCTATGGAGACAGTGGGATGTTGGATGTAAGTTATCATTTGGATGTACTTACTTTGTTAGGAGTGTGGGAGGAAGATCCTAGAGGAAAGTTGCTTACTTGTGCCTATGCTGGCATGGTCTATGGCCAGACAATTTTACTCAGTAAAGGGATAACTGTCAGACATCCTAGGCAGCAATGGATTGATCAACTTCAAACTAGTTCGAATTTTGATGAGTCACCAAAGGTTTTGGTGTTTGACTCTTCATGGAAATTGACAAATGTTGAGTAAATTTTTTCTCTCACTCCTGCTCCAGAGTACTGATCACATTCTCAATAAGACATGCAGGAACTTAGTCACTTTGGTATGGCTGAGAACAATAAAAATCTTGAGGAAATTCTCATACTGATGAACTATTGTTGACTGTTATCTATGCTTGACCAGAGCTTAACAATTTTTATCTGATTTATTTTTAGGATTTTCTAGATTCAATCGTGGATGGTAGTGATTCACCACCCAGCACTACAGATGGTATGTTGTCCACATTTTACTGTAGATGTTAATTAATTGTTTTTGTATACATATATAACAAGGTGAGTGTTAAACAAGTGTTGGATGTATTTTTCTAGGTCGAGAAGTTTATCCTAGCACGGTACAAGCTAGTGAAGTTAGCACATCACAAATACCACAATCAACACAACAGGGTCCCCAACAAAGATATAACCAAAAGCAGATGGGGAAACACATAAACTGGTCAGTAACATCTATGCTCCCTGACCAAGATCGGTCGACGTCACGAAGATATTAAAATTAAACTTAGAATATGAATATATATATGTTGTGTATAATTATATTATATATCTATATAGTTATATATGTAATATTTCCTACACGAGGAGGAGTGTTTCATCCGGGTATCCAAACACTGAGACGTTTGTTGAAAACCGAGGCGAAGCTGAGGTTTTTGAACAAACTTCGAAGTGTTTGGGTATCCTGCTGAAACACTCCTGAGTGTATGATATAGCATCTCAAACAAATCAGTATTTTAAGAAAAAATCGAGGTAAAAGTTTGCTTAATTTATGTAATTTCTTCCTCCAATATCCAAACCACCAACACGGTACTGATTTCCTTTGTGTTTTCCTCATGAATTATTAATGAGTTTGAGATGTATGTATATATGTATAATTATATAGTATGTATTGAAATGAGTCACAAACATGCATCTGATTTTGTGCAACTACAAGAACCTTATTTTGTATAACTTTTTTCTAATTTTTATCAGATTTATTTACTTTGTGTACAATGCTGTTGTACATGAATGTTATGCTGCATCTATCCCTTGGAATTGGTGTTTTTGTTGCCAATTGTAAACAATGTTAATTTAAGTTATGCATCCTTCGTGTATTTAACTGTTTTGGTTGAACTTTTGTTTGGACTTTTACCGTCAGTATTTACAATTGACCTTCATAAAATGTATTTAAAATCTTTGGCATCTTCTGATAGGAATTGCTTTTAATAATATGCCTCATTCTTTTGATTAAAAGTTTGTTGACTGTTTACAGGAAATGACGTCAACTCAGGGACACGCAAGAGTTTGCACAGTGACTCCATGAAAATTTGGGGATTGAATAATTGTTTTCTAAACATGTCTGTTTAAAGTTCAGAGCAAACTTTCTTTGTATTCTATTGTTGAATCACTGTAACATATTTGCGTCTTCCTGGGTTGACGTCATTTCCTGTGAATAAAAAGGCATCGAGAATACGATGAAACTTCAGTTGATGATAATATTAAGCAATTCCTATCAGAGTGTCAAAGATTCTAAATATATAAAATTTAAGCCTAAAGAGCACGAGATCGGATCTTTAATGCTCCAGACAAAAATCAAAATATTTTGCTTCGCAAAGTCCGATACATGTTTTTGTGGCCGTTTGCTTCGTATATGTATATATGTATATATGTATATATGTATATATGTATATATGTATGTATGTATATATGTATGTATATATGTATATGTATGTATGTATGTATATGTATGTATGTATGTATGTATAACAAAACCATATTCTCTGTGTGTGTTCGAAAATTGTTTAATTAATATAGGATATTTTAAATAGGGTTCTTTTAATCCAAATAAAATTGTGCTCCTCACAAATCGCATTGGAAAAACTGAATTTCAACGAAGAGCAAAGGCTAAAACACAAAGGGAGAATCAGATCAGTCGTGAAAACCAGTTTTCGCTATTTGACATTGTTTAACAATGGTTTAGATCTGTTAGAAGCCGCGCTTGACCGTCGCACTGATTATATGATCGCATTTATAGCTATAGAACAGGCGTTAACTGCTCTTACGTCGTGGTCTCTAAATGTACGAACATTCTAATTTGCATTCCTGAAGTGAATTCTTGTAAATATATATCTTGAGGAGCGTTTATTCCTAGAATACTAATATTCATTGAACACGCGAGCAGGACTCTTGTGCATAAAGACTATCTGCATGGGATTTTGCAGTAGTCTTTATTTTAACAAAATCTTAAATATTTTAAAGTAATTCAAGGTTTATTGAGCGATGTTGTAAGGTACTGGAGTTAGTTGTGGATAAATAATTACAGGAAAACAGAAGTACCTTTGTTTAAATTGTTTTGCGTGTGAACTTCTAATTTTCCGTCCATGCCTTGAGGCTGACAAGAGCTTTGTTAAATATCAATTTTATAATTGGATAATGCTTTAAACATTGGACGAGGCTTTTGAAAATCTATAGATATCCTGTCAAAGACGGTTGGGTTTTTTCCGCCCTTTTCATCGGTTTCCTCGACTTGCTCTAGTAGTCATCAGTGGCGTCACTCCAGCGCATGTATGATAAGTCCAGCCTTTCCTACAGATTTGCCACAGAAACTACAGATGCAAGCATTTTATAGACTCAGAATCTGACAATCACAGCAACAAATACTATTAAAAGTGCAGATATCGAGAATTCTCGCCAAGTTTCTGACCCATTGGTCAGGGGGGGGGGGGGGGGGGGGATAGTGAAACGCTATGAACACCACTGATACCCCATGCCGTTCGTATGGTGTCGTCATCTGGTGATTACTCTTTCGATGACAATACGGATGAACTATCTAGGACTGTTGTATGTATGCGGCATGATGTAGAGTCTATGCATGGAATATTCACGATTGTCTTCGCTTACGTTGACGTCATAATGGCCAAGCTTGCCAGATGTTTCCAAGGCAACGAGGTAGTTACACGTCACACATGGTCAAGCTACAGCCCAAATTCGTGTCGGCACATTCCTGGTCACGAGTCATTAAATCTCAGGCTCTTGACACCCAGTCACGAGTTGTTTTTTTCGAATCACGAGTTTCTCAGGCTATGTGCACACGGTAACGTTTCCGAGCGTTTTCGTATTGTTTCAAGTAATGAGCTGATTGTTCTCGATTCCCTTGAGAACAGTAAACAATACGAAAACGCTCGGAAACGTTACTGTGTGCACGTTCAGACAAGCATTTTTCAGACCACGTGGGCCAGCGCTTGGCGAAGAAAGAGGCAATTTATTTAGCTCGTAGGCACGTGGTGAAGAGGAACGAAGACAAGATAAGACTCCACGTTCATGGATACGAGGTTGATAAAGAAAGGCGCTACAGCACTCCCCAATATGATTTTTGAGGGAATTAAGCCCCACTAACCAGCAACCAATTTCCGAATATTTTTAGTTTCCTGGATTGCCTTGCAACGTTCAGCCAGACCTAATTTAAGTTTATTACAAGTAATATTTGGCATTTCACTTGATCAAGGAACTTTTGGTGAAGGAAAACTTGAATTTGTCACCACGACAAAATCACTGTTTTGTAATTGTAAAAATATAATATGTACATCCAGTCTGAACTCTAAAGGCTGGTTTCCACTCATGAAAATTTTCCTCAAGACAGGAACGGACAGAGAAGTTTTCTTTCTGGTCGGAACTAATGACTTTAACACAAAGGAAACTTTCCTGTCCTGCGGGAGATTTTCCTTGGACTTTGTTCTATCTTTTTGTTAGTCTGCGAAGCAGATGCTGCATCTTTTTGTTCGCCTTTACCCATTGTATTTTAGTATAACGAATTATCCAATAGCAACGTTTCAGTTCAATCATTCAACCGTGCTATTTAAATATTAATAAATCTAAAACAAGGGATGTGCACGGTGTAAGGTACGGTTCAACATAAAATCACAGCTTGTTATAGGCGCTTTGAAGTTTGCCGAGTTTCCAGACCATATCTCGATTGACTGGTGCATTCGTAGTTTCGCATTTTTCATCACCAGTGGCGAAACTAGAATAGAAAATTTGCCATGCAGGGCCATGCAGGCCGAGGGGTACCACCACCTTATGAAAAGTCTTGCTAGCTTGCAGCAGCCGATCCGAACGTTGTAACCTAATAAACTACTAGACATTATATACACATTGTATCCAGTAAGTACTGGAAATTGTTTAATAAAGAGGTTATTAATGAAACCCTTCCCCCCCCGAACCCCCTAACCCTAATCTCAAAAATGTGAATTTTCCGGGGGTAACCCTAACCCTAACTTGAAAAGTGTCGGGGGGGGGTTATTCCTCCTTCCCACCGACCACCCCCTAATAGTGTTCGTAATTTATAGTCAACAGTTCTTGACAAAGATTGTGGGATGCGCAGTGAGTTTTAATTCGTTAATTGGCGCATCTTAGAATTAAACAATTTCCAGTAACTTACTGGATACAATGTGTATATAATGTCTAGTAGATCGGGTGCTTGAAGGCTACTTTCAGTCGATGCTCACGTAACCAGTAAACTACTGTAATTGTAAAGCATTGTATGCAGTAAGTTACTGGAAATTGTTTAATAAAGAGATTATTAATGAAACCCTTCCCCCCCCCCGACCCCCCTAACCCTAACCCTCAAAAATGTGAATTTCCCGGGGGTAACCCTAACCCTAACTTGAAAATTGTCGGGGGGGGGGGTTTAAGCCGCCTCCCCCCCGTCCAACCCCCCGTCCAACCCCCCATGCAGGCCGAGGGGTACCACCACCTTATGAAAAGTCTTGCTAGCTTGAAGCAGCCGATCCGAACGTTGTAACCTAATAAACTACTAGACATTATATACACATTGTATCCAGTAAGTTACTGGAAATTGTTTAATAAAGAGGTTATTAATGAAACCCTTCCCCCCCCCGAACCCCCTAACCCTAATCTCAAAAATCTGAATTTTCCGGGGGTAACCCTAACCCTAACTTGAAAAGTGTCGGGGGGGGGTTATTCCTCCTCCCCACCGACCACCCTCTAATAGTGTTCGTAATTTATAGTCAACAGTTCTTGACAAAGATTGTGGGATGCGCAGTGAGTTTTAATTCGTTAATTGGCGCATCTTAGAATTAAACAATTTCCAGTAACTTACTGGATACAATGTGTATATAATGTCTAGTAGATCGGGTGCTTGAAGGCTACTTTCAGTCAATGCTCACGTTGTAACCAGTAAACTACTGTAATTGTAAAGCATTGTATGCAGTAAGTTACTGGAAATTGTTTAATAAAGAGATTATTAATGAAACCCTTCCCCCCCCGACCCCCCTAACCCTAACCCTCAAAAATGTGAATTTCCCGGGGGTAACCCTAACCCTAACTTGAAAATTGTCGGGGGGGGTTTTAAGCCGCCTCCTCCCCGTCCAACCCCCCTAGTAGTGTTTTTAATTTATGGTCAACAGTTCTTGACAAAGATTGTGGGATGCGCAGTGAGTTTAATCCGTTAATTCGCGCATCTTACAATTTCCAGTAACTTACTGCATACAATGCTTTACAATTACAGTAGTTTACTGGTTACAACGTGAGCAACGGGTGCTACTTTCCACTCCAAGACAGAATGAGCCCACAGATCGTTCCGCTGGTTGGCATTCCCGAGCTTCAATATTAAGTGCGTAAATGTATTTTTTAAAATTTAAGTATCCAGAGAAGAATGTCGCGCTTTCAGAACCGTCTTGGTCATCGGTGTTATGGCTACGATAGACAAGGCGAACGCTACTCACACCAGTCTAATGTTCGTCCGCATGGTACTGACTACAGCTACGAAAGACCTCGTCGTATGCTAGTGGCTGTCAAAGAAGGAATGCTTCACCCCAAGCCACCGACATATAGACGACTAGACATGGACGAAAGCTTGCATAAATTGCCAATTGAACATTGCAGAACATCGACTTCGAGATCAGTTGGTAATATTCATAAAATGTTTCACATTTATGGTGTAGTATCCGACTCTGTACCCTGGGTGCTATCCGGCTATATTAACTTGGGGACATATTAAATATTGGGACGCTGTTTCCAAGTGGGGTGTATATAATTTTATGGAAACGAAATGTGAATGCTTTTTAGAAATTCAATGTTCTTAAATTCCTATTCTAATTCCTATCATTCGATGAATGCAGACTCTTATAAAGATCACAGGCTAAGACCAAGATCAACACTGCATAAATATTATACGCTTTTGTACTTATAATAAAACGATTTACGATTGAATCAGGTCGATATACACCTATTCAGGATTGGTTTATGCCGATATTAGCAACAGACCATATTTTTCAAGCTAAACAATGTACGTAAATGAAGTCTTTTGTATCAGTTCAATCAATCCAAGCTTTGACTTCAAGTTCTGTGTCGCCGAAACATCAAGATCAATTGTTTGTATATACTGTTGTGTTGTCTTGGAAACCAAACGATACGGGTTACCAACGAGTTTTAGAAACAAAGATTAGAACACCCGAACTGTTTATGAGTTTATTTATATACGGCGTGCTTAACTTTCACTGCTGGACATTTGATACGGTCAGTTTTTTCCAATTGGAACTCCATGCAAAAGGAGTACTTCGCAGACTAAAGGAATACATGAACCTTGCCTTTTCTCCTAAATTTTGACAATCAGCAAAGAATAAAATCACACAAATACAACGTAAAACGTTTCGCTGACAATATGACTTATTTTTATAAAGATTGTATCATACCGCAAGAAAAATAGAATGCAAAACTATCTGTTAACGATTTGTTTCTCTATTTTTGCTTTGTGGTTAACAAATAAAACATAAAGCTCCGTGCATATCATTATGTACTCTTATAAAGGCACGTTTGACGTCATTTGAACACGAAAGAAGTTGAGTAGAGGCACGAGGCGATAACCGAGATTACAATTTCGAAGTCTATTGATGGAAGGCTACTGAATATATTAGATATTTAGATTTCACTCAATTTGACTGCTCAATGCTCAGTTTGTAGACAATTATGTGTTTTCATTAAGTGACGTAAATAATTATCGTTCATTGCGCGTTGAAACGCGTCATCTAATTGGTGGGGAGCACAATTACCTGATTATATTATCACACTGCGATTGTTTAGATTTTAGACACCACAGCAAAACAGTTGACATTACGTTGTTTTAAAACCTGGTGTTGAACTTTTGCAGTGAGTTATGTTTTATAACGCTCGAGAACGGTTTCTCCCGGAGGAGACGAGATTTGGCCATAGCTCAGTCATGCTTGCTTCGGCTAAGGAAGGTCTATATCACCCTCACTTGCCGACATTTCGTCGAATGGACATGGACACGGTGTCCCAGAAATTGCCCTATGAACATTGCCGAACAACCACGGCTCTTACGAAAGGTAGTCCCGTATTTTGTACATGTATGTGTATGCAAGCTGGTTTCCTGAACGGAGCTGTTATTTCAGGAATTTTATCTTTTGATCATCGATTTGGTTTGTTTATAATTGCAGATGATTTTCGCCATGCTGCCGTCACGTTATTCAAGAAGACAAAACGGCCACTTCCCGAAGAAGTAAGTCTTTCAAACTGCACAACACAAGAAATGTTAAAAAGTTAACCTAGAGCAGTAGTAGAAGTAGCGAATAATTATCAGCACGAGAGGAAGACAGACAAAATACCGTCAAAACTGTGAGCGGTCGTCTGTGTCTGCGTTGTCAAGGAAGCGCTTGTTGCTAAGTGATCGGAATTGAATGATTTGTTTGTGGATCTTAAATTGCCCAATAAACTCATCAAATTGAACTAAAATATGTTTTAAAGCGGAAAAGAGTCGCAAAGTGAGCATTTTGGGGTCAGTTACGCAGCTAAAATATGTATCTCCTTGATGTATATATCTTTGATGAAGCCACAAGATCGTCAAATTTGATATTATTACTTTTTTGGTTCTAATGTTTCAATAAGCTCCTTGATCGTTAAGGTGTATAAAATATTACGTTTGTTTGCCAACACGATTCTTTTTGTAAATTTCTATGATATATCAATATTTTATCAAAACTGATGAAATTTCTTGTCCGAGTTTGTTTATGGAGTATAAAGCAGGTTAATTTTGTACCAAGAGCTGTAAACCTAAAACCACATTAGTGCATTACAGAATGAGTGGCCGTTCTGTATCGGGGTGTACAGACACGAGGCGAAGCCGAGTAGAGAAGCTGTGACTGTGTAACGTCAGATGATTGTATGCGTCAAAGGAAGAACCCTCAAACCTAGACGGCAGTGGGTTAACTATAATATTATGCACCACATATAGCTTTTTAAAATATTCTACATGTCGTTAAACTTTAATTTAATGATACCTGTCGTACATTCAAAACATCTATGAAATATTGAGATTGCTTTTTAAAAAATCACTTTTGGCAAGAGTCTGCAAGACTTACCAAGATTTTTGAATAATTGTAGTTTTTTATAAATCATTCTGAGGATTTTATTATTATTAAGAGGAATAACTGTTTTGTATAGATTAGCTTGGAAATAAACACACAGGAAGCCGAGCGTCCAACGACAGAGAAGGCCGACAGAACATCAAGTTCTGCTGTAGGATTCAGGCTAGAACCCATATCTCGGTATTGAATAATTTTGATTATATTGTAATACTGTCACAATGACTATAACGTAGTTTAACATGAAATATAACTCATAACATGCAACACACAACATAAGTTAACCGATGCAACAGCGCAACGCAATGCAACGCACAGCAATGCAATGCAACACACAGCAACGCAATTTGTTTCAATGCATGAAACGCAACGGCAACGTATTGTAACAAAGTGAAACTTGCGTAGTAACGCAGCCAAACTGAACAACGAAGCAGTGGCGGATTACCTATGGGGCAAAGGGGGCATTTGTCCCCGGCCCCAGATTCTGACCGGCCCATAAAAATGAGTGAATAAAAAAATTATGCAGTTTCTCTTTGAAAGTCCGAACTAGCCTGAGAAAATCACACGCTATCTCAGTCTCAGCCATGGGCCCCCTTCTGTTTGAAAGCGGGAGGGGAGTGGCGCCTGAGGCAGCCTAAGTACGAACCTCCGATGATCTGATCAACCTACGCTTTCACTTTCAGTTCACCGTACTCCGGGGATGTCTCTCCCCGGCCTTGGGAAGGTTAATCCGGCACTGCAACGAAGATAACAAAACACCGACAGTACAAAGTAACTCTTTTTTCAATAACTATTCAGTTCAGTGTTACCAACTGAAAAATCAAGTTTAGAAATTGCAGCTTGATGTTATCTGAGTTCTAGTGGCTCAATGGTTATATCGAGCGTCTGGCTAGCATTCAGAAGGTTGTGGGTTCGAGTCCCGCTTAGAGCTCAGAGTTTTTCTGAGTATTACTAACTAACACAGCTTGTACAGCAAACAACTGACATTCACAATTACTAAGTATTATATGACTTTATTGATAGACCACGGCCTTTGACGCATGCAGGGGATCTACGGAGAGTGAACAGAGAAAAACTTGGGGAACTCATTCCGGCATTTCGCAAAGGTATCGGTTGACTTTTTTTGCAATTTAATTATTGGTGTAAAAATAATGTCTTAAATTGTCTGATTTATTTTTGATGTTATTTTTGATACAGAACCCGATGCAAGCTCATTTTCAGCAGGAAAATACAAATATCAGTATATTCCTCCTCGTGTTCTACCCGAGAAAGTAAGAGGTTTATTTGATTAAAAATATTAATATGTACATAATTAAATATAAGCATATAATATAAGCATATAAAAAATATATACTTTTTCCACAATTACTCTTGGACATTTTCGCATTTTGCATAAACCTATATTGAAATATTGAAATTCGTGCTGCGGGCAATGCATTCTGGTTTCAAAATGACGGCGGTATGCTTTTAATCAAAACTATCTTTTTTTATTTTCTTTATTAATTTGCTTTTTGTTGTTTTTTTCCTCTCACCTTTTTGCTAGTATTCTAACGTGCATTTTGTTGACTGGACTGGAATAAGACCAATCCCTGCTAACACCTAGTAAGTTTTTTTTTCAATACAATATACATAGTGGATGATAATTGCTAAATGAATTTTTTTCGTTTGTTTTTGCCATACAAGCTGTCGTAAGTTAAACTAAGAGAAAAACTCTGAGCTCCAGACGGGACTCGACCCACAACCTTGCGAAATGCCAGCCGGACCGCTCTCACCATTGGGCCGCTGAAACTCAGATGGTAGACCGAGGTTGTTTTTCGATATTTATTGTAAAAATACTTTCGATTGTTTTTCAGTGCTGTGACAAGCTGTCAAACTCAGAAAATTGTGAGTTTAACTATTCTGAATTTAACTACTTTGAGTTTAACTACTTACGACAGTTTGTACAGCAAAAACAACCGAAAAAATAACCGAGTGTGAGGTCTGTACGGAAAAGTATTTGCTTGAGGTTTTCGTACAGACCGAGTGATGAAGAAGCGCGGTTTTTACGATAAGTAAAGACTGAGGGAAAATACTTCCCCATACACACCGAGCAAACGAGGTTAATAAGAAATTTATCATAGTATATAGCTAATGGTTCATTCTCTTTCAAAATTCTGAATGCTGTTTTCGTCTTCAGGGTTTTCTGTTTTTAAACAATAATGAAATACAGTACCTTACCTGTTAACGTTAGCTTTTTCGTGTCGCTTCTTGTTTACACCAGTTCGGCTTTCATTTGTCGCTGTGTTTTTAGGCAACAATTTTATAGAAAACCAAGTAACCTGAGTAATGTTCCAGCGCATTTAATTGTCCAGAATATTTGAATAAAGAAACCTAGTGTTTTTTTATTTCATTAATTTCTTTTCAAATCAAGTCAGCAATTTTCCCGCCAAAACTTACAGGTCCGAGAAAAAGCGTTTTGATTGTTCGGGTCATTATCGTAGGATCCCAACTGCTTGGGAACCAATCAGCATGCATCGTTTTGAGAAAGTGCGTCGACTGTAAACGAAGAAAAAACGAAGATTCTTGAATCTTGATTTCTACAAAGAATAGTGAACATTTTAGGAAATTTTAACTTTAGAGTTGAAATTTTTCTCTTTTTTTTACATTATAGTAGCCGTTACCGTGATGCACATCCAATGTACAGGTAAGTACAAAAAAACAAAACAATTTAGTTTTGATTGATTTGAAACTTTGCATAGCAAGTTTTTCAAAATGCAAGCATGCAATAAAGATTAGTTTTATTTTGTCTTTTATTTTGTTGGTTATGCTTGTTTTGTTTTGTTATAGTGAGAATATTTCTTCCAGATCGTGGAGACCTTAACCGCTTTAAACTTAATATGGAATGATTGCATTGCGTACTGCCGTTATACTTTAATACAGTAATAAGAAGTATATGCTTTGTAAAAAAGAAATTAAATAAACAGTAATGATTGTTGTACTGTTCTTTTGTATGATGGTCTTATCACGACCCACGAGGGCTTTGTGACGTTGGTTGACGGTATTATTCGATTTTTGATATATTTGTGAGGAAAATCCCAGAAACAGTCACACAGAGACAAGGAATTGGAGAAATGACACAAGTCGGTATGAATGGAATGCATGTGCGTAGGAATCGGGGGGGAGGGGGACGGGGAATGTGCCCCCCAATTAACTTTGTCATGAAGTGCATGCCCTTTTTGCAACAGAAAAGTGTCCTTTTTATGATAAAACATGTGTTTCAAGCATATAGATAATGGAAGAGGAACTGGATTGGAAACTTACGAAACCGGAAACGATGTTTGCACAACTTGCTATATGGTTAATTATACACTTATAAGAGGCAAATCGAGTGGTCCCATATGGCTAAAATCAGACACTACAGTACTGACACTATTGTTTAATTTCCGCAATGGTTGATACAGCTAGCAAGTTGTGCAAACACCGTTTCCGGTTTCGTAAGATCGTTTTAAGTTTCCCGCCATTATCTATGTTTCAAGTGTCCTTTTTGAAGTCGTACCCCCTGAACAAGCTTCCTACGCCAAGCCCCAGGAAGTCCCCCCATACATTGTGCTAATGCACTGGCTAATGCGTTTGGCCTGCCCGGCAACAAGGGATCTAAAATAAGGAGTCTAGGACAATGTTCCCTCAAGAAAATTTTACAATTTAAATTGTCAGAAATGGTATTTCCATCACTATCCGTGGAGAATTACATTAGCAACTTACAAACCAAAGTACTTATTAGGCTAAAGTACGTCGAAATGAAGAAAAACAAACAGTGTTTTTTCCAGAAGAAGGATCTGTAGCCTGGGGGGGGGGGGGGGGGAGGGGATTTAACACGGGCAAATATGGCGGTCAATACAAGAAGGGTTCAACCTTGACAATTTTGTGTTGTAAATGAACCATGCAGAGTGCTTATAGAGGGTTATTAAAATCTAAACACTCCTGGCTTGGATATCGCGTCTTTGAGAGGCGGAACGACTATAGAAAAGTGCTTGAGAGGTAAGTCAAGTGCTTACATCAGTAATTATCGCCTCGGATTATTTTGTTCTCCGAGGGAATGTAAACCTCGTATTTCCCTCATCGCTCATGCAAGAGCATGCATGTTGATGAGGGAAAATTAGAAGTCCCTCAAGTCATGTTATTGCTTATAATTACATGTAAATATTTGAAAATATTCTACCTGACTTGACCGTATTCTCAGCTAAAAAAAACACGAGCAGCAGTGTTTTAATATATCTTGTAAAACACGTACTGTGAGTGTTTTGAATAGCATCAAAACCTACCCATTTTGGTGTAGTAGTTTTGAAAAACAACGTGAATTATTAATCATTTTTAATTGTTTTTTAAATGTATAATATTTGTATTTAAATGTATATATATTTGTGAAATTCATTACTAATTCATGAGTTTTGCAGCCAATCCAATTTCAGAAATTACATCACATGTATACCCTGTAAACCCCATACAAACTAAAACCAATGATGGTAATTAGTTACAACCACTAGTGGATGTATACTCTTCTGATACAACCACTTGTGCTTGTAACTAATTAGCATCTCAATATCCCAAAGGGATTTTTACTATTTATTCATTTCACAAGTTGTTTACAACACTCGCGTCCTTGTTGTATTGAATATACAATCATAGCAATAGACGAACCAGGCGGAAAGCGTAATCTTGTCAGGAATATTAAAGCCCAGCATATAATTTTAAAAAGCCCCATATTGAAAGAGACATGAGTTATTTCAAATTTTTATTAAAACTAATGTTTCGTTGCTAATCCTGCAACATCTTCAGAGTGAATAATTATTCACTCTGAAGATGTTGCAGGATTAGCAACGAAACGTTAGTTTTAATAAAAATTTGAAATAACTCATGTCTCTTTCAATATGGGGCTTTTTAAAATTATATGCTGGGCTTTAATATTCCTGACAAGAATATACAATCACTCGCCTTTTGGCTCGTGATTGTATATTCAATACAACACGGCCTCTTGTGTTGTAAACATTACATATATATATATATATATATATATATATATATATACTGTATTATGTAATAAAACCACTCCCTTGCAAGGGGGTGTACTTTATGTGATTCAAGGTAGGGGGTAGATAAAATGTCAAAAAATGATACTTTATTCTAGACTAGAAAGAAAAACATTCCCTATACCAAATACCTGATGTCATAAAACTGACCCTGTCCAGCTTAAAAATCAGAAAAACCCTACCAATATATGGGAGTACCCATGGGTTATCAAATGATTTCTATCATCCATTACACACCTCTGATCTTCCTTGGCCCCTTTCCACCTTTGCTTGCATGCCTTCACCTCCTCTATTAAGTTACTAGAGCTTCTGCAGAGGAAAGAGCTGTAGATACCATATCCCGAAATGTTTTTTTATACTAATTTTTCACCAGAACTTTGTCAAGTGGAAGTCAAATATCAGACAATAATGTTAATGTGCCATCATCTAGTCAAGTTGTTGTTTGTGGAGGTGGTATTATTGGATGTTCTGTGGCGTACCATTTAGCAAAATCTGGATGGACTGATATTGTACTACTGGAACAAGGAAGGTAGGAGTGAAATCACAATTAGGGTTCTACCTATACTTTTCTTATTTAACTCAGAAATAACCTAACAGTGCAGTTGAGGATGAGGTTAAGTTAAGCAATGATAGAAATGGTAATAAACTTCAGTAAAGCAGAATACAATTATCTAGTAATACAGAAAACAGTCCATATTTTGATTCATAGTGATTTAGAGACAGTTTAACTAACACTGAACAGAGTTACATTATGATTAAGCTGAGGTTAAATCTAGGTTTGACCTTGGTTTTTGTTAGGTTATTTCTGAGCAGTACTGTACATGTACTATATTTATAGATTGTCATGTGGCACCAGTTGGCATGCTGCATCTCTTATTGGTGCCCTGAAGAATTCATCTGCTGAAACACAGTTAGCAAATTATGGTTCTCAGTTATATAGTCGTTTGGAGGAAGAGACTGGTCTGGGGACTGGTAAGTGTTATAGCAGTGCGTTGCAAGGTGTGCATTAAATTGGAAAAATTATCTTGTGGCATGAAACAGAATGAAATGGTAAAAGGGGCCATTTGTTCCTGAGTGAATTTACAATGTTATCAATATTTCTGGTTCTTCAAAAGGTTGGAAGCAATGTGGGAGTGTTCTTGTAGCTAGAACAAAAGATAGAATGACATATCTTAAAAGACAGTATGGAAAAGCCAGGTACTATAACTATTAACTGTCAGTATGTATGGTAATTAGATAACAATAGACAGACAGAGACCGAGAGACAGACAGACAGACAGACAGACAGACAGACAGACAGACAGACAGACAGACAGACAGACAGACAGACAGACAGACAGACAGACAGGCAGGCAGGCAGGCAGGCAGGCAGACAGACAGACAGACAGACAGACAGACAGAGGCAGGCAGATAGACAGAGGCAGACAGACAGACAGACAGACAGACAGACAGACAGACAGACAGACAGACAGACAGACAGACAGACAGACAGACAGAGAGAGAGAGAGAGAGAGAAATATTTATTTGCATTCGGAGTTTCTTCAGTTTTTTACAAAACTGCTTTCCAAGAAAGCCGAAGATATTTAAAAAGTTTTTAAAAAGTTAATTTGAGGAAGCAAGTGATGAGAGAGATTTCTTAAAATTATTAAGACTAATTTCACATCTCATTTGACTTGGTAATTCGTTCCAGATTTGTACGCCTCTATAAATAAACGTCTTTTTCAAATACTCAGTGAGTGGTTTTGGTAAGACGAGTGACATTTCTTTATTTCGTAATGCATAAGTATTATCTAAGGTATAGATTTTAAAATGGTCTCGTAGGTAAGAGGGTGC
>OZ035999.1:8069078-8276578 GCA_964035015.1 Corallium rubrum
GGGATGGGTCAGGTACATTTGTTGTTGCGTTCCTTCTCATTTCTATCTTTATCCTAATTCTCACCTTCATTTTCATCCTCATTTCAATCTTTACTTCATTCTAATTCCCATCTTCATTTTCACCCTCATTTTAATCTTTACTTCATTATCTTTCCATCTTCATTTTCATCCTCATTTCAATTTTGACTTCATTATATTTCCATCTCCATTTTTATCCTTTTATCCCATCCTCATTTTCATCTTCATTCTAATTCTCACTTTTATCTTCATCTCCATGTCCGTGTCCATCTTCATCTTCGTCATTTGTCTTAATCTTTAGATCCAAGAGGAAACAACGATACGTTTGGGAAACCTAGATGGTTTAACAACATGAAGATTGAAACCGAGGCTTGTCTGAAGCACGTGGGAGTGGCTGATATATCTGCCTCCTTGAAAATAGAAATATCGGTGAGCAATTGAACACAAATATCGGAGTCGATGTCTTCTTTAGCCCTTTGAAACACATAGCTGGTACCTAGAATAGATAACTCGCTATTAACATTGAAAATGAGATCTTTTCTGACCTCCTCAACACCACTACCAAAATGTGCTCTTTTCCGGAAGCAACATTTGATTTTTTAATCGTCTTTGTTCTGTGTTGTTCTAGGGTAGTTCTGCCTTAAATTTAATGCAATTCTTGTGCTCTAACGACGTCGATGTACCAGTTGGTGGGGCTTTTCGCACCTTAATGTTAAATCCAAAAGGAGGAATAGAAACGTTTTGTACCGTTTACAGACTAGATGAGAATAGGTATATGTAGTATTTTAGCAGCGTACATTCTTATTTTGGTTGGAATATGGGAGTCTAAGAAAGAAAGAAAGAAAGAAAGAAAGAAAGAAAGAAAGAAAGAAAGAAAGAAAGAAAGAAAGAAAGAAAGAAAGAAAGAAAGAAAGAGAGAGAGGGAGAGGGAGAGGGAGAGGGAGAGGGAGAGGGAGAGGGAGAGGGAGAGGGAGAGGGAGAGGGAGAGGGAGAGGGAGAGGGAGAGGGAGAGGGAGAGGGAGAGGGAGAGGGAGAGAGAGAGAGAGAGGGAGAGGGAGAGGGAGAGGGAGAGGGAGAGGGAGAGGGAGAGGGAGAGGGAGAGGGAGAGGGAGAGGGAGAGGGAGAGGGAGAGGGAGAGGGAGAGGGAGAGGGAGAGGGAGAGGGAGAGGGAGAGGGAGAGAGAGAAAGAAAGAAAGAAAGAAAGAAAGAAAGAAAGAAAGAAAGAAAGAAAGAAAGAAAGAAAGAAAGAAAGAAAGAAAGAAAGCGGTAAACAAGAGGAAAGGGGAGGTAAAGAAATGAAAGGAAAGGAAAGGAAGTAAGGAACGGAACGAATCGAAACAAAACGAAAGGTAAAGAAAAGAGTGAAGAGAACTTAAGCCAACACTTGATAAAACCAATGTTTTACAATTTGTTTTAGGTTCCTTCTTGTGGATTCCATCAAGCAAATGACTAGAATTCTTCACTGGCTGTCAACACACTCCAAGAAATTCCCCAACGTAAAAATTGTCGATGTCACATCCCATTATTCTGGGTTAATTGTCAAGGGACCTGCTTCAGAGAAACTACTTCAGTCACTCACTCAAACACCATTAGATGTCAAGAATTTTCCACAGAAAACTATCCAGGTAGCGTTGTCATTTTCTGTGATGAATGCTTTGTCTCAGTCTTCTCTTTTGGTAGTCTGTATTGATGTGACTTTCTACGACAGCTTTTTCTTTTTCTGTGTTTTGTTTTGTTTTGTTTTGTTTTGTTTTGTTTTGTTTTGTTTTGTTTTGTTTTGTTTTGTTTTGTTTTGTTTTGTTTTGTTTTGTTTTGTTTTGTTTTGCTTTGTTTTGTTTTGTTTTGTTTTGTTTTGTTTTGTTTTGTTTTGTTTTGTTTTGTTTTGTTTTGTTTTGTTTTAGCATTTTAGTTTAAATGTTTTGGTATTTCAGAAATCTGATGTCGCTTACGCAAGAGATGTACTCATTGCTCGTGGGGAAGACGAATGGAAACTGTTTATGTTGCCTGAGGTACAGTATAGGATTTGTACGCAGTTGAGATGGATGGATGGGTGAGTGACGGATTGACGGACTGACAGATGAATGGATGGACGAATGGTTGGATGCTGTCCGTCGGTCCGTCCGTCGGTCCGTCCGTCGGTCCGTTCCGTTCGTTCGTTCGTTCGTTCGTTCGTTCGTTCGTTCGTTCGTTCGTTCGTTCGTTCGTTCGTTCGTTCGTTCGTTCGTTCGTTCGTTCGTTCGTTCGTTCGTTCGTTCGTTCGTTCGTTCGTTCGTTCGTTCGTTCGTTCGTTCGTTCGTTCGTTCGTTCGTTCGTTCGTTCGTTCGTTCGTTCGTTCGTTCGTTCGTTCGTTCGTTCGTTCGTTCGTTCGTTCGTTCGTTCGTGCGGAATTATTAGCCACGGCAGTGCCTTTTAAGACTAGGTCTGGTTTGATCTTACAGTTTGTACGAAACGTTTATACTCACATTTTGGAAGATGGAAAAGTGCATGGCATCCAAAACGTTGGTCATTTTGCTCTGGAGTCTCTTCGCATAGAACAAGGTATTCCATCATGGGGGACTGAGTTGGATCATTTAGTGTTGCCTCAGCAAGCTGGCTTGGAGTCGATAGTTGATGTTGAAAAAGTGAGTGCCTGGTAGTTTGCAGTCCTACACACCTACCTCCCTACCTGCACACCTACCTACCTACCTACCTGCACATCTACCTACCTGCACACCTACCTACCTGCACATCTACCTACCTGCACACCTACCTATACCTGCACACCTACCTATACCTGCACATCTACCTACCTACACATCTACCTACCTGCACACCTACTTATACTTGCACATTTAACCACCTACCTACCAGCACACCTACCTACCTGCACACCTACTTACCAGCACATCTACCTACCAGCACATCTACCTACCTGCACACCTACCTACCTATCTACCTACCTACACACCTACCTACTTACCCACCCTTCTACCTACCTACACACCTACCTACTTACCTACCTACCTACTTACCCACCTACCCACCTGTCTACCTACCTGCACACCTACCTACTTACCCACCTGCCTTTCTACCTACATACACACCTACCTACTACTTGCCTACCTAACCACCTATCTATTTACTTACCCATCATAATGTGTTAATACACACACACACACACACACACACACACACACACACACACACACACACACACACACACACACATGTACAGGAATAAAGCTGAAATGGCCAGAATGCTGGAGAATTTATCTTTATTTTTTTTACCTTCCATTCGTTTCTTCAGAAAGTTGACTTCATTGCTGGCCAAAATGTTTTATCAAATCATGTATCAAGCAGACGCTTGGTACACCTTACCATGTGTTGCCATGACGATGATAACTTTCCATGGGGAGGTGAACCTGTGTTGCATGACGGTAGCATTATTGGTATGACAACGTCAGCTTCGTACGGTTTCCAAGGAAACAAACCTGTTGCTATGGCTCATGTGGAGCTTCCTGACGGTTGTGATGAGGTGATGGACAGTGACTTTAAAATCGAAATAGCAAAGCGAATTTATCCTGTTCGTGTTCGTTTTGTAGATATCCAGAAACAAGGTGGGATTATGACATAATTATTGCCACAGTAGTTAGAGTTAATTGAAAATTCAATTTAGAATCTAAAATAATTATTCAATCTGAGAATCGAAATAATTTTTATAAATAATTACATGACATTGAGGAATACTAGTGATTAATGGAATTAATTAAATTTAGAGTCAAAATAATCATTAAAATAATAATGTTTTAAAATAAGACTAACCTATATGTACATGGTGATGCATGTCCACAACTAGACTTTCTCAAAGTCCTTTTCAAATACTTTTTACCTTTCAACATTTTTGACCTTTCGGTTCCTCGTTGAAAAGGACTTTTCCCACCTGCAGCGCGCCAAAATTCACCGGTGATTTTTCGACCGGTGACGTAATTCGGGCTAATATATCGGGAATTATATTCAGGCTAAATTGCTATGCAAGTGCTATCTTTGGAAGTTGGAGTTAAACAGACTCTTGAAAACGTTTTAGTAGGGGTAAAACCACTTTCCATTGCATGTACGACAACGCGAAACACGTCAAAACAGGGCGATGTACATTTTAGCGATTTCCCGCCTGAATATTTAATTAGATTCAAAAACCTGCAAGCGAAACAAGTCCGCCTCTTTCCTCCCGCTTTTCCACTCTCCCGCCTTTCCTCTCGCCCGCCTTTACACCTGCCCGCAAAAACTAGCGCTAAGAGACAGACTTGGAGCAAGTCTAGTCCACAACACACTCTCTGATTGGCTGCTTTCTATGAAAATGGACCAATAGCGGTGCCATCTTGAATTCGCAATGCATTGTGAAAAGCTGAGTGCTGCGTAGGCTGCAGCTAGTGTATTTATATAGACAGAGCAAAGCAAAGTTCTTCATTGTTACCCTGATGAAGCGCTTCGCTCGAAACGTCAGTAGTTCGTTATCAAACCTATTTTCGGCAGTTTACCGTGCACCTTCCTTGCTTTGCCCAATTAAAAACTTTGTCCTGCCTTTGTCCTGTTTTATCCACAAACCGACCCCGTGGAGTATTTGCCTTCGTTTATCAAGTTTTTCTTCTTTTCTTCGTATTTCTTTCTCATTTCCATTGTCTTTCTCTCAGCTTCCTTCACCATCTGTCTCTCCTTCTCTAAGGCTTGAGTTTCTTTTTCCAAAAGCCATTTCTCGTAGCGAGCTCGTGCGATACGTTGTCTTCCGTTTGCTTCTTCCCTGGTATCACTAGGTGCTACTAACGACGCACGTCTTTTCGTCTCTTTCGTAGCCTTGTCGTTCAGCCATTCGTCGTAGGTCTTTCCTTTACGTTGTCGTGTCTTCCTCGTCTCTTCTTCGGCTTCTCGATGTTTTCCCAACGCCAGAATATTCAGTTTCTGCATTGTTTGTTTTTCTTTATCACTCAACCACATCTCAAACGATTTTCGTCTCGTGTCTTTGCGTTTATCATTCCCTCGTCCTTCCAGCACTCTTTGTCTTGCTGCCAATCTGTAGTCTTCCAAGGAACGGCTCCGTAATCGTGGACGAAATTCGTCCAATTTTACGTCGAAGCTCGTCTCGTTTTTTCGCTCACAAATAAGTTCCTTGACATATATTTCACTGCAAAGTTGTGGACGAGATTCTTCCCGAGTTTTGTCAGGATTTGTGCGATTTTCCTGCTCAGAAATTTGTTCTTGGCCATTTGTTTTACCTGTTGTTTAACAAAATATGGTATATATGAAGTGAGTTAATTAAATTGAGAGTTATTGATGTCTTAAAACCTCTACAAACGCAAACACCAACACGTACGCTGGCACTAACATAACGACCGAAAGCCTAACTTAAATTGGTTTAAATTGCATAGTAACGAGTATTATTATTAATTATCACTTAAGCCGTGTTTACACGGCCAAAATTTAAGCACGCTTAAGTTAAGCGTGCTTAAAATGCGCCACCTTGGTGCGTTTACACGGTCATTTAATAATCCCTTACTAAAACACGTACACCATTATTCAACATGGCCGACGAGTTAAGCGTGCTTAAAATGCGCCACCTTGGTGCGTTTACACGGTCATGTAATAAATAATCCCTTACTAAAACACGTAAAATATTTTTGGTTTTGGAAGCTTCGTATGGGTATATAGCGTGCGTTAAAGAACAACGAAAGACATCGGTACACGAGAAAGAGTAATAGGTAAAAGAAAGAAAGAAACAAAGGGACAAAGAATAGCGAGATGAAGCTTCTACAGCAGGGCAAAAAAAAGCATTTTATCGTATTAATAACACCGTATTAATAGCAAGCGTTTTTCAATCCCGTTGCGTTTACACGGCCAAGTTAAGCGCGATTAACTGATCGTGCTCAGTTTAATCCACCTCCTTGAGGTGGTGCACCGATCTGTTTACACGGACATTTTAAGCTCGCTTGAAGTCAGATGTGGCTCAGAACCCGCTTAAATTTTGGCCGTGTAAACACGGCTTTAGACTACCAGCCCACGGCACATCAGTAGCGCCCACGTTCCATTAAATCGTGATGACGGCGGTCTATTGCCGGAGGCCTATTTGCAATCTTGTCGATAGATAATGTCATCAGTGGTTCTATATGAGAGTAGATCGTGAACAGTGAGTGGGTCATGAACAGTAACTTTTTAAGCTATGTTCAAAATACTTTTAAGCCAGGGTAGCGTAAACTATGTCTGGATATTAATTTGGTAGCCATTCATGGACAACCTTCACAAAAAATAGAACAAATGACTAGAAATGTAATTCACGTACATTTTTCCTTTAGCTTGTTTTTATTTTCCTCTTTATCTTGTTGCTTCTGTCGTATCGTGATAAACTCATTCGAAAACTTCAACATTCCACCTTGGGTTTCATCAGATGAGTTTCTTTAAAAAAGCAAAAAGGGCTAAGACCGGCATATATGGTCATACTGGGGCGTATGTGGTCTTATTGGGACATGCATGGTCATATTGGGACATGTATGGTGATTTGGGACATTATGGTCATATTGGGACATGTGTGGTCATATTGGGACATGTATGGTCATATTGGGACATGTATGGTCATATTGGGACATGTATGGTCATATTAGGGCATGTATGGTCATATTGGGACATGTATGGTCATACTGGGACGTGAGTGGTCATATTGGGACATATATGGTCATATTGGGACATGTATAGTCATATTGGGACATGTATAGTCATATTGGGACATTTATGAACATGACAACTTACTTTCTTTGGTTAATCCAAGAAGGTTTTTTAGGATTCTGTAACAAATCGTCGACTGAAATCTTCAAGGAACGTCGCCTGGGAGAGTGGTGTATACTTTCAACTGCATCCTTGTCTCGGTATGTGGTCACTCCCCACGCAGCTGTCGTCAGCACACCAAGAGATCTCCTGCGCATGTGTGGTGAACTGAATGGTGTACTGGGACACGACTGAACAGCCTCGGTGTTGGTTTTTGTCAACGGAGACGTCCATGTATTTCCGTCTAATAATACTTTAGATAAGTCCCCAGGAGTAATCTTTGTTGATCTGATTTTCTCGTGTGGCGCTGATCCGTAATCACTCGCTGTGTCGGCTACCAGTCGTCGGCTTCTGTCGTGATTGCTCGACTTTCCACGACCATCCGTATCTTTCCCATTAACTGTCATCTCTGGTAAAATCAATGCACTTTCTTTCACGGTTTGAGCTGTTCCGTTTTCAATACAAATATCTTGGATTTCTATCACTTCTGCTGCAGGTTGTATCTCAAACATCGACACTTTTCTTCTTCCGCGTCGAAATAACTGCGGTGATGTCGAGGTACTTGCTACAGCTTTATAAAAGAATCGTCTAACTTTATTCTCAGTAGGGTTACTGCTATTTATGTCCGCGTTACCCTTCGTATCATGGTCGGCATCTATCGTTCTTGTCTGTAAATCCGGAATTCGTTGCATTGTGATCACATCTCTATTCAGTCGATCTTCGTCACCTTCCGTCTCGTGATCAGCTGCCTCAAGAGTTTCAAGTTTTTGTTCGCTATCGATATAAATAGGAGTGCTTGCGTCTTCAACTCGAGAGCCAGGGCATAACATTTTATCATCTCCGTCATCATTTTCCATTTTTATTTGATCAATGACTACCGATGTTGAACAACTTTTATAATATTCCAAATCGTTGTCGTTCTCCTCGCCAATATCACAACCAAATTGTTTTCTGTCGTTGATAAGAACGTCTTTTTGAACTTCGCTGGTAGGCTCTTGGGGCGCGTGTGCGTTTGTCTGAAATATTTCTAATGCCTTTTTGGAAGCATTTCCATTGACCTGCTTAGAATGTTTGCCTTGTCTCGTCACTGTGTCTCTTCTAGCATCGAAACTAATTCCTCCGTCTTTTATACCATGGTTTTGTGAACCAAGATTCATTTTTAGTCCTAACATGAAGAAAAGAGTGATTGGAACCCATACAACTATAACAGAATCTTAAAACTAGAAATTAATACATCATGCTTACAGTAGTGCGAGTTTAATTCACCGAAATTTTTATCTCTGATCTCACCTGGCTAATTGGCCATTAAATTTTGATCAGGACGATAAAAGAGAACTTTTTTGGTCGTGGCAATCCTCTGTTTAAGGTCTGGAAACTTTGTCCTTCGATAAGACTTTCTACGACTTCTAACTCAAGGTTTCTTTATATATAACCAAAAGGCGAAACAAATTTAAAATCGTGGTCAACTGTTTACTTAATGACACATATTACTTTATTATATGCAGATTGTACTTTCCGGCCACAATTTTAATTGGTTCGATATTAATCGCTTGTCATGTTTTAATTGTTGGGCGATTGCTTTTATGACTAAAATAGCGTCATTTCAGGTTAAATTATTAGTTCCACCCAAGAAACAATTATCACTACTTAATTGTCTGACATGATAGTGAAGTAATATTGGGCATTTCACTCGATTACTTACATTCATTGTAAGGAAGGCTGACGCGAACACTTTATATTCGATTAAACGAATTTTCTTTTTGAGTTTGTTCTGAAGTCGATAATAAACTAAAAACAACATTTGATTCAACTTTTAAATGGTTATTATTTTAAGCTTTATGGTCAATATGTACTTAGTCGTATTTGTGGCTGACATAATCGAGTGATATTGATCATCTATCACGCGTGGAATTTGTATGTAATATCCTCCGGGTACTCACCCACACTTAGTATGAGACTACACTCACTCTCCAAACACTACTAAATTGAATGGTTGGAGAGTGAGTGTGGTCTCATATACTCAGTGAGTGTGAGTGGAGACTCAATGAGTGTTGAGTTGCACTTATTGAGTGTGGGTGTAAGTGAGTTTTAGAAAACAGGCGTTAACCTTCACCTGGTTACTAAGAAAGATTAACTTCTAAGTTTTATGTTGGTTTTGCATGGTGTCAACTTGGGGCATTTTGGCTTAGTCTGTTCGTTTGACGATATTTTATAACCGATTCTTTCAGAAGTAAACGACTCAAATCGTATTATTTTGAAAAGTAGACACAGAATTATGTTTCTCCGTTGCAGAAAATTTTTTACAGACCGGTAACCACAAAGCCGTGGCTTTGCACGCTATCCCCAAACCACTTGCGATCCTATGTCGTCACCAGGTTTTTACCCGTTTTCTGAGCGGGAATATTTTCATAGTGCATCTTGTTGTATAGTGGAACAATGGCTGACCCCCTCAGTGAAGATCTGTTTTAATGTAAGTGAATTTGAAACGCTTGGATACGAAGAATGACAAGAGTTGTAGACAAATTAATCCTTGGATTTTTAGGGTAAGTATAACCAGTTTACGCTATTTCTAATTTTATTAAAGATGTAAATCGTAACTGATAGAAGATATACAAACGGCTTTTTGTTCTTAAAGCGAGCCATGTTACATGCTTATTGTATTTACTGTAAAAATAATATATAATACCGTATTATAATATTAATTACAAATATATATATATATATAGACATATAGTTCTTATAAAGCTTTCTCATGCGTGATTGTTTTGCAGACTGTCTATTCGACGGAATTTGTTTTCCATTGTCGTCGTTGTTTGTGTTTGTGCTGGTATTGGGCAGGTAAGCTTCACGGAAATTACACCTTGTGGTAGAAATTATAGTGAAAATAGTGTTTATCTGAACGGCAGTGTTGTTAATGCACAGTATATTTGTTGTAACGATGGACTTGGATTTTGAAAGACGCTGTGTATGACTTCAAAGGTCGATGTTTAAGAGAATGCCACCACCTGTAGGTGCAATAAAGACAATAATACCATGTGCAGGTTTGCTTATTGTGGCGACATTGCGCGCGAAATGATATTATTTGTTGATGTACAGGTTTATATCTGACTATATTTGCATTTGAATTGACCACTTGGTTTTTAAAAAGGCCCGCGCAGCAAATCAGCCCGACGCAAAACGCGTCATTTTGATACGCAGTCAAGAACTGCCTGACTTGGGGTAGCCTGGTACCCTGGCCCAATCAAAGAATATGGGCCAGGTAACCACTAGACGTCTGCTTTCCTATTGGTTGAAATTTCCCGCGTTTTTAGTGGCTATGAGTAAAACTGCAATCGTCATAAGTGGATTTAGCCCTGATGACGCGAGCATGAGATTAGTGGTTACCTGGCCCTTATTTCTTTTGAAATTGGGCCAGGGTACCAGGCTAGACTTGGGGTTTTTCCATATTATTGTCGTGTTAACCCTTTATTAGTGCTTATATCACTTGTGGGGTTTTAACGTATTTAAATAGAGCAGAAAAAAATCAGTTAATAAGTTATTTTGCTGTTTTTGATTTAGTCAAATAGTTCCTGACATATTGGCTTCTGAACATGCCAATTCTCAAAAATTTCCGTCGTTCATTTTAACACCTTGGGGGCCTGGGACTCAGGAACCTAAGCCGACTGTTTTCTTAGTTGGAACTCTCGTGCGTACTGGAAAACGGGTGTGAGCTCGACATTTCGATTTTTCAGTCAAATATATGTGTTTTTGTGAATCGAAACGTAGTTGTTTTGGATTGACTCGTTCCTGAGTCCCAGGTCCCCAAGGTGTTAAAATGAACGACGGAAATATTTGGCCGAAATTGGCATGTTTAAAGGCTTATATCTCAGAAACTATTAAAGTAAATAAAAAACGGCAAAATAACTTATTAACTAACCTTTTTGCTCTATTCAAATACGTTAAAACCCCACAAGTGATATAAGCACTTTAAAGTTTCATTTCTTTTCTTCGTTAGGCAAGTGGAGAATTTGATATGTCAGCTACCAACACGCTGCGTCTGGGTGACGAGATTACAAAGGACATACTAGACCAGTTAACGACGTTTTCCAACATTCTTAACCAACCTCTTTCACTTGGCTTCTTCATCAAGGGAGGCACAGGACCTCCTGGACCTCCAGGTTGCTCAGGGGAAAGCGGTGAACGTGGACTGATGGGAGATGCAGGACCTGTGGGTGAAGACGGCTCAACTGGTCTTGAGGGGAATCTTGGACCAGTGGGACCTCCTGGACCACCGGGGCCAGCGGGATGTCCAGGGTTAAATACATCTTCCCAGATTATTCCTGCTGATGTGGTTGCTGATACATCCGGGATAATAGCAAAGGTAGGGCATATTTAGCAATAGCGGCGCCATCTTGAATTTGCAATGCAATGTGGTCTATCCAGGAAACAACAAGCTCAATTAAAATGGACCCTTTTGATAAGTGCAGAGTACGTCATTTTCCCAACCTCGTCCCCAGGGCATTTTGCCTCCACGTTGGGAGGTCGGCGAAAATGGCCCTGGCATCGGCTGGTCACGTGACACCCAGAATTGTGGGGTGTTTTGGCAAGAAAATTTATGCGGTCTTTGTGTTTCGTTTTTGTATAATACGTATACATGAATAATAAATAAGAAATATTTAACGCTCTGCCGAATCACTCATGTGAACCTTTATCATAAATGCAACTGGCTAACATTATTCATCATGATACTCCCCACGATTATCCAGGATACATTTTAAATGTCGGGAAGAAACATATATCTAATGTTGTTTTTGACTTTAACCAAAGCTATCGTTACAATTCTTTGGATGAACTTCGCAGAGTGGATTTATTGCAATTCATATTTTGATGAATAAATTACACTGTATCTGAATTAATCAAGTTTTTAAACCGGCCAATCCGATTATAGAATCGACCAGCCGATGCCAGGGCCATTTTCGCCGACCTCCCAACGTGGAGGCAAAATGCCCTGGGGACGAGGTTGGTCATTTTCCGCCATTGACGTCATTTTCAGCTTTTTTAATTCTATTGAAAATAAACAAAAGCTAAGATAATAAACGAAATTGAAAAGAATTCAAAAGAAAAAGTGAAAAGCGATAGACGTCTAGGGGTGAAAATATAACGTTTCTACACTTTTGTTAAAAGGGTCTGTATCGCTCTGTCCAGATTACGTCAGTGGCGTCGCCAGACCTGGGAGAGTGGGGGGGACAAAATGATGACGTCATCGTTATATGACGGTAAACGCTCTAGGAGGGTCCGGGGGCATGTCCTCCGGAAAATTTTGAAATTTTGAGTCGGAAATGCCATTTCCTACATTCTGAGATGTGAATTTTTACATTCTGAGGGGTGATTTTTAAATTCTTGTAAATTCACACACTTGTAAACTATTTGTCCAGCTAGCGGTGTGAGCTGAGCACTTGGAATCATTACATACCCCCCCCCCCCCCCAACGTTTCATCGGATTTGGAAGAATCTCAAAATTGGTCTTGAAGAGAACTGGGGGGGACGCGTCCCCCCCAGTCCCCCCCCCCTAGCGACGCCACTGGATGACGTCACTATTCATGTTTAGTTTGCATTCCGAACAATAGACGATAGCTCATTTGCAATCACTTGAAAGTTTAATAGAGCTTTTTTCGGTTTGTTTTTCCACATTTTGTGTTTTAAATAGCAACCGTTTACGGTAGCACTATTAAAGATGATTGCTACGCTGGCTAGACCACAATACATTGAGAATTCAGGATGCCGACCCTAAATATTGGTTCGCGTAACCAAAATGTTAATTTTCCGATGTATTTTCATATTCCAGGAAAACTTTGTTTGCGAAGGAGACAAGTTGTGGCTGGAATGCAAGAAATACGAGAAGATCAAGATTACTGATGCATTCTGGGGAAGGGACGATTTTGTGACGTGTTCTCAACAGTATCCTAGCAACCACACTGTTCGTCAATACAGCCTCGATGCCGATCGGAGTCACGTGTTACTCAAGGTGAAAGACAATTGCGATTTGCGTCCAGCCTGCGAGTTGGTTGCTACCCGATTGTTTTTTGACGACGATAGCGACGCTAAGGTGTATAAATATCTAAGGATCGGATACGAGTGTATGCCGGACGTTTACGACGATGATTTTGTTTTCCAACAGCGATGAACACGAGAACGAGGTCGTGGAGAGATTACACAAAATTGCGGCAGAAATAAGAAACAGAAGGTCACGTGCTGTAATCGTGGAGACAAAAGCAACTAGCAAAAATTCAAACTTAGGTCTATATAGATCGTTTAAAACTCACGTGAGCGGTGACCCATTGGGGTGGTAAAATAATACGAATATTTGAATAAGAATAGAGTTAAATTCCCATAGGATAAAGATGGTAACACCAATATGGCCGCCATTTCATTGTTTTGGTACACCAATATGGCCGCCGTGACGTCAGATGAAAACGATCTATATAGCACATTAATATATATATTTAGGGAATTAGGTACTTTAGTTTTTATTAAGAAAATTAACGGTGTTCAGAAATGGAAATCCGTGTGAAGCCGTACGTTTTGGGCCGTTTGGAGACTCGGCCAAGGAAGGAGGGACCTGAACACTAATACAGGACAGATACATTTTAAAATATTGAACCTACACTGGTGTTACCTAGCTTGTCAGTGGATCATCTACATCAAAATGACGATTGTACTACAGAAAGATATTGTACAGATACATCTTGACAGTGTGTACTGGGAATTCAACCCAACAACCATTTAGTTCCAGGCATGGACACACTTTTTTTTTTTTGTTTATGATATACCCTCAAAAGGGCTCAGAAAGGGCCGAAAATATTCATCACTGACAATTAAAACTTAACCTATTGCCCTGTGGATAATATATGATTCAATTTTTTATTGGCCTACCCTCAAAAGGGTTTAAAAACTACCACATGAACAAATTTAGATGAAAATTCGTTCAAATATTTATAAAATGTTTGTGGTTGTCACCCTAAAAGGGTTAGAAATAAACATACAGCTTTGCCATATGCAAAATTTGATATGATTTGGTGTACATGTATGTAATCCTAAATGTTAATAGCTTTTTGATGAGGGAAACCGGAGTACCCGGAGAAAAACCCTCAACATGCTATTGTGAAATATGGTGCTTATTTCTAAGGAATCTAAATTTGCATAAACAGCCGGCAGACCTCCACAATACAAAGACAGCGTGTTGACCTCCACAAGCTAAAAAAACACAACTAATGTTAGTTTCCTACAAAAACCTGAAAAAAATAGAATATTTTTAAAACTTTATACATCTATCTCCAAAAGAAGAAAACAAAACTTGTTAGCATAAAAACAACAACAGTTTCTATCTGTTGCCTGTGTCAACTGTACAAGCTAAAAAGAAAACACAACTGATCTTAGTTTCCTACAAAAACCTGCAAAGTTTGAAAAAAATATTAGTGCTCTGAAAACTATTTATACATCTATCTCCAAAAGAAAAAAACAAAACTTGTTAGGCTAAGCATAAGAACAACAACAGTTTATCTGTTGTCTGTGTCAACCTGCATAAGCTAAAAAGAAAACACAACTAATGTTAGTTTCCTAAAAAACCCTGCAAAGTTTGAAAAAATATTAGAATACTTTGAAAACTATTTATATGTACATCTATCTCCAAAAGAAAAACAATTAAACTCGTTAGTATATAAGAACAACAAGTCAGCAACAATTTCTATCTGTTGTCTGTTCAACCTGCACAAGCTAAAAAGAACACACAACTGATGCTAGTTTCTTAAAAAACCCTGCAAAGTTTGAAATAATATTAGAATACTTTGAAAACTATTTATATGTATATCTATCTCCAAAAGAAAAACAATTAAACTTGTTAGTGTATATAAGAACAACAAGTCAACAGCAGTTTTTATCTGTTGTCTGTGTCATTTCCTGCACAAGCTAAAAAGAATACACAACTGATGTTAGTTTCCTAAAAAAACCTGCAAAGTTTGAAAAAATATTAGAATACTTTGAAATCTATTTATATGTACATCTATCTCCAAAAGAAAAACAATTAAACTTGTTAGTATATAAGAACAACAAGTCAGCAACAATTTCTATCTGTTGTCTGTGTCAACCTGCACAAGCTAAAAAGAATACACAACTGATGTTAGTTTCCTAAAAAAACCTGCAAAGTTTGAAAAAATATTAGAATACAGGTACTTTTAAAGCTATTTATATGTACAGTACATCTATCTCCAAAAGAAAAACAATTAAACTTGTTAGTATATAAGAACAACAAGTCAGCAACAATTTCTATCTGTTGTCTGTGTCAACCTGCACAAGCTAAAAAGAATACACAACTGATGTTAGTTTCCTAAAAAAACCTGCAAAGTTTGAAAAAATATTAGAATACTTTGAAATCTATTTATATGTACAGTACATCTATCTCCAAAAGAAAAACAATTAAACTTGTTAGTGTATATAAGAACAACAAGTCAACAACAGTTTTTATCTGTTGTCTGTGTCATTTCCTGCACAAGCTAAAAAGAATACACAACAGATGTTAGTTTCCTAAAAAACCCTGCAAAGTTTGAAAAAATATTAGAATACTTTGAAAACTATTTATATGTACATCTATCTCCAAAAGAAAAACAATTAAACTTGTTAGTATATAAGAACGACAAGTCAGCAACAATTTCTATCTGTTGTCTGTTCAACCTGCACAAGCTAAAAAGAATACACAACTGATGTTAGTTTCCTAAAAAAACCTGCAAAGTTTGAAAAAATATTAGAATACTTTGAAATCTATTTATATGTACAGTACATCTATCTCCAAAAGAAAAACAATTAAACTTGTTAGTGTATATAAGAACAACAAGTCAACAACAGTTTTTATCTGTTGTCTGTGTCATTTCCTGCACAAGCTAAAAAGAATACACAACAGATGTTAGTTTCCTAAAAAAACCTGCAAAGTTTGAAAAAATATTAGAATACTTTGAAAACTATTTATATGTACATCTATCTCCAAAAGAAAAACAATTAAACTTGTTAGTATATAAGAACGACAAGTCAGCAACAATTTCTATCTGTTGTCTGTTCAACCTGCACAAGCTAAAAAGAATACACAACTGATGTTAGTTTCCTAAAAAACCCTGCAAAGTTTGAAATAATATTAGAATACTTTGAAAACTATTTATATGTACATCTATCTCCAAAAGAAAAACAATTAAACTTATTAGTATATAAGAACAACAAGTCAACAACAATTTCTATCTGTTGTCTGTTCAACCTGCACAAGCTAAAAAGAATACACAACTGATGTTAGTTTCCTAAAAAAAACCTGCAAAGTTTGAAAAAATATTAGAATACAGGTACTTTGAAAGCTATTTATATGTACAGTACATCTATCTCCAAAAGAAAAACAATTAAACTTGTTAGCCGTATATAAGAACAACAATGTTCAGTTACTATCTGTTGCCTGTGTCGGCCAGCACAAGCTAAAACGAAAACACAGTTACACACCTAATGTTAGTTTCCTAATAAAACGTGCAAAGTTTGAAAAGATATTAGAATACTTTGAAAACTATTTATATGTACAGTACACCTATCTCCAAAAGAAAAACAATTAAACTTGTTATCTGTTGTCTGTGTCAACCTGCACAAGCTAAAAAGAAAACACAGTTACACAACTAATGTTAGTTTCCTAACAAACCCTGCAAAGTTTTTAAAAAAATATTAGAATACTTTGAAAACTATTTAACATCTATCTCCAAAAAGAAAACAACACTTGTTAGCATTAGAACAACAACAGTTTTTTTCTGTCGCCTGTGTCAACTGACAAACTAAAAAGAAAACACAACTGATGTTAGCTTCCTAAAAAAACATGCAAAGTTTTTAAAAAATACTAGAATACTTTGAAAACTATTTAACATCTATCTCCAAAAGGAAAACAACACTTGTTAGTAATTAGTATATAGGAACAACAACAGTTTTTATTTGTTGCGTGTGTCAACCTGTACAAGCTAAAAAGAATACACAACTGATGTTAGTTTCCTAAAAAAACCTGCAAAGTTTGAAAAAATATTAGATACAGGTAATTTGAAAGCTATTTATATGTACAGTACATCTACCTCCAGAAGAAAAACAATTAAACTTGTTAGTAAGAACAACAAATCTGTTGCCTTGTTGCCTGTGTCGGCCTGCACAAGCTAAAAAGAAAACACAGTTACTCGACTAATGTTAGTTTCCTAAAAAAACCTGCAAAGTTTGAAAAAAGATAGAATACTTCAAAAACTCTTTGCACATCTATCTGCAAAAGAAAAAAAGAAAACTTTATTAACATAAAAACTACAATTTCTCTCAACAATGTACACACTGTGTTGACCTCCACAATGCATATAAGCACTCTGCCGACCTCCTTATTGCATACACACTGCTGCCTCAACCTCTACAAACTAAGTTATACACAGATTCTTACACTAAAAGAAATAACACACACTACATTTGTTTGTTTATTTTTAAAAGCAAATTTACATTAATTGTTGTGCTTTCCGAATCCGAATTTTAACCGAAGGTGCCAAACTGCTAAAAAAACAGAAGTATTAAATGTTAGTTTCCTACAAAAACCTGCAAAGTAATAAGTTCTATTACACAGATCCTTACACTAAACGAAAGAATACACGTACACTACATTTTTTAATTTATTTTTAAAAGCAAATTTACGTTATTACAACTGTTGTGCTTTCCGAATCAGATTTTTAACCGAAGGTACCGAATTGTAACAGGCATTAATTATTATGCGCAATGCTTAATTCGCGAACTTGTCACTCTTAACATATTTTACTTATAGTAAAACAAATCTTGGATATAAGATATACTATTTGTTTTGGGTACAATTTGTACTCCAAAGGGCAATAGGAACCCCTAGTTAAATTATATATTCTATTCTATTCTATTCTATTCTATTCTATTCTATTCTATTCTATTCTATTCTATTCTATTCTATTCTATTCTATTCTATTCTATTCTATTCTATTCTATTCTATTCTATTCTATTCTATTCTATTCTAATTAGTAATAATAGACTAAATCCATGAAGAATCTTCACAATATCTCACAACTATTGTAGAAGCCTGCATAACCATTGCTTTATACTAAAGTGCCGAGGAGTGATTGTTTGGGATTCTTCATGAACTTAATCTAACCCATAATCCTGGTGGTCATACATGCATATTTTAAAATGTTAATTATTTAATTTATATACCTCTATAGTGGCATCACTAGGAAATGAATCCCACTTCCTACTGTAACTTGGAGTATTTAGTTATTTCTGGCACTACAAACATTCTACACTGCTTCCTAGCAAAAAATATTATACACACACCTGGTCCAAATATAGGGACGATGTCATTGTCTTTGGTACCTAAAATCTCTACTTTATGTATTTATTTTTATTAGATATATATTCACCATTATAGTAAAAGTATAATACAGGTATCTTAATACATGCATTATTTCTACTTTTCCTATTTTTATTAGATTCACCATTATAGTACAAGTATTATATATATATATATATATATATATATATATATATATATATATATATACATACAGTATAATACAGGTATACTCCATAGTGCATGCATTTACTATTGTACATATAACCATATGGTATATATGTGAGTGTGTGGTTATACCTACTTTATAGAGCTACAATAGTACAATACAAGACAAGTACAGTGGTACTGGTAGAAGCATGAAGTTACTGGTTACTGGTTGTACTTCAGACTGCTAAGCACCACCAACAGTGGTGGAAGCATGAATTAATTAATTACTGGTTACTGGTTGTACTTTAGACTGCTAAGCATCAACAACAGTAGTGGAAGCATGAAGTTACTGGTTAATAGTTTACTTCAGACTGCTAAGTACCAGACAAAAGCTGGTAGAAGCATGAAGTTAATGGTTAACTTTTGTATTTCAAACTGCTAAGCACCACAACAGTGATGGAAGCATTTAACAAACTTATTTTAAATTACAATCGTCCTACAATTACTATTACAAAAATATCATGCATTACTACATAGAAGACCATGCATCCACCATCGATGTATTCCACCAGATAGTGTCCACCAACTGTCCACCAGGAGTTGAGTTCAGGATACAATTTGTACCCATCTAGCTAATAAATTCAAGTAAGACTTTACCAGATTCTAATGGATTTTCTCACATCAGCATAGTCTGGTAAAACCTTTGCTTGCCCTGCCTAATTCTAATCTAGCTTGAAATACTTTAGTTTTAATTTATTATCTCATTACTTAAGGACCACCAGGTCTAACCTCATAAACCAAATCCATCTTTTGGTTGCTCCATATCGATGAATATCCATTGAAGTCCACATTATCCGCACAAGACACCCATATATCCATAAAAGTCCATTAAGATTCCCATATATCCATAAGAGTCCACGAAGGTATCCATATGTCCACGAAATTCCACGAAGACCCCCATATATCCATAGTAAACCACCATGTTTGTTTTTTCATTGTTTTAGGTTGCTAAGCACCAGATAAATGCTGGTGGAAGCATGACACTGATACTAACTGCTTTATTTTAAGCGGTCTGTTGACCTCCACATCCCGCAAGCTGAAAAGAAAACACAATTAAATGTTAGTTCCCTACGAAAAGCTGCAACGTTTGGAAAAAGTTTTTTGAATACTTAAAAAAATCTTTGCACATCTATCTGAAACAGAAAAAAAGAAAACTTTGTCAGCATATGAAACAGATAGATTCTTACACTAAAAGAAAGAACACACTACGTTATTTGTTTTTTATTTTTAAAAGCAAATTTACATTATTACAATTGTTGTGCTTATAGAATCAGATTTTTAACCAAAGGTGCCGAATTGCTAAAAATCCCAACTAATGCATGTTAGTTTCCTACAAAAACCTGCAAATTACATTAAAAAAAACACACCCTACATTGTTTGTTGTTTATTTTTAAAAGCAAATTTACATTATTACAATTGTTGTGCTTATAGAATCAGATTTTTAACCGAAGGTGCCGAATTGCTAAAAAAAGCAACTAATTACAAAAACCTGCAAATTACATTAAAAAACACACACACTACATTGTTTGTTGTTTATTTTTAAAAGCAAATTTACATTATTACAATTGTTGTGTTTTCGGAATCGGATTTTTAACCGAAGCCCGAAGGTGCCGAATTTTACGAAGTGTAACCGGCATGTAATTATTTTAGAGGTAATTTATTACCGAAGCATTAATTTTAAACTAATTAAAACCTAATAATGCGCGATGCCAGCGCCTAATTATGCGCGATGCTAGCGCCTAATTATGCGCAATACTGGTGCTTAATTCGCAAACTTGTCACCTTTAACATATTTTACTTTGTAGTAAAACAAGTCTTGGATACAAGCTAGATACTATTTGTTTTGGGCAGCTTGCCCTTGTCCCGTTAGAAGCACGCGCAGGCAAAGCAGGGCCTGGGACTAGGCTGTGTTTTGGGTACAATTTGTACTCCAAAAGGCAATATGAACCCCTAGCGGGCCCTACTGGTAATTACATTATATTTACATTTAATAATGGACTAAACCCATGAAGAATCTTCACAATATCTCACAACCATTGCTTACTAAAATTGCCAAGGAGTGATTGTTTGGGATTCTTCATGAACTTAATCTAACCCATAATCCTGGTGGTCATACATGCATATTTTAAAATGTTAATTAATTATTACCTCCTGTTACATCACTAGGAAATGAATCTCACTTCCTTCTGTAACTTGGAGTATTTAATTATTTCTGTCACTATAAACATTCTACACTATGCTTCCTAGCAAAAAATATTATACACACACCTGGTCCAAATATAGGGATGATGTCATTGTCTTTGGTACCTAAAATCTCTACTTTATTTATTTAATTTTTATTAGATATATATTCACCATTATAGTAAAAGTATTATACAGGTATATTACATGCATTATTTATATTTTTTGCTATTTTTATTAGATTCACCATTATAGTACAAGTACTATATATATACATGTATACAGTATAATGCAGGTATACTCCATAGTGCATGCATTGTTTACAACTATCATATAACAACTATATGTACAAGAGTATGTGGTTTATACCTACTTTATTTTAAACTGCTATACGTACCAGATGCAAGTACAGTGGTACTGGTAGCTTACTGGTTACTGGTTGTACTTCAGACTGCTAAGCACCAACAACAGGTGGAAGCATGAAGTTACTGGTTAACTGTTGCACTTCAGACTGCTAAGTACCAGACAAAAGCTGGTAGAAGCATGAAGTTAATGGTTAACTTTTGTATTTCAGACTGTTAAGCACCACAGCAGTGATGGAGAAGCATTTAACAAACTTATTTTGAATTACAATTATTCTACAATTACTATTACAGAAATATCATGCAATTACTACATAGAAGAAGACCATGCATCCACCATCGATGTATTCCACCAGATAATGTCCACCAAGTGTCCACCAGGAGTTGGGATCAGGATACAATTTGTACCCATCTAGCTAATAAATTCAAGTAAGGCTTTACCAGATTCTAATGGATTTTCTCACATCAGCATAGTCTGGTGAAACCTTTGCTTGTCCTGCGTAATTCTAATCTAGCTTGAAATACTTTAGTTTTAATTTATTATATCATTACTTAAAGACCACCAGGTCTAACCTCATAAACCAAATCCATTTTTTTGCTTGCTCCATATCCATGAATATCCATTGAAGTCCATACAAGACACCCATATATCCATAAAAGTCCACAAAGGTACCCATATATCCATAAACGTCCATGAAGATCCCCATATATCCATATTAGTCCATGTTTGCATTATTTTGGGTTGCTAAGCACCAGAGAAAAGCTGGTTTAAGCATAAAATTAATGGTAATTGTTGTATTTTAGACTGCTAAGCACCAGAACAAACGCTGGTGGAAGCATCTGAAACGGAGAACACCGAAATCCGGCTTGCCGCAAATGAACGCCTATTCACCTGAAATTGAAAGGGGAAAAATGTTAGTGATTACTAATTACGCATTCGCTTTAAGAATACTTTAGTCAGAATTTAAGAAATCTCGCATTATTTTAGAAGTCGTGTTTAAATTCTGCAAAGTTCTAAAAAAGTCAAATTTATTCAAAAGTGCTGAGATATATGTATTTTCACAGTTGAATCCTGTAAGTGCTTGAAAAACGCTGTTCGTGTTGTCAGTTTCTGACAGGTTTGTCAATTTTTTCTGAGTTCCGAACAATAGGAGAACGTTCATTTCAAGTCTTTGGAAAGTCGATTTCAGGTTCGGTTTGTTCGCTTGTGAAATTGTTTTGATTCAGTGCCATGAACTAGCATTAAAAACTTTTGAAATATTGTTTGGTTTTCTTCTTGAAAGTTCCGGGCTTTTTATCTTCGTAACATGACACCGTAAGAACTCCGAAAGCATTGCAATGTCCTTTCTTGTTTTGAATATTTTGATTCAAGTGCCATGAATCCAGATGCCGTGCAGGTCGGCTCGTTTCTAAAATTCTCTCGACTCGCAAGCATTGTTGAAAAGAAATACAAAAATAAAATACTTCCACTGCTTTAATATTTACAGAACAAGTCTTGTACGAAAATATTCCTAGTTGTACTGTAAAAGAAACAACCGACTTTATATTTTGTCTTCGAGTTCGCACCCGGCCAATCCCAGCCTGTGTGTTGTTCAAGTGAAACATTTCTGAAGAAATTTCTCCGGAAAATGTTTACCGAAATTCAACAAAAAAATCAGTGCCGTAGAACATTCCACAGTACTCTTCGATAGTGTATCCGAAGACCGAAGCAAGACGCGAAAATAGACGAAGAAATTTATCGGCCGAATTTTTATCGAAATTCAACGAAAATTTGCCGTAAAACGTTCAGCAGTACTTTCCGAAACTTTAGTTCGACGGGTTGTTCAAAAACTGAAAGGATACTTTGAGTTATTTCATCTTGCGCGTAGGCGAGCAGACACCCGAGGCCTTCGACTTCGAAGACATTTCTCGGCCGAAATGTTTCTAAAATTCAACAAAAATGCCTGTAGGTTGTTCACCAGCAGTTGCCGAGTCTTTATCCCAACTTTAAATTGAAAACCAAATGGAAATTTAAACCAAAAAACTAGGCCTGGAGGCCGGCGGGACATCCACTTGACCGACTCTGTAAACTGTGAAACGTCGAAGTGACGAACCGGACTTTCAAGAGAAAATTTAACAGAAACTCGAAGGCAATTTGTTGGCAAACGTTCGGCTGTAGTTCCCGAGTCTTTTTTCCGAAAGCTTGTTCGAAAAGAAAGCAAAACGAAGTCCAAATGCCGAAGCTAAAAGGTGACCGAAGTCGAAGTCGCTCGTTGTTGACTTGTGTCGGCCGACGAGACTCAGAGACAACCTGTGGTAGAAATTGGAGATATTTTAGAAAAAAAATCATGAAACAATGTATAAACATACCTAGACTTACTACCAGGAACACTTCCCGACCGAATTCATTAATTCGAGTCAGTACTTGAGTTGTGTTTGGCCGCTGCCAATACACAACCTTCCTCTTCGAATGCCCCAGAAAATGAATGCCCCCAAAAAAATTTGGATCGAACTTATTCTGGCGCCGGTGAATCCTCGGTTGTGATTGGTTCATTTTATCCACTTTCTATTGGTTAGTTTTTACCCCTGTCCAAACCAATGGTGTTACAGAAAGAGTTCTTAGAAATCCCTTGGGAACAAAAAGTGATCCGCTTGAAAAAAAGTTGAAAAAAACACTCTTACAAAATGTGAAATAATTAATAATAAAATTATCTTTTCTCACAAAATAAACCCATTGTGATATAGAACAATTATCTAGGCAAAGGATTATGTAAAAAAAACTGTGATTATTTAAAAAGAACTATTTCTTTGAAGCGTTTCCAAAAAAACGAGCTTCCAAATTTGAGCATGAGGCACACATAATCGTGTACTTTCCGAAGTTATTTTTCTTCTTTATTTCATTATTTTTAGAGTTTGGGGTCTTGTTTCTGTTAGTGGAGAGGTTAATGGACTATATTTCTAAGTATTTTTTTTCAACCAATCTGCGAGAAAATGTGTAAAAATCGTACAAAAACCTCTACCAGCTTGGCTGGCTTGCCAAAACGAAACACTGTCATGTCCATCACTTTCTGGCATTGTACTTGTTTACAACATTGTATCGGTGAAAGAATTACTTGTACTTACCACAGTAAGAGCTGTGCACTGAAAGCAAGGCAGTAAGACTGTTCTCTACATCAGTATTTGTACAGTGAGGGCAGAATCTGACGGCAAACCATGCAGAACTGTTTCAGCATACGCAGGTCAGTTCAAAGACTGAAGCTTTGAGCTTTTATTCGTGCGAGTGAGACAAAGCGATATTCTGTAGATTTTTTCTAAGATAGAGTCGCTAAGAACCGTAGACGATAGTTTCCACAAGTAGACTAAGTAGTTACTATATCGTTCAGATCATTAAATTTACGGGAAATAATTCAAAAATTGAAGTGACCTAAAAGCTTGTTTACCAAATCGGATCAAATTATGGGGCGGACCTCTGCGAAGACACCAGTGGTGGTACGTGCGTCCTAAGAATTGTTACCCCCCCCTCAAAAGAAAAAAATAAAATGGAATTTGTGTTTTTATTTGAATTTCTATGATATTTTGTTCCACAATATTGTAAGTAAAACCTTATTTATGTACTGTAGTAGTAGAATTTCTAAGCTTAAACTCCGTGGCAATTTTTTTATAGAAACAAAATGGCTATGGAGCAAATATGATGAAAAATAGAGCATTTATTAACCCAAATGATAGCAAAGATTTTAATTAATTAAGAGCTTGGATGTCTGATTTGCTTCAGTTTAATCATAGTCAATCTTCGGCAAACTTCGAAGCGCCTATAATAACTGCTGTGATTTATGTTGAACAGCTGTACCTTACACCGTGCACATCCTTTGTTTTAGGTTTATTAATATTTGAATGCTATTGGATAATTCGTTCATTATACTAAAATACAATGGGTTCAGTGCATGACCGTACACCGTGCACAAAAATGTACACAGAAAGATAGAACAAAGACTTCAGCTGAGTTTCCAGACCATATCTTGAATGACTATGGTTTAATAGTGTGGCTTTGTCGTTTTCTTCCACTTAGTCATTTAAAACTTGTTCATTTTTGTGTTCTTAGTTGTAGGTTGTTTGAACTTTGAACGCAGCCATTTCTTTAATTATGAAATTAATTGTCATAGTGACGACAACAATTATTAGTTTATATTGAGAAACAAACTGTATTGAGCGCCACAACGGCGCAACCAGACAGACAGACAGACAGACAGACAGACAGACAGACAGACAGACAGACAGACAGACAGACAGACAGACAGACAGACAGACAGACAGACAGACAGACAGACAGACAGACAGACAGACAGACAGACAGACAGACAGACAGACAGACAGACAGACAGACAGACAGACAGACAGACAGACAGACAGACAGACAGACAGACAGACAGACAGACAGACAGACAGACAGACAGACAGACAGACAGACAGACAGACACACGCACACACACACACAGATACAGACAGACAGACAGACAGACAGACAGACAGACAGACAGACAGACAGACAGACAGACAGACAGACAGACAGACAGACAGACAGACAGACAGACAGACAGACAGACAGACAGACAGACAGACAGACAGACAGACAGACAAGCAGGCAGGCTTTTAGATGATCGTTTGACTCAATCTTCATGTAAATGTGAATTACTTGAATTTAAAAGGACTTTTGATTGGAGATATTGTATTAAAGAATTTGAGTTATATTTATATCATGTGTGGGGGCTTGAGGACGAATTAGCTGAAAATGGCGGGAATATTGAGCGAAGGTCAAAACAAGATGGCTGCGAAAAAACTTGCAAATTACCAAAGATTATATTGCCTGTATTAGTAAATTCTATATGTTAAAGAACTTTTAGCGTCTTCTGGAGTTCAAGTTAAGATACAGTCATGCTTGGAGAAAGTAAGTGAATACTAATAATAAACTGTTCATGTTTTAAATACAGTCACCATTTCTAAATAAATACAATAAGTTGAACAGAATTCGAATATGGCAATGTCTACTGTTTTTTTAGGATCATTTGATGAACTGAAAGGTCTCAAAAGAGAGCTGAAGGCATGGGAAAGCATGTTTGAACGGAAGCATTTAAGAAGACCAAACAAGGTGGATGATTATTGATTGAAATATATTCAATGCAATTTATACACATGTAGAATATTTTATTGGCTTTTTGGCAGTGTAGAGTGATAATTGTGTGTTTGTTAATGTTAATGTTTGTTGTAATTGTGTATTTATATTGTTTAGGATGATGTCAATAATGCCCCAGAGGAGATCAAAGGTGATGATATGTTCATCTATATAATAATATACATTGTAAAGTAAATGGTTGAACCTAAAGAGTATTTTAATAATAGTAGGTCAGAGTATTTGTGAAAGTTGCTTGTCTAAGGGTTAGTCTTGAGAAAGGAGGGGAATGTGGGAGGTGGGAGTGCTCTGAAAACTGCTTGGGTGGATAAAACAGAATATTGTACTGAAGTTGCAGAATTACTGAAATACTGTACAAAACACTACAATACTGCAATGCTGAAAATCCCAATGTCTCCCTCAGAAAGGGGGTGGTTGTAGTGACTTGATGTTTTGATGGCCTTGATGAAAGTCAATTCTTCAGATTTGTGTGAAATATTTCTGTCAGCTTTGCCTATTTAATTCGTAGGAGTTAAATGTGTAGACATGTGATAAGAAACCAGACAAATAAATATAGGTGAACCTGTCAGAAACATTACACTTGACTTTAAAGATGACTGAGCTGCTGAAGCTATTGAAATGTAACTCATTACCACCAGCCACTCTCACCACTAGCCTGTACCACCAAAGTCTTTCTCAACTTAGACAAGGAACTTTGACAAACATATACATTGTTGTAGCAGAAAAATCAATTTGGACATTAAGTAAGAGTTAATTACTGAGAACCGAGGCTTTTAGCGAAATACAGCCTGAGTGGTTGCAGGCCCCAGGGGTTTATTTGGATAATAGCCAAGGTTTGAGGTGATTAACAGACTTATTAATAATCAAGGAGGTTTTCTAAAAATACATCAATTACTATAAATTGCCCTGTTGACCGGGGGAATATCTATATACAGCCTTAAATTTTTAATTATCAGTTCTCTTGGGATGCATCGTGGATACAGGGATATATCATAGATACATGAAAGAACAAAGAAATCCGACTCAACTATTAATTAAATAAGTCAAATTATTTTAAGTAATTATTTTTTATTGTAGAAACTTACATAAAGTATAGGAACCTTCGAAAAGGTGCTGAGAGTGAGACAAGGCAAGAAAGTACCAAACAGGAGAAGGTAAAGTATATGTAATAATTGCAGGCAGGATTATCATAATTTTTTGTAAACTTTATACAAGAGATATACCAAGGCTCCTGCGGTAAGGACTACAGGTATATGCAGTGTGAAATGCACTTATTTGCTAGTGGGTGACATAGTTTAAATTGTTGCATGTATAAGTATGTCAAAGTTTTCCCCCTCTGCCTCTATCTAATCAGTTATTTTTAATTTACTTAGGATGATGAAGTATTTGGGAAAAGTTTGAACAAAAGCAAAGATAGTGGGTCTGCAAATAGATCAATTAGAATCCAAATGTCTCCAACTGATTTTAAACCAATAAGGTTATGTCATGGACAAAGACCAAAGAAACTTCTCCTTAAGGACTTGCAAGAATCTCCCACAGCAATCAGTAAAACTTCAGAAAAACCAGAAGGGGTATATAATTACATGTTGAATATCTTTTAGAGTGAAGTAGGCCTGGGGGGTTACTGTTTTTTGGGGGTTTTCTTTTTTTTATTATTTATTTTTTTTAACAAACTTATTTGGATCATATTTTATTTAACAAGAATAGAACATTAATAGTATTACATAACAAGATGACGAAAGACATGCAGTATAAAAATATAATAATAAGATCCAAAAGGAGAAGGGTGCAATTGGGACTCTAAGGCCCATGCAAGGCACCCACCCAAATAAATTTAAAAAGTCTACAAAAAATTAGATATGGAAGGAAGAAGTGAATGACAAAGTAAATCAATGAGTGATCAATGAGTGAGCGACCAAGCGACCGAGTGAGTGGGTGGGTGAATGACTATAGTGAGAGTGAGTGAATGCGAGTGAGTGAGTGAGTAATTTAATGAGGGTGAGTGATTTAATGAGTGAGAAAGCGAGTGCTCGAACGAATGAACGAACATTATGTTCTGTGACAAGGGCAATCACGGGTCAAGGACCATTTACACGTCATTTCTGCATCAAAAACTAAAGTAACCAGAGAGAAATAAACCCACCTAAGATAACATTTAAAGGAACTAGGGCTGGAAAAACTATCAGGAGGCGTTAGTTTACATATAGTGTTCCAGTTTACATTGCACTATGCCTGGTTTTGTTTCTGTTCTGTAGACAAGAGTGTTTGAGTAGACCTGGGATGATGTTAGGTAAATCCAAAGTAACTCAGAGAATGAAACGACGATCAGTCATTGCCGCTGATTGGTTGGAGAGAAATAACCCAGAACTTTCTGAGCCGACCAGTCCCACCAAACCTGACATGCCACCCAGTGCAAACTCTCCTGACAACAGTAGAAATAAAATTCAAGATTTAATACCTCTAAAAGAGACCCTCCCAAGCAGTTTATCAGATTCTAGAGGACCTGGTATGAATTCTAAAAACACAGAGGTCTTGGCAATAGGAAGCTTTCCGACTGCTGATCAATGAGTGAGCGACCGAGTGAGTGGGTGGGTGAATGACTATAGTGAGAGTGAGTGAATGCGAGTGAGTGAGTGAGTAATTAATTTAATGAGGGTGAGTGATTTAATGAGTGAGAAAGTGAGCACTCGAACGAATGAACGAACATTATGTTCTGTGACAAGGGCAATCACGGGTCAAGGACCATTTACACGTCATTTCTGCATCAAAAACTAAAGTAACCAGAGAGAAATAAACCCACCTAAGATAACATTTAAAGGAACTAGGGCTGGAAAAACTATCAGGAGGTGTTATTTTACATATAGTGTTCCAGATCTTAACAGTACGATTAAAATAAGATGCTTGGAAAGTACTAGTTTTACAGAGAGGGACTTGAAGAATGTCACTAGAGGTTTGACTGAGCCGAGTACGGGAGTGGTGTGTAAAAGTTTCTCGGTGGGTGGGGTGGGGGTGGGGGGTTGCAGGGGGCTACAGCCTTTCTGTTGGGGACATTTAGCCCCACCTGTTGGGGAACAATTTGTCATTTGTTGAGAATAATTTGCAGGGAAAATTATAATTTTAAGTATTGAAAAATATAAAAATAAACTTTACCAGTTAATAAAGCACTTGCAAGTTAACAGCTTTTTCTCTATTTTGATCTTTAAGGCTAGTTCAGTGACTACTGAAAATGACACAGACAATATGTTGAGCAATGGTGAAAATCTTGCAGTAAACAATGATCTTGGCTTCTCTATTACATCCAAAAGGTAAGATTATAAAAATAATCAGTGCTGTGAGTAACTTCGTTACAAGTAACTAGTTACATGTAATCATTATTTTATTGAGTAACTTTACCGGTAACTAGTTACTTTTTTCAGAAGGTAACTGTAACTGGTGACAAAAAGTAGGAATAAAAAGTAACGATAACTAGTTACATCTGCCGTCGAGAGCACCATTACTTTTTGCGATGTCCATAATTCTCCCAACCTCACCGAGTCGTCATTCAACATTGTATCCAGCTTTTCATTGAGCTGAACCAGTGCCTGCAAGTGTAAGTGCATAAATTATGTAACTATTACAGCACTGGAAATAATTTATTTAAAGCTAGAACCTCATGCATAAAATAACAGCAATATATATATATATATATATATATATATATGTAATGTTTACAACACGAGCGGCTGTGTTGTATTAAATATACAATCACGAGCCGAAGGCGAGTGATTGTATATTCAATACAACAAGGACGCGAGTGTTGTAAACAACTTGTGAAATGAATGAATAGTAAAAATCCCTTTGGGATATTGAGATGCTAATTAGTTACAAGCACTAGTGGGTGTATCAGAAGAGTATACATCCACTAGTGGTTGTAACTAATTAGCATCATTGGTTTTAGTTTGTATGGGGTTTACAGGGGTATACATGTGATGTAATTTCTGAAATTGGATTGGCTGCAAAACTCATGAATTAGTAATGAATTTCACAATATATATATATATATATATATATATATATATATATATATATATATATATATATATATATATAATGTATATACAGTAATATAATAGACAATCTGAGTGACTGAACTGTGGGGTGAGCGGTGAGCCTTTGTAAATTTAATACACTTTGCCATTTTGTTTATCTAAATTATTAAAGAGTGGCAGTATATACAATGGGGATATGAACGGGGTTTTCTGATTGGCTATAAATAACCAATCAAATTGTTAATGATAAATTCCCGAGGACTTTTACAAATCTTCTCGAGGCGAAGGGCAATTTAATCGCTAATTTCCCGACAAGTCATGTTATCAGTTTGTAATATTACGATCGCTGAGGAAAACTCAGAGAGGTATGCTGAGATAAGTTTAGGTGTTTGTTTTTGTATGGTTCAGTGAAGTTGTTTACGAGTTTTACTATTGATTGAAGTAATTATACCTTTGGGACATGGTTTGTGTTTGTGTCTGTTAATAAAAATGTTGTGAGTGTTCTAGGACCGCCTGTTTGCATAATACTGTAGATATGCAAGCGGGTAATTTAGTAAAAGACAAAGGATTTCTTTGTCTGCTAATTTTCCCCTGCATGCTTGATGAGGGAAAATTAGTAGACAAAGTTATCTTTTGTTTTCTACTAAATTTCCCGGGGAAATTTAGAAGACAAAGGCGTATGCATGGGTAATGAGGAAAATACGGGATTTACATTCCCTTTGAGAACAATGAAAACCGAGGTGATCATGATATTAATTCTGATATATGCTCTTTACTACTGGATTAGGTGACACGTTTATGACAGGACATTTTTAACGCGACGTTTATGACCAGACTTTTTTAACGCGACGTTTTTGACGCCAAACAGGCATCGCTCTTTGCACTGTGCCTGGTTTTGTTTCTGTTCTGTAGACAAGAGTGTTTGAGTAGACCTGGGATGATGTTAGGTAAATCCAAAGTAACTCAGAGAATGAAACGACGATCAGTCATTGCCGCTGATTGGTTGGAGAAAAATAACCCAGAACTTTCTGAGCCGACCAGTCCCACCAAACCTGACATGCCACCCAGTGCAAACTCTCCTGACAACAGTAGAAATAAAATTCAAGATTTAATACCTCTAAAAGAGACCCTCCCAAGCAGTTTATCAGATTCTAGAGGACCTGGTATGAATTCTAAAAACGCAGAAGTCTTGGCAATAGGAAGCTTTCCGACTGCTGAAAAAGATTTTTCCGCTGCTGAAGAAGATTTTTCCGCAGCAAAAACCACAAGTGACGACGCTAAAGATTCTCAAGTTGTTGGTGCTAAGAAAAGGTCGGCTCGTGTATCTGCAATGAAAATTAATTACAAGGAGGAAAACAGTTTCACGCAAGTGGAAAGTGGAAAAAACCCTGGAAAATCTATAGAAAAAGATGGTGTTGATTATAACGTTGGTCACCATAGTTCCGTTTCTCTACCGTCAACTGGTACATTACAACCTGGTTCAATGGGTGAAAATGATAGAATGGAGAAAGATCGTAGAATGGAAGATCTTAGAAAGGAACGGACAACGCTTGAACCAGATCATGGTTCGTTTTCAGTTGATAACGTTGCTTCGCAGCGAAACCAACCCAAGATTTCGACAGCAAAGCGAAAACGGTCGACGACTGTAAACGAAAGCGAACCCACAGACCAACAAGTAAAACCATTTGAAGAGATGAACGAAAAACAGTCTAAAATCAGAAAAACTCATTCAGACGTCGAAGATAGTAACGAGGAGTCTTTACAAGAAGATGAGACAGTTCAGAAACTGTCCCAGAAGAAAAAGTGAGTATATACAGTATATATAGTTTGAAAACATAAAAAAGTTATTTCTTGTGTTGAATAATGGTGTATCACTTCAGAAATCTCTTACACCTTGCCAGAAAATCCTTAAAAAATCCGGAGATTCCTGCACATCCTAAAACACGTTTTTCACTTCAACCATACTGTGCCGAAACGTAGCCTTTTTCTTAGAAAACGCTACGTTTTGGTATAGAGTATGGCTGAAGTGGAAAATGGATCTCAAGTTCCAGAAATTTCTGAAAATAAAAAGAACGACTTTAAAAATCTTTAAAAATTCTTGAAAATTTAAAAAACCCAAAAAATCTTATGGTGCAGTATTTTGAAAATTTTGAAAATCTCGTACGTTTGGGAGTGAGATACCCTACGTCCTGGTCAACGCTCATCGCATAGTATTTATTTTGTTATAATATATATATATATATTTTTTTTTTCAGATCGGGTTTGGTAAGCGAAAACTTTCGTGCGCTGAACATGAAGGTTCGCAGATATTGCCGTCGTGGTCACGGTACAAACTATGGCGCTTACAAAAGAAAAATGTGGAAACAAAAACAACAAGAGAAAGAACAAGGAGATAAGAAACCACACTGGAAGAAAACGAAGAGCACGGCGAGGGCAAAAAGTGCGAGCAGCTCAACAACGACGTGTTTTAAATGCGGAGAAGATGGCCACTGGGTGAAAGATTGTCCAAGGAACAAAACTAGGGAAAGAACAACTACCGAAAAGTGAGCATACATTTGTTATATAGTCTGTCGTTGGTATAATTATGTTACAGATAAGATATTTAAAATAAAAACAGCGGCGTTTTATCAGATTGAAAAGCCGACTGTTTTAGATTTGATAAAACACGTATACTGCGAATGTATTTATAATAGTTAGTTTCAGAAATTGCAGCTTGATGTTAGTAATAATTGTCAGTTGTTTGTTGTACAAGCTGTGTTAGTTAGTAATACTCAGAAAAACTCTGAGCTCTAAGCGGGACTCGAACCCGCAACCTTCTGAATGCTAGCCAGACGCTTTAACCATTGAGCCACTAGAACTCAGATAGCGGAGCAAGGTTAATTAAGGTACTTATTACTTCAGAAGGTTGTGGGTTCGAGTCCCGCTCAGAGCTCAGAGTTTTTCTGAGTATTACTAACTAACACAGCTTGTGCAGCAAACAACTGACAATTATTATTTATAATAGCTTCAGAAACGACCCATTTGGTATATATTCATTGACGTAGTAATTTTGAAAAACAACGTTGTCTAAGCCGAGAAAATCAAAGCTAAACTGTTCATGGAGGAGTGTTATCAGATGTAAAACCACGGACATGGTACTGATTTCCCGTTTGTGTTTTCCTCATGGATTTATTACAGTCTAAACCACAAGAAATTATCGTTTTCCCCCATAAAACGTTTTGCACAAGAGCTTCATTTTAGTTCATTGCATAGCTCTAGTGGTGGTCTCGGATTATGAAAAGTTTTATACCCTCAAAGTTTACCTAAGTGAAGAAATCGTGTTTCCAGTAAATGCAGAAAACCTAATTTGCATAAAAGCTGTCGCTTACCACAAACACAATTTCTCTAGATACGCAAGCGCTACAAGTATTAATATTTTCAATAATCAAGACCACCACTAGAGCTGTGCAATGAACTAAAATAAAGCTCATGAGACTTGTGCAAAACTTTTCATTAAGAAAATACGTAATTTCTCACGATTTAGACTGGCGATCCACGTTAATAATTTAGATTGGATTATGAAGAATGAAGTTCACTGGGGGCACCTCCGTTACTTCTTATTTGTTTGTAGTTGGTCAGAGCCCATTAAAGCCCCACCGGACTTGGATATTGGTGACGAAGAATGGAAAGCAACTGAAAGTAAACTGGAACTTTTATTAACTGATCGTCTACCTCGTCCACACAATACTCCTGTGAACTCACCCCCGGCCATTGAACCACTTTATCAAGCAGAGAATGGAAACCCAGTTAGTAAGTACATTTAGGTAATATTTAAAACATGAGTAGCAGTGATTTATCAGTGTTTTAGGTTTGTTAAAACACGTACTGCGAATGTTTTAAATAGCTTCAAAAACGACCCATTTGGTAAGTTCATTAGCGTAGTAATTTTGAAAAAACAACGTTGTCTAAGCCGCGAAAATCAAAGCTATCAAAGTTTGTGTAAATCAGGAGGATTTTTTGAGCTTGCATGGTACTGATTCCTTTGTGGTTTCCTATTAATTATTTGAACAATGTATATTAAAATTAACTAGTGTTGTATACAGTGGTTTCCCCCCATGCTCTGACATTATAGAAAACACAGTTTCAGTTAGGGTTTATAGTTTGTCTTGCATTTAATTTCTCAGGTACGCCCAAAGAGGTGTATAAGGCGTTGAATAAGTTAGGGTTTGATACATTTCGCCCTGGACAAGAGGAAGCTGTCATGCAGATTCTGTGCGGTAAGCATGCAACTTATTACTTCAACTTACTGCATGTGTTACAAGGCGTTCTTCTGCATGTGTATGACCATTATAACTTACATTCATGAAGATGCTTAAAGAGGCACAACATTAATGCTTCGCTACCGCAACTTTAGTTAGTCTGAAAGATAATTCTCATTTCTTTGTTTCCAGGGTTATCCACTTTGGTTGTATTATCAACTGGTGCAGGAAAGTCTTTATGTTATCAACTGCCAGCTTATATGTACAGTAAACGTTCTCCTTGTCTTACCTTGGTCATTTCACCTCTTGTCTCTCTAATGGAAGATCAGGTAGAGTAGAGAATTATATACGCCGTAAGAAGCAAAGTACTAGAACCTATAACAGATTGATCAGCTGGTGGGGGGGAGGGGGGGGGGGGGTGTGCTGAGTGAGTGAGCGAAGTGAGATCAGGCCTGCGGCGTGGGGCGTGACCGAGACAGGGGTGGAGCGCCACTGAGGGAGCTACGGCAGGGGTCTGGGGACACAGCCCCCGGCAGGGTCCAAGGGCCGAACTGGTGGTGGGGCTGGGGGGTAGGGGGGTGAAACCCACCAGAAAATTTTGTTATACCTATTAATACCTATGAATCATATGATAGCTAATATATGAATCATATATCTATGAATCATATGATAGCAGATAGCTATGATACCTAATATCTAGGTCCTATGAAGTTTACACGGACACTGAATGAATGCGTCCTTTATTGTACTTGGATTTGACAAGGCAATTGGCACCCCCCCCCTGCACCCCCTTTCGATTATTAAGTAGTTAGTTACACCACATCATTTTCCAGGTGGTGGGTCTTCCTTTTGGTTTATGTGGTGTAAGCCTGAATACGAACATGACCAAGCCTCAACGTGAGAAAGCTGTCGAGCAGATATGTTCTGGTAAGGCGGCTGTACTACTAGTGTCTCCTGAAGCTCTAGTTGGTGGTAACACTGGACCTGGTTGTTTACCTCATGTCTCCAAATTACCACCAATTGCTTTTGCTTGTATCGATGAAGCACATTGCCTGTCGCAGTGGTCACATAACTTTAGACCATCGTATCTTCGTGTTTGTAAGGTAAGACTCATATAGTTTTTGATTGAAATTAAAGTGCATATAACCCCAAATTTTTTATCATCTAAATAAGTTCTACCTTTGGCAACTAGTTGAACAACGAAATATTTTTTAGATTGGAGCAACCTTTGTTGCTTTAATAGAGATTTTTGTTTTCAAAATGGTAATGAGATGACGCCAAAATATCATTATCTATACAATATTTATTTGCAGGAGTGACATGACCCAATTCTCCATTAATGGTGTGTTTGAACAACATGTTCCATATTGTATGAGTTTTTCCACAAAAATTCTCAGGGAGTTTATCTTGCCGAAAAGAGAAAGAAAGCCAAATGCCTACATAGACGTCATCTCATTACCATACTAGAAATGCGAATCGCCAAAACATAGATAATGGAAGGGGAACTGCATAGGAAACTTACGAGACCGGAAACGGTGTTTGCACAACTTGCTATGGATCACCGACATATCACCTCTCAAAGTACCTAGCGCAACTTCTGCAACCTCTAGTGAAAACCTCTCCTCATTCAATCGACAACGTCAACACCTTCCTAGAACAATGGTAATTATACACTTATAAGCGGCTAATGCACCTAACGGGTGGTCCCACGTGGCTAAAATCAAACACCTCTGAACTTAAGTGATATTACAGTATTGTTTAATTCAGCTAGGCACCCGTTAGGTGCAATTAGCCCCTTATAAGTGTATAATTACCATAGCAAGTTGTGCAAACATCGTTTCCGGTTTCGTAACGTCGTTTTAAGTTCCCTATCAAGATTCTCTTTCGTTATCTATGGCCAAAAAACATTGAAGAATTGCTCCAATCAGAAAAATATTTCACTGAACAACTGTTTGCTCTATGTAGAACATATTCAGATGATAAAAATGTTTGGTTTATATGCACTTTAACCTTTTGATAAATAAACTTTTTGCTTCCTCTGTTTGTCGCAGATTTACAGTTCTGCTTTAAGTTAACTACTTTAAATTCTTTTTTTGGATATCAGGTTTTACGTGAGCGTTTTGGCGTGAGATGTTTTCTGGGTCTGACTGCCACGGCGACTAGATCAACTGCTATTTCTGTAGCTGAACACTTGGGGATAACTCACCGACCTGATGCTATTATCAGAGGAGCTACAATACCACCCAACTTGAATCTGTCAGTTTCGTCTGACTTGAACAGAGATAGGGTAAGACAAGAACGCAAGAAGGCATGACTACTTGACCATGACCAGACCATGAGCACTTGGCCACGACCACTTGACCATGACCACCAGACCATGACCACCTGACCATGACCACCTGACCATGACTACTTGACCATGACCACCTGACCATCCTGACCATGACCAACAGACCATGACCACTTGACCATGACCATGACCACCTGACCATGACCACCTGACCATGACCACCTGACCATGAACAACAGACCATGACCACTTGACCATGACCACCTGACCATGACCACCAGACCATGACCACCTGACTGACCACCTGACCATGAACAACAGACCATGAACACTTGACCATGACCACCTGACCATGACCACCAGACCATGAACAACAGACCATGACCACTTGACCATGACCACCTGACCATGACCAACAGACCATGAACACTTGACCATGACCATGACCACCTGACCATGACCAACAGACCATGAACACTTGACCATGACCATGACCACCTGACCATGACCAACAGACCATGACCACTTGACCATGAACAACAGACCATGACCACCTGACCATGACCACCTGACCATGACCACCTGACCATGACCACCTGACCATGACCACCTGACCATGACCACCTGACCATGACCACCTGACCATGACCACTTGACCATGACCACCTGACCATGACCACCTGACCATGACCACTTGACCATGACCAACAGACCATGACCACTTGACCATGACCACTTGACCAGGACCACCTGACCATGACCACCTGACCATGACCACCTGACCATGACCACCTGACCATGACCACCTGACCATGACCACCTGACCATGACCACTTGACCATGACCACTTGACCATGACCACCTGACCATGACCAACAGACCATGACCACTTGACCATGACCACTTGACCATGACCACCTGACCATGACCACCTGACCATGACCACCTGACTATGACCACCTGACCATGACCACCTGACTATGACCACCTGACCATGACCACCTGACCATGACCACCAGACCATGACCACTAGACCATGACCACCTGACCATGACCACCTGACCATGAACAACAGACCATGAACAACAGACCATGACCACCTGACCATGAACAACAGACCATGACCACCTGGCCATGAACACATGACCATGACCACCTGACCATGACCACCTGACCATGAACAACAGACCATGACCACCTGGCCATGAACACATGACCATGACCACCTGACCATGACCACCTGACCATGAACAACAGACCATGACCACCTGGCCATGAACACTTGACCATGACCACCTGACCATGACCACCTCACCATGAACAACAGACCATGACCACCTGGCCATGAACACATGACCATGACCACCTGACCATGACCACCTGACCATGAACAACAGACCATGACCACCTGGCCATGAACACTTGACCATGACCACCTGACCATGACCACCTCACCATGAACAACAGACCATGACCATGACCAACAAACCATGACCAACAGACAATGACGACTTGACCATAACAATCCAACCATGCCCACTTGACCATGAGCACCCGACCATGACTGCAGGATAACTCTTCGTCTTTTCTCATTTTTTACAGGCTATTCTCGAACTGCTCCAAGGATCCCGTTTTTCCGACTGTGATTCTATCATTATTTACTGTACACGGCGAGAACAGACTGACCGCCTTGCGACCTTCCTCAGGACGTGTTTACAAAAAAATCCCATGAACACAAGTAGTTGTATCACTGAACAGAACGAAGCAGATGAAATGGAGGAAGAAAAGAAAGGAAAGAAACCTGGAAGAAAAAGGTATGATGAGGGGGTGTTGGTGGCGGTCGCAGAGGTAAAAGGCACGTGCACTAATCTGATTAAAATTTCACCTTGGCCGCATGTGAGAAGAATGCTTCCAGTTTGACTCCACCAAACACCACAGGTTTCCCCCAGGTACTCCGGTATCCTCTTGTAGTAACACTGCACCGATAAGGGATGACCCTTACTGGACCTCTAGGGAGAACAGTTAGGTATAACTGATAGTAAAAGTTATCTAGTATAAATAAGATTAGTTTAGTTTAGAATTGCCGAAATTTTCGAGATCGAAATACTAAGGTATCGGACCAAAGGTCTTTTCAGTAAGTCATCACTTCGGTTCGAAACGTCTGTATTTTGTTCTCTAAACTCTCGTCAGCTCGTCACGCAGCGTGTATTCTGTTTTGAACTTCGTTAAAAATGCTTTTGTTTTTGCAGAAAGTCAGCAACGACTAAAGCAAAAAAACAGACAAAGAAATCCGTTTCCTGGGCAGCAGAATGTTATCATGCTGGTATGACAGCCGCTCAGCGTAGAAGCGTGCAGACGAAATTCATGTCGGGACAGCTACGTATTGTGGTGGCAACTGTCGCCTTCGGAATGGGTTTGGATAAAGCGAACGTTCGAGCTATTATTCACTATAACTTGCCCAAAACCTTTGAAAGTTATGTACAAGAAATAGGCCGCGCTGGAAGAGACGGACTCCCTTCGCACTGTCATGTTTTTATCGACCCAGAGGTAAGAATTTTGTTTTGCTAGATTTTCGCGCAATAAGAACCGTTGCTTACTGACATCTTTACAAATCGTGCTCATGTTAAACAAAGGACTAGGTTCCAATAAAAAAAAATCCCCAATCAACACGATCTCTTACCAAAATTAAGTGTATATCTTAATTCTAAAATAGGGCTCGAATTAAAAAAAAGGGGTGTTGTGGTCGGGGTTTGAGAGGTGGGTCTTTTTTCCGCAGGGTTGTGACTAGGTTTAGGGTCCGGGGGTTTTTGGTTAGGTTTAGGGCTACCGGGGTTTTTTGGTTAGGTTTAGGGCTACCGGGGATTTTTGGTTAGGTTTAGGGTTACCGGGGGGTTGTGGTTAGGGGTTGGGGTGTGGGGGATGAGTTTTCATTTAAAATTAAGGATTATCCTTAATTCTAGGCGAGTTGAGAATTAAGGATAATCCTTAATTTTGGATGTGAAGTCGACCTGGTTCCCGCCATCTTGGTTTTGGCAGCTATTTTGGCTCGACCCCTAACAAATGGTCTGGGTACTAAAAGGAATGACTAAGACCTCGTTTACACGGTACAGGACGAATTCGAGACCGGTCTCAAATTAGTACGGTTCTGCAATTCGGAACCAGTCTCAAATTAGTACCGTTCCGCCTGTTTACACGGCGAAATAGGACGAATTCGAGACCGGTCTCAAATTAGTACGGTTCCGCAATTCGGAACCGGTCTCGAATTAGTATGGTTCCACCTGTTTACACGGCGAAATTGGACAAATTTGAGGACGAATTTGGGACCGGTCTCAAATTCGTCCGGTACCGTGTAAACGTAGCCTCAAAAGGACCCTCCCAGTCTTTCCGCTATTTTTCCAAAAAATATATGTCGTCAAATTTGTTTCTCCAAAGAGTCACAAACTTTAGCAATCTTCTGGATATTAACTAACGCAAGCTTCGGGGGAAAGTGGGCTCTGCCAACAAACTCGATCTTCGCCCCTTTGGTTTGGGGCGAGTCAATCAGGTTTTAAACTCGTCAAACAAGTTCTAGTTATGAAGATGCGCAGGCAGGAAAATAGCAAGTTAGAGCCTGGGTCTAAAATAGTATCTTGGCAACCGTTCACGCATGCTCAAAAAGAAATATCGAGTTTGTTGGCAGAGCCCACTTTCCCGCGTAGGTCGGAAAGGAGCTCTGACTTGCAGGGTAGATATTAACCTAACCACAACGAAACACTAACCCTGGTCAGATCCTAGTCAGAAATCTGCTTTCTGGAAAAACATATTTGACGACATATTTTGGAAAAGATTGGGGAGAGTCCTTTTGAGTGATCCGTTTTAGTTACGACCTTTATTTACTGCAGGGTAAGGACGTACGCGAGTTGCGTCGCCATGCCTACGCCAGCACTGTCGACAGAAGGTCCATCAAAAAACTCGTCATGCAGATCTTTCCCAAGTGCGATTGTAAACGTCTCGAAGAAGACATGAAAGCAAAGAGGGAGAAACAACTGGGTTCAAGAACAGACGAGGCGGATGGAAGTTTAAGGAAAGAAGGTCAGGGCTTTGGAATAAACGGATCTGTCGAAATTGGAGAGGTGAGGTTTGATGAGTCTGATTGGGTTGATGATAATCAGGAAATTGATGATAATCAGATGTTTGATTATGTAATGAAGTTTGAAACTGACGGATACAATCAGAAGCAAGAGACTCTAGAAGCGAACGGAGGTCTGAGAAAGGGCGTGGCTGGTCTAAATGAGGGTGAAGTGATGGAAGAATTGAAATCAGAGGGAATAGAGAACGAAGGTCCAATTATAGAATCGTCTGAAGTGTTGCAGGGACAACCCGACGTGACGGACCATGTTATGGAGAATGGTAACGAGTGCTGCGATCCAAAGTGCGCCCGCGTTTGTGGTGGTCATGAAGTGGCGTTGCCCATTGAGAAAAGCGTTCAAGATATGGATATGAAAGAAGAAGGGATAGCGACATTGTTGTGTTACTTGGAACTTCACGCTAACAAGTGGGTTCAGATCTTACAACCAGTGCGTTCAACATGCACACTCAAGTTCTACGGTGGACCCGCACACCTACACTTCGTCGCCCAAAAGGTTCCCATAGTTACCGCAGCTGTTGCGTATGCCAGAGAACGGGGGGAGTTCAAACGAAATACAAGCACTCTGACGTTTCCTGTTGTAGAAATTGTCGATAAGATGGGCTGGGATCTGGAACCAGCTCGAAGGGAACTCTATGCTCTGCAGTGGAACGACTCTCTGAAGTTAGCCGAGGAATCGGGGTTGTCCGCCGGACACTCGGGAATCCTCGTGGAGTTTACGGACCTAGCGTTTCACCTTCGAGCTCCAGGGGATTTAAGTGATGACGAAAGAGACGAGGTTTGTGACTTTCTCGAAGATCGGATCCTGGCCCAAGAGCGAAGTCAAGTTCATCAACTGCACGGCGTCTGGTCGACGTTCAACGAACGCGCTCACCCAAATTGCTGGCAAAGTGCCGAAGAATGCGACAAAAAAGTCGACGAGCAACTCAAGTCCGTCGTATTAGCGTATTTTGAAAGCGAGAATGATCCGACCAAGACCGAGCTCGACACTTTAGCAGAAGCGCGGAAAAATTGTCAGTTTGTCGAGAGCAAGATCTCGTCGTCGGAAGAGGCCGTCAACTGGGACGGCATTGCTCGGGATATACGTTCATTTCTCAATCAACATGACGACTGTGAGATTAGTGGACGAGCGATTGCGCGAATCTTTCACGGCATCGACAGTCCGTGCTTTCCCGCGGCAGTCTGGGGAAGAGATAGACGGACTTGGCGTCGTCATCTCGATGTTGACTTTAATTTACTTCGTAAATTTGCTATCAAAGAACTAGTGAAGTTTCGCTAGCCATTAATCCACTTTCCCTAGATTATCATTTTCTATCATTTTAGTTCGAACTGTGTTTTTTTTTCTCCTTATTTGGTCGCAAGTCTAATTGATCGTACCGAAAAAGCAAAATGTCCTCTCAATTAGAATTCAGGATTATCCTGAATTTTCTCAAATCATTAACAATTCATGAACCAAAAACAAAAGAAATTAATGTTTAATTATGTTTTGAAACTGGAGGAAGATCCATCTAGCTGATCACGTGATTACGTTTTCAAATATTTCAAAGTCCTAGGACTTTGAAAATATGTAAATTACTATGTTTGAGAAGTCAGTTCAAATACTTTACGTCGGACTTTACCGGGATTTCAAAGCCCTCGTGCATTAAAAATGCTCGCCTTCGGCTCGCATTTTCAATAGGCACTTGGACTTTGAAATCCCGGTAAAGTCCTCCGTCTCGTATTTGAACTATTATGTTAAAGTGTCTAGAATTCAGGATTATTTCTAAGTAATAACACGAATTTTCGGGAAATTAGCGATTAAATTTCCCCTTTGCCTCGGGAAGATTTAATTTCCCGAAAAGTCATGTTATTAGTTTGTAATATTATGATCGCCGAGGAAAACTCTGAGAATCTTACCGACAGGAAATTTACACGGTTGATCAGAGAAGTTTGCATCTAATTTTCCCGTGCATGTTGATGAGGGAAAATATATGCAAGCGGGAAATTTAGAGGAAGACAAAGGATTTCTTTGTCTTCTAATTTTCCCTCATCAACATGCACGGGAAAATTAGAAGACAAAGGATAAATTTCCCTCTTTTATGAGCGATGAGGGAAATACGAGGTTTACATTCCCCTCGGAGAACAAAAGAATCCGAGGCGATCATTATATTACCTGAATTCTAGACCTTTTCACAATTCAGGATAAGCCTGAATTCTAGATAAAAGGATATCGTGGAAAAAATGGCGTCTTGTACAATCCTTTACGTACATTAAATATTGTTTCTTGCAGAATAATCGGAAGATAGGGTTTTAAAACGATGAACATTGGTAGAAATGAAGTTCTTGCTTGCTTAATCCATCTTAGCATGATAAACAATGTTTAGTTGGTATTTGAGCTGATTTGAGGTTGCAAAGCATTGTCAGTGGTTAAATGCGAAGCGTCTCCGTAGTCAGATGTGTCGGAATCCATATTTCTTTAATTTATTTATTTAATATCAATAAATATACCTATCTCATTCGAATTGTTTGAAATTACTATAATGATGATCTTCTAAATACATTAGAATTGATCAATACCTGAATATAATGGAGATTTGACTATCTTATGGAGTTTTCCACACAGTGTGAACTTCTAGTAGTTATATTATATAAATATATCTTAATAAATATACCTATGTCACTCTAATTATCCTTTGTCACTTATTAGTGTTTCATAATTATGTGTCCACATATCACGACACTTGTTCAGTATTATTCTTTATCGTGTTTCTGTCCAGTTTCAAACGGACTCCTTCTGCAGTGTCTAGTTCCCCATTGTGTGTACCGTGATCAGTGAGGATATTTATTCCATAGCCAAAATTTCCTTCGATCTTGTTCTCCACAATAAGTACGTTTGCAGGCTCTGTTTTATTTCCAATAATCTGCCAACCAAAAATTGGTGATACGGTTTGGCATTTCAGTGAGAATGACTAAATGTTACCTGTCTGTCTGTCTGTCTCTGTCTCTGTCTCTGTCTCTGTCTCTGTCTCTGTCTCTGTCTCTGTCTCTGTCTCTGTCTCTGTCTCTGTCTCTGTCTCTGTGTCTGTCTGTCTGTCTGTCTGTCTGTCTGTCTGTCTGTCTGTCTGTCTGTCTGTCTGTCTGTCTGTCTGTCTGTCTGTCTGTCTGTCTGTCTGTCTGTCTGTCTGCCTGCCTGCCTGCCTGCCTGCCTGCCTGCCTGCCTGCCTGCCTGCCTGCCTGCCTGCCTGCCTGCCTGCCTGCCTGCCTGCCTGCCTGCCAGTCTCTCTTTCTGCCTGTCTCTGTCTGTCCATAGTTAATAGAAAATATAAACATGGTTTGGAAACCCGATAAACTTCAAAGCGGTCAACAATCAAGCTACGATTCATGTTGAAAGGTACATGAAGGTGCCAAATCCTTGTTTTAGGTTTATTGATATTTAAACAGTATGGTTGAGTGATTGAACCCAAACGTTGCTATTGGATGATTGCTTCATTATACAGAAAACACAATATGTTCAGTAACCGTGAAAGTGGAAAAATTTCCATAAACCTGAACAAAAACATAAAACAATGACTTTTGTTGAGCTTCCAAACGATGTGTATTTTCTATTAACTATGGTCTGTCTGTGTTTGCTACGTCGTCAGTCAACAAGGGATATTTGGCAATTGACCTGGTACCCTGTAAGCATACAATCGTACATTCTATTGCATTGAAAATCGTTTGTGAAACATGTACAAGTTACCTTAATACCACCAGCATTGTCATGGCTTCCGTTATTGCTTATTTCGCATCCTTCTACATGTACCACTGAATTTTCCTGAATAGTCAGACCAGCACTCTGTTGGATGGAAAAGATGGAGTGAGGGGTTACAATATTTACATGGACGCAACAAGCAACCTTGAAATCGTGTCCAGAAAGGACCATCTGTCACTATTGGTACCATCAGTCGGAGATTTTCGATCCGAGTCTTTGAGAACAAATCTTAAGTTAGGTGAGGCTTGGTTCAGATTGGTAACACAGACTATACCTTAACTGTAAATTATCTTAATTTTAATTCATGTTAATGCACTTACCAAAGCACCGTGTACTCTGCAATGTCGCATTACCAACTCCGCACCTCTTTTTACCATAATCCCATTTGAAACGCAATGAAACTCACAATTACTTAAAACCGTCTTGCCTTTTTCGACCACAACAAGCCATGAATCTGAAGCATTCTGGATAAACTTAATATTATTCATCTCAAATTCTGGTGACTCGATGGTTAGAGAGGTGTCCTCGTATTCATCGCATTCAACTGTATGAGAAAGAAAAGAAAAGTAACGGACAAGTTTGCAGAATGCATGGTACCTGCGAGCAGAAGCTCTTTTTGTATTTTCCGAGCTCCAAGGCGAATGAAAGAAAGCTCCATCGAAATTGAATATTATATCACCCTTGCTTCGTTTTCTCTCATCAGATTTTCAACGCTTCGTTCGTGTTCAGATGTTGCCGTTTACCTTACTTTCGGTCTTGTTCGCTTCGCTTCATGTTTACATCTGTAAGGCATTTATTTGCCTCGCTTAAAGGACATTGTCAATAAAAATTAAGTTTGTCTAATTTGGAAGAACTCGTAAAATTGTAATCGAAGATCTTTTACAACTTTTTTGTATCTTTCTTCGTTTTCAAGATATTCCAGTTTGTATCTTTCTTCGTTTTCAAGATATTCCAGTTTGTTTGATATGTAAATTAGATGGTCTCTGACGTCAGGAGCAGCCAGCAGAGTAATTTTTCCCCCGGCAAAATTAGCTAAATCAGTTACCGTATTTACTCGTTTAACCGCCGTCCCCGATTAAGCGCCGCATATGAGAGCAAAAATATTAAAGAGCGCCGCCCTCGAATAAGCGCCGCACTTATTCACAACAATGCGGTGCTTAATCGAAGCACCGTCAGACAGAATTGTTCGAGAAGCCACACTAAAAAGCAACTACAGCCTCGGAAATTTATTGTCCTGTATTACAGTGTTTATATGTTCAAAGTGAGTATATTTCAATGTTAATGACAAGATAACATCTGAAACATGTTTATTTTGTTGATAAGATTTCTTGTTATCGTTTACAAATAAAATAATTTTTAAAGAGCGCCGCCCTCAAATAAGCGCCGCCCTCAAATAAGCGCCGCATCGGAAACACTAAAAATTTAAAGAGCGCCGCGGCGCTTAAACGAGTAAATACGGTATATCTCTAAGTTTATTTAACGAAATAACTTGAAACTGCGCACGTAAAAACGCCTTGTGACACTAACCATTTTAAGTTGAGCAATAATAGAGGTGTGAGAGATTTTGTAATGTGTGAAAACACTGTACCCTGCTCCTGACGTCAGAGACTATCTTAATTTACATATTGAATACCGTAGAATCCCGAAAGTAGCGGCCCCCCGAAAGTAGCGACAAATTTGAGATGTCTACAAAATTTCCGAAAGTAGCGACCCCCCGAAAGTAGCGGTCCCCAAGTCATCGCTTGATTAACTCGAAAGTGTTAAGTTTCAACTATCAACGTACTAAAGTGTATAACAGTCAGAGTTGAAATGGCATAAGGAAAAACTAAAGCATATTAAATGTGTTAAATAGGAAGGAACAAAGAAGAATATTCCCACAGTACGTTAACGTATCTTACCACCCGAAAGTGGTGGCCTCCAACAGCGGATAAAACCGAAAGTACTTTCGGGATTCTACGGTATACAAACTGAAATATTTTGAAAACGAAGAAAGATACAAAAAAAGTTGTAAAAGATCTATTACAATTTTTACGAATTCTTTCAAATTTGACAAACTTAATTTGTATTGCCAATGTCCCATACTGATAAACAACGTTCAAGAAAAGCAATACTAACGTCCCAGGACATTATTCTTCGAAAATTCTCTAACGAACATGCCCAATTCTCTTATTTTTTATTCACATTAACTCCGAAATTTCCCCGCCAAAACTTAGCAAACTTTAAAAAAGCGTATAATATTACCTCATTGCCCTGGGGCCCAATTTTTCCGAACCTCGCAGCAACCAAACGGCTTTCTTAACTAGACCCCGTTTACACGGTTCGAAACCGCTCTCGAATTCGTCTGAATAAATCCTAACCCCCTCCGTAATCTCAACCTTAAACCTCAAATTATTAACCATTTTCCACCACTATTTACCAACACAATACACCAAGGATGGTAAGTCTAAAGTCACAACCAGGATCCAAATACCTGAACCTTATGATTTACTTTTATTTTACATTTTACACAACACAAACGGAATCGTGTTCCATTTAACCGGATTGACCGGTCTAACCGTGTAAATGGAAAGCCCCCATAAAAGACAGCCGTTTGGTTGCTGTAAAAATGTACTTACTAGTTGTTTGCCCTACTCCAGTTACTGTGAGTGAGTCCTTGAAGACAAGAGCAGTGTCTAGAGGATAACTGCCGTGAGAGTAAATGAATATTGCGTCATCTTTGACATAACTTTCAACGGCTTTTTCTAATGATGTGTAGTGTTCAATAATGGTCTCACCTATAGGAAAAAAATAGTACAGGTTGATGTACTATCATACTCAATCGAAATCTTTCGTCGTTACATGTCCATAGAATTTGCAAACCAAACGTCTCCATTAAACTTGGTTTTACCTGGCAATGTTTTGCACATCTTTGCCGTCAACTGTTGAGCGACTATCATAGTGACAGGATAGTTACGATCGGGTTCCAAAGGTCTTTTTAGGGCCGAAGCTAAAAGATATCTAAATGAAATAAAAGACAAATGAAGAAAAAGGAGGTTACAAAAACGGACAAGGTATGAACGTGTCCAAACGTTTTCACTTCAAAAATCTCGTGATTAGCCGAAAAAATTCTTAGAAATCCATGAGAATTTTGGAAAATCCTTGAAAATCCATAATTTTCTATAAAAATCTAACGGCGGAAAATCCAAGGATATTTGAAAGTCTAAAACTTCCGAAAACTTAGCAACAAATTCTTAAAAATCCGTCAGAATTCCTGAAAATCTATTCCAATGTAAGAAAAGTCATAAAATTTCTGGAAAACCCGTCATTCTTTTCACAAAAAATTCGAAAATCTAAGTATTTTGGAAAATCCATAAACCCTGTACACTTTGCAGCGAGTCCAGATTTTACCCCCGCTCAGAAAAGATTGCTGACACCCAGACGGGATTGAACATCCAAAAGATTACGGATTTCACAGATATACGCACGTTATGGAATACCCCACCTCATCTGTGGATTCTCCATTGTCTGTAAAGACTTGACAATGTTTTCCAATTCATGTGTCTTTTGAGCAAGCTTTATCACATCTGATGTTTCTAGTTCTTGCTCAGAATCACTAGCTGCCATATCTTTCCGAAATTTCTTTAATTCTGAGACTTTTCGCTTGTAGGTATTGTAGTTAGCTAGAAATAGAACATAAATAGAATATATAATCTACTGTACACACGCGTTTGAATCCAACCTACGCTTTTCTGAACGGGCCTACCAGGATATGTCTCACTCAGACATCTAGCAAATATATTTTTTTGTGTTGTAGAGAGTCAAATATAGTATATATATATATATATATATAAATAATGATATATACATATCCTACCGGTATATCTTCGAATGAAATCTTTGGAAAGATTGTTCTGTGCAATGTCATAGTGAAGTCGAAGTCGGTTTTCCAGATTGCTAGCAGCATACAAGTAATCCCCATCATCGTCTTCATCCCATTCCCTCCAAAGATTTTCATAAAAAAATCTGGATAATAAATCAAAGAAATGTAAACATATACCTGTTTACAAAAATAATAAAAATTTACCCACTAAGACCCCGTTTACACGATGCTGGTACAATTTGAAAATGGAACAAAATAATGCCGTTTAGGCCTTGCATTTACACGATACCAGCACAAAAATAACACGAAATGTTATATGCTATATTTCCATACTGGCATGATTCTGTTACGTTTTCAAATTGTACCAGCATCGTGTAAACGGGGTCTAAAAGGCCCCTGGGTAGCCTTAACTGAAGGGTTGGATGGATTAGTTATACAGTTGATGGAAAAAATTTATGCCTTCCTTATAGAAGGCTCAACCCTGCCTAGGCTGGCCGAAGGTTCTTCCTTTGACCAGTAAACTTGTCTGGCATTGGATGGAGCAAGATATTAAACTGACTCAAGTATTGGGTCCTGTGAATACACCTTACTTCTGAATTTGCAGGCTAGCACCAGAATAGCATAGCTTAATGCTTACCCTAAAATAAAGACCTTTTAGTATTTTACTCTAGCTAACACCAAACAATTTTACTCCTCAAGGGCAGGGACGTAGCCAGGTTTTTGAAAGGGGGGGGAGGGAGCTGAAATCAAAATAAATTTTTAGGGGGGTCTGGGGGCATGTTCCCCTGGGAAATTTTGAAATTGAGAGTCACTGAAATGCCATTTCCTGGCTTTTGGAGGAAGATTTTTTACAGACTCAAATGTCATATAAAATACTCAAAACACGCAAACATCACATAGATACTGAAAATGCATACACTCAGTAGATTGAATACACTGTTTACAGTTTTTTTATTTCCTGACATAATTGATATTGCATCAGTTTTGTAGTTACATGTCTGTTGTTTTATATCAAAAGGGGGGTGCCACAGCTCCCCTGGCTTCCCCCTGGCTATGTCCCTGCTCAAGGGAAGAGCTCTACACGCGTAAAAATCTCACAAGTTGTTACAGCATTGTTGCCTGAACAATGCTGTAACAACTTGTTATCATATGTGAACAACACTGATAAATGAACAACATTGTTCATCATTGTTTCAACAAGTTGTTACAGCTTGATGAAACAACAACCGTTGTTCACGCATGTTGCAACAACCGAAGAACGTGTTGATATGTCAACCATGTTCACCATTGTTGTAACAATGTTGTTCATCATTGTTATTTCATCATGTCGTAACAACATGTTCCATCATGCATGAACAACGTTGTCGAATCAACAAGTTGTTTTTTCGTTGTTCCAACAGGCGTGAACAAGTTGTTCCTTCAACAACTTGTTACAGCATTGTCACTGTTCGTGAACAAACACGCGAGGAGACTATGGACCACGGTCACGTGAAGATCACGCGTAATCTCACGTCAGCATAGTTCATTTGAACTTTGCTCCTTGACGGAACAACAGCGGGCATCGTTGAAACGATGTGTTGAAACGGGTTTTCCCACTGGTTTTTCCCTCGTTTTATTTTCCCTTTTCTGCACTGCCAATGGACTGAGGAATTATAGTCTTCTGTATGAACAAATCACTTGGTAAAACTTTGTCAAGATTAGACTGGCATACACTAAGTTTATCCATCTCAAAGAGGTAAGAATATAAATACATTATTAAATAACTTCAATGTTATTTTAGCTCGTTGGCATTGCTATAAATGCTATCATTAATTAATACATGTCCCTTCTCTCATTTTGTTTCCAGCTTAAAACCCAAGAGAAAACAAAGAATTTTAGGTAAGTTTATTTGTTCGCACTGTTCAATACTGTCAGTAGAAACAGTAAATTTTTATACAATACACAACTGCAAATTTAACTGTCAAAACGAGAAAAGACACTTTATACTTTGGAATATTAATGTTCTTCTGTCAAATATAGTTTATCGTTCCTCGTTGTTTTTTTTAGAAAGTACATGTGAACTGGAGTATATTAGCTTATTTACAAAAAGGTAAGATATGTTAAAAAGCCTTAAAAATGTTTACTAAAAATATGTTTACGTTTTGTTTTCTTCCATCCGCGAAATTAGTCGGAATGCTGATCTCTTGGCTTTGTTGAGGGCAAAGGTGAAAGAATTTTTGTTTACACTATTTCAAAGCAGAAAGTTATTAACCTAAACCTTTGTTTTTCTTCTTAAATTTTTTATGTATAAACTATAGTTGTGGGAGTTAAATAATATCAATGAAAATGGAAATGGAGAAGAACTGAAAGCGCTGCCAGAGAACCAGGGAAAACTGGAGGATACGTGAGACTTTGTATTCAAATTATAACTTCAATAAACGTTTTTAAAAATTCATGGATGTGTTTGCGTGATATCTTCGTCTTCAATAATAGTGATATTAATATTTTTTGTGATTTTATAAGAAAATTAATAAGCGAGACAACCGGGGGGTGCACAAAAAAACGAGAATTTAACGGATAGATATCATATTGTAACATGTTGTTTTAACAACTTGTTCACAAATGTTAATTTATCATGCTGGAACAATGCTGTTGTATCATGCATGTAACATCATGTTGGAACAACTTGTTCACGTCTGTTGGTTCATCAGGCGTGAACAAGCATGTTGGAACATATGGTGAACAACTTGTTGACAACATGTTCACGGCGAGCAGCACAACATTGTTCACGGCTGTCGAGAACAACTTGTTCACGTCTGTCAACAACCGTGAACAAGTTGTGCGTTTTTACGCGTGTAGTACAGAAAGGGTTAAAAAGGTTCTATACCTGACATGTTCTAGAGCTAAAGCAGTTTCATCAAAATCTCCTGAGTCATCATAAATTGGCATGAGCTCTGTCAAAGAAATCATGTACTCCTTGGCTTTGATCATTTCTTGAACTTCTTGTAATGTCATTTGGGAATCAGTAACCAGTGGTTTGCTTACAATCACTTCAGCCAATACATTTTGTGAAATGACATCAACAATCTGAAGAATAAACCAACAACTAGTCTCCTTGATCTCTTTTGATCGGTACTCTGCCAGCTTATAGTACCTACTTTATACAATTTGGGAGGGGTGAGGGTGGTTGTGGTGATGGTGATGATGATGGTTGTGGTGATGGTGGTTGTGCTGGTTGTGGTGATAGTAGTGGTGGTCATAGTGATGGTGGTCATAGTGATGGTGGTCATAGTCGTGGTTGTAGTGCTGGTGGTCGTGATGGTGGTCATGGTGATGGTGGTCGTGATGATGGTGGTCACGGTGATGATGGTCATGGTTGTAGTGGTGGTGGTCATGGTGGTGGTAGTGCTGGTGGTTGTGATGATGGTGGTCATGGTGATGGTGGTCATGGTCGTAGTGGTGGTGGTCATGGTGGTGGTGGTGGAGGGGGTGAATATTTTAAAAGTGGAAAATATATTATGCTCTATAAAAAGTTATAAATTAACTGTAAATATACAACAAAAACACAAGAACATTTTATTATTATAAAAAAATCTTAAATTAACGATTAAAATAGCTCTAACATAAACATCCAATTAACCTTTTCCTGTCAAGTGTGAGTGTCAAAATATATACATAGTTTAAAATATATTTATTTTTTAATTTTAATTCTTTTTACCTCAACTAGAACATTAAAACTATCTTTTTTATCTCCCCCAGCATCTGGACAGCTCCAAATAGCCTTCCATCCTTTCTTCTGAACGAATTTCTCCACATACTCACCCATTTTGGCCCTGACCTCTCTTGGCTTACAACTACCGAAGATTAAATTCCAGTAGACTGCAAAACGCTCTTCATAACTAAGTATAGAGGTCTGAAAAATCGAAGGCATACAGTCCATGGTATGGCTAAGAAAACAAGTTAGCTCAAAAGGACAAACAAAATCAATGCACTAAATTAAGGCCTGCCAAATAAATTGCTCTGTATTCCATAATTTCTTTAACCGGAAGCTTTGTAAGTAGTTTACAAATTACTATATTTCCGGTAATTTAAACAAACCGGAAATGTTTTGAATAACCACGTGGCATGCATATTTCGTCACATGTTAGTCTGCAAGGACTGGAAGTATGGCATTGAAGAGGGCAAGTCAAATTGGTTTGTACAGCTAGAAGAATACATCTTGTAGAGGACCTAGCGTTCTATATTGTAATTACACCAACCTATTAATAGAGTAATTTTTGAAATATAGAAAAATGTAAATATGAAAAGATTATTACTAAGGTCTTACAAAAACATTACAAGCTATAAAAGGCCTTCTCCGCAACTGCAACTCGGAGGGTTAGAAAAGTACCATAGCCCCATGAATACAGGACAACTATTTACGATTCCTGTCATAGCTAGAAACTGACGTTCCAGGGGAATATTTTGTATTCAGTTTGGTTGGTCTTTGCTATGTATTAAAGCTGTCGTTATAAATATATAAACAAAACATTACATTGATTACAAGCTCCTAACACCTTCTCCGCATGCATTTCTGGCTAGAAGAGCACCATATAGATTTTCATAGCTAATCACTGCAGAGTCCACAAGCTGTCATTTATAATTGACAACAAAAACTAACACGCTGAAAATGAAAATATGAAAGTACCGTACTACAGATGACAGATCATACTCTTTATACAGTGTGTTCAAAAAATCCTGAACCCTTAGAAAACAACCTATTGTAGTAGTTTGAAAGCCCTAAGCACTTCGCTGAATCCACAAATCGTAAAACACACGGTCTTATACACCTGGGAAATTAAGATAACTTGAAGCATGGTGAAAGTATTTAAAAGCTTTTTCTCTCCCTGTTTAACTTATGTGCTGATTAATTTATAACGCAGCGCTTTTAGGGCTTTCAAACTAATACAATAGGTTGTTTTCTAAGGATTTTTTTTTATATACAAAGTCCCAAGGGGAGGCTATATATTAGGTGTCCAAATTTCCGGCAAATAATGCAGTGCGTGCTGCAAGAGGCAAAAGCTGTTTTAAAATCATTTCTGTCTTTCTCCTGAAATCTGTGTAACTTGGTTTATAAACATTGCTAGAATATGCCAAAGGACGAGCTTTTTTCATTTTCTGTTCTTGTCGGACATGTACCACTTCCCGAACTCCATAGAGACAACACTACCTTCATCGAGGCAGATCTTTTTGGACCTCACTCGAAGAAAGAAGTGAGAATTGATTTGGTAGATGGTGAGAAAGAACGACAAGAGTTTCCAGTCTTACCTTACGAGATTGATATCAAGCTCTTTCCTACCTCAAAATCATCAGCTTGGGCTTTTGTGCAGATCGATGGATTAAATGCTTGTAAAATACTCATTCATCCTGGGTCAACAAAGTAAAGTTATTCTTCATTCTTGAAAGTTTTCTAGTTAGTTTCAGAAATTGCAGCTTGATGTTAGTAATAATTGTTAGTTGAGTTCTGGTGGCTCAATGGTTGGAGCGTCTGGCTAGCATTCAGAAGGTTGTGGGTTCAATTCCCGCTCAGAGCTCAGAGTTTTTCTGAGTATTACTAACTAACACAGCTTGTACAGCAAACAACTAACAGTTATTAGTTTTCTAGTTATTTTCCTTCATTTCTGTTGTATATATCAAATTAAATGGACTGACTATTTTTCTTTCAAATGTTTATGCAGGACAGTTCACGGTTTCAAAACAGGCAGTATTATCAGAGAATTCCTGTTTTCTTTGCCACGATTTGGAGCCAATAAGGTTTATTAGTTTAATATTTTTATTTCATTTACAATATTTTTAATACATATGCACCTAAAGGAATTTAAATTACATGTAGAGGCCCTGAGCATTTTGTGACGAGATCCGTAGATTCCATAGAACCCCCCTCAAAATGCAGGAAATAGCGTTTCAGAGCATTAGAAAATCAAAAATTTCCTGGGGGAGCGTTTCCCTGGACCACTGCTGATTTACAGATAAAATATTTAATTTTAGAATGACCGAATTGAAACATCGAGGCACAAGGCTGTTGGGACTATTGAGGTTGTTATGAAGGAAGCTATTTATGAACAGACCATTGAAAGGTTTTATCACAACTCTGATGAAGATGTCAAGCCAAAGATTGGGAAATTAGAGTTTACTCAGGCAACTAAGGAGGATAGCCAGTTGATAACAAAAGGTCAGTACCTAATGCTGACCACAAAGCCAGGTTCTAGTGTTCAATTTTGGAACAGAAAAAGGAGACACGGCAGGTACAGTTTTGATAGGTTTGGTGTGGGGAAGATTCTTGCGACTTTAAATGTGAAATATGAGATAAAAGGCACTCTAAGACAAGTTGAAACAATTATTATTTAGAGATGAAATTAACACATCACACATACATGTATATGTTAAAAAAATGTTCAATGTGGCAAGGTCACACTGTTATGTTTCAACTAGTTGTAAATAATTTTAAAACAAAATGATGTATAATATGATGAAAGGTATTATTGAACACAACTAAAGGTGCATTGACACTGGTGGACTAATTGGAGTGTGACTGGTGACTGTGGGAGACAGCTAACTGGGAAGCCACCTGAGATGCATGGATCCTAGGATTATATGTTTGGGGGGGGGGGGGGATTAGACACAATCCTGAAGCTAGCCAAGGGGCTTGGGTACCAGTACCTTAATGTGCCTCTGGGTGTAGCCAGTGATGGATTTACAGCGGGGTGCACCCCCTGGCCTTGGCCAAGGGGGGTGCCAATTGCCTTGTCAAATCCAAGTACATTAAAGGATGCTATCATATGATTCATAGATATATGATTCATATATTAGCTATCATATGATTCATAGGTATTAATAGGTATAAAAAAATTTTCTGGTGGGCTTCGCCCCCTACCCCCCAGCTCCCCAAACAGCTCAGCCCATTGACACTGCTGTGTCCCCAGACCCCTGCCATAGCTCCCTCAGTGGTGCTCCACATGAAAATGTTCAGAGAATTAAACCACTACATTACTGAGCAGTGACCACGCCCATACAGGTGATGGCTACATCACCATGGAAACCAGTCTATTACCAGCTCAAAGTCTGGTTGTATTCAATCTGAGGTCAAATTCAGACCAATTCCAGTTCACTTGCATTCTCACAATCTTACTGTTAGACTCGCAATGTAACGGACCCAGTCCAAGTTAGTCCACCGGTGTGCTTTTGCCTTAAGATGTTGTGCTAGTCAGTCAATTAAGAATAGATGTTGTGTTAATATTGTTGATTGTTAAATCCACATTAGAAGATTCATTAAACGTGACCTTAGAGGAGAGAACTGTTGGTCATTGTATTTGTATACATGTACAGTAGCAATGGTGGATACAGGTGAGATGAATGGATAAAGGCCTGGGGGCTAATCAGCCTTACTTGCAGCCCAACATGTCCTCTCACTTGAGTATCATGATAATCATCATTTCTTCACACAGTCGAATATGATGATTATCATGATACTCAAGTGAGATTCTGTCCCACATGCGGGATGTTAAACTAAATTGCATATAACAAAAGAACCATTAGGGGTGTTGTGGTCGGGGTCTGAGAGGTGGGACTTTTTTCCGGAGGGTTGTGGTTAGGGTTAGGTCCAACGGGGGGTTGTGGTTAGGGTTGTCAGGGGGGTTGTGGTTAGGGTTAGAGTCAGGTTTAGAGGTGGGGGTTGAGTTGGGGGTTTGGGGGTAGGGAATTCTTTTTTTAAAATGATGATTATTGTTAATTCAACGACATCTCACAAATGACGATAATCATCATTTCGAAATGAGAGGATATGCTGTGCAGCCAGCGGCTGAATTACGAAGGACGCAGATCAACGTGGCCGTGTCGAGGCATATCAAAGGCGCTCCAAGCAGCCGCCATACGACACAGTTCAGACCACGGATCACAGCTAAGATGTTAGGTGTCGAAGGGAGGAAAACCGGAGAACCCGGCAAAAAACCCTCGAAGCACAGGAGAGATCAACTACAACTCTACTCACATGAGTTCCAAGCCCGACAACGGGGTCATTCCCAAGCGGTCACCCATCCAAGTACTAACCCCGTCTAACTGGGCTTAACTATTTGGTGAGAGGCAGCGCGCTAACAGCACGGCGCCACCCGTGCTCCCCTGGGATCACTACTCATCCCCATCAGTGATTGACAGACCCTGACCGGTGGATCAACGGATGGATGGACCAGTAACTCACCTTGAAAAAATCTGGCCAAATCTGAAAACCCTGTATCTGTCCCTGCTATTAAAGTGCCTAATCATGGTTGGGGATTTTAAATATTAAGGATATTTAGAACCTTCTGAGAAGATTTGTAATATATCTTCCTTTTCTAACATTTCATCTTCCTGGACTTTTTTTGCGGTGAAAGTTGACGGAAGTGATGTCAAAGGAGGAATCTGTAAAGTGGTTTTTGTATAGACAAATTCCTCTTTTGACGTCACTTCCATCAACTTTAATGGCAAAAAAGTCCATGAAGATGAAATTTTAGGAAAGGAAGATATATTACAAATCTCTCAGCAGGTTCCAAATATCCTAAATATGTAATATCCCCAAACATGATATAGGCCTAAAGCACTTTAAGGTTATCATGTGTTTTTTTTTTCATTTGTAGCCTCAGAATGACTATTTGTACTGTACAAAGTAGACTGATCTGTTTATAAACAGCTAATAAACCTGCCTACAGATTAGCATATCTTGCAATAAATCGTTGAGATTATATAACTTTAGGTACTGTATAAGTACTATAGTTTGTTTTCGCATTGCTGGTTTTTACGTTCTAAGAGGAATAAAAGGGCTGGCGTGGATTTTAGCGCAAGTACTGTTACAGTAAGTGTTATCCATTTTTTCGAAATGTGATTCAGCAAACATCCTCACACCGTCATAGTACATATCAGCCATCATCCGACATCGCTTTTCTTCCTTGCTGATGCCGCGGAAGAAATCCCAGAGTTCCATAAACGCCTCAATGAAGCGTCTCTTGCGTGAGAGGATGCGTGGTTTGCACAAGAGTTTCATATCACGAAGGAAGGACGCGTCACAGTCGGCACGTGACCATTCGTAGTGATATCCCTAAAAAGAAATCACGCCAACGTATCAGAAGGTCAAACATCACACGAAACGATTTTTAACGCAACATTGTTGCGCAAAAATATCGATACAACATGGCAATCAATTTGTTGAAAACATCACACGAGACGATTTTTACGCAACATTGCAGTTGCGCAAAAATATCGATACAACATGGCAATCAATTTGTTGAAGACATCACACGAAACGATTTTTAACGCAACATTGTTGCGCAAAAAAATCGATACAACATGGCAATCAATTTGTTGAAAACATCACACGAAACGATTTTTAACGCAACATTGTTGCGCAAAAATATCGATACAACATGGCAATCAATTTGTTGAAAACATCTCACGAAACGATTTTTAACGCAACATTGTTGCGCAAAAAAATCGATACAACATGTCAATCAATTTGTTGAAAACATCACACGGGACGATTTTCAGTAACGCAAGATTGACATTGTTGCGCAAAAATATCGATACAACATGGCAATCAATTTGTTAAAAACATCACACGAAACGTTTTTAACGCAACATTGTTGCGCAAAAATATCGATACATCATGGCAATCAATTTGTTGAAAACGTTAAAGGTGAGGTAATACGCGCAACATTTTTCTTCAACTTTCAACACAAGTTTGTTGCGCAAGTTTGTTGCGTTGCAAGTAGAAAAGCGTTGTTGCACATATTACCACCCTGCACCGTAAACATTGTTACGCAATGTAATACGTTACAACAACGCTTTTCAACTTGCAACGCAACAAACTTGTGTTGCAAGTTCCCGTATTTACCTCACCTCAACTATTCAAATTCAAATTCTCTTTATTCACAATGATTAAATACAAATCATGCGTTACAAATTCTATATAAAAACTATCATACATTATATCCCTAAGTTCAATTATTATATAAAGGTAATAAAAGTTGCAAATTCTACTACTTAAAAGCTAGTTAATATTTAAAAATCAACCTATTTACAAAGGAATTTTTAAATCTTTCGGTATTCACTACTGGTCTGAAACAACTTTTCTTTAGGTAAATGTTTTTGTAAAGGATGTTCTAAAGTTTCAGCTATTTTATTAACTATCTGTTTTTCGCTTTGTTCAAGTAAATTATGAATACTAATCTCTTTAGAATAATAACGTCTTTTTATACGTCGATCCAAAAAGGATTGGATGGTGGTCAACTCTGGAGACGATGCTCCATAGACTATTGTAAGTTGAACAATAATTACATCGTTGGACAATATTGTTAATTAACCTGAACTGAATTGCTGTACTCTAAGGCCAGCGCTAAACGCAATAGACGAACTTAATTCAGACGAATTTAATTTGAATTAACTTCGTCGGTAATAGTGGTAATGCAACGTCGAGTTAAACGTCGAATTTCAGTCGAATTTAATTGTACCGAATTGTCACAGACACAAGAGAAACATTTAATTCGACGCGACGATAATTCGTCGTGTAAGTCGAACACGCGTTACCGTCGCACTTGCCCAGACGAATTTAATTCGTGAGTCGAAATTAATCGAGTTATACGTCGCAGTTTCGTCGAATAAAATTCAAACAATTAAATTCGTCTGAATTAAATTCGTTTATTGTGCGACGTTTAGCGCAGGCCTAACTCAAATCGAACAACAAATCTTTTGGAATGGAACAAGCGAATAAAAAGGCGAAGCAGTTTGCTGGACTTGCCACTTGGCCTGCTGGCACAACTCCTGACCAGTGACCACCCATTATTTAGCCGAGGCCGAGTCCAGCCTTGACGAGTACACGCGTAAAAATCTCGCAAGTTGTTACAGCATTGTTGCCTGAACAATGCTGTAACAAGTTGCAACAATGCTGTAACAACTTGTTGACATATGTGAACAACATTGATAAATGAACAACATTGTTCATCATTGTTTCAACAAGTTGTTACAGCTTGATGAAACAACCGTTGTTCACGCATGTTGTAACAACCGAAGAACGTGTTGATACATCAACCATTGTTGTAACATTGTTGTTCATCGTTGTTATTTCGTCATGCTGTTACAACATGTTGTATCATGTGCGAACAACGTTGTTGGCTATAAAAAATGTGCTGTTGGAACAACTTGTTCATGACTGTTGATTTATCCGTGAACAAGTTGTTCGAACCATAACTGAACAACTTGTTGACAACTTGTTCACGGCACAGTGTTCACGGCGAGCAACACAACATTGTTCACGGCCGGCGAGCAGCACAACATTGTTCACGGCCGGCGAGCAGCACAACATTGTTCACGCCTGTTGACAACCGTGAACAAGTTGTGCGTTTTTACGCGTGTATAATTTCTACCCTTATCTTACAATACTGATTGAAAGTTGAAACCGTGCACTGTATAGTAGACTTGCTCCGGGCAAGTCCGCCTGCCTCTCCCGCCAGGAAAAGAGAGGACATCCTCCATTTATGATTAAACTCAACGCGCCCATAGCCTCATTAATAAAGGTCCCAGAGAGTCATCCCAACTAACTTCTACCATTAATAACCACATATTTACAATTGACAATAACAAAACACCGGTTAAATATTTTTGTCTTTCAAGTGAAACAAGTACTTAATAACTTACACATCCATAACACACATCGTGTTTATTACAAGCTTTGGTGAATGTTTCTTTAAATGGAGTATCAATCCCCAATGGAACACTGCATCCATTCGCGTGCTTATCCGCCTCACACGCCCTCGTTGGAAACGGCAATCCTGCTAAACTTGTTACCATAAGAAAACAAAAGATTGGCGACGAGATCATAAACTAATTTATCGATTCTCTTGGAAGGAATTCGCTTGACAAAACCAATCCTGGGTCTGTTTTCCACGAGTCAATCCAGTCATTAAATCAGGCGTTTCCCACTAGTACTTTGTGTGGGGTTTTCCGGGTTTTCCTTGTTGCCTGCCACTTGAAATTAAATTATTAGTTTTTATATCAGAATCTTATGAACTGTGCTTTTGTGAAGATCCCAACCGATTATTCAGTTACGTCACAGCCAGGTGGTTTAAATAATTTATCACTACCTGTGAAACTTTATAGATTGTTCTTTTTACGAAACATCAAAAGTTACACTGGAAACTTTTAAAATAATATTAAGAACTAATGGCATTCAGACTCTATAGTTCATTCAAACTTACGAGAATATTCCGTGGTGGCGAACACCCAAAATACTTTAGATATTCGAACATCCTTATGCTTTTTGCTTTGAAAAAGTTTTCGCGGAACTGTGGTCGCCAAAACTGGAGATTCCAACAGAAAAAACCTATTTGAATTCTAATCCAGTTCTAATTGATTCTAATAGAGTCAGAATTATGAGAATATTCCGTGACTACCCAAAATAGATTACATAATGCAACATCCATGTTTTTGTCTTTATAGCTATATTGCTCCTCAAAACCATAGCAGTATTCTCTATATTGCGTTTCGACACATCAGTAAGAATAGCTTTTTTCCTTCTGTGCTATGCTTGCTTAATTGTATTGTTTATTTTAATCACATATATACTATCTACTATTCTTGATATTTTGTAATTAATCTGGGTCCGTGCATTTTAGTCAACACGTGCACAAAATTCCCGCATGCGATTTTTGAACTCCTCTCCGTACAAAATTGTGCGCTACCGGCATTCAGTACTGTACTAGCCTGCGTAGCTGGCGGTATTAGGGAGTTCGGGCGCGGGCGGTAGGCGGGCAACGCGAAATACCGCCTGCCCCAGAGGAGGTTGGACAAGTCACGCAAAGCATCATGGTCCTAACGCTAAAATCGATTCATTTGCATCTGACCGCAGACGAGGAATGAACTCTCCCCTGTGGACTAGATGCACAAAAACTGTTGAAAACTCGTCACAGTTGATCCACAATTTATAATGGGAATACGAGAACAATCCGTGACGATCATACACAATTAATATGATCAGATTGTGCTTTATTTGGCGTATATTCATGACAATGGCGGATGGGCATTCAAGATAGTTTTCAAGGACTACCCAATCCTGTTCGGATTCGACGCATTTTATGTTACAGATAATGGAACAAATCAGAAATGAATTTAGATATTTACAATGAAGGATGATTTGGTTGTGCGGTGCAACGTGTGATTCGTTACAACTGGAGAAAAGCGTGGGGTGAGATTTGAGAAATCAACATTATTTGTTGTTTAGTGGTTTATGATTTCCCTCTTCCTTCATACTTTAGCTTACTTGTATCCCAAATTTTATAAAGTTGTGAATAAAGCTAGCCTAAAATTTATTATTCAATATAACTATCTTGTATTTTTCTTTGTATTAAGGTTAATTCAAAATCCAACATCAAGATAATTTATTGAATTGCCTCCAGAATCTATTGATAAACTTGGACCACTTGGTATTTTACTGGTCAAATGTTCAAATATTCATATTTTATCAAATAAAGTGTATTTCCTGTATCCTAAATATATATGTATGTAAATAAGGAACTTGAATAAAATTAAAATGTTGCTCAATATTGATCTTACATTTTTGCAGTCAAGCACCACCAACCCCCCCCCCACCACCCCCCACCCCACCACCACCCCCTGCCAAGAAAACATCAACTTTAGAGAGGGCATCAGAAAAGTGAATGGGTAATCAAACTATAAGACAGGCAAAGTCCAATAAAATGAACTATAAGACAGACAAAGTCCAGCCCAAGGGTGTCTGTCTTAGACAGAGTTCACTGTCTATCAGTATGTACATGCAGTAGCACTCAAAGGCAAAGGGATGAATAATATCCAGGCATTTAATTAGGCTTTGAGACACAGCATTCGAATTGTATACTACGTGAGAGATAATACCTCTGTTAAAATTTTATTAGTTATATCCACAATTATGCATTGTTATGTAATTATACAACTGATAACATGCAAAACATCAAACTACATATTTGAATGTTATTTGGCAAAAGAGAATCCATCAATTTATAATCATAAAAATCCTGTTCAGATCGGTGCTTGTGCCCAGGCAAGTTATTCCAACACTGACATCTGTACTGTATCTCTTCACTTCCTGTAAAAAATAGGAAGTGAGATGGAATTATTAACCTTTTTGTGTCTTAAAAGTTGACTGTACAGCCAATGGCTAACTATTGTATTCACTTCATGGGTGTACAAATCAAGGGGTGGACACAAGGGCAAATGCCCCCCCCCCCCCCCCCCCCCCCCCCCACACACACACACTTGGCTAAAGTCCTATAATAAATATTTGTATACTAAAAAACAATACGAACAACAACAACAACAACAACAACAACAACAAATTATAACAAATTAGCAAAAAAAAATAATAATACTACAACTATAATATATTATTCACAATAACAATGACCAACAACAATAAACTACAAATAATTATCCACACATCAATTTTAATAATCATATGCTGTCATGGAACACAATGTTATTTAATATAAAAAAAAATCTATACATATCAGGCCTGTATACATATATAGCAGATCTTTAAGAAAGTTCAGTACATTCTGTAATAATATTTACAGAATATATGTAGGCCTGATATGTATACATTTTTTCCAGAATGATGGTGTTTTTATACAGCGAGGTCAAGCGTTTTGGACCATAAAAACAGACAAATACCAAATTTTACTCTTTAATAATTGTCCACCACTCATTCTACACTTACTGTAAAGAATAAAGCTCGAAATATTAGGAAACTTCCAAAATTCTTGAGAAAAAAACAAGCTTTAGTGGCGAAAGGCCCTCTTAAATTTATTAGGCGCCATCTTAGCAAATGCCGAAATACCATGGTCGGTTCAAAGGCGAATATCTCGAAAACGGTTGAGAGGTCGCCGGGGGTCGTCTGGATAGAATCCAAGATTAGACATTTGTTCAAGTTATTACGCAAAAATTAGAGAATTCGAACCGTTGGAATTCGAGATTTTTTGCTTTGAAGATTGTTGATAAACCGGAAGTTGGGTCTTCGCTTAGGGCGACACGACCTACATAAACCATCAAAATAAAGTAGAAAAATACATTTACCTTGCAAAATCCTGCAGATATGGATAGTCCAACAATATATCAAACGATATCGCTGCTTTTTTAAAGAAAAAAAATGAATGACAATAGCGTAATATTCGGTATTCTAAGTCCAATGCAAAATTTTCAGCCGATCAAACGATGAGAAAACAAGCCATTTCATTGGTCGAGATATTCACGTGGTACTTGTCCAACCACCTCTGCGCCTGCCCAAAACCATATGTTTTTGAGTTCCGCCCACCGAATATGTTTGTTTAGAACCAATCAGAACGTGAACTAATAATAGTGATGCTGGTTGTTGTCGCGATCAACGCCTCGAATTTTAATTTATTAAATATCTGCAAATGGTTCATCGGATAGTTAAATTGCTGTGTAGTTGAGTTAAGCGATTCAAGAGAAGAGATTTGATCGTTTATATATACTCTACAAGGGAGAGACGACGAGTACAGAACAGCTATCATTAATGCCAAACAGTGAAATAAAAAGTGTGCTGCGTAGACTATTATTAATAAACTAGACTGAAAGTCAGCCGCCGGTCTCATCTCGTTCTAACTCCTAAGATGAGATCGGCGGCTGGCTTTCAGTTCAGTGTTAAACAACAATCGAAATGTAGTAAGGTTAGATATACTGCCGAAACAGAGAACGTAGGAGTCTAACGTTTCGAGCGAAAGCCCTTCGTCAGAGAGAAAACCAAGGGCCTTCGCTCGAAACGTTAGACTCCTACGTTCTCTGTTTCGGCAGTATATCTAACCTTACTATATTTCGATTGTTATTAATAATTCCAGACATTGTCATGATCTCATGCTTCGCCAAAGCATACACAGTAAATACTAAATATCATACTTTTACCAAATCCAGTTGGCAAAATTGCAATATTCTCTACCAAGCAATAGATATCCAATTGCAATTCGTTGTAAAGAATTCAATACCTGTGTTCAATGCTTTCTCTGTTTCTCAATACATTCGCTTTAATATAATATTTGTCCGCTCATTGTCTGTGACTGTAAGTATGATAACTCCTGAAATCAAAAATCAATATTCTGACCAATCAGAATGCTCCGTCACCCAGCGGACGGAGAGAACTCAAAAACATATGGTTTTTGGGCAGGCGGTATTTCGCGTTGCCCGCCTACCGCCCGCGCCCGAACTCCCTAATACCGCCAGCTACGCAGGCTAGTACTGTACCCACACCACCACCACAACAACAACAACAACTCCCCTCCCCCCTACACGCAGACAAACAAACAAACAAACAAACAAACAAACAAACAAACAAACAAACAAACAAACAAACAAACAAACAAACAAACAAACAAAACAACAGACAGACAGACAGACGGACAGACGGACGGACGGACGGACGGACGGACGGACGGACGGACGGACGGACCGACGGACAGACGGACAGACGGACGGACGGACGGACGGACAGACGGACAGACGGACAGACGGACAGACGGACAGACGGACAGACGGACAGACGGACAGACGGACAGACGGACAGACGGACAGACAGACAGACAGACAGACAGACAGACAGACAGACAGACAGACAGACAGACAGACAGACAGACAGACAGACAGACAGACAGACAGACAGACAGACAAACAAACAAACAAACAAACACAACTGAACACACATCCACATTTTTAAGTAACTATTTTGGTAGAGAAAAACTAGAGAGAAACGCTTGCTGCGCAGGCTAGAAAAAAACTTCTCCGAGCAAGGATTGCGCCTTCTAAAGTATGGTATTTAATGTAACAAGAAGTATAATTTATCAATTCGAATTCTCATTGCGTCATTGTGTAACCCATACGGTCTGTTGTGCAACATTCAGCAGTATTTCTTGTTGCAAAGCGGAACTTCTGCTGCAATAGCCAAGGATTTTCTCGCTAAATCGAAAGTTTTCTCGGCAGAGGTACATGTGAAAAGTAGGAATTAAACAGTTTGATTTTCGTTGTGCGTTCAATAGTTCCATATTTGATTATTTGCTCCGAATAAACTGAGTAAATTTGATATTAAATTATAGGTTAGATTTGACAGAAATGGCTCTGTATATTTCTCGACTAAACCCCTGTGCTGTTCTTCTTGTTTCGTTTGCTTTACTTCATCTTGTTCAAGGTAAGTTAGGCCAGATGGTCGTAGCTTGTTTTATTTATAAACTCTTTGAGGCTTGGACCTCTCCTTGTGCTGAACAAAATCGTCTGGCGTTGTGTTGTCCAGTTTCCTCCTGTAGAAACACTGGAGGGAGAACAGTTAGCTCTTAACTGAGATAGATATCCAGTATGAATAAGATTAGTTTAGTTTAGTTTAGCCTGAATAAAATACTAAAGACTCGTCTTCAGCCTTCAAAGGGTTAAACACTGAATACCTTTGTCTGATTTTGGCGGTTTTTTGCTTTATATTTTAATAACTCTATGGATGTGGACAGCATTTAGCCTCGTGGTTCGTCAAAGACCTTTTGTTGACAACAGATAGATATTTTAATCTAAAACTAATGAATATAGAAGTCCCTATTCCGTATTATAAAGTGTGTCTGTATCACTAAACTCGTTTACTAAAATTTTTATTCGTCTAATTCTACTTTCGATTCTCAAGTTGTCAGGTTTTAGTCTTCCCTCAAGTTGAGGTTATACTTCGCGAAATTTATTCATCTTTTTTCTTTGTTGAACATCACTCAAGTGCTCATGTTATTTTGAACTTCTATATTCATTACTTCTATATTCATTACTTCATGTTACATGAAATAACATATATATAAACACGCCCTCCATATTAAAACAAGGCCCTTAAAGAGCAGTCATTCCATGGGAGGAGGGGGAAGCTTCTCAGAGGCTGAGCCATGTATAAATTAGGGAAAGTTCATAGAGGGTCCACAATAGTTTTCTTAAATCCTGAACCCCACTCAATATTTGCTACCTTTTGCATATTCCAACAAGTTTGCTTAGCTGATTCAATCATGACCAATGTCTTCGTTATTTAGAAATCTTGAATCCCATTGTTCAATCTCTTTATTTCCAAAATCATAGCAGCAAAAATTTCTTGATCTCATTTTTCTCACTGTATTCCATTTCTCATGAAAATAATTGTTATCCTGTATCCCAATAAATTTATTGTCTATTGTTGGCAATGGTCATCCTATTTTAAAAAGTTACCTGTTTTATATTCACAGAGCTTAGATAACTCAGTTACCAGTACGGTGGTACCAATACAAAGTTAAAAACAGTGTTTGTGAAAATTTCAAAAGGTTGATGTTTACTGCTCAAAAAATTAGACCTTCGAATATTTTAACATTTTCAACATTTCTTATTTGTTGTTCCACACTGCCTACACAGCATGCAACACTTTTTAAAAAAGAGTTTATTTGTTCCTATTTAACAGGCAAGGTCGACACCAACTCTACGGTAAATTCAACAAGTGTTTCAGCAGTACCTGACGCTGCAACTACACATATTATACAAACCAGTTCAAATGTACCACGTATTAGTACAAATGTACCGCTTATTAATAGTACGAATATCCCACAAAATCCAAATAATACGCAAACAGTCCATCCAATATACACAGCCACTGCCAGTCAAAATATGACAGCCTCTACAAATGTGACAGCCTCTACAAATGTGACAAGAAGTTCTACAAATGTGACAAGAAGTTCTACAAGGCCAACAAATAGAACCAATAGTGTTCATATCGCAACCACTACACCAACAACACATGCCAGTCCAACTCAACCTATGACAACTAAAGAACCTGGTAAGTGCCAGCGTCACAATCTTGATATATAGTGATGATACAGTATGTACTTTCGGTAATTTTGGTGTTAATGTTTAAAGTGATGAGATGTGAAAGAAAAGCTAATGGTTGTTTTTTGAAATGTCTCATTTCAGCAAAAAACAAAAATGATGACAGCATGAAGAAAAGAATGTGGGTTGCTGCTAGTTTTGCCATTCTGTTTGCAATTACAACCATCATTCTTGCGTACCTTGTTTATAGACAGCGCAAAATCAACCGGGAGTTAGAAGGGGATCCACAAGCCGCCCGCCTTCTTTAATCTGAAAGATTAACTGTAATGACATGAAAAAACAGTTAATTGTGGAAGAACTGATGACTATCATTGAGTATCCAGTGTAGTATAGACATCTTTGAATAATAACTAACCAGAGATTCTTTGGCCATTTGTAGCAGCTGAAGAATTATTACTTGAGTTACTAAATAATTGCTAACAACTTTAGTGCATGTAAGAACTAAAATTAAATTACTTTTAAGATTACTTTTAAGTATACAGTACATATATGTTTGTTTGAGTTTAACATTCTTGTAATGTCTTAGAATTAGTAATATGATTATGTCTATTTCATAGAAAATCAGGGCAAGTTGTCAAACTGTTTTAATATATTAAAACCCAACTAAGTTTGGAACAAGGTCTGTGTGTACCAGTAATTTAGTCTGACATAAGGTAGGTTTTTCTTGCTGTCCAAAAATGACAAAACTATTTAATGCTGTGTAAAACAGGGTCAGTGTTTCAAGAATTTAGTGGTACCCCCTACCTGCAGGGAATACTCCCCCCCCCGTAACATGCCCTTCAATGCCCCTCACCCCCGCCCCAGTTCCGCCGACTTTGATGATGTTGCACGTGTTGCGCTCGAGGTCAATAAATTACGTCATACGTCAAGTTATGAAATCAATTTATCTTGACGCAGTTGCCTTTGTGGCGGTCGTATATTTTGCTTTCCCTTTCATGTCGTCGGTTCTAACATTTTTATCACGAGCACTTAACCGTAAAGTCCCTACGGCAGTGTTGGCTGGGCAGAAGGCAAGTAACATGACGAGTGGAAGTGACATGGTAAAGACGACTCTTACAGCAACGTTCGCCATGTCGTGATTTTGGCACCCCGAAGCACAGTTTGGCTGTGTCGAGGGGATTATCAAAACCAAAGTTGGCTACACCGGAGGAAAGAAAAAGAATCCTACTTATCGAAGTCTGTGAGTAGATTTTATCACATCTTTTATTCTTAATATATAAAACTGAGAATGATTCGTTTATATTTGTACGTACAGTACTGACTTTTTTGTAATGATCAAGGCATGAAACATGAAAGTAAAGTCTGTATGCTGCTGAAATTCATGAAAATTGTTCGTATTTGTTGCTCTTTATATTAACAAAATGAAAAACCATACAATTTGGCAATTGTGGACAATATGGCTCTGCTGTAGGACTGTAGACTGATTTATTAAAATACAGAGCGGTATAAAAACCAGAGTGAATTATTTGCAATGGAGTCGCATGACGACTTGGAGACGTTTTCCCAGAAATATTCGTCTCAAGGGTAGTTTCCACTCAGGAAAATCTTCTGCCGGTTCCGCAGGATAGGAATGGTCGAATGGACAGGAAAGTTTTCTTTATGTTAAAGTCATTCGTTTCAACCGAGAGTTCACAAGACAAAGAAAATTTTCCTGTCCGTTCCTGTCCTGCGGAAAATTTTCCTGAGTGGAAACCAGCCTTTATGCGGGTATCAGCGGCTTTCCCGAGGGGGCGACCCCCGGGGACCCAGGGGGATTTGTCAAAGTACCCTTGACAAAAGGATGCTAAAGCCCCTGGGTTGGGGGGAAATATTGTGACAAATACCCCCACCCCCTGGGGGAAATTTGGGAAACAATGTTTTCCAAAAGGAGACCTTCCAATGTGCGAGTGTGTTGAATATAAACAAATGATCACGTGAACATAATTGTAATTTATGTCATAATATATCCTGTAAAAATAATTAAGAAAATAATAAATGTGAGACACATGCTTCGTGCTTCTTTCCCAAACAAGTTGTTATGTTCGTATTCTATATTAAAGTTTAATCCGAAACAATCCTCTGTCAGAATAAGTTATGGCGACTCCAACAGGTTATGGGCCCAGAGCGAGAAACTTTTTCAATGGAGATGAAAGGAAATACGAACTATGGGAAACAAAATTCATGGGTTATCTACACATTCTAAAGTTAAAATCTACTGTGGAAAGCGAGGAACCAGATGAAACAAAGAATGCCGATGTTTATGCTGAACTTATACAAGTACTAGACGATCGGTCACTCGCTCTAGTCATGAGAGATGCCAAAGATGATGGCAAGAAGGCGATCGGCATACTCAGGGAACATTATATGTCGAGTGGGAAACCCAAAGTGATCTCGCTGTATACCGAATTAACCACGCTTAGTAAAAGGGAAGCCGAGAGTGTGACTGACTATTTACTAAGAGCCGAGGCGGCTGTGGCAGCATTAAAGAACGCCGGAGAAACAGTTGGCGATGCTCTTCTAATAGCAATGGTCTTGAAAGGACTTCCTCAAGACTTTAAGGCGTTTAATACAGTGATCACACAAAAAGACAAGCAACCATCCTATCCCGAGTTTAAAGTTGCACTACGGGCGTTCGAAGAAAACGAGAAACCCACATCGAAAGACAACGTGATGAAGACAGGCTTTTATAACGCGAAAGTCAAGTGTTATGCATGCAAGTTGCCAGGACATAAAGCAGACCAATGCACAAGATCTAAGAAATGGTGCCACCATTGTAAGACGAGGACTCACAATACACAGGAATGCAGAAAGAAGAACCTCAACCAAGAAACGGACACTAAGAACTCAGTGAAGACCGTTCAGGATCAGGAACAATCTTTTGTATTTAGAGTGAGTGATGTACCTGCCGACAACGACGTGGACTACTTGAAGGCAAGTTTACTTGTTGACTGTGGCGCTACGACCCACATAGTTAATGATAAGAGTAAATTTATTAATCTTGATGAAAATTTCAATCCAGAAGTGCATTTTATTGAGTTAGCGGATGGCACTAGGCGTAATAATATTGCTTTAAATAGGGGAGATGCTAAGGTCCTCCTATGTGATAGAGCAGGTAATCAGCATAATGTAAGGCCAATTAAAAATAATTTTCAGTTTTTCATCAGATTTTTTGAAAAACGGGGGGCGGGCGGGCGGATTTTAATTTTTTTTATTATTTATTTTTTAATAGCGTATGTAGTATATTTCCCCTTTTATTAAAAAACGGATTAAAAGGTTGTCTTTAAAGAAGAATTGTCTGGAACTCGTACGCCTATCCAGGGCTTCAAAACTTGTGTTCCAGCTCGTATTTGAACGACAACGAAAGGCATGTTGAAACAATATGGCCGCCAATGTTCGGTTTCCGACTACTTCCGACCAATTCCGATTTAATAATAATAAAAAAATTATTCCGGGCGGCCAATTTTTCAGGGGCGGGCGGCGATGAAAAACTGAAAATTATTTTTGATTGGCCTAACCTTACAAAATGCATTGTATATACCCTCATTTAGCCAAGATATTTTTTCAGTACAGGCAGCATCTGAGAATGGTGCATCAATCTCTTTTAAGCCAGGACAAGCAGTCTTAAGTGCATGTGATGGTACAGATTTTGATATTCAAAAGAGAGGTCGCTTATACTATTTATGCTCTGTTAAGTCTAGGAAACATGATTTACAAACATGGCACAAAATTTTAGGGCACTGCAATATTAAGGATACTTTAAAGCTAGAGAATGTTGTTGAGGGCATGTCAATCAGTAATAAGACAAAGCTAGGAGATTGTGAAGTGTGTATTTTGGGGAAAATGACCAACGTTAGGAATAAGGATCCAGACAGTAAGGCAAAAACCCCTTTAGAGTTAGTGCATGCAGATCTGGCAGGACCGATTACCCCAGAATCTGAAGAAGGTTTTAACCCTTTATAGCCCAAGCTGGACACCCTATGGGTGCTCCCTATGCCCAGAGCAAAATGGCGGAGAAGCACTTGAATACAACCACATCATGAATAATTCATATTTTAATCTTAGTTATAGGATATATGGCCACAAAAAAAATTCCAGCCATAGCTGGATACTTAATCGTGGCAAATCAAGTCCAGAAAGCTAAAATAACAAGTTGTATTTCCCATGAAAAATCTTAGAAGTCACTAATATTATTTACAAAGCATAGAAAATTTTCATAGTGTCACACTAAAATGTATAAATCACAGTTTAGAAACATCTCTGTGTCATTAATATATCAATGAAGGAATTCTCTTATATGATATTACTCTTCTAGCACAGAATTATGTAAATACAAGTAAAAAAATCTTATATACAACATACTTTCACAAAAATATTGTTTGAAATTCCCGCGCGCCATTTTGATTTGCCGATGAAAATTACCTACACTGTCCAATGTGATACGGCTCAAAGCAGGCAACACACAAAGAAACTTTACACAGCAAACAACCCCATGTAGACCTCTTTCTTATTCCTTTTGAGGCACAGTAAACACACCGATTGACCCTCATTTGTTTTGGGAAATGGTTCTGTCCATCGACTTGCTGAAGTTGGTTGAAGGAGCGCTTTCTTTGCGAAGATGAGTAGTCTCCGATTAGTTGCTCAACAAGTTCCAGCCTAAAATTAAGGTGCTTTATCCTTGGGTGATTCGGTGACAGCTGCCTCAAAATAAACGCATTTACAGCTGCAGTGTCGATTAAAAAAAAAGCCAAATATCGATACCAGCGGCGAGATTTGACGGGGATTCTGTACTCGCTGCGTTTTTGGTCTGCGTAGTCAACACCTCCCATGAACTTGTTGTAGACAACAACACATGGTGGAGCAGCGATCGCTTCAACTGTTCCATCATTCTGTTTTCGATTCACTGTATCGTTCCCAGTTGGTTGCGAATTAGTTGACAAGAAAGAAACCGTCTTCTTATCTTCCCAAACACAGGCATTAATTCCCTCTCTCTGCATCACTTTACTTTCACCACGTTTCAGTTTCAGTTTCTTCAGCTCGACAGGAAATTCCTTTCGGTTCTGTCTCGTCGTTGCGGTTGCGTAAATTCCGTCGTCTAAAAGTGACTTCATCAGGCCAAAACTGGAAAAGAAGTTGTCAAAATACAGATGGTAATTTTGCCCTTTCAAATCTGCTGACAAATCCCTCACAACTCTTGCTCCCAAGCCGTGTTCTGGGCCTTGCTGTTTGCGCCCCGTGTAAACTTCAAAGCGTGAAACATAGTGCGTGATGGCGTCTGCTCTCATCCAAACTTTGATTCCCCTCTTTGTAGGCTTGAGTGGCATATACTGCTTGAATCCTAAGCGTCCCTTGAACTTAACCATTGCTTCATCAATAGCGTTCTCTCGGTTTGGAAAGTACTCCATTACAAATCTCTCCTCTAGCTTCGTCAAAAATGGCCTGATTTTATGAAGTTTGTCGTAGTTTGCTTCGCCTCGCGGAACTGCGGTCTCCGAATCGTTGAAGTGAAGATACTGATTTATCTTCAAGTAGCGGTTTCTTGGCAAGACTTTTTTAAATTCGCTGACTCCTAAAAACTTGTGTTTGGACCAGTAATGTCGCTCAGAAGGCAAGCATTTGATTCCTTGAAGAAAGCGCAGTCCAATATAGGCTCGGATTTCGTTGCTTGTTGTGGGGTGCCAGTTCTTGTCAACGACACCAGCGTTGTGTTGTTTCTGTTGTGCGTTCCGGTTTGTCTCGACCACGATTAAATCTACTAGTTCTTCGGTGAACAAGAGATGAAAGAAGTCCAGGGCTTTGGCATCGGCAGGGAGAACTGTGGATGGGCCTACATCTTCTTCAAAATCGAGGATATGGATGGGAGAAACGTCAAAGGTCCAAGTGTCGCTCGCGGCTTCACTCTCAACTTCGCTCACTCCTTCCTCGGATATACTATCGCTATCTTCGTCTTCTGAGACTGAAATATCGCTCTCTCCTGAATCAGCTTCGATATCTCCTTCAGCCCGAACAATATCCTCTCTTCTAAAGCCTTCGAACTCTTCTTCACTGTCAAGATCGCTAAATATATCGTAAGAACAACTCGCCATATCGTATCAAACACAAACTTGATTTACAAAAATTCACCAAAGCTCAACTATGCTGAGTCATGGGATATATTAGGTATCAAAATGAAGCTCTTTCTTTACTCTGATTGGTTAGAAAACAAAGGATTGAGAGGCATATCTAATTCAACCAATAAGATCGCCTGAAAAAGGGGGTGTGATTTTGGCCACTGTAGTGGCCAGTGGGCGTTTCTTCGTAAGGCCACTACAGTGGCCTATGGGCTATAAAGGGTTAAGTATGTTTTGGGACTAACTGATGATTATTCAGGAACCACCTTTACATATTTCCTGAAGAATAAGTCTGATACCTTAAGTGCCACAGAGAGATTTTTAGCAGACTCTTCCCCTTATGGGAATATAAAATGCATTAGATCTGATAATGGATCAGAGTTTACCAGCCATGCATATAAATCTCTCCTTGTGAAAAATCAAATCAAACACGAGACTTCTGCTCCTTACTCCCCACATCAAAATGGGACTGCAGAAAGGAATTGGCGAACACTTTTTGAAATGGCTAGGTGCCTGCTCATAAGTGCAAATCTTGACAAAAAATTTTGGCCATATGCAGTTATGACTGCAACTTACGTTCGTAACAGGTGTTACAACAGTTGCATCAAACAAACCCCGTACCAGGCACTAACCCAAAAGAAGCCAAATATATCAAATATGGCAATCTTTGGCACCGAGTGTTTTGCATACACTCAGAATAAGGCAAAACTCGATGCAAGGTGTGAGAGGGGTATTTTCTTTGGGTATGACAAGGGCAGTCCTGCCTATTTGGTATATTTCCCAGAGAGTGGGAAAATTGCAAAGATAAGAAATGTGAAGTTTACCAACAAGTTTAGCAGTGAGAGCAATGAGCACGATCATGATAAACATGAAAGTAATGACCAATTTTTTGATAGGCATATAAGACCAGAAGAGGAAAATGTTCCCCCCCCAGGAGGGCCTGAGGAGGAAAATGTCCCCCTTCCAGTAGGAGCTGGGGAGGAAAACGTTCTTCCTCACCCCCAAAATGCTGATGTAGGTCCACTTGAACATGAAGTTGTTGACCAGCCAGCTCCACTAGGTGAAGGGAATCCAAATTTGAGATACCCTGTTAGGCGTACTAGAAAGCCGCCTGATCATTTAAATGATTACATAGTGGACAATGATCTTGATGACAATGATTTGATAAACTGTAGTGTAGATTATTGTTATGCTACATCGTTTTACCCTAAAACATATGAAGAGGCAATTAAGTCACAAGATTCTGAAAAATGGCATAAGGCTATGAGTGAAGAGATGGAATCTTTACGAGAAAACGATACCTACATGCTCACAAAATTACCTGAAGGTAAGAGCGTAGTGGGGGCTCGTTGGGTGTATACAGTGAAGGAAAGTCAAAGTGGTGAACAAAGGTATAAAGCACGTTATGTAGCAAAAGGGTATTCACAAGTGCCTGAAGTTGATTATTTTGAAACCTTTTCGCCTACTGCAAAGATAACCTCGATCCGTATGTTGATGCAATTAGTTCTAGATCTAAATATGGAAGTGCATCAAATGGACGTCAAAACGGCGTACCTAAATGCACCAATAGACTGTGAACTGTATGTTGAACAGCCAGAAGGGTTTGTCAAATACAGTGAGACAGGGGAAAGGTTAGTTTGCAAACTAAATAAGTCTCTTTATGGTCTGAGACAAAGTGGGCGCAATTGGAATCATATGTTGCACACTTTCTTGACCAGTGATGGATTTGCACAACTTGTTTCCGACCCGTGCGTCTACATCAGACGACATAATGATGCAATAATTATTGTGCTTATATGGGTAGATGATATTATTATTGCATCAAATTCAATTTCCCTGCTGAATGAAGTGAAAATGGATTTAAGTTGTAGGTTTAAGATGAAAGATCTTGGTAGACTTTCATGGTTTCTTGGTATCAATTTCACTTTAAATGCCACAACCATAACTATGGATCAAATTAAATACATTGAAAGGATTTTGAATAGGTTCCAAATGGAAGGTTGCAAGCCAAGGGCAACTCCGAGTGAATTAGGAGTAAATAAGACCAGTATTGGGACTCAGGAAGAATTTGCTGATAAGAAACTCTATCAGGAAATTGTGGGCAGTTTGATTTATGTGATGACGTCAACTAGACCCGACCTATCATTCATTGTGACTAAGTTATCTCAGTACATGTCTAATCCCACTAATACCCATCTCTGTATGGCTAAGCATGTACTTCGCTATCTTAAAGGAACTTTAGGAAATAAGCTCACGTTTAGGAAATCAAAGAAAGGATTGAAACTCTTAGGGTATTGTGATGCAGATTGGGGATCATCTGAGGATCGCAAGAGCATCACAGGGTATGTGTTTAAACTATCTGAAAACGGGTCTGCCATCTCTTGGAAGAGCAGAAAACAGCCAACAGTGGCGTTATCAACTTGCGAAGCCGAATACATGGCTTTGGCATCAGCTATCCAAGAGGCTAAGTTTCTGAGGCAATTTCTAGGGGAGCTTGTTAGAACACTTACTCTCAGTCCAACTACTATTTATTGTGACAATCAGAGTGCCATTTTCTTAGCAAAAAATCCTGTACAGCATCAAAGATCCAAACACATAGACATTAGGTACCACTTTATAAGATCTGAGGTTCAGTCTAGAGCTGTAGATATTATATATATAGCTTCTGAAGAAAACTTGTCAGACATCTTCACAAAGCCTGTAACAAGGATTAAGTTAAGTAAATTTATTGAAGCTCTTATAGGACATTAAAGCCTTTTTGTTTATCTCGCATGTCTTAATCTAGATATATTAAGGCATTACAAAATGTTGTAATTTTCTTCTTTCCATTATGTTTATTGTTACTTCCATATAATTAAGATTAAAAATAATAATAATAATAATATGTACACATATATTGTATTGTTATATGATCATCAATTTAAGTGGGGGTGTTGAATATAAACAAATGATCACGTGAACATAATTGTAATTTATGTCATAATATATCCTGTAAAAATAATTAAGAAAATAATAAATGTGAGACACATGCTTCGTGCTTCTTTCCCAAACAAGTTGTTATGTTCGTATTCTATATTAAAGTTTAATCCGAAACAATCCTCTGTCAGAATAAGTTATGGCGACTCCAACAGAGTGCATTCAACTGATAAGGACGGCATTCAAAACTCGAAGAAAAGCCAGTTTAATAAAGAAATTTAATTACTACAAAGTAATACTGACCACAACGACAACAATATATATTAATATCAATAAAGTACAGTGTGCAATTAGGCTATTAAAATGACAACTTTTTTAATAGACTTAATTTTGTATCAGCTGCTCGTACAAACAAAAAACACTTTTAGTCATTACTGATATTCACAAAAGTTTTCATCCTTAGTTTCAAACAAATATTCTTTTGTTTCCAACATTTACTGGTGATGGATGACTTAATTATTCATCCAAATATGAAGGATTCTTCAATTACAAACACTTACCTGACTACAATGCCAAAGACAGCTCCTGTTGTTCGTTTCTCGACGAATCACCGCTGACCCATGTAACAGCAGGAGATGTGCAAATCCCGGGGGTATGTCCTCGGGGGTAATTTGACAAAATCCAAAAGTAGGCTAAATCCCCTGTCTCTGGGGCATGATTTTAAAACAAATCCCGTGCCATGCCCGTGGGTTGCCCGTGGGTTGCCCGGGGGTCGCCCCCTCGGGAAAGCCGCTGATACCCGCATTAGCTTATTGCCATTCAGTCGCCTATATTCGTTTTTGATTGGTGTTTGATCAATAGTCATATTTCCTATTGGTTGTTTAGAAGCCAATCAAACTTAAACAGGAAGTTGCCAACAAATTTCATCATACATGTACTACTTAAAGCAGTAGAGCGAGACATAGACAATGTTTTCATCGCTTCCGAAGCGACAGTTTCATTAACCACAGATCAATTTCAAAGCAATCACGAGGTGTATTCTTATGTACCACGTGATAAGTTACGAGTTAACGATTGGATGTTTATCACGTGGTACATGAGAATACACCTTGTGATTGCTTTGAAGTATGATCTGCGGTTAATAAAACTGACACTTCGGAAGCAATAAAAAAATCATCCATGTCTCGCTCTGCTGATTTGAGTAGTATGAATTGTTACTAATTGCAACAATATTTTTAGTCTGTGAAGCAACTTCCACTCCCCCTGGAAGCACCAGGTTTTTCTGGTGCTTCCAGGGGGGGTGGCAGTGCCTGCCCCCGAAATTTCATATTAACACAGGTGTAATTTTTATTTGTACAAAAATTTTTACATTATCCTTTTTTTTCCCCTCTTTATTTGTCCATATATAATGATATTTATTTATTTTACATGTTTGTTTTTGTTTTTTTTTGTTTTCTGCCTGAGCTGGCCCAAAATAGACTTTTGATTGTTTTACTTTATCTAATGCTAGATAATTTTACTCAGCATTGAGTTAAATAGAAAAAGAGTACACTACGAGTAAATTAAAATTAATAGAGAAGGAAAATATATTATTTTGTCAATATGTAATGTATCAGTCAATTCCAGTTGTGACCACCCCCCCCCCCCCCCCAGGCCAACACACAAGCATTAGACATTTTGGAGAAAAAAATGACCATGTCCCTTGCCACCCCTGGGCAACAAATTCAGGCCTAAACCCCAAATGAAAACAGGTAAATTGCTTCAAATCAACTCAAGAAGCACACAAATATTTTATTGAAAAATTTGTCATATTTTAGCTCATTTAATGTCCGATTTACTTGAAAGTTTGAAACCTTATATTTCAAATATATTTCCCTTAAAATGCCCTGCCTGTGGTGCAAATTAGATATACTTTTCCACAGTGCATAGCAAGTGTGAATGTTCCAAATCCCGACCCCCGGGGTTGGGGATTGTCACAGCTGGAATTGACTGATACATAATGTTTACTGTGTTGTCCATAAATTTACTAACTATAGTGATTACATTAAACTTTGTAGAGGTGACCACAGCGAGACTTTTCAAGTAGAATATGATCCAAAAGTAACCAATTACAGTAATTTATTGAGAGTATTCTGGGAGAACCATGATGTGACTGTTTGTAAATCATCACAGTACAAATCTGTCATATTTTATCACAATGAAGAGCAAAAAAAATTGGCTGAAGAAAGTGCAAAAACTGAACAGGAGAAGATTAAGAAAAAAATTATGACAGAAATTCTACCTGCTGAAGTGTTTTATGATGCTGAAGAGTAAGTCCTTTCTTGTTTAAAATTTTTTTTTTTTTACATTAGCAAAAAATAGGCCTTAAATTATGTTTTACAGAGCTTTTATTTACCTATTTTCTTTACTTACCATATTATTTAAATTTTATATTTCTTATTTAGTTATCATCAGAAATATATACTGCGCAACCATCGTGATATTTTAAAAATGTTAAACCTAACTCCAGACGAGTTGAAAGAGTCTACAACTGCTGCACGCCTCAATGGTTACCTTGCTCAACATGGTTCCAAAAAGAAGTTTGAGGCAGAAATCAAGTCTTTGAATTTATCACCAGCTGTAGCTGATGCTGTACGTAAACTTCTGTTTTAAAGTATTTATTGATTCATCAATGATTGGACACACGATTTGACATAATGCACCTGTGACAAAGTAGATAAATATATTTAATACATCAATTACCAGTAATAATTTATTACAGTACTGTATTGGTATATAATATAATTACAGTATAAAATACTGTTAGCATGTCCTAACTTTGTAAATGTTGTTAGATAGTTTTACATGTCTGTGCAAAATTGAGATTATGAAACTCCAAAATCAAGTCAAGTTATTCTTGAAATTCTGGAGTGGATGATGTAAAGCTCACATTTTGTGCAGTGATTGTATTACATACTGTGACACTGAGACAAGGAAGGATAATAAAATTAACATTTATGTCATCTTGTTATGTGTTGTCATTTATACTTCTAGATCTAGCAATTTAGTACCTTAAAGTACATTAATAAACCCAATTTTTTTATCATCTGAATACGTTCTACATAGAGCAAACAGTAGTCAGTGAAATATTTTTTTGATTGGGAGCTACTCTTCAATGTTTTCTGGTGATTCACATTTCTAGTATGGTAATGAGATGACGTCTAGGTAGGCATTTGGCTTTCTTTCTCTTTTTGGCAAGATAAACTACGTGAGAATTTTTGTGGAAAAACACCATTACCGTAATGGAAGAATTGGGTGACTCATGTCACTCCTGCAAATGAATCTTGTATAGATAAATGATGACTACTTTGGCGTCATCTCATTACCATTTTGAAAACAAAAAAATTTTGTTGTTCACCCAAATGTAGTCGTATAAAGCTCTCCCTTTTACATCACCCCTTCTTTTGATGAAAATTGAAACATTGGGGGGGGGTGTGCTTACACATCAGTGGGTGAGTTACAGCGAAACGTGCCTTACACGAAAAAAACGATTTTACATGTATAAAGTCAACACAACACTCCACTGAATATATGAAAACAAACATCCATTTTAATACTCTTAATATACTGAAACAAAACTATTACAAAATATGAATTTAAAAACGCATTTATACGGTAATAAAAGTTTAAATATATCCAGTTTGAGGATCAAAATACGTTAATTCTCATTGGTTAATAGGAGGCAGACCTCTCAGCAAAGACATGGTCAGTTGTACTGAGAGAATATTTTAAAACAGGGGGGTGGGTGCTTGCTCGAAGATGGCACTTACTGGTACCCAGTCAACTACAGTACTGGTACTGTACATATATTTTGAAATGCAAAATTCAGCACCAAGAACTGACAATTTTCACTTTAACCCAGAAAAATGAAATTAGTATTGTGTTATTTTCTGCTGGCTGAGGAACGAAAGAAGCAGAAAATGCTTTCTCACACTGCTGGGGGCATGATGGGTAATCAGGTGTATAGGGGGGTGCAGGTTATATCAGCACATTTTGTTGTTTCTTCGCCATGCTTGACCTCTAATCCCACCCACCCTTCTCCTTGTAATGCATTCTGGATTGAAGTTTTAATTGTTATGTGGAAAATACGATTGAACTGCTATTAATAATTGTAAGTTGTTTGCTGTACAAGCTGTGTTAGTTAGTAATACTCAGAAAAACTCTGAGCTCTAAAGCGGGACTCAAACCCACAACCTTCTGAATGCTAGCCAGACGCTCTAACCATTGAGCCACAACTGACAATTATTACTAACATCAAGCTGCAATTTCTGAAACTAACTGAACTGCTATTAGTCCTGTATTTAGTTTATTTCTAGTTGAGCTGTAATAGGTAACAGTAATGCGATGTAAAGCTGTGATAGCTATCTGTCTTAAAGAAAGGTTAAGCTTGTAGTGGATGCTGCAGCAGCTCCCAGCTGTGTGTGAGAAAATGTATTTTATTAAATTTTTAAATGTGAAAACCCTTCAGTACAGTGCAGTACAAAAAAATTCTTAGTCAGTGTTAGCTTTGCGTTGTTGCTTTAGAATATATTTTACATGAAGTGCAGGATGTTAACTGTGCAGTTCTGAACAACCCTAGCTAAGAAATTATTCATCTTCACTCTCTTGTACATATTTGTTGTAAGCTTCTTCATCCATTAACTCATCAAGTTGTGTAGTGTCAGACAACTTTATCTTCATAATCCAACCTTTTGAAAGAGAGACAATATTAGAGATGAGGAAACAGCAACATAAATAGTCTGCAACCAAATACAACTATAATTCTCAAACTCATTAACAATTCATTAATTAGGACTACTTCATGTCAGCTTTGATGTAAATTTTTCTAATCGTATGACTGTGTCACTGATTTATTTGGGCAAAGGCCCAGAATCTAAATACTGTACAGTATTAATTTGGATCTGACCTTAGCTTAGAATGAAATTGGTTTATTTTGTTAAGTTTTGGTGCCCTTACTGTAATGCCAGCTTCCCCCCTGCCACCACACCAGTGGTACACACAGTGGTACTGATCGATTTATCTTTGAGTAAAATGTATTTAACGTTATAGAGCAATTAGTTGTGGTACAGTAATTGGACCATCAAAGGTGCAATAACATTGTAATACCATATAACTCTAGCCTTAGACACTTGGGGGGAGATCAGCAGGTGTGAGGTCAAATTTGGGCCTGGAAGCCAGGCTGTATAACTATAATATTTAATCAGGGTTGCCAGATTGGCTTTTTTTAAGCCAAATTTCTCTAATTTGGCTTGTTTTTACAAGGTTTGGCTTGGAAAAATTTCATTTGGCTTATAACTATTTTTTTGGCTTATTTTTGGCTTTTTTTTCTAAAAAAATGGAAAGTCGTCGGTCTTTTCACCATATTTCAGTTTTTCATCAGTTAAAATTTGCCGCTTTGTTGTTTAGAAAGACTAATTGTTAAATCTCGGTATAGAGCAGTAGGGATTACCAGATCTGCGAGTTGGATAACCATGGGATAACTATCAACCAATCAGAGACGAATTCTTAATTTAGAACATCATCACTCATGCCACTGTCTTCACAGAGGTCCGACCGCACAATTTTTCAAGTTTCAACCAATCATAATTCAAGAATTTTGATCCGTTTAAAACTTCAACAGTTGACTCAGTTGACTAAGATGAACATCTCTTTTTAACCGAGTTTTAAACTGAATACTTGCATGACAGACTTATATGAAATGTTTTGAAATGTGAGTGTATACCTAAATAAATATTTTAAAAAATAAGCAAATTTTTAGTTTTTATGTCAGATAAAGTGATAAACCGATTATTTATGGCATACTTGCATAATTATTACTGCAATTAGCACTCCGGCCCAGTCCCCCACCTTAATTTTAGAGTTTGGCTTTTTTGGCTTATTTTGAACATGCGTTTGGCTTATTTTGGCCCAGAGGACCTGGCAACCCTGTATTTAATATGTAATGTGGAAAAAAATGAGTATGAGAGTTAGTTGATGAAAATTCTCTGAACATAGTAATAAATAGATGTACCATTTTCATAAGGTTGTTTGTTAACTAAATCTGGAGTTTCTTGCAAAGCTTCATTAACCTCAACCACTTCACCACTGACTGGTGAGTATAAATCACTTGCAGCTTTTACACTTTCAACAACACCAAATATATCTATAAAAACAAGAGGTTTTCAGTAACTTAATCACCAACATGAAAAATAAATGTATTATTGGAAATAAATGATGTATGTTTTTATTTTGTCAGTTGAGGTAAATGCACTAATGTAACACACATGTCAATATGTCTCACCATGTTGCTCGATCTCCTTGCCAATGTCTGGCAGCTCAACATAAACAATATCTCCTAAGAGAGTCTGAAATGATTAAAATAATACATTATAATCATAGTCACATTGTAATTGACAAAAACAGTGGATTAAACCAATATTCAGTTTCAGTTGCATCTAAATGAACTGTTCTCCCTAGAGGTCAAATATCAAATAAAAGGAAACCAGAGTACTTGGAGCAAAACATGCACTGTTTAATTGGTGGAGTCACACTGAAAGCACTCTATCACATGCAGCGAAAGTGAAATTTTAATATCAATGATAACTACATTATATTCAGCAGGAACCAAACTCTGGTTGCAAAGCTGAAAGCAACATGTACTAACCACTGTCACCAACACCCTTACAACCCATCTGAGTGTGTTGGTAAGTCAATCATTAGAGCATCCTACCAGCAATCAGAGAGTTGTGAGTTCAAATCCCACTTGAAAACTTTTTTCTCAAAACTATTTTTATAATAAATAGAGTTCTTACTTGTGCATGGTCTGAAATGCCAATAGTCCCGACCTGGTCTTTTAATGTTACCCATTCATGCTCCTTTGTGAATTTTCGTTCTAAATTAATGTATTAGATAATTTTGTCTGATTTATTAAAGTGAAAAAGATTAGTTTTGATAACAAAATACTGGTGTTTTGGGCGAAGCCTTTCATCAGTTTCATCTGAGTAAAAAACAGTATTTTGGTATCAAAATTAAACTTAAAGTCACATAATATGTACTTGGTACAAATATGTAATCATATTTTCCACATTCATCAACTGAAGTACTGTGCTAGTTCTTCTTGATTTTAAATTTTAGGAACAAACACACACCGTTGAATCGGGTTATTAAATTATCTGACACTGTTTAAATAATTATTTTAAAAAATGAAAAATTTGGATTTATAGTCCATTTCTGAAAACATGTTGATCTAACAGATTGGTTATCTTTTGATATGCTAAGCTTTGATAGCCAGTGAATAACGTCGTTTATAAGTATTGATGCAGGAGAAATCTAACTCTCTCGTACAAAGCTTGAAGATGAAATAATTGTCGTTCCTGTTGTACTTGCTGTTCTAGCTCATGCCCAAAGCAGACTGATTTGTTCTCTAATTTATTCGTTTAAAAAAACATCAATTCAATTTATACCTGCGTCCAGTTGACGAGCAAGGTGAATATTCCTGACAGGACAAGGTTTCCTGCTCAAAATTGGAAGAAGAGAACAAAATGTACGCGATTCAAAGACATTTAACACATGTCTTCCAACTCGCAAAGAAGCCATGTTTTTTCCAAACAAATTTTAATTATGATAATTTATGACTCGTTCGTCACAGATCAGTGCACACCCCCAGTCACACCTTTTCACCTACAGGGGGGGGGGGCATGAAGTGAAAAACAAAACAAAAAAAGAAACAAAACAACAAAACAAAACAGGCTGAAGTGAAAAATAAAATTAAGTGCAGTATAAAGTGTAATCCCGTCCCCGTCATTTTCCGATAGTTCGACATCTAGTCACCTCAAAAAACAAAAACGATCAACCCTTAGCACGAAAATCCTACGGGAGCTTTCATATACACACTAGCGGGTACGTATATCATTCAATAGTCAATAGACCTTTTCACCAATATGGTTTATCCGGGGCAGCAAGCTCCATTGAAAGGGCGATTGCGTAGTGTTGAGACACAATGCGGTAATTTTTTCTTTATAAATACTTTCGTGGCAACAATATCTAAATATAATAAATGTCATATTGGTAAAAGCAACAATTCTCGGTCGTGTACGTACGAGAATTATTGAAGAAAAAATTACCGCATTGTGTCTACCTTTTATAATCACTGATTTCAAATAATATACTCATATTATTTGAGATCAGTGACCATAATGCATTGCAAATTCAAGATGGCGCCGCTATTGGTGAAAGGTATATTCCATTTCAGTGTATTTTACAGTATGTAAATGATTAAAATTTTTTTCCAAATTTCAGTCTATTTTACGTAAATGACGTAATGTTTACCACGTATTCGGCATGCGTGCGCCGCTCATAAGAGGCTGTTTCTGGTCACGTGATACCCAAGACACCCTTTACATTGGATAAAGGTTGGACAATCACATCATGTGATCAGACAATCGTTTTACTTCGTAGCGGGATGAACAAGACGCCTGTTTCTGATATCTTTACTGAATATCTGCTAAAGTTTCAACTATCACGAATTCTTTTACCAAAAAGGTAAGTGTTTGATACGGTATAATAATGATCTCTGTGATACTCGAAGTCATAACGAATCGCCTCACTCGGTGAAACTTCTGAATTTTTTAGCTTATGTAATGATATGGCTGAACTCGTTCCGCGCTGTAACACAATTTAATTACAGTAAAACCTTAGGAAGATGATAGTTTCTTCACAAATAATCTAAACTTAGATAGATTCTGAAGTTAAACGACGAAATCAAATTGCCAAACGACGTTGAATTGGCAGACTGTTGCGCAGCATTGTGTGAATTAAAACGTTGCAATATATGTAGTTAGAAGCTTTGAATTTTTCTCTGAACCCGAATATGACATCAAAAGACGAAAATCAAGCCAAAGCTTTCACATCAAAGCTGTAAAGCAGGAATATCTAGCGAGGGAGATAGCTATATATCGTGTTTGGTGTTTCTTGCCTCGAAAACCTGTTGTTTCACGATATGGCCGACTCATAGCGTCGCCGCCAGCTGATTCAGTGACGTGTACGTGTTTACAGAACTATTTGCATTCAATTATGTGCATAAAAACAAGTCCCTCTTGTAAAACGAGTATTGTTCAACCAGGAAGTCAAGTTTCCCTTCGTATTTCCCAAGTATTATAATAAAGTGGCCAATAATGAGTGTTTGAATTTGAAGTATTTCCGGCAACTATATAAGCTTAGCCATATACACTTCTAATTCAATCTATGAAAACTCACAGGATATCTTGTCGACCCCTCGCTGGGCTTCTCAGATGTGAGAAGTAGATTTTGATTGTCAAAATCACAAGCCAGCTGTCTTGTTCCAGTTACAACTGGTTCTCTAGGAATTCTCATGAGATCAAATAATCCAATCAAATAAACAATAATGAATCATGTGAGTAAATATTATATATTAAACCACTCGGTATCTATTTCTCAGATCTGATAAGTTCAACAGGGGGTCAACAAGCTATTGTGAGAGTTTTCACAGACTGAATACAGTACATTTGTATATTCAGACTGTATACAGGCTAGCAACTATACTGCCAAATAGAAAACCTTTTTAAAATGTCACAAGGCCATTGCGTATAAAGGAGTGGTATTGTTTGTACCGTTGGATAAAAGAATGAGTAAAATATTTCATTATTTGACTTGCCACAGGAAACATAGCCAAATAACTTGGCTATATTAAATGACAGTAAATGGCACTTGAAGTGTGGGGAGGGATGTTTTACACACTGTCATCCATTCCCCAATTCGTGTTTGTGTTGCTGTGCATGTGAAACAAATGTACGTGGCCAGGGGTGGTTGAAGATGTTTTTGAGTGAGATTGCAGGATTTGCAGCACATAGGCATACACATCAATTGGGGACTATTGTTCAACACCACATACCACCATCTACCACCACCACCACAATCATCAGCTACCACCACCTACCACCACCACCACCATCGCCACCTACCACCACAACCATCAGTTACCACCACCTACCATCACCACCTATCACCCACCACCATCACCACCTACCACCACTACCTACCTAACCACCACCCATAAGCACCACTCTGCACAGATTGTGCAGGCTATATTACATTGTATTTCATATCATATCAAAATTAGGCTCTTTTTGTTTCAGTTGAGTAAATATTTCCAACCATGCACCCACCTTACAAACTACTCCAACACCAGATGATTTTACTCATCAAAGGAAGAACCCTCAGACATCCTAGTGGCAATGAGTTAATGGTGATTCAACGATCGAATATATATACCTAAAATACTTAATTTATATAATTATTGTCTTTCTTATTTTCTACCTTATTTATTTGGGTATCTATAGTTCAAACCTTAAATGTTCTTGGTTATTCTGTCAACGCATATAATATATCATGTTATTTCAATTGAAATTTTATTAAATAATATACAATTACTTGTTATATTAGTTGTTAACAGCAAGAGACATTAACATGGACAACTATGTAATGGCTCAGCAGAAGAAAGCATTCATTCAAATCACGGGCATGACTTGCCATTCTTGTGTAAAAACAATCCAACACATTGTGGGTGAACTAGAAGGAGTGATATCAATCAATGTTTCATTGAGTAACGAAGAAGGAATTGTTGTGTTTGATCCATCAAAAATAGATGTTTTGACTTTGATTGGAGAAATTGAGGACACTGGGTTTGATGCTTCTTTGAAATCAGTAGAAAATATAAATCCAGAAGATCAGACAACATTTATAGATCCTCCCATTAAATTAAACACCTTGGAATCAATTGAGTTGGATGAAGGTACAAAACTATGATTGTTTGCAATGTACTGTATACAGTAGTACTGTAAAGTAAGCTAGCCAACTTATTGACTTAGTAGCATACACTGGTATCTATTAAAATTCTTACCATATATTCTTGCAACTCCTTGGAGCATAGAGATTTTTGCCCAAAAAATTAGGGTTAATGAAGTTGTATTTTTCAGTCTTAGCATAATGTAGGAATTTTTCTTGAACGTTTCACAGCAATACGGTACATGTCAAAATTGACCGAAATTCCTAGCAGAAAGTGCCTGAATTTTCCTTTTTCAAATATTTCAGGAGGGTAATTCCCCCCCCCCCTGCCTGATACGCCTATGCTTTGGAGTACCGAAGTACTGTGCAATGCTACTGTATACCATGATCAAATAAGTTTAAATCAAAGTCACCCACACAGTTGAGAGCAGCACTGCAGAACAGAAGCAAAATAAATACATCATTTAGTTTTAAATGTTTACATTCTAAATAATCTATTGATTTTGCTTCTAGATGAAGCTAGACTGCGAAGTAAGTCTACAGATGTCTTTCTGGAAGACAATGAAGAAAATTCTTCTCACACTTCTAAAGTTTTTATAAGAGTGACTGGAATGACGTGTGCTTCGTGTGTGTCAATAATTGAGAAAGGTCTCATGAAAAAACAAGGTAAGAACACTGTTTGAACTTGTTCGTAAAGATTAAAGTTTGTTTATTTGTTTTTAAATCAACTAAATAATAATTATGATTTTCCATAGGTGTGGTATTAGCTCTTGTGGGTCTGTTGTCACAAAAGGCTGAAGTGCAATACAATAGAGCACAAATAACCTCCGATCAGATTGCATCTTATATCAATGAGTTGGGTTTTGAATCTGAAGTTCTTGGCAATGATGAAGAAACTACTGAAATAGAGCTTATGGTGAGTATTTTGATTGGGGGTGGGGTGGGGTGGGGTGGAGGTAGGGGTCTCTGTCTTTAGGTGCTAAAATGCATACCCTTTATTTTGTGGTTATAGGCATAGCAGCCCAATTCTGTTTGTTTGGTTTTTTTTTGGGGGGGGGGGCATAGATCTTTGCCCAAAAAATTTAGGGTTTTTTTAAATATTGCCCACCCCACCCCGCACCTAATACACCTATAGTTGTTTTGTACTGTACTTTTTTTCTGACAGTTCTTTACTTGGCAGGGGAGTTGCGGGTGGTGAGAGGGGGCTAATTATTAGTGTCTTTGACCAGGGATTTGTAGCTCTTCTGGTTCCTTCTGGTGTGCCCTGGCTATGTGATAAAGCTTACTGGTATACACTAGTACATTTGAATTTTTCAATTGTAATTTTTAAGATCAAAGGGATGACATGTGCCTCATGTATTCATTTAATCGAGTCTACTATGAAGAAGAAGAATGGCATTACTCAAGCATCAGTTTCCTTGGCAACAATGAAAGGACGGTTTTCATTCAAACCAGAGAAGTTTGGTCCCAGAGATATCATTGCAATTGTGGAGTCATTAGGATATGAAGCTGAACTGGCAAACAGAAGAAATGCCAGTGAACATGTTAGTCAAAAATCTGAAATAAGAAAGTGAGTTTGCCTGGGTCACTCAGAATTTTAATTTATTTGTTGCTTACAGTATATAGTGGCTATATAACACTAGAATATTTTGCTCATCAAGGTGTAACACTCCATCACATTGTGCTGCAATGGGTGAATACTCAGGGATACAAAGATTTCTTCTCTAATATTTTTTGCTTAGTTCACTTGTTTTTTTTCAGGTGGAGAAGATCTTTCTTGGTGTCTTTAACTTTTGGTGCTCCTATTATGATTGCTATGATAGTATTCTCCATTCTTCAAAAAGAAGGCAAGGACCCACATGTGAAACTTATTGCTGGCTTATCTCTTGAGAACTTGATCTATTTTGTTCTTTGCACACCTGTACAGGTATGTTAGGTTCATTTTGTATGATTATACAGAGGTAGTGGTGGTTGGAGGTGGTGTGAACATTCATAGTAGTGTGTTTGTGTTTGTGTTAGTGTGTTGGTGGTGGTAGTGGTGTTTGTGTTGGTATGTTTGTGGTAGTGGTGTTGGTGACATGTTGGTGGTGGGTGTGTTGGTAGTGGTGTGTTGGTTGGTGGATGTGTTGGTAGGGGTGTGTTGGTGTTGGTGTGTTGGTGGTGGTGTGTTGGTGGTGGTGTGTTAGTGATGGGTGTTGGTGGTGGTGTGTTGGTATTGGTGGTGGTGGTGTGTTGGTAGCGGGTTGGTGGTGAAACAGTGGTTAACATTAGTACATGTACATTTTATGTTGTTGGTGGTGTGTTGGTGGGGTGTGATGGTGGTGGTGTGTTGGTGGTGACATGTTGGTGGTGGGTGTGTTGGTAGTGGTGGGTGTGTTGGTAGTGGTGGGTGTGGTGGTAGGGGTGGTGGTGGTGTGTTGGTGATGGTGTGTTGGTGTTGGTGTGTTGGTGGTGGTGTGTTGGTGTGTTAGTGGTGGGTGTTGGTGGTGGTGTGTTAGTGGTGGTGTGTTGGTGATGGTGGTGTGGTGGTGGTGATGTGTTGTTGTTGTTGGTGGTGTGTTGATGGTGGTGTGTTGGTGGTGGTGGTGTGTTGTTGTTGTTGGTGTGTTGGTGGTGGTGGTGTGTTGGTGTGTTGGTAGTGGTGTGTTGGTGAAACAGTGGTTAACATTAGTACATGTACATTTTATGTTGGTGGTGGTGTGTTGGTGGTAGTGTGTTGGTGGGGTGTGATGATGGTGGTGGTGTGTTGGTGGTGACATGTTGGTGGTGGGTGTGTTGGTAGTGGTGGGTGTGTTGGTAGTGGTGGGTGTGTTGGTAGTGGTGGGTGTGTTGGTAGTGGTGGGTGTGTTGGTAGTGGTGGGTGTGTTGGTAGTGGTGGGTGTGTTGGTAGGGGTGTGGTGGTGTGTTGGTGATGGTGTGTTGGTGGTGGTGTGTTAGTTGTAGGTGTTGGTGGTGGTGTGTTAGTGGTGGTGTGTTGGTGTTGGTGATGGTGGTGTGGTGGTGGTGGTGTGTTGGTGGTGGTGGTGTGTTGATGGTGGTGTGTTGGTGGTGTGTTGTTGTTGTTGGTGTGTTGGTGGTGGTGGTGTGTTGGTGGTGTTGGTGTGTTGGTAGTGGTGTGTTGGTGAAACAGTGGTTAACATTAGTACATGTACATTTTATGTTGGTGGTGGTGTGTTGGTGGTAGTGTGTTGGTGGGGTGTGATGATGGTGGTGGTGTGTTGGTGGTGACATGTTGGTGGTGGGTGTGTTGGTAGTGGTGTGTTGGTTGGTGGGTGTGTTGGTAGGGGTGTGTTGGTGGTGGTGTGTTAGTGGTGGGTGTTGGTTGTGGTGTGTTGGTATTGGTGGTGGTGGTGTGTTGGTAGTGGTGTGTTGGTGAAACAGTGGTTAACATTAGTACATGTACATTTTACCTCTATAATCTTTATATTTTTTAGTTCATTGGTGGTCGTAATTTTTACAAGCAAGCGTACAAGGCTCTCAAACATAAAGCCGCTAACATGGACCTTCTCATTATGCTGGCTACTACAGTGGCATATGTTTATTCAGTGAGTAGAACTGCTCTTGTAATTTGTGTTGCCACAAATTCCCTCTTCTATTACAATTTGTTGCCATGCAAAACATTCAAAGAATTAACAAAACTTTACAAACTCCAAGCTGAAAGTCTTATTCTTAATCTCTTTTATTTTTTCAAGATTTCTGTGTTGTCAAACTCCAAGCTGAAAGTCTTATTCTTATTCTCTTTTATTTTTTCAAGGTTTCTGTGTTGTTCGTTGCTGTGGTCTTGCAGTTTTCTAAAAGCCCAAGAACTTTCTTTGAAACACCTCCTGCACTTCTCATTTTCATTGGTCTTGGGCGCTGGCTTGAGCATATCGCTAAAGGCAAAACATCCGAAGCACTTGGCAAGTTGCTTTCATTGCAGCCAATGGAAGCTCTTCTTTGCAAGCTAGATCCATCGACAGGTAGTGTCGTTGGTGAAAACTTAATTGATGTTGATCTTGTTCAACGTGGTGATGTCCTAAAGGTACGCGTGAGTTTTAGACTGACGTATTTTTGCCATGATGCAAGCGCAGACATAGAAGGAAGCGCAGATGCAGAAGGAAGCGCAGATGCAGAAGTAAGTGCAGATGCATAAGTAAGCGCAGATGCAGAAGGAAGCGTAGATGTAGAAGCAAGCGCAGATGCAGAAGTAAGCGCAGATGCAAGCGCAGATGTAGAAGTAAGCGCAGATGCAGAAGTAAGCGCAGATGTAGAAGCAAGCGCAGATGCAGAAGTAAGCGCAGATGCAGAAGTAAGCGCAGATGCAGATGCAAGCGCAGATGCAGATGCAAGCGCAGATGTAGAAGTAAGCGCAGATGCAGAAGTAAGCGCAGATGCAGATGCAAGCGCAGATGTAGAAGCAAGCGCAGATGCAGAAGTAAGCGCAGATGCAGATGCAAGCGCAGATGCAGATGCAAGCGCAGATGCAGATGCATGCGCAGATGCAGATGCATGCGCAGATGCAGAAGTAAGCGCAGATGCAAGCGTAGATGCAAAGGCAGATGCAGACGCAGTCCCAAACGGAGATACAAACGCAGACACACATACGGGCGCTAGATGGAGACGCGAGCGCAGGCGCAGATACAGACCCAAACGCAGATACAGATACAGGTAGATAGTCAGATTAATAAAATAGTTTGTTATTCTATTGTAATCTACAAACATCATAAGTTAGAAGTAAAAACAAACTTTGCTGGAACATCTTGCATGCAGGTTTTACCTGGTGGAAAAATTCCGGTTGATGCTCGCGTACTAGAAGGATCGTCTATGGCTGATGAGGCACTTATCACGGGGGAGCCAATGCCAGTGCCGAAACATCCCGGGGACGGGGTTATTGCTGGATCAATTAACCAAAATGGGGCGTTAATAGTTGAAGCTACACACGTGGGCAACGATACGACTTTATCACAAATTGTGAAACTGGTGGAGGAAGCGCAAACATCAAAGGTATTTAAGATGCACCCAGACGTCCAACGTCAAAAAATAAAAATTAAACTGATTTTGTACCTTGGATAGAAAATGAAAATTGTTTTGAGATAGAAAATCAATTTGAATAGAATATAATACAGTTCATCAAATACTTTTGCAGGCGCCAATTCAGAAGTTAGCGGACACTATCGCGGGGTATTTTGTGCCGGTTATAGTCTTCCTATCTGTCGTCACTCTGGTTGTCTGGATTATTATTGGCTACGCCAACATTGACATCATTTCCGATTCACGTGATGTAAGTAATGGTGGCATAGTTGAGATTGAGTATTTTCTTCAATGTTTTTGCTGTTATTATATTAGTCTCAGTAAATACTTTTCCTTCACTTCACTTCACTTCACTTCACTTCACTTCACTTCACTTCACTTCACTTCACTTCACTTCACTTCGCCTTGCCTCGCCTCGCCTCGCCTCGCCTCGCCTCGCCTCGCCTCGCCTCGCCTCGCCTCGCCTCGCCTCGCCTCACTTCACTTCACTTCACTTCACTTCACTTCACTTCACTTCACTTCACTTCACTTCACTTCACTTCACTTCACTTCACTTCACTTCACTTCACTTCACTTCACTTTACTTTACTTTTTCTTGATTTTAGCCTGAGTTTAGCGACTCCGAAGCAATCTTTCAATTCGCCTTTCTAACGTCAATCACAGTCCTTTCCATTGCCTGCCCATGCGCACTGGGACTAGCCACGCCCACTGCCGTCATGGTAGGCACGGGGATTGGGGCCCAAAATGGGATCTTAATCAAAGGAGGTGAACCATTGGAGACAACACACAAGGTGAAGTCAAACTTATTATCTTAGTTACTCCAAATCTTACTCCAACTCTCTAACTCTCCAACTCTCCAACTCTCCAACTCTCCAACTCTCCAACTCTCCAACTCTCCAACTCTCCAACTCTCCAACTCTCCAACTCTCCAACTCTCCAACTCTCCAACTCTCCAACTCTCCAACTCTCCAACTCTCCAACCCTCCAACCCTCCAACCCTCCAACTCTCCAACTCTCCAACTCTCCAACTCTCCAACTCTCCAACTCTCCAACTCTCCAACTCTCTAACTCTCCAACTCTCCAACTCCAACTCTCTAACTCCAACTGTCCAACTCTCTAACTCCAACTGTCCAACTCTCTAACTCCAACTATCCAACTCCAACTCTCTAACTCCAACTGTCCAACTCTCTAACTCCAACTGTCCAACTCCAACTCCAACTCTCTAACTCCAACTGTCCAACTCTCTAACTCCAACTCTCCAACTCCAACTCCAACTCTCTAACTCCAACTGTCCAACTCTCTAACTCCAACTGTCCAACTCTCTAACTCCAACTGTCCAACTCTCTAACTCCAACTGTCCAACTCCAACTCTCTAACTCCAACTGTCCAACTCTCTAACTCCAACTGTCCAACTCCAACTCCAACTCTCTAACTCCAACTGTCCAACTCTCTAACTCCAACTCTCCAATTCCAAAACTCCAACTCTCTAACTCCAACTGTCCAACTCTCTAACTCCAACTCTCCAATTCCAAAACTCCAACTCTCTAACTCCAACTGTCCAACTGTCCAACTCCAACTCTCTAACCCCAACTCTCTAACTCTCCAATTCTCCAACTCCCAAACTCCAACTCCAACTCTCTAACTCCAACTCTCGACCTCGCTAACTCCAACTATTAAATATTGATCTTTTAACCTCTACTAGGTCTCTACTGTTGTCTTTGATAAAACTGGGACGTTGACACATGGTCGTCCTTCTGTCATGAAGACTGCATTGTTTGTTGAACCCGAAGTATGTTCATTGCGCCTGCTGCTGGCGGTTTCTGGTACAGCGGAGGCAAACAGCGAACATCCAATCGCTTCAGCAATAACATCATACGCAAAAGAGGTGACAAAACATCTAAATTTAATAATATTATATATTTATAAGTAGAATGTAGTGGATAGTATATGTGCGTATCCATACAGGAAAAAGTTTATAAACAGTGACGTTCGTTTTTCATATACATTTTGCAGATACTTGAAACGGAATATTTTGGGCAGTGTAGTGATTATCAGGCTGTTCCTGGATTTGGTTTGCAATGTAAAATTTCTAAGATAGAGAATATTTTAAAGGAAAAGACGAAACTTTCCGGTAATGACGACGACGTGGAAAGCATTGAAGATAACGGTGAGTTACTTGTTTACGACCACTACCATCATCACCACTACTACCACTACCATCACCACCATTGTCACCATCATCACTATTACTACTACCACCACCACCACTACTACCATTACCACCACCACCATTGTCACCATCATCACTATTACTACCACTACCACCACCACCATTGTCACTATCATCACCACTACTACCACCACCATTGTCACCATCATCACTATTACTACCACCACCATTGTCACTATCATCACCACTACTACCACCACCATTGTCACCATCATCACTATTACTACCACCACCATTGTCACCATCATCACTATTACTGCCACCACCATTGTCACCATCATCACCACTACCACCACCACCATTGTCATCGTCGTCACTATTACTACCACCACCATTGTCACCATCATCACTATTACTGCCACTACCACCACCACCATTGTCACTATCATCACCACTACTACCACCACCATTGTCACCGTCGTCACTATTACTACCACTACCACCATTGTCACCATCATCACTATTACTTCCACTACCACCACCACCATTGTCACTATCATCACCACTACTACCACCACCATTGTCACTATCATCACCACTACTACCACCACCATTGTCACTATCATCACCACTACCACCACCACCATTGTCACCATCATCACTATTACTACCACTACCACCACCACCATTGTCACTATCATCACCACTACTACCACCACCATTGTCACTATCATCACCACTACTACCACCACCATTGTCACTATCATCACCACTACTACCACCACCATTGTCACCATCATCACTATTACTACCACCACCATTGTCACCATCATCACTATTACTGCCACCACCATTGTCACCATCATCACTATTACTACCACCACCACCACCACCATTGTCACCACTACCACTACTACCACCACCACCATCATCACTATTACTACCACTACCACCACCACCATTGTCACCATCATCACTATTACTGCCACCACCACCACCACCATTGTCACCACTACCACTACTACCACCACCACCATCATCACTATTACTACCACCACCACCACCACCATTGTCACCACTACCACCACCACCATCATCACTATTACTACCACTACCACCACCACCATTGTCACCATCATCACTATTACTACCACTACCACCACCACCATTGTCACCATCATCACCACTACCACTACCACCACCATTGTCACCATCATCACTATTACTACAACCACCACCACCACCACCACCATTGTCACCACTACCACTACTACCACCACCACCATTGTCACCATCATCACTATTATATATATATATATATAATACTAGCACTATTATTACCACCACCACCATTATCACTACCACGGCACCACCATGACCATTACTACCACTACCACTACCACCACCACCACCATAACAACCACTAACTCCACCTCTATCACCACCACCATCATTACTACCACCACCACCCACCACCACCAGTCTTGCTCAAGACTACATCACTAGACTAGGTGGAAACCATTTACTGTATTAATAACTATCGTCCTCTACATTTCAGAACCCACAACGCAAGTATACACGACACTAATCGGCAACCGAAACTGGATGGCACAAAACGGTATAACTGTCTCGAAAGAAATGAATGAAACAATGGAGGAGCATGAGCATAAGGGACAAACCGCTGTCCTTGTTGCAATTGATGGTAAGTTGTACGTGCAGACTCGTCTATTTGGAAAGTATTTGGAAATTGAAACAATAGATATGTCTGGAATAAAGGTTATAAAAAGTGAAAAAATTAAAAATGGGGGGAACAGAAGAAAGGAATACAAAGAAATTGTGATAAACCAGGGACGTCAAGATCTACGACGTCAACCTGAATGACGACGTTCTTTAAACAAAATAATTATTTTTGCAAAGCAAAGAAAATGAATAAGTTTTAGTCCCAAGAGTAATCTCAACACCGTCCTCGTTCTTTATACAACGCCATTTCGAGCATTTTCACGTCTTCAGGACGACGTCAACGGCCAAAAGATGAGAACTGTTGCTTGGGATTGACTTCGATATGGAGACTACAATCATTTTAGGTTTAGCTATACTGGGGAAAGCGCTGCTTTTCTGCATTGTTCTTTATTACTTGCATCTAAATCACAAATCGCCGACGATCGGCGACCATCGGCGACATACGAGAACCAAGCTTAACCGCCGCCGTCGTCCTAGCATATGTGATGTCAATATGTGATGTAGTCTTTCTATTAGGAGTTTTGGTAGGAATGATAGCCGTTGCAGACACAATTAAAATGGATGCTCCGACAGCTGTGTTGACCTTGCAAAGGATGGGAATTAAAGTAGTCTTGCTGACAGGAGACAATGAAAAGACGGCATGGGCTATTGCGAAACAGGTACGTTATTGGTTCATTCCGTTTACTGCTAATTTAAAAGTGAGTTCACCTTTATAAGACAAATATGGTGTCTTTTACGCGTGCTCTGATTGGCTGGACTTCGGGTATAAGGTAGAATAAGGTCAGAAGTCGTTACTAATACTATCATGATCACGACCACTATAGTCGGGTGATGGTATAGTGGTGGTGGTGGTAGTGGTGGTAATGGTGCTGGTAACGGTGGTAGTGGTGATGGTAGTGTGGTGATGATGGTAGTGGTAGTGGTGGTGGTAGTGGTGATAGTGGTGGTGATGATGATAGTGGTGGTGATGATGGTGGTAGTGGTGATGGTAGTGTGGTGATGATGGTAGTGGTGGTGGTAGTGGTGATAGTGGTGGTGGTAGTGGTGATAGTGGTGGTGGTGATGATAGTGGTGGTGATGATGGTGGTGGTAGTGGTGGTAATGGTGCAGGTAATGGTGGTAGTGGTGATGGTAGCGTGGTGATGGTGGTAGTGGTGATAGTGGTGGTGATAGTGGTGGTGGTGATAATAGTGGTGGTGGTAGTGGTGATAGTGGTGGTAGTGGTGATAGTGGTGGTGATGATGGTGGTGGTAGTGGTGGTAATGGTGCTGGTAATGGTGGTAGTGGTGATGGTAGCGTGGTGATGATGGTAGTGGTGGTGGTAGTGGTGATAGTGGTGATAGTGGTGGTGGTGATGATAGTGGTGGTGGTAGTGGTGATAGTGGTGGTAGTGGTGATAGTGGTGGTGATGATGGTGGTGGTAGTGGTGGTAATGGTGCTGGTAATGGTGGTAGTGGTGATGGTGGTGGTGGTTGTGATAGTGGTGATGGTAGTGCTGACGGTGGTAGTGGTGATGGTAATAATGATGGTGGTCGTGATGGTAGTGGGTTTTTGTCATCTTTGTAGTGTGCTAATTTTTTGGAAGAACTTGAACGACCGACAAAACGTGTGCGTCATCTGAAATAAGCGATGCATTCACTGTGAGATTTCAGAATTTTGAAAAAGCGCTGGTGCATTTTACATTTTCCCAGTTTACAGAATTTGACTTTTTCTTTTGACTGTTTTTATTCGCCCCTTATCTCTTCAGCTTGGAATAAAAAACGTCTTTGCTCAAGTTTTACCTTCTGATAAAGTGGAAAAAGTCAAATCTCTTCAAAAGCGTGGTGAAAAGGTTGCCATGGTTGGTGATGGCGTCAACGATTCGCCTGCCTTGGTTGCCGCAGACGTTGGCATCGCTATTGGGACTGGTACCGACGTGGCTGTTGAAGCTGCAGATATAGTCTTGATAAAGGTTTTCATTGTTTAATTATGACTTTATTTACTTTGTTAATTATGTTTATTCATTTAGCTTAATTTTAAGTACAATTTTAATTAAGTGCACTGAAAAAGTCTTCATGACCATGGCCATTTAGCACGAATTAGCCTTTCTGTTTGCTAAGGAAGGTGCAAAAACGCTTTATCCGATCCAAAGCATTGTTTTTTACGAAATATTTGAAGTTTAAGAAATGGCCAAAATCAAACAAAATGGAAAGGGCCCCCTTTACACTTTCGCCGATTTTTCAACTTTTGAAATAAGGCTAAATCATGGCCACTTAGCACGAATTAGTCCTTCCCTTTCCTAGGGAAGGTGCAAAAACGATCCGATCCAAAGCATTGTTTTTTTACGAAATATTTGAAGTTTAAGAAATGGCCAAAGTTCTACTTTAAGTCAAAAAGGCCCAGTGAACATTCTCCTCTCCCATTTCCCCCTTTTCATAGGGAATGGATTTATAGAATTATGGTCATGGAGTTCACTGAAAACGCCTTATCTAATTCATAGGGCTTAACTTTACAAGACTTGCAACAACCTTCTACGTTTATAAGAACCGAATCAACCCCCCCCCCCCGCCCCCCCCCCCCCGCAGGACGGGCGAAGTTCAAATTATCCACGTGACCAAATACCCAAGAATCTTGGCCTGCGCGAAACGTCGCCCAACAGACGAATTTAATTCAGACGAATTTAATTGCAATACTGACAGCAACATTGCAATGTTGACTAGCTAACGATACACGGCGACTGCTTGGCCAGTTGCTGAAAAATTCGCATTTTAAATATCGAACTTCACATAACACGAAGTTTACTTAGAGTTAGTTGTTCTGACTTTCAATAGAACTTCATATTATGTGAAGTTCGATATTTAAAATGCCAATTTTTAGCAACTTACTAAGTGGGAAAAAACATCCGGTTTGACTGTAAACAGTTTATATTTTAAAGATTGTTGATAAACTTGAACAATTGGATAAGTCGTTATTCGGCTCGCGTTGTAAGTGCTCGTACAGTTCGGCCGTTCATATTGTTTATATTTAAATGTCTGCTTTAGTCAGGGTTTAGGAAGAAACCCTACACGCTACTTTTAAAATGTATTGTTTATCGTATTCATGATTTATTTATTGTGCTCTTATTTTCATCCCCCGCATTCAATTTTACAGAACGATCTCATGGATGTGGTGACGTCAATTGATTTATCACGTGTCACCGTCCGCCGTGTACGAATGAACTTTATTTTCGCGTCGATTTACAACCTTGTTGGTGTACCTATTGCAGCAGGAGCCTTTCATACTGTAGGAATCACTCTCCAACCGTGGATGGCCTCTGGTGCTATGGCTGTTTCATCTGTTTCTGTCGTGGTCTCATCGCTTTTACTGAAACTGTAAGTCGACTTGTTTCATGTCTGTCTGTCTGTCTGTCTGTCTGTCTGTCTGTGTCTGTGTCTGTGTCTGTGTCTGTGTCTGTGTCTGTGTCTGTGTCTGTGTCTGTGTCTGTGTCTGTGTCTGTGTCTGTGTCTGTGTCTGTGTCTGTGTCTGTGTCTGTGTCTGTGTCTGTGTCTGTGTCTGTGTCTGTGTCTGTGTCTGTGTCTGTGTCTGTGTCTGTGTCTGTGTCTGTGTCTGTGTCTGTGTCTGTGTCTGTGTCTGTGTCTGTGTCTGTGTCTGTGTCTGTCTGTCTGTCTGTCTGTCTGTCTGTCTGTCTGTCTGTGTCTGTGTCTGTCTGTCTGTCTGTCTGTCTGTGTCTGTGTCTGTGTCTGTCTGTCTGTCTGTCTGTCCGTCTGTTTATTATCAATTCTTGTTTTGTTTCGCCTTTTATTCAACTATTCTAGGTACAAGAAACCAGCGGGTTATTCACCTGACCGAAGTTCAAAACCGACAAAAACTTCATACTCCTTGGTATATCAACACGACACCGTTGCCGAGCACCACGTCGAGTTTCTTCACGTCGTTTGATTCCTAGCATTAGGAAGAAATAGATTTCCGAGATGTCGAATTTCTCACATTTACTAGATCTCCAGAATTTCGAGAAAATCAGAACATGAAGCAAAATGATACCATATCATGCGTGTCACCATGATATGGTATCATTTTGCAAAGATTATGGCGAATAAGTGGTATTGGCCATTTCCCCAAAAAGTTGAAGACTGGTGAAGAGCATTGAGCGCTGGTATTCTTGGGATCCGTGCTTCCCTCCAAACGATCCCAAGTACCCTAGCGTTCCTTACTCGTCACCATACTTGGAGGTGGACCTAAAGATCGGCCGCTGATCGTAACAAGTTCGATAGGCGAGTTTCAGGGTGTTGCGCGCGCATCATTTTTCAAAAAAACTGGCAAGCTCCACTCAAAGTAAACATGCTGTTTAAAATAAACAAAGTGTAGATACAGTTTCTGGATATAAAACATGTTATTCTGCTGTTGGCTCGCTAGCAAGTCTGTTTGCCATTCCTTACTTTGTGGGGAGCCCGCCAATTTCTTTCCAAAACGATGCGCACGCAACACCCTGAAACTCGTCTATTGTATAAAGAATAACCTTAACCGGTGAAATATTTGTACACTCTTGAAACGTCAATCGCTATCAAAACCAATAGTCTTCTCGAGACACACATATATCATTACATTATAGCCATGTCTACCCTGCGAGTCAGCGCCCCTTTCCGACCAACAAACTCGATCTTCGCCCCAAGTTTGGGGCGAGTCAGTCGGGTTTTAAATTGGTCAAACAAGTTCTAGTTTATGAATACACGTAAGCAGGAAAATAGCAAGTAACGCGTTAGAGCCTGGGCCCAAAATAGTATCTTGGCAACCGTTCACGCATGCTCAAAAAGAAATACCAAGTTTGTTGGCAGAGCCCACTTTCCCCCGAAGCCTACGTTGGTTGGAAAGGGGCTCTGACTCGCAGGGTAAGCCATGTCAGACATAAGGGTAAAGGCTGAATTACGTAACTTACAATAGTTATACTAGCTAAAACAGTATATACAATATACAAAGAATATACACAGTATATATGATATAATAGCAACAACAAATAAGCTTACTTTATAACTAAATAGGACTAGACGTTGTATAGCTAGGAAAGCACTGCACTATAAATAATGGTATAAACTAATAATCGCTGTTGCGGATCCCCTGCCATCGTTTCTAAGTAACTTTTCTATGTTATCTGTACGTAAACATTTTTTATCTGGCAAAGCTAATAAACTACGACATTGCTCTGATTACTGGCTTAAAGTCAACCAGATGTTCTTTCCCGCGCGACCTTGCAATATCGATAGCAATGTTGACTTGCAAACGGTACACGGCGACTTCTTAGCAAGTTGCTAAAAATTCGCATTTTAAATATGGAACTTCAGATAATATGAAGTTCTATTGAAAGTCAGAACAACTAATTCTAAGTAAACTTTATGTTGTGTGAAGTTCGATATTTAAAATGCGAATTTTTCAGCAACTTGCCAAGGAGTCGCCGTGTACCGTTTGCAAGTCAACATTGCAATGTAGAAAAACAGAATGTTGAGGATGAAGGAAAGAGAGTTGAGTATATATATATATATATATATATATATATATATATATATATATATATATATATATATATATATATATATATATATAATACTCAACTCTCTTTCTGCGCACGCTCACTGCTTGCAGTTTGAGCGCTCTGGCATGGTTTTGATGTCCCACAATTTGAGGCCCGAAAGGCCGAAACGGTACCGTCTGTATATACATATATATATATATATATATATATATATATATATATATATATATATATATATGGCTTAAATAAATCATTCTTTTCATACACATAAATTGGTTTAAATGAATTTATTTTTAAGGGCTGATCAGTTCAGATTTCAGTATTAAAAACAGTAGTAAATTTCGTATAACTTTTTCAAAAAATTATATTTAAGAAACAGAGATGAATATTTGAGTCGTCTTTATTAGAGGCTATTTCCCACATTTCTTGTGGTATTCATTCCGGTACCCCCACGCATGCGCAAAACACTGCTACAACGATCTAAATAGATATACTTTTATTAGTCTTTTCTTCCGTTTCTAACGGAAGCCGTCGTTACATTACATTTCTTTGTCTTGTTTACAAGCACTTTTTAGAACACTTTTTCTCGTGGTTTGTCCACAATTTTTGTCCTGCTTACATTTCTCCTAAACGTTACTATTCTACAACCTTTCAGATCATCAGAGCGATTTCTGCTGGGGAAAACAGCATGCCTTCGTAAAAAGATAATCCTGAATAGACCGTACGGAAAAAGATGGCGACTTGTATATTTAACCACAATCCTTTGCGTGCAGTAAATATTGTCTCTTGCAAAATTATTGGGAGAAATGGTTTTAAAACGATCAACTTTCGTAGGAATGAAATTCTCGCTTACTTAATCCATCTTAGCATGATAAACAATGTTTAGTTATCTGAGCTGATTTGATGTCGCAACATAGCATCGTGGTTAAATGTACCGCCGCCATCTTTTTCGGTACCGTTAGAAAAAAGAGTGGGGTGTTTCGTTTTTGGAAAACGTAGAATTCAGGATTTACTGAATCTGAGCCATTTGACAATTCAGGATTTATATAATACAGAATAAAGAATAACTAATTAATAAGTAATTAATAATTAACTAAAAATTATTGTATTCTGCGATTATAATGATTTTCGCTCGGAGGGCACGTGACTAGTCTCGCCCCAGTTTTTTTCCAGTTTGCGCTCGGTCGTTGCAAAGCGCGCGAATTTTATTTTTTTAAAACTCACTCGCGAAGCTGAAGCAGTGGAAGCCTTGAATTTATGACAGAAAATGACAGTTTTATACCTTAAAGACAGTCTCTTCGTTGCTCTTTTGGACGATATCAATAAGAAACCGGTCAGTATAAATTAATAAAGCATTCTTTTAGAAAACAAGACTGTATTTCAACTGTATTTCAGTGCTAGAACTGCGATGTAAATAGCATGGCGGCAAGACATGTAAACTAAATCTCGAAATACAATTGCTTTGAAAAGCTCGTGTACTGTAGTTTAATACTTGCATGGTATTAAATACTGAAAGAGCTAATCTTAAAACGACTGTTCAGTTAAAAACATTCGTTTTAAAATAGCTAAGACACCATGAATCTTGGCAAAGATGGTCAACATTTGCATTTTTATATGGTACTGTATCCATTTTATGTTAGTATCTATACTTTTCAAGGATAAAGGAGTTATTAACCCATCATAGAACCTGAGACGAAGCTAGTTATCTCAGGGGGTAGGGTTATTCCTATCCCCTGAGGTATCAAAAGTAAACCATATTGTAAATGCATGAAACCAAGATAACTCTGGGTGTTGTCATATTAACAATAGGATCCAGTAATCCTAAGGCCAGAGTTATCCCACCTCCATGTGAATGCTTCCACCCGAGTTATGTCTGGGGGTGTAGGGTCAACTTTTCTATAATTACGCATGCGTACATCAATGTAACTATTGTTCCCCAAGATAACTTGGGGTGAAGCATTCACGTGAAGCTAAGGTTATTTCAAGGTTATATGGCTCGGGTTTCCATCAGGTTATATAAACATAGGCAGCCATTTTCTATTTGTTAAATATCAGTGATTCACAAACTTTTTTGGCAGGTGGCCCCTCCATATCTGTGCAACCTGGCCTTTCTCTCAAATAAATATAGGAATTTCATCCAACTTTTAGAAATCTAGTTAGTAATTTCTAGTTCAAAATGTTTTCTCATAATTCAAATATCACATTTACTGGCAAAAATATTTTGTTTAGGCTACTTGGGCCTCCTAAAAATCACATCTGTCCAGGAGGGGTGTGACCCTGAGTTTGTGAATCATTGTTAATTAGTCTAAGACCAGTGATGTCATGGCTAGGGGGGGGGGGAGCAGAGGGGCTACAGCCCTGTGAGCCCCTTCCACAATTGATATTATTGGAAATTAATTAATTTTGTGGTTGTTGGTGAAATATGCTTTGCCCCTTAAAGGTGTACACCTGTTGGAAAATTTTTCACCTGAGCCGGACCCCCCATTGAATGTCTCCCATGACACCACTGTGAGGGGGACATTGGGGGGTACTCTGAACTGCAATACCGCAACAAACATCATGAAATACTGCAACAAACATCATGAAATACTGCAGTACCATGTCAAAAATGTAATGAATACCAAAACTGCTAGAATGAATAAAACCAAATACTGTAACTAACTGAAGTGGCATCTCAATGTCCCCCTCCACTGTCTAAGACCCTTAAATATTTTTCTACATATAAATCAGGCCTCAGAATGTTTTGCCTTTTTGTATGCCATATTTCTTTCCCTATGACATCAAATCATTTCTCTCCAATTTTTGCCATTTAAAAAACATACAGAACATGAATTTATGTTTTCTATGCAAATGTCCAAAGGCAAAAAAAAATACCTGGGTTTCCTATTTCTCTTCATAAAAACTTAGGTAGGGTAGGTCGGATTCTTTTTAAACTTTTTTTTTTAATTTAGTGCCTAGGAATAACAATAATACTGTATTCTTTCCAACACCAAATGTCAATTACGCTAGCATATCTATTAACTCTTTCTTGTCCGAACTGGTCTTTAGTATTTTATTCTGGCTAACGCCAGACGATTTTATTCACCTCTGGGGAAGCCCCCGGACAGGAATGAGTTATAAACTATCTCTTTAACTCTTTCTTGTCCGAACTGGTCTTTAGTATTTTATTCTGGCTAACGCCAGACGATTTTATTCACCTCTGGGGAAGCCCCCGGACAGGAATGAGTTAAAGCTAATTTTGAGCACATTACTGGGTTCTGACGCCACGCTTGCTATCTCAAGATGCAAATCATGCTGCAACTCGGGCCCATGCTCCTTAAAAATTCAATAAAAAGATTAGGGTCAGCATTTTGCTAGCAAAAAGCTAGGTATGTAGGGTCGGGAAACCGGAAACCCAGGTATTTTTTTTTGCCAACGCACTGTTTTTCTTTTTGCCTACGCACTGGTATATTAGCAATTGAAACACTAACACTTCATTTTAAATCTCCAAAGGATGTCAATAACTTATTTTCTGTACTACTGTACCATAAACGTTAGGGGCAGAGACAATGAGACCGTCGTCCGACCCCAATGAATAAAAGGAAATGGTCCCATGCAACTGCATTGGAAAATAATTTAAAATACTTTAGAAAAATCCTACGCCTACAAAACCCAGGGAATTATAAGTTCCCAAATATTTTCTAAATCCATTTCCGGTATATGCCCAGAGCTAAGCTTGTGACAAGGTCATGCGTGTTTTTTTGTTTTTTTCTGAGTAAATCACCTCACCGTTTTGACGAGAAACTGCGTACAACTTGGCTTAGTTGGTTAGCCAGTTATAACTGTCGAGAACTTGCAAGAGACCAAGAGTCAGTTCCAGCATTGGATGCAATGAGCATATGTCCCATCAGCGCCGACATAACGTTGTGGCTTGCTCAGAGCGTAACACTGTTTATGTCTGTTGTCTATATCACCATTAAAGGTTGATATAATTACCAATTCGACATGGTTTAACTTCCTTCGCGCGACTTCAAAAGTAAATAAATATGCCAGTTCATCATCTTTGTCGAACTGTAATAACTCTTGTTGGGATAATCCCACGTTCGTGTCTTCGTTATTCTTGTCGTCGCACGGTTTGAAGGCAATACGACGAGGTTTAATTTCTTTATAATTCTTCCACTCGTTAGCTGTAACTCTAACCAGAATATTTCGACCCGGTTCGAGATTCTTCACTTTTAAAAACCCCGTCACGACACCGTGTTCGTTAATATACACCTCTTCGAGGCTCTCGTGAAAAGACCTTGAGGACGTGGTAGGTTGAAGTGGAAGAATATGAACAGACTCCAATGCCTCGCCACGATCGTCAGCAAAATGAACTTGCTTTGTTGTTGAACTACTAGAAGTAACCGAGGACGTTTTTTCTTCATCGCAGCTGTAACGGTTCACTGATGGTGCAACGCTAGAACTGACCGATCGTCGCCGCGGAAGAAAATGTAATGATGTTATCCAGTTTAGTAAACGATACATTGCAGACATACTTCTAAGGTGTTCTATATGGAGAAGATTGAAAGCAAAAAGTTATTTACTAAAACGTCTTTGTACGTTATTAATGTTTTCAGCTTGTGTCGCTTGTTGGTAAAGTTTTTTCGTATGTTTTTGCTGTATACAAGCTGTCGTAAGTTAAACTCAGAGAAAAACTCTGAGAACAACCTCAGGGCGTCTACCATCTGAGTTCCAGTGGCGCAATGGTGAGAGCGTCCGGCTGCTTGTACAGCAAAGACATACGATAAAACGTCTTTCCTCAGTATTAAATACCCAATGTATACAAAAAAGTAAACCGTTAAGCTTAGGATTACAATTTTTTATAAAGCTTATATAAAAATAGAAATAGTGCGAACTACACAAGCTCACACGAACATTGCGTCAAATGCTGTATTTGAATTTAGATACAGATCGGCTGCGAATGCTTTACGTACTTATCAAATGGACGCACCCAAATAGGCATGTTATAAAGGTATCTACCTATTTATCCAAACAGTGAAATCTACGACTAAGTGTAGTGTGATGCGTAGGCAGTGTTGAAACAACAATTGAAACCCAAATTTTTTATCATCTAAATACGTTCTACCTTTGGCAAATAGTTGAACAACGAAATATTTTTTAGATTGGAGCAACCTTTATTGCTTTAATAGAGATTTTTGTTTTCAAAATGGTAATGAGATGACGCCAAAGTAGTCATCATTATCTATACAATATTTATTTGCAGGAGTGACATGACCCAATTCTTCCATTAATGGTGTGTTTGAACAACATGTTCCATATTGTATGAGTTTTTCCACAAAAAATCTTGCCAAAAAGGAGAAAGAAAGTCAAATCCCTACATACACAGACGACTAGACATCATCTCATTATATACCATACTGGCAATGCGAATCGCCAAAAAAACATTGAAGGATAGGTCCAATCAAAAAAATATTTCACTGAACAACTGTTTGCTCTATGTAGAACGTATTCAGATGATAAAAAATTTGGGTTTATATGCACTTTAAGGTTTGATATACTGACGTTTCGAGCGAAGGCCCATCAGAGAGAAACGAAGGATCTTCGCTCGAAACGTTAGATTAGTCCTATACGTTCTCTGTTTCGGCAGTATATATCAAATAGATATATAGATATCTATTTATCTAGCTTGCATACACCACGTCCATGAAGTACGTCGTTGTGCTTATATGCTTATTTCAAGAGAATCAAGCTTAACCCTTTTGCTCCCAAATACGGAATTTTCCGTACATTATTATTTTAGTAGTAGTAATAAAAGTAATGTGCTGCGTAGGCAGTGTTGAAACAACAATCGAAATGTGGTATAGTAGGTTAATACTGCCGAAACAGAGAACTTAAGTGGTCTAACATTTCGAGCGAAGGCCCTTCGTCAGAGAGAGACACGTTTCTCTCTGACGAAGGGCCTTCGCTCGAAACGTTAGACCACTTACGTTCTCTGTTTCGGCAGTATTAACCTATACTATACCATATTTCCATTATTATTTTACTCTGTCTAACGCCAGACGATTTTACTCTGTCTAATGCCAGACTATTTTACTATTTCTAACGCCAGACTATTTTACTCTGTCTAACGCCAGATGATTTTACTTGTCAATGGGAGAGCTCCCGGAAAGTTGAGAGTGAAAGAGTTAAAGCAAGCACAAACTGAAAGCTAACGTCACGACGACTAACTAGGCAACTAAGCACAATTATAACATTTCTCAACAAAAACAACACCATGCATTAAACAGTGCTCAGTCCCAGCAGTAATCCATTCCCTACACCGTCCTCTTTGCACATAAAACATTACGTGTTCAGGACGATGTTATTGCAAAGAACAGCAAAATATGTTAGTTTAGTCTCATCTGTTAGTGGTTTTCTTAGCTCTTAAAATACACATGAAGCTTACAATATACGATGTCTTGATCAATGCAGGTTTCTTTTGTGGTCATTTAAAATCACCCAGTCGTCGTCCTATAGCTGTAGCGGCATTATTATCCGATGCCGAACCAGAAAAACAATGGACAATGGCCGTTCAACCTAGTCCAAAGGTCGACGCATTTTGAAACATCAACATAAACTGTTAACGAAAAAAGACCCAGCTGTGAGTCAACCCAACTGATATTTTTTTTGTTTTTGGTTTATGGTTTCAAGTCCAGCTGGGATTATGTGGAGATGTTATAATTAACACACAATGGTATGCTTATCTGTCACCAACCTTGCAAAAAAAAAAAGAGTTTAAGACGGAGTTTTTTTTTATCAAAAAGGCCTGTGGAGCAAGAAGCAAGCTCTCGCTAACTGGTCCTCAGTTTGGAGATACCATTTACAAAGTTTCAGCAGTTTAGTCTGTGGTTTTGAAAGTCATTAATTGGTGCTGAGATTAGGACATGTTAGCTATATCATTATAAAGGATGGCTCTTATTTTATACTCCGTGTGAGAATGCCTACGTTGTCAGTCTTTATCATATGGTTCATTTAAAATTACATGGCTTCATGCTGGGTTTTGGAAAGAACTTTTGCTCAATTTCCCAGCACCTGTCAAGATCCTCAGTTTTCCAGCTTCAGTCAAGGTCAAAAAAATACTGTAGGATTAGAATTGTAAATATGCATCGTTAATTTGTACAAGTGTATAAAGCCAGTGCAGTGAATGCCATGCAGGACATCTTTTTAAAACTGTACACTGTACGAAAACGTTGTCTAATATATACATTATATATTCATATAGCAACAAATGAATATCAGATGGTTGTGGGTTCGAGTCCTGCTGCAGGGGACTTTTTGTGCGTAAAATACATCGAAGGACATTTACACTCAATTCTCGTTTCCGAGCTAGCATATCCATCTCCTCTCTTAACAACATGCATTATGACATTAACATATATCATACTTGTACATAGCAGTATATATTGTCATACATTGAACTCGACCTACGTTCAGATCATCCCAGTGGCTGGCTCTATGGTTTATAGAGCATCTCACTGGTGATCAGAAGGTTGTGGGTTGTACACATATTCATGAACCAGTACGTTCAAATTATCTGAGTCACAGCGTAGCTCAGTTGTGGATTGTATACATATTCAGCCTGTTCAAATCATCTGCAGTCACAGTAGCCTCACTGGTGATCAGAAGGTTGTGTGTAGTAACATATTCAACCTACGTTCAAATCATCTGAGTCCCAGTAGCGCAATGGTTACAGCGTCTCACTGGCGATCAGAAGGTTGTGGGTTGTACACATATTCAAGCTACGTTCAAATCATCTGAGTCCAGTAGCTCAATGGCTAGAGCATCAGTCTCGCTGGTGATCAGAAAGTTGTGGATTGTATACATATTTAACCTACGTTCAAATCATCTGAGTCCCAGTAGTTCAATGGTTAGAGCATTTCACTGGTGATCAGAAAGTTGTGGGTTGTGCACACATTCAACCTACGTTCAAATCATCTGAGTCCCAGTAGCTCAATTGTTAGAGCGTCTCACTGGCGATCAGAAGGTTGTGTGTTGTACACATGCATATTCAACCTACGTTCAAATCATCTGAGTCCCAGTAGCTCAATGACTAGAGCATCAGTCTCACTGTTGATCAGAAAGTTGTGGATTGTCACATATTTAACCTCAGTAGCTCAATGGTTAGAGCGTCTCACTGGCGATCAGAACTGAAGTTGTGGGTTGTACACACATTTATTACCTACGTTCAAATTATCTGAGTCCCAGTATAGCAGAATTAGCTCAATGGTTAGAGCATCAGTCTCAGTGGTGATCAGAAAGTTGTGGAAGTTGTTCGAGTCCCGCTTGAGAACTCAGAAAATTTTCGGAGCAAAGTGTCTAATACCGTGTATATACGGTAGTACAGTAACTAGGTTGACTCAGGGTTGCTAACGACTTTTTATGTCACCAAAGATATAATATTTATAGCTTGTCAATTAACTACGGAATCAGCGTAACAGGCTTTCCTCATAATTAAGTTTAATAAGTTTCGCACTGCGTGGGTTAGTAATTCTTTGAAATTTGTATTGAAACTTATAATTAATTGACTTACTGAAAGAGTTCTATACTCTCTTGTTTCTTTGTTACGCTTTGTGAAACAGTATACTGTGTTGAAATATGGATTATCTATAGGTTGTTGTGCTCTTGTGAGGGTATAGATTAACTGATAGTCAAAAATTAGTTGATAGCCAAAGCCCGTTTTGGAAATCAAACTCACACCTGTTGGAAACGGAAAATAGATAGCAACACAGCTATACTACTTGAAGCGCTTCAAGATTCGAGGAAATTACTCTTTACTAGTTCAAGAAAGTAAAGGATTCGAGATAATCGAATTAAAATATGGAGTATTGTAAATAATTTAGCGCTTTCGTTATCTTTATTATTACAGTTGTATCAGAAAAAAGACGAAGTGAGAATTTGTTGAAACACGGCGTTTATTATTTTTCCATTCACAGTTGTATAACTAAATGGTATTTTACAAAACAAATGGCTCCCAATTTCGAGGTTTCCTTTCAAAAATTTCATGCTAATCATTACCGTGTTCTTATGAAAACAAAAATAACCAAAAACATGTTTACACAATAAACAGATGAAATCATGCATTGTTTATGAACGAAGAACAAAAAAGCATATGATCTAGCTGTTCAGCCATGTTGGCGCTGGGGTAGTTAATTAAATTCTGTGAAAAGCAGCTGGGGTAACATTAGGTGTTTTGAGATTTAGGAGAAACAGTTTCATTTTGAGATAGTAAGATATTTGAGATAAGCGCCGGTGTGGTTGGAAAGATCGCATTGTCGGGTACCGTTTATCATTATTAGATTATAGTTGATATCGCAAGCTGTTGATATACACAAGGAATGTGCTGCGTGCACTTTGATATATTGGTGTTTGAGTGCAGAGTTCGAAATTAAACAAAAAACTTTGGTTACATTTTTGCAACTAGTTCCAAACATTTAGTGGCGACTCTTAAATCAGAAAAAAGGGAGCATATTCATTTAGAATAGGACATTGAGTGCCAGACATTGCAAGGAGTGAGGTCTTTGTTTCTCGTAGAAAAGGAGATAGCCATCGGGAAGATAATATTACTTTGCTACACTTGGAAGACGAGTTGACCTAGGCTGCATGTTTATATGAGAGGCGAGCCAGCCCGGTAAGCGGGATAGCCCGGTAAGCGAGATCTTACTGTGTAGGTATTTTCCTGTTAAAAATTCCTCTGCGTTTATATGGCCAAGCGGGCTAGCCCGGTCACTTGAAAGAGGCGAGATCTCGGTAAGCAACCGGGATGAAATTCGTTCATATAAACGCGAGCCAGAAATCATCCCGCTTATACCGGGCCGTCCCGGCTATCTTTAAAACGGGGAACGGGGAATCGGGGAATGGGAATGGGAACGGGGAATGGGAATGGGAACGGGGAATGGGAATGGGAATGGGAACGGGGAATGGGAATGGGAACGGGGAATGGGAATGGGAACGGGGAATGGGAATCAGGGGGGCGTCAAACGGGAAATCAGGGGGGTGGTCACACGGGGAATCGGGGGGTCAAACGGGGAACAGGGGGGTCAAACGGAGAATGGGAATCAGGGGGTGTCAAACGAGGAATCAGGGGGTGTCAACGGGGAATGGAAATCAGGGGGGTGTCAAACGGGGAATCAGGGGGGTGTCAAACGGGGAAACAACCGAAATACGTATTTAGGCAAGGTTCGAGCAAACAAATCGCTGCGACGGCGTCCGTTCGGGATGCCATTCAAAGCTTAAGTTCAAATCCTATGTTATAGAGAAAAACAGTATTATATCAGTTAAGAGAAATAACAGTTTTCGGTTTCACTATTTAGCGCAAGGTTTAACAGAGTTCAACCACGAAACCAAATTTCTACACTAAATAATATATACTATAGACCATTTATAGGCCGGATTCACAACCGCATGATAGGCTGAGCGACAATATTCGGAGCTTACAGTATAACTACATCTACACTCTGGACAAGTCGGTTAACGTTTTCTACCGAGGCAACAAAATATAGAAAGCTTTGAAATACATTAACACTTTCACATCCGGCCTTATATGTCTTATGATCACTGTTTTTGCTGCCTTTATTGGTACTTGTAATAAACCTGTTTCATTCATAATACAGGCCGTGTGATAGGCAATGATCTGTTCGCAGCATACCAAACTAATAACACTTAAAGACCAGTATGTTTAGGCTTTGTTTATTAAGATATTTGTCAATTATTTTTATATATTGTGAACTTTAAACAAACGTAATTTGAGTACGGTTAGATTTTCGACTATTTTGTTTTAAACTGCTAAAGAATAAGATATCCTTAATACGAAATACATCAACCTTATTCAAAGGAAAGTGGAGAAATCTTTCAAGAAGCTTGGTTACTTTGTAATTTAGAAAGGCTGTTTCTTGGTTCAAAAAAGGGAAGTCTGCGACTTTAGTGTAATAAAAGTAGCGTGCTGCGTAGGCAGTGTAGAAACAACAATCGAAATATAGTAAGGTTAGATATACTGCCGAAACAGAGAACGTATAGGAGTCTAACGTTTCGAGCGAAGGCCCTTCGTCAGAGAGAAAAACGTTTCGAGCGAAGGCCCTTCGTCAGAGAGAAACGTGATTTCTCTGTGACGAAGGGCCTTCGCTCGAAACGTTAGACTCCTACGTTCTCTGTTTCGGCAGTATATCTAACCTTACTATATTTCGAGTCTGCGACTTTCTCGTCTAATAATACTATAGTATTGTTTATATTTCATTGTTAACTGGTAAAATTGTTAAGTCCACAATATTAGCATATCAAAATATACGATTACCAATAATGTGCTTCGGCTTGACGGCTTTTGCAGGCAAGCGCATTGATAAAATAATGTTTTCTATGGTAGTATGGTTTATCCCACAGACCCACGTCAGGGCTTGATGGTCTTGATGAACCAACCCGCCTTTTGACTTGCTTATAAAAACAAGAATGAAAACACAATTTATCATTATTAAACATCCTAAGATTTCACGTTTGACCAGAATCTTCCAAACGTTACTTCGAGGAGTTCTTCACTCGACGATGGTCGAACGCATAATGGCCATATTTGCTAGAATAACATGGCGCACACCGCCTGAGCAGAATACAACAAATAGGTTCTAAATCAAGAAACAATAGGTTCTAAATCTAGAAATAGGTTCTAAATCAAATCGTATCGCGGATTTAAAAACGTCGCCCGACAATGAAACAAGGCTAACTAGCCCTGTAACGGTTTAATGACAATGTTTCCGAATCGAAACGACTAGCACGCGTCTTGAATCGCACTTTCCGTCTGGAAAATAAATATCTAAAACAATATGTAGCTTAGAGATATTAATTTTCAGCGCGTATCATATTACGTTTGTTTGCTTCCTTGGCATTGTAATGCTGCACGTGTACTCACTGCTGTAGTTGCGATGCCGATTGAACTGTTGACTCAACTGGTTGATTCGCCGGCCTAAAGACAAAATCACAGGTGTAATTGCGCAAAATTCGGAGTTGTTCTTATGTCTGGGATATCAAGAAGTTTTAAAGTCCCGACTCTTGTTAAGAAGCGAAAAAGTTGTCATGGCCATGGGTTGCCTACGTTTGATTGGAAAAAAGTCACAAATCAACGCGAGCTTGGAGTTGGTAGTTTTGGTTCAATTTATGTGGCAAACTATGAAGAAAAGAATGCCGTTGTTAAGAAACTCAGAGGGGAATCTGACGACGCCAAACGCCGTTTCTTAAAAGAAGCAGAGATGCTAAACGCAATCAATCACCCGAATATCCCCAAATTTTTTGGATTTTCCGATACTCCCTCCGGGCTAATGATGGAATACGTCGCATTTGACTTCGCACCTTTTGGCCTCGAGAAGACGGTAAGCACTTTAGAAGACTTCTATCATTTTGTTGACTGCGAGTTTGATTTTGAATCGTTTGATGATGTTATCATAGTTTGTCTTCGAGATGTCCTAATAGGCCTGAATTTCCTTCACCAAGCGGGAATTGCTCATCGAGATTTGAAACCGAGTAACATTTTAGTTTCAAATCAACATTATTGCGATAGAGATAAATTAGAGGTTGCGAAAGAATACGAACATTGTCCCATTATTTGTAAGGTGGCTGACTTTGGCCTAAGTAGATCTTTGGACACTCAAACACAATCCATCTTGCAATCGCGTACCGAAGATATCTGCCGTGGTACGCCGGTTTACATGGCTCCAGAAATTCACATGAGTCTTTTAACCGCAGCAACTCAGGCTGATTTGAAGAAAATGGATATTTGGTCCCTGGGCTTGTTAGCCTACGCTCTGGTAAATCCAAACCTAACAAACCCCTATCGCAAAGAGTCGGAACAATTGGGTGTCCAATTCAATATGGAAACGATGAAACGGTTTATGCAAGCCAAACAGCTTCCTGGCCACGACACGAAGTACGAATCATTCCGCGTTACGCGGTGGTGGCAAGCAGCAGATGTATTCTCCATGTGCGCAAAGTTTGATCCTAATTCTAGACCTTCGGTAGCGGACGTCTTAAGCAGAGTAAAGATAAACGACCCAGAAGCCTCCCTCGTAATCCAACCTCTAAGTGTCAGCCAGAATTCCGCACTCGTAAACACCGACATAAATGTTGCGCATCAACTTCAAGTTGAAATGTCAATGCCGCAATCAGAATTGGAGCTACAAGCCCCACAGCCTCCACTGAATGACGGAACCAACGCATGCACCTTTCTTGCACTCGCCATTTGCGACACATTTTTCAACGAACGGGAAAACGGAGACCAGCGCCTATCTTGGCCTCAATTGGCAAGATTGGCGGACGACATAATAACCGAGCTACCAAGGAAAATTAATGGCTTAAGAGATTCTTCGGAAACGTACGAGGCATCCGAGGCCAAAGCCATTCTTGCATCAAATCGAGAAGATAATATTACTTTGCTACACTTGCAAGACGAGTTGACCTAGAGTGAAAACATATATCTGCAAAACATGTCAAAATGCCGGAGCAAAATGGGCTTTGCGCCCATCAGATGTTGTCTACACATGTGGTGAGGCAATTTCCTGAAAATAAGTTCTCCTTGAATTGACGCTGTGATCTTCCAGGGGCCATCAAAACAGCTGTATTTGTCATTACAATGCAGTACAGGTCTTTTTGTTATTGCTGCTGGAATTGAAATTCAATACTCGTTGTAGCAAAACAAAGTAAGATAAAACAAAGTAAGATGTAGAACATTACATTGGCGTAAAGAATTCCTTTTGTGATGCATCAATCGAGTGTTCGAAAAATCTTCACGATAAAGTGATTCACTCCCGCTATGTCCTGTCATTGTACACAAACAGCAAGTGATGACTAAAAACGCTGCATCACCTGCATGTTCCAAAATAACTTGCCATTCAAGTGTTCGAGGAATCTTTATTAAGTAATAGATAAAGTCATGATTCATCCCTGGTGTGCCTTGTCATGCATACATGCACAAACAGCAAGTGATGACTAAAACACTGCATCATCTGCATGTTACAAAGGGACTAATCACTTGCCATTCAAGTGTTCCAGAAATCGTTAAGGTTAAAAATAGTCATAATTCATCCCTGATGTGCCTTGTCACTGCTTGTCGTGCGAGTTAAACGCGATACACTGCATTTTACAAACAAACTCTTCACTGAGACTGGAGTGTTCGAGAAAGCTTCGGCGAGCTCAAACGATTCGATGCCATTGTGCCTAATTTAAATGTTTGTATGCTGGCAAATTGTATTCTGATCACGTGTTCTGATGAAAGCCTGAGTTAACAGCAATTTATTTTAAGTAAAGGTGCTGTTACACGATACATATGGAAAAAAATCGCAAGTTGCAGGAAGGGTGTTACACGCTGAGCAACTTGCGATTTTTGTTGTAATTTGCAGCAAAAAGTAGAATCCATCCAACTTTTTTGCAACTTGCAACACGGCAAAAATGACAAAATCGCACGTTGCTACGGGGTGTTACACGGTGCGATTTTTTATGCAACTTACAGCATTCAGTGATTTGTTGCAAGTTGCAAGAAAAATCGCATGAAGGATTTCTTTGTCTTCTAATTTTCCCTCATCAACATGCACGGGAAAATTAGAAGACAAAGGAAAAATTTCTCTCTTGCATGAGCAATGAGGGAAATACGAGGTTTATACATTCCCTCGAAGAACAAAGGAATCCTCGGCGATCATGGACGATTTATATACCAAACGCATATTGTTTTAACATTTCGATTACATGGCAAGCGGGCTAGCCCGGTTTGCCGGGATCCCGGTTGTCGTAACCGGGCTAGCCCGGTTAACCGGGATGAAAATTTCCATGTAATCGTTTTCATCCCGACAAACCGGGCTGAAAAACTGTTGAACTCGCTTCGATACGCGTTCGTTTGCTTGACTGTGTGAATAAATAGTGCTGAAAGGGACTGAAAGAGAACATCAAAACGTTGTTTGTGTGTTTCGTGATCATAGCGAAGATTTAATAAATTAATTAGTCTTCGCGAAGACGATTTCGTGGATTATAACAATCTTTTTATTAAGGATGGGCTTACAAAATAAATAGTAGACTAATTATATGTATATATAAGACTGAAGTAAAGCTAACGTAACTTTGCCCTTATTTACTTGATAATTGCGAATTTCGGCCTGAAGCCATCCCGGCTTACCGGGATGTAATCGCCCCCTTATTCTAATTAAAGAGTCAACAGGTCGAAAGCGCAGCAATACTGTAAACGTGGTGTTACCACAAATTCTCGCCGTCCCCGCACAAATGCAGAAAGAATAGTTTTGGTGAATGTTTATACACTAAATAAATACCACACCTTTCATTCACCATTCGAGTGTTCCAGAAATCTTTATGATGTATATATCACGCATGATTTATTAGCTGTTTCATGAAACCAAACGCCGAGTACACAAACAGCAATAAAAAGTTATCAGTGTTTGCCATATCGTGGGAACACAGTTGAAAATGAACAAAACGCATCATCATGAGTTTTTGCTGTTGAAACACCCAAGCTCTTCAGAGGTAGAGGTAGACTGGCATGTATATATAGTTACATGTTTACACTACAGGACCCTGAAATCAACATTCTTCCGTTTCGTGTTGAGTTTGATCCCGCATCCGTTCGAGCATGTTGCAGGAGCAAACTCACAATTATCAAAATGGGTTTCAATATGTTCTAGCCGAACAACTTCGGTACACCCACGATCAACATATTCACAATGAATAATCAACTCGTCATAATCAGCCTAATCTACTAGTACTGGCCGAGGCAATTCTCCAACGTATACTATACCTCAATGAAAGTCGTTTGATCTGCATCTGGGGGCACCTCCGATTTGAAAAAATCTTAAATCCCAACTCACGCAGTAGACAAGCAAGCAATCGTTTTCTGACTTTTCTATGAAGGGCATGTATGTTACAAAATATACGTTGCACATAAATATTGCTATATGCACAACCTCCCTCCCCCCAATATTATATAGGATAACTTCATTGGTTTTACCAGACGATTCTACTTTCTCGTCAAGGACAAGGGGAGACATCTTGGAAAGTCACATACAGGAAAAGGTTGTACTGATACACTGACACTTTTGATTAAACCCTTTGGCTTTTATCTTTTAGACCATTTTCAGACTTGTTTGGATTGATATCACACTAGTTTAAACCGATCTCACACTAGTTTAGTCGATCTGACTCGTTTAGATTGATCTCAGGCTCGTCCAGATCATTCTTAGAGTCGGTTAGATCATGCTTAGACTCGTTTAGGTCATTCCCATACTTGGTTAGATCACTCTTAGACTCGTTTAGATCATTGTTAGACTCGGTTAGATCATTCTTAGCCTCGTTTAGATCATTCTTAGACTCGGTTAGATCATTCTTAGACTTGGTTAGATCATTCTTAAACTCATTTAGATCATTCTCACACTCGTTTAGATCATACTCAGACTCGTTTAGATCATTCTTAGACTCTCTTAAGATCATTCTCAGAGTCGGTTAGGTCATTCTTAGACTCGTTTAGATCCTTCTCAGAGTCGGCTAGATCATTTTTAGACTCGGCTAGATCATTCTTAGTCGACTCGGCTAGATCATTCTTAGATTCGGCTAGATCATTCTTAGACTCGTTTAGATCATTCTCACAATCGTTTAGATCATACTCAGACTCGTTTAGATCATTCTCAGACTCGTTTAGGTCATTCTTAGACTCGTTTACATCAATCTCAGCTCGATGCATATAGCTCACTATAGTATACATGGCCTCTCAGTGGACATACCTTGACTTTTTTCAGGCTCTGGTAAACATTGAGTATTACCCATAATATAGGAATTATGAACGTCTAATGCATGCTATCTTGGCACGTTGTCGTTGTTGTAGTTTGCATAGGAATCCGAGACTGTTTACAAGACCATGCAAATACGTGCTTACCTCGCCACGTTGTTGATGCAACTTCCATGGGAATCATAAACTGTTTATAAGGCCAAAAAACAAACACGATATCTGGAGTGGACACCTGATATCTGTACCGAATGACGCACGTAAACCGGGTCGGCGTTCTTTTTTTAAATTTTTTAATTGATGACCAGAACAAGTGCTAGTCTTGACTTGGACAGAAATGATATAAACAAATGTCTATATAAAGAACACCACGTCGATAACTTTTGGGCCTTTTTTGGCGTGTGCTGTTAGGGCACTGCCTCTCACCACTCTAGTTCCAAAGTTTAGCACCAGTTGGACGGGGTTAGCACTTGGATGGGTGACCGTCTGGGAATATAAACCTCGTTCTCGAACTTGCGACTCATTGCGGGTTTTTCGCCGGGTTCTCCGGCTTTCCTCCTTCCGTAAAAATGAACACCTACATTATACCTATTTATATAATTATTCTGTTGTACAATGTAATGCGCATTCGATCATTTGTCTTTTCATTTTTTAAATTACGAGGCTAATAATGCTCTAGAATAGATCCTAATCTTTACGAAGTGATGCCTAACTTGTAATGAAACTGGACAATCACTGCAGAGTAAGAGGCGGCTGTAAGTTTACTCAGGCTAATCACAGAGATACAGAAGAATTTTCAACCATACATGCACAGTAGTGGTCCTAGACGCTTTCGAATTTGACGAGCGATACCCCTCAGACCTTTTTGCCGCGCTCCGATGAGCGAGACCCCCTTACTGCATGCAGCAGTTCATATAAGACCATAGATTCTATTTGTGAAGATCTATGCAATTATGCATTGCCATTGCCATGTAGTCTTGTTAGAGTACGCACAGGCTACGTGAAGCTTTCAGAAATCAGTAGCCCGAGTGAACACCTGCGCAGGCGTCTTATTTTATTTATTTATTTATACAGCTTTCGTTGTGAAGCAAAAATAATTAATGATAATTGATAGTCATAATTATAGTTAATGGTAATAATATGAATAATAATGACATTAACAGCAGTTCACAACGTGGGTCATCAACAACAGAGCGTTACTCCAAACAGGGTTGATGCCCAAATAATCTTAAGACAAAAATAATTCAGTGAAATAATAAAAAGCAAAACAAAAAAAAACAAAAAAGCAAAACAAAAAACAATAATTGGTCCGTAACGTCCTAATAACAGCATTGTCTAAATTTGGTTAAGTTTCTGACCATAGAACATTTAGGGCACACAGCTTTCCAGGTGTAAACATTATCTTGGTCGAAAGTTGTTTTCAGTGCTAGGTGGTATTGATTGTATAAAGCTGTCTTAAATGAAGATACGGACGTTAAGGATCTAACAGATTCCGGCAGGGCATTCCATGATTTGACTGTACGATTGAAGAAGCTCTTTTGAAAAAGAGAAGTTCTACATTTGATGGTTTTGTAGTCCAGTGAGCAACTTTTCCTGGTGTTCTTAACTGAACTTCGTGGTTGAATGTAGTTCGACCAGTCCATACAATAAAAACCTTTAGTAGCTTTGAAAAAGAACACAAGATCTCTGATTTCGTGCCAAAAGGAAATAGGGAGGAGGTTAAGCTTCACGAGTTGTTGTAATACGTTCATTGTGATACATTTCAGTACATGTATGGAAGAAAGAAATATTTGGAAAATAATAGATAGCGCTTATGTATGATAATGATATAATGTTAATCGCTCACATTCCGATTCTGATGCAGTGCTATAATAATTTTGTCAAAATCGGATGTACTAAAACTCAACTGAAAATAGCTGCAAAACTAAATACTGTAAAAATGTCAAAAAAGCAGATTGGAAATGAAATAGTGAAATAAAAGCAGCGTGCTGCGTAGGCAGTGTAGAAACAACAATCGAAATATAGTAAGGTTAGATATACTGCCGAAACAGAGAACGTAGGAGTCTAACGTTTTGAGCGAAGGTCCTTCGTGAAGGCCTGACGTTTCGAGCGAAGGCCTTTCTCTCTGACGAAGGGCCTTCGCTCGAAACGTTAGACTCCTACGTTCTCTGTTTCGGCAGTATATCTAACCTTACTATATATATTTCGATTGTTGGAAATTAAATAAGTTGCGGGTATCCAACCGTGAGGAAGGTTTACTACTGATGAAGGTTCGAAGTGAAAACACGTTGCCTACTGCATGTATCGTTCGTTTTCGGACGAGTTGGCGGCGGGACTTCGGTATTTTAGTTACTCTGTCTATATTCTATAACGCAAGACGATTTTACTCGTCAAGTTGAGAGCCCTCGCGGTAGTGAAGGCGTTAAATACCTTTTAAAACAATTTAGAGTGTGAGAAAGTTGTAATTGCATGATCAGGGAGAATGTTGGGGAGGAATGTATTGATTTGCAGCGACTGAAACACTGACTATTAAAACCAACTGAGCACTGCATAGCATCGTAGTAGAAGCAGTCATATTAAAATATGTGAAATCCTCTCGCCAGAAATGTCCGGAGTAGTGACTGATCACAGCGCCATTACGTTTGAGATACTAACTTGTCCTCAACGACCAGTGAAAATGAATAGAGTAGTTTACGACTACAAACGTGCAGATATCAACGGACTTCGTTCTAGTCTTGAATCATTAAACTTATCTAACGTAATATCAGCTAACGGTAACATCAATAACGATTGGTCGTCTTGGAAAAACACATTTCTCACAGCGGTTAAGGACTACATTCCAATGAAGAAAGTGAAAGGTAAGAAAAACATCCCTTGGTTTAACAGCGAAATCCAGCATTTATTAAACAAGAAAGAGACTGTCCGTCGCAAACTTGCTCGATCTCCCACAAATTATCTGCATGAAAAGTTCAAGAAACTTAGAACTACAGTTAAACGTCTTATGAAAGAAGGTCGCGAAAACTATCTTAATACTCTTGGTCAAAGTCTACACTTCAGTCCAAAACGCTTTTGGAGTTTGTTTAAGTTAAAAGTAAAAACAGTTAGTATTCCTCGTTCCATGGAAAATTATCCTCAAGTGGCCAACAACCCAAATGATATCGCTCATATGTTTAACAATTATTTCGCATCAGTGTTTAACCAGGATACAGACATGGACCCAACACCACCAAACTACGACTACACTAATACTACCTCTCAAAGCACCTCTAACACGCCGTTACAAACCATCAACGAATTGACCTTGTCGGAAACTGATGTTCTTATCGCGCTGAAATCCTTAGATCCAGATAAAGCAATAGGACCGGATGAAATCCCTGGCCGAATTCTCACTGCAACAGCTTACCAGATTGCCCCATCACTCTGCTGCCTATTCAACAAATCTCTCCGTATTGGTATGATTCCAGACGAGTGGAAACTGGCCAACGTTGTTCCAGTACACAAAAGAGGACCAAAACAACAAGTAGAAAACTATAGGCCTATTTCCCTCCTTTGCATTGTTTCAAAATTGTTGGAACGTTGTGTACTCAACCATATTAGGGACTTCTTGAAAAACACCATCAATGAATGTCAGCACGGCTTTGTTCCAGGAAAATCCTGTACAACTCAACTCATCCAAATTCTTGATGCAATTGGAAGTGATCTCGACCAAGGAAAACAGATCGATGTTATTTACCTTGATATGTCCAAAGCATTCGATAAAGTAAGTCATAAAAAAATAATTGACAAACTTTATCGCTTTGGATTCCGCGGCAGCCTGCTCTCTTGGTTTCAGTCGTACCTCAAGGACCGTCAGCAGCAAGTCACAGTACTTGGTGAAACTTCTTCTCCTCTACCTGTAACTTCTGGTGTGCCTCAAGGATCGATCCTTGGACCATTGCTATTCCTTCTTTACGTCAACGATCTTCCCGACGCAGTATTATCGTCCACAATAGCGACCTTCGCCGATGATACAAAACTATTCAAGCGCATATCTACTGAAGCAGACAACACTCTTCTGCAACAGGACCTGAATAACATCAATGAATGGTCACTATCTTCAAACCTTGCTTTTAACCAAACAAAATGCAAAGTTCAGACCATAACAAGAAAGAAGAAACGCGTCATGATTCCATACTCCATGGACAATATCGAACTGAAACACTGTTCACATGAACGAGACCTTGGAGTATGGATTTCCTCTGACTTATTGTGGAAGAAACAGGTTCATTCACAAACAGCTAAGGCCAACAAGATCCTGGGGTACGCTAGAAGAACCACAAAAAAACATTAACGCCATCAGCACCAGACGTACCATCTATCTGGCAATTGTCCGTTGCCACCTTGGATACGCGTCTCAGGTTTGGAGCCCACAAACAATTGAGCTGATAAAAAATGTCGAACGAGTTCAACGACGCGCAACAAAATATATTCTTAATCTACCTTTCCAATGTGAAATTACTTACGAGAACAGACTAATCGAAACAAACCTACTTCCTCTAACCTACTGGCACGAATATCTGGACATGGTATTCTTTTTCAAAATAATCAATCAATACATTTCATTTGACAAAACTACAATTCCTGAAAAATGCAAACCTACCAACATACCTACAAGATCTCAGATTAAAACAGATGGCAGCGCTTTCAAACAGCGATCATATAGAACATCTACGTACGGTAAATCATACCTAATAAGAGCTCCAAGAATATGGAACGTGCTGCCTCAAGAAATAACCCGGACTACCAATCTTTCAAATTTCAAAAACAAACTAAAAGAATACTACCACTCTGCTATTCTCTCTATATACCATTCTGAAGACCCACGCACCTGGAAATCAATTTGTATTAAATGTAACTCTGTCCGTAGTCTATGTGTTTCCCCTACTTGTTGTTTTTAGACCTTCAGCTAGCTTCATATTAAACGTTTTTACTTGTTATGTTTATATCATATAATTATATTTATATCACATATTATTTAATGTAAATCGTAGACAATCGGGACCCGCAGTAATCGGCCTCAGCTGTTGCGGTGTTCCTATCCTTGTATTTATTTATTTAGTCAAGGTAAAGTTAAATAAAATAAAATAAAATATTGAGAAACTAGATTTTGGGTCGGTTGTAGTGTTTTTACGATAGATCGTTTTCATGCGTCCGGCCTAAGATTCAGTTCACGCCGGCCTAATCTCTGGTCGGCTGCTAGGCAAAGCTAGGAACCTATAAAGCATTGTTTGACATGCCAAGGATTTGGTGAGTTGTACGTATACATGTACTGCATGTGGTACATTTGCGAGCGTGGTGTCAACTGGTGTAATGTAACAGACTTTGTTCGTCAGCTCAAATACACGGTCGAAAACGTTTTTGAAATCCAGACGCAGAGATCAAACGCTCAAAAACCATTGAGCTACTGAGACTTGGATGAAGAGCTAAGATTTGCAAATTGATAGTCATGCGTGCTGCTATAAGCAGTAGTATTTTCATAAGAGATTCAGTTAAACAGAGATCAACCCTTGTAACGACCGGTTAGCCACACTAACCATTGAGCTATTGAGGCTTAGATGGAGAGCTAAGATTTGCAAATTCATAGTCATATATGCTCCAAAGCAGACAGCAGTAGCATTTGCATGTGAGATGCAGTTAAACAGAGGTTATAGCCACACTAACCATTGAGTTAATGAGGCTTGGATGAAGAGCTAAGATTTGCAAATTCATAGTCATATATGCTCCAGCTTGCTCCAAAGCAGACAGCAGTAGCGTTTTCATGTGAAATGCAGTGAAACAGAGGTTATAGCCACACTAACCATTGAGCTAATGAGGCTTGGACGAAGAGCTAAGATTTGCAAATTCATAGTCATATATGCTCCAGCTTGCTCCAAAGCAGACAGCGTTTGCATGTGAGATGCAGTTAAACAGAGGTTAGCCACACTAACCATTGAGCTAATGAGGCTTGGATGAAGAGCTAAGAGTTGCAAATTCGTAGTCCTATAGACCTTATTCAAAAATGGCCACCGAATTAGAATTCTTTCATGTACCTATAAATTAGCCCTTATGACCTCGTTTTAAAGTAAAAATTCTTTTGAATTTCACACATGAAAACGAGTTCATAAGGGCTAATTTATATGTATATAAAAGAATTTTAATTCGGCGGCCATTTTTGAATAAGGTCTATACAGTTAATTATGGGAATCAGCGCTGTAGGTGCGCCCACAGTGCGAGATTTCCTAGCGAGCAGTAGCAAAAACATGTATGACTGCTCGATTTTCGTCTTCGACTGTAGAAGAAATCTAAAAATTACTCGAAGACAAAGACTCTGAAAACACAAAAAGATCGACCAAAGTAGCGAAAGAACTCTTCTATGAGTATCTTAGAGAAAAAGAAATCCAGGAGCCGAACGAAATAGAACAATTTAAAAAATTCAAAACTTAAATTACTTAAATTACTTAAATTCAAAACACAAAAATATCAAATTTACACATGAGGTTGAATCCGACAAGTCATTAGCATTTCTCGACATAAACATTAGTCGCTCCAATGGTTCTTTCGTTACTTCCGTCTACCGAAAACCTACTTTCACAGGTTTATTTACTAACTTTGAAAGCTTTTTACCAATTGCGTATAAAAAAGGCATGATTTTCACTCTCCTCTTTCGATATTTTAACCTATGTTCTTCGTACATTAAGTTTCACGAAGAACTCGACAAATTTAAACATCTTTTACTTCAAAATGGATACCCCGACAAATTCTTAGAGAAATGCATACGCGCTTTCTTACAAAAAATTTTTTCACCTCCGGCAAAAACCTTTGATGTCCCTAAATTGCTATTGTCAATGGTCTTGCCTTACACTGGAAACCACGCGCTTCAAATCCGCCAACAATTAGTTAAGTTATTTTCTTCAGCCTACCCGCATATTAAACTACGCGTTATTTTTCGACCCTCCCGTCGTTTATCTAACTTTTTTAGTTTTAAAGATCGAATTCCTTTTCAATTGAGATCCCACGTTGTATATAAATTCACGTGCCAACGCTGTAACGCGTCGTATATAGGCGAAACATGCCGACATTTACATACGAGGATTTCAGATCATAAAGGTATTTCGGCCCTTACAGGGAGAACACTCTCCATTTCTCAACTTTCAGCCGTTTTATCTCACTCTAGGAATAATGACCATCCCATATCTTTTTCAGATTTTAGTATTTTAGCTTCGGGAAATTCCCAACTTGATGTTCTCATCAAAGAAAGTTTATTCATCTCTCAAGTCAACCCTACTCTCAATAACAATATCCGTTCCTTTCCTTTAACACTATTTTAATCTCTATCACTGATTCTTCACCTCTCTACCACTCCCTTTTCCTTCTCTTATTTCATCACATCTATTTTTGTATCAGTTAAGTATATTAGTCGAAATCGTGTAAATATTTATCACTCTGAAGATGTTACTTGAATAGTGACGAAACGTTAGTTAATTAAATTATGTTTTTCCAAACCTTATCGTTATGGCTTTTTTGAAAATTATTTGCTGGGCAATTATCTTCTTGACTAGAAATAGAACAACTTGCGAAAGTTGTGAAATATTTTTATGTGGAAGCACGAAAAAAAGATGGCTGGTCTGAACTCCATGGAAAGCCTAAAAACATTGACGGATTCGGTTTTTGTGATATCTGCATGGATAATCAAGGTCTCGGTAAGTGTTATCAGCCTTCGCCTTCGGCTGATAACACTTAACTCGACCTTGATTATTCCAGATATCACAAAAACCGAATCCAATAATTGTTTATAATTTAGCTTTCAAAACCTCATTAATAATTCACGAGAAAACACAAAGGAAATCAGTACCATGTCCGTGGTTTGACCTGATAAAACTTCTTGACGTCAGAAAGAATACTAAAGGCCGTTTTCCACTAGGCGAAAAACTATAATTAGCCAAGACAAAAGAAAAATGTCGAGTCGGTCGACAAATGTCGCCTAGTGGAAAACCGCCTTTATGAACATACAATTTTATATAAAGAATACTAATGAACATAACATCCAATAACAAATCGATTTTGAAGTAATAGTTCAAATACGAGACGGACGACTTCACTGGGATTTTTTTTTTTATTTATTAACTTTACAACCATGCAAGAATGCAAATATACAGTAAATAAAGAATGCAATACTTGAACATGATTGAAGGAATGATCAACAGGACACGAGTCCCATGTGAAGGCCAACCCAACAAAAAAATTACATAATAAACGTTAAGTAAACACACGATAAAAAAAACAAAAAAAAACAACTAATACACAAATTACATAAAGATTTAAGAGCAACAACTTGGATTGAAAGAAGGACATTTAGAACAGAAACTTTTCCAGGTGCGCAGTCTATTAACATCGAAATTGGAGTCTAACTTAGAAGAGTAGTGAATATAAGTTCATATTTAAAAATGGAAACAGAAGTACTATCGCGAACTATCGGAGAGAGATTGTTCCAGAGAAAGACAATTCTGTTGAAAAAAGAATGTCTAAAAAGAGAAGTCCTACAAGGATTGACTTGAAGCAAGTTGTTTTGACTTGAACGAGTGCGATACGAGCGGATAGAAGAAAAAGTAACAAAACGGGAGATATCTAGATCATAGAGACCTTGTTTACACTTAAAAAAGAAGAGAAGATCCGTAATTTCAAGCCAATATGATATAGGTAATAAGTTAAGCTTTTTCAAAGTTCAAGTGCCTATTGAAAATGCGAGCCGATATTTTCAAAGTCCTAGGACTTTGAAATATTTCAAAACGTCATCACTTGATCCGCTAGATGGATCTTCCTCCGGTTTCAAAACACTACATTAATTTCTTTTGTTTTTGGTTCATGAATTATTAATGAGTTTGAGAAGCCATTCAAAACACTCGCATCACGTGTTTTATCAGACTGATCTAAAACACTCGTGGTTTTAAATCTGATAAAACACTCCTGCTCGTGTTTTAAATATTACTTAAATGGCATTTAATCATAATACAATGGATGTTTATCCAAAATCGATACCAACAGACGATTAATTATTGGCGACTTTTATCGCTAGACTTTCCTCACGCTTCAGTAGCGGCTACAGAAATACAGTAATACAGTAATACACAACCAACTAAAGAAGTGGAAGTGGGAAGGTATTTTCATTTTGCTTTTAGTGTGTGAGATTGACATCCTATATAAGTCTATATAAGCCTTATTATATACACTTCTTAACACCTGCACTCACTTTACTTACCCCCCTATGGTTGGTTGGGTGCAGACGGGGGGGGGGGGGGGTTCACCGACTTATCAGGCGCTTGTTATTACTTGGATTCAGGTCAGGATGCCCTGTTGTGATCTCCAATCTTGACCTGACCACCACCGTCTACATCTGTCACACCAATTTTATTGGTGGAAATAGATTTTGATTAAAGGGAGGGATGGTGGGTATTTTCGCAATTTTCTTTACTTCTTGTATGCTACTGATACCTGTCTTCGCTGTGCCGTCAAAAGGCGCAATGATCGGCCAAGCGTGTTGTGCCTCTCATTTTACCACTCTCATTCTCGCCCCAAGCCCTGCGCAGTTCATTAGTTGTTAACCTTGGTTACCTTTATTACAGTGGTAACTGATAGTCTGATCTGATTAAAAAACAACACCTTTGTTACCCTTGGTCACAGTGTCTGTGGGTTCTTGAACAGATCAGTCTCTAAACCACTAAAAACGTCTCAGTTTTATATCAACACTTTGAGGCCTGAACCTCTCCCTGTGGCTGTGCTGAATAAAATGGTCTGGCGTTAGCCAGAATAAACCTTAAAGACTCGTCGTCAGGCCTCAAAATGTTAATAGTTTCACAAAACCTTTTTTTCAAATTTGACATAAAAAGGGGAACAACTGACAACTTCCGACAACTTTGGTTGAAGGTGGCAGACAGTACGCACTTCCCAACATGTCATGGTTCTTTGCACGGTATGTAAAATGTCAAAAAATTCCTTATTTGGGGGGGTTGGGGAAGTTACTAAAGTCTAAAATACTTAAATAGCGTATGTGAGTGAGTTGTTTTTGTATTTAACAGTTCGCCGTTTGCATCTGCGTCGGGTGCATGCATGATATGTGTCAACGTGTGAAGTAATATATATCCAACATGAGTCTGTTCTTCCTCCAGTTTCTAAGGCTGATTGTAAACATTCATTTTCACTGATGAAGTTTGAGAAAGTTACTTCTAGATATAGTGGCGTACTATATATATATATATATATATATATATATATATATATATATATATATATATATATCAGGGTATATACAGACACGAGGCGAAGCCAAGTGTCTGTATCCTGAAGCCAAGTGTCTGTGTACAGAACGGACACGAATTCTGTAAATTACTTCTAAAACGATCTATTTGGTAAGTTCATTGACGTAGTGATTTTTCTTTAAAAAAAACGTTGTCTAAGTTGGGAAAATCAAAGCTAAAGTTCACGTAAATCAAGTGGAATTCTATATGTACTGTACAATAAACGAGCAGGGGTGTATTATTAGATATAAAGACACGAGGCGAAGCCGAGTGTTTTTATATCCGATAAAACACGAACTGCGAGTTTATTATACGGCTTCAAAAACGAACCACTTGGTAAGTTGATTGGCGGAGTTAGTTTGAAAATAACCTTGTCTAAGCCGAGAAAATCAAAGCTAAAGTTTATGTAAATCAGGAGAAATCTTTATCACATATAAAGATACGATACGGTCATGATTTTCTTTTATGTTTTCCTTATGAATTATTAATGAGTTTTTGAAATTACATATAAAGAAAGACCCTCATTAATTCTTTGTGTTTTCCTCATGAATTATTTATATATATATATATATATATATATATATATATATATATATATGTGTGTGTGTGTGTGTGTGTGTGTGTTCGTTAAGAGTTCTCCGGATTCAATGTACTTTTTTTTTTTACAATCAACCAATTAGACGCTCACAACGATATTACAATCACGAAGACACATAGATGGTCAACACAATAAAACACTAGACCTATCATCTTTCTCTCACTTCTGATGAAGACTCGAAGCACCGAGTCGAAAGCTCAAGAAAAAGTACATTGAATCCGGAGAACTCTTAACGAACACATTATGCCTGGATTATAAATCTTCAAGTCATATATATATATATAAATATTACCAGGGTTAAGTCACGTTGGCCTGAAAAACAGAGAAAAATCTTCTCGACGTTTCGAGCGAAGGCCCTTCGTCAGGAGAAATTAGTGACCGAAGGGCCTTCGCTCGAAACGTCGAGAAGATTTTTCTCTGTTTTTCAGGCCAACGTGACTTAACCCTGGTAATATTTGGATTTCAACCGTGGCCGACGCTGTCCTAGAAGCCTTTAACCATATATATATATATATATATATATATATATATATATATATATATATATCTTACATAATGTAACGAATTTAGCTGCATGCGAAAACTAGTTATTCCGACGAGGGGCTTCGCTCGTTAACGTCAGTATTTCGTTATCATGCAAACTGTTTTCGGCAGTTCACCTCGCATTTGCTCTATTGAAAACACTCCCTTAGCAATACTCTACTTTTTTATACTGTGACGTTTTCTGTTAGTACTCCGATTATAAATATAGTCAATGTCGACTTGCTTCTTAAAGTTCAAGAGAAATGAAAAGGGTGAAGCTTCACTAGATCTTGCTAAACAGAAGAAATCTCTGTGGAAGAAATCTGTGTGGATCACGGTGAACCGAATCAAGTCGACTGGTTCAAATAACCTTTTCCTTGGATTGTTAATATGTAGTGTAACCGTTGTACTTGAAACGAGTCGAGGATATCACGAAAAGAGGGTGAAGTGCCATGCAGCTAGAGAACGCGTTTCAAAAGAAGTCTTTCGCGTTCCCCATTACGAAGCTACACCTTGAGGAGAGGCAACTTCCTTGGATCTCTGGCGCTTATCTGAATCTCTATGACTCATGACTGCAAAATCGATCAAACTGAGTTCAAATTGCCCATATATAAAACAGATCAGTAAAGTAAATATATGTAATCCGAATAGAAGGAAAAGTCCAGTATAATAAAAGTAGGCAGTGTAGAAACAACAATCGAAATATGGTAAGGTTATAGATATACTGCCGAAACAGAGAACGTAGGAGTCTAATGTTTCGAGCGAAGGCCCTTCGTCAGAGAGAAACGTAGGGCCTTCGCTCTGACGAAGGGCCTTCGCTCGAAACGTTAGACTCCTACGTTCTCTGTTTCGGCAGTATATCTAACCTTACTATATTTCGATAATAGAACAGTAGTTTGTCTAATAATTTCTGACGAAAGACCTTCGTTCGAAACGTTAGAAACTACACCGGTTCAGTATTTTCAGCAGTACTCAAACCTTACTATATTTCGATTAGTGAAATAAAAGTAGCGTGCTGCGTTATATGGTTTGATATACTGCCGAAACAGAGAACGTAGCAGTCTATAACGTTTCAAGCGAAGGCCCTTTGCCAGAGTGAAACGAAATAAAGAGTAAGACCCCGTTTACACGATGTCGGTACAATTTGAAAACGGAACAAAATCATGCCGGTACGCAGATACAGCATATAACATTTCATGTTATTTTTGTGCCGGTATCGTGTAAACGCAAGGCCTAAACGGCATGATTTTGTTCCGTTTTCAAATTGTACCGCGGCATCGTGTAAACGGGGTCTAAATAATGAGTGTGGAAATACCTTCCATACCTTCCTCTTTACGTTTCTCTCTGACGAAGGCTCCTACGTTCTCTGTTTCGGCAGTATAAATGTATAAATACAACACTATTTAATACCACTCTTAAACTTCCTGCCGTAGCCGTAGTCAGGATCTTAAAGTCCCTTCAGAATCACCTCTATCTTTCATAAGAGTACCCTGGTTCCAGAGGTAGAACTGTTGTGTGTTTTTTTGCGTCGCGGTATTGACTAGACAGGCTTTGCGATATGTCGATCGATCTGTTTAACGCCGTGACTTTAGCTGCTAGTTCGCCGCTGTACCAGCTTTTCCAACTTTCTATTGTCTATAACTTCACGGGGTTGAACGGAGAGTGAGTGGCTTTGCCCTTCGTGCACTCCACCACCAGCTAAAAGGACTAAGCTAACCCATTGAGCTATATAGTCAACTAGTATAATTTTTATAAGATATTAAATTTACTAAACAATGTTCTTGTCATGTTTTGAATTTAAATCGAAATCGAGAAGGGGGGCGAAATTCCTAAAGGGGGGCGATATTCCTAGGAAATTCGCCCTCCGGGAGGGAGAGATTCCTAGGAAATTCGCCCCCCCATGGGGAGGGGGGCGAATTTACAGGGGGGGCGAATTTCCTGTGACACCGGTACGCAAATACAGCATATAACATTTCATGTTATTTTTGTGCCGGTATCGTGTAAAGGCAAGGCCTAAACGGCATGATTTTGTTCCGTTTTCCAATTGTACCGGCATCGTGTAAACGGGGTCTAAATAATGAGTGTGGAAATACCTTCCATACCTTCCTCTTTACGTTTCTCTCTGACGAAGGCTCCTACGTTCTCTGTTTCGGCAGTATATCTAACCTTGCTATATTTCGATTTCTGTTTCAACACTGCCCACGCAGCACGCTACTTTTATTACACTAATCGAGTACCGCCGCGAAAATATTGAACGTAGTTTCTAACGTTTCGAGCGAAGGCCTTTCGTCAGAGAAATTATTAAACAAACTACTACTGTTCTATGGATATATTTGGTTTACGCCAATGATGATCTACATATATCGACAGACATACGCCTAGTGACTGGAAGGAGAGACACTCTGACAATCTCTATATCAGAACTCAGAATGTACAGTCCAATAGCTATAAAAAATGTCGACTTGATTCTCGAGGTTGTGTGCCCGAAGAATGTCGGTCGTTCAGTGCAAAATTAATACTTAAGTTTCTCCTAGCCTGCGTCGCATGTAAGGGAATTTGAGTCCTATTAAATTTTCTTTTGTTATAGAAATATATAACATTTTTTGGAAGGCTGACATAATCAACACTTATATGTGAGGATGCGCAGTGTTTTGGAATGTTGTTTTTTTCCGACACTGGAGAAGAAAATTATGATTTTCAGGGCACGAGAAAGTCATGTGAAAGATTCTAGGACAGCGTCGGCCACGGTTGAAATCCAAATATTACCAGGGTTAACTCACGTTGGCCTGAAAAACAGAGAAAAATCTTCTCGACGTTTCGAGCGAAGGCCCTCTAATTTCTCCTGACGAAGGGCCTTCGCTCGAAACGTCGAGAAGATTTTTCTCTGTTTTTCAGGCCAACGTGACTTAACCCTGGTAATAAGATTTTAGAAGGAAATTAAGTTTAGCCTTACCTGTGCCTAAATCTAATTATGTTAGGAATTCAATATCTTATAAAGCAGCTAGTCTGTGGAACTCTTTAACGAATGAGCATAGGGCTTCAAATAATATAGCTAGTTTTAAAATGACTTTAAAGACAGATAAATTTTAAATTTAGGTAATTATTGACTAGGATTGGGTAATAAGTTTTTATTATAGTATAGTATAGTATAGTTTAAATTATTCTTGTAAACACACGACCACATCAGTTCTGCTGTAATTTTATCGTGTTAAAATAAATGTTTTAGTAGTAGTAGTAGTAATACATGTGAAAGATGTTGCCGCACTAGCGGGATTTCTATTCTCTCTTCTCGGATCGTTTATAGCCTCTGTTCCTACTGTCTTTAATCAAGTTACTCACTATATAACATTGTTACACACAATGTACACTCGAAGCTTTCCTTGCGATTGCCCCGTATATAAGCCATGCTATCATCGTGAGTGTTGTTGCTGTACAGGCCTTACGATGATTCTTTAGTATTTTATTCTGGTTAAATTAAAGCCAGACGATTTTATTCAGCACGGGGAGAGGTCCAGGCCTCAAAGTGTTACCGCTGTAATGGGCTAAAACCACAAGCATGCACGCCGCCATTCCTCGCACAAGGAAGAATTCTGGATTTCACCAAATTTCTGAAAAAGTCTCCAATATCTCGGAATGCATTGGCAAATTTCCCAAAACGAAAAGCTCGTTTTATTTAATTAGCTGGAATAAGTTCGCTATCATGTTTGAAGTGAGACAACACTTCTTAACTAGAGTTTAGATAAAGAAAGCTGCGCTATGAACTGAACCAAATCAGTTCTCGCAGATATTTACGATGGTTGCGCTAGAACAGTAAACCCAATTTTCCGCGTCAATGACTGTGTATTAATACTGGTCACTAATTCACATAACTTACCGAAACTTCTTTCCAAGAAAAAATTCTTTCCCACGTCTACGCAGAATAAACTGACATACAACCTGTAGAGGTATAGATAAGCAGTTGTTCATTCACAAACAAACAACGCAATGAATATCTGCGCAAAGGAATGATCTATCACATGACAACTTCATGAAAGCGCACCGGAAGTAGCGCACCGGAAGTGCACTGGGTTCTATAATCTATAACCTATAATCGTGTGCGCCGCGAAGGCTCTGGGTACGAGATTGATCAGCAGTTAATATCTCGAATATCGACGTTATACTACCAAAATCAGTAGAAGTGTCTTTTCCGGAAGAAAAAAGGTTGTCTGGAAGACGGCCAAACGTTTATGTTTTGTGACGTCAACGGCTCGCGAATGCAGCGTGGCGTGTGAACGAATATAACAAAATAGACGAATTCAGTTGAATAAGATGTTAATTTTGAACGTAGTGTAAAATGAATGTGATACTGTAGTACACGCCATTCAAAAAACATCTTATTCAACAGAATTCGTTGATTTCGTTGAATTCGTTCACACGCCACGCGGCATTCGCGAGCCGTTGACGTCACAAAACATAAACGTTTGGCCGCCTTCCAGACAACCTTTTTTCTTCCAGAAAAGACACTCTACTGATTTTGGTAGTATAAGAGAAGAAACATGAAATGCTAGCATATGAAAATTGAGTGTACACGTTCTTTAAGCTATTTCAATTCTAGATTTAAATTTAATAACTTTATTGCCTATTGCAACTGGTGGTCAAACAGAGCGAAATTCCCCAGTAGCAGTAGCGTTTGCATGCGAGATGCAGTTAAACAGAGGTTATAGTCACACTAACCATTGAGCTAATGAGGCTTGGATGAAGAGCTAAGATTTGCAAATTCATAGTCATATATGCTCCAAAGCAGACAGCAGTAGCGTTTGCATGTGAGATGCAGTTAAACAGAGGTTATAGCCACACTAACCATTGAGCTAATGAGGCTTGGATGAAGAGCTAAGATTTGCAAATTCATAGTCGTATATGCTCCAAAGCAGACAGCAGTGGCGTTTGCATGTGAGATGCAGTTAAACAGAGGTTAGCCACACTAACCATTGAGCTAATGAGGCTTGGATGAAGAGCTAAGATTTGCAAATTCATAGTCATATATGCTCCAGCTTGCTCTCAAAGCAGACAGCAGTAGCGTTTGCATGTGAGATTCAGTTAAACAGAGGTTATAGCCACACTAACCATTGAGCTAATGAGGCTTGGATGAAGAGCTAAGATTTGCAAATTCATAGTCATATATGCTCCAGCTTGCTCTCAAAGCAGACAGCAGTAGCGTTTGCATGTGAGATGCAGTTAAACAGAGGTTATAGCCACACTAACCATTGAGCTAATGAGGCTTGGATGAAGAGTTAAGATTTGCAAATTCATAGTCATATATGCTCCAGCTTGCTCTCAAAGCAGACAGCAGTAGCGTTTGCATGTGAGATGCAGTTAAACAGAGGTTAGCCACACTAACCATTGAGCTAATGAGGCTTGGATGAAGAGCTAAGATTTGCAAATTCATCGCCATGCGTGCTGCTATAAGCAGCTAATCAGGTTTGGATGAAGAGCTAAGGTTGCAAATTCATAGTCCTATAGACCTTACTCAAAAATGGTCGCGGAATTATAATTCTTTCATGTGCATATAAATTAGCCCTTATGACCTCGTTTTAAAGTAAAAATTCTTTTGAATTTCACACATGAAAACGAGTTCATAAGGGCTAATTTATATGTATATAAAAGAATTTTAATTCGGCGGCCATTCTTGAATACATGCATGACTGCTCGATTTTCGTCTTCGACTGTCTTTCGTCTTTTACTTGAAGACAAAGACTCTGAAAACAACAAAAAGATCGACCAAAGTTGCGAAAGAACTCTTCTATGAGTATCTTAGAGAAAAAGAAATCCAGGAACCGAACGAAAAAGAACAACTTGCGAAAGTTTTGAAAACTTTTTTTATGTGGAAGCACGAAAAAAAGATGGCTCGTCTGAACTCCATGGGAAGCCTAAAAACATTGAGATTCGGTTTTTGTGATATCTGCATGGATAATCAAGGTCTCGGTAAGTGTTATCAGCCTTCGGCTTCGGCTGATAACACTTAACTCGACCTTGATTATTCCAGATATCACAAAAACCGAATCTAATAATTGTTTATAACAAAAACTCATTAATAATTCACGAGGAAAACACAAAGGAAATCAGTATACCATGTCCGTGGTTTGACCTGATAAAACTTCTTGACGTCAGAAAGAATATACTAAAGGCGGTTTTCCACTGGGCGAAAAATGTCGCGCGAAGCGACATTTTCTTTTGTCTCGCAAGCTCTCGAGTGGAACTAATTAGCCAAGACAAAAGAAAAATGTCGAGTCGGTCGACAAATGTCGCCTAGTGGAAAACCGCGTTAATTAGCCAAGAAAAAAGAAAAATGCCGAGTCGGTCGACAAATGTCGCCTAGTGGAAAACCGCCTTTATGAACATACAATTTTATATAAAGAATACTAATGAACATAACATCCAATAACGAATCGTTTTTGAAGTAATAGTTCAAATACGAGACGGAGGACTTTACCGGGATTTCAAAGTCCAAGTGCCTATTGAAAATGCGAGCCGAAGGCGAGCATTTTTAATGCACGAGGGCTTTGAAATCCCGGTAAAGTCCGACTTCGAGTGTTTGAACTGACTTCTCAATCATAGTAATTTACATATTTTCAAAGTCCTAGGACTTTGGAATATTTCAAAACGTCATCACTTGATCCGCTAGATGGATCTTCCTCCGGTTTCAAAACACTACATTAATTTCTTTTGTTTTTGGTTCATGAATTATTAATGAGTTTGAGAAGCCATTCAAAACACTCGCATCACGTGTTTTATCAGACTGATCTAAAACACTCGTGGTTTAAATCTGATAAAACACTCCTGCTCGTGTTTTAAATATTACATAAATGGCATTTAATCATAATACAATGATGTTTATCCAAAATCGATACCAACAGACGATTAATTATTGGCGACTTTTATCGCTAGACTTTCCTCGCGCTTCAGTAGCGGCTACAGAAATACAGAAATACAGTAATACACAACCAACTACAGAAGTGGAAGTGGGAAGGTATTTTCATTTTTCTTTTAGTGTGTGAGATTTGCTTGACATCCTATATAAGTCTATATAAGCCTTATTATATACACTTGTTAACACCTGCACTCACTTTACTTACCCCTATGGTTGGTTGGGTGCAGACGGGGGGGGGGGGGTTCACCGACTTATCAGGCGTTTGTTATTACTTGGATTCAGGTCAGGATGCCCTGTTGTGATCTCCAATCTTGACCTGACCACCACCACCGTCTACACTTGTCACACCGATTTTATCGGTGGAAATAGATTTTGATTAAAGGGGGGGATGGTAGGTATTTTCGCAATTTTCTTTACTTCTTGTATGCTACTGATACCTGTCTTCGCTGTGCCGTCAAAAGGCGCAATGATCGACCAAACGCCTCTCTCATTTTACCACTCGCATTCTCGCCCCAAGCCCTGCGCAGTTCATTAGTTGTCACCTTGGTTACCTTTATTACAGTGGTAACTGATAGTCTGATCTGATTAAAAAACAACACCTTTATTGTTACCCTTGGTCACAGTGTCTGTGGGTTCTTGAACAGATCAGTCTCTAAACCATTAAAAACGTCTCAGTTTTATATTAACACTTTGAGGCCTGAACCTCTCCCTGTGGCTGTGCTGAATAAAATGGTCTGGCGTTAGCCAGAATAAACCTTAAAGACTCGTCGTCAGGCTTCAAAGTGTCAATAGTTCCACAAAACCTTTTTTTTCAAATTTGACATATATAGGGGGGAACAACCATTGAACTCTAAATAAACTGGAACGCTAACTCCATAAGAAAGGCCCTATGATTGTGTGAAGCCAAACTTCCGGCCGCTGGGGGTCGCCATTGCACGTCTGACGTCAACAGAACCTATGAGCGGCACGTACAATGAAAAACTGAAAACTCGCTGCAAAAAACAACCATTTTTTAGGCCTAAAGTTTTTTTATAGATGATAACGAAGAAGCTAGTACGTATTGGCTTATTGGCCTTGTACCTGAACAATTTCTACACACGAAAATGGATGGAATGACGAAATATCTGCCGAACAAAAGCAAAATTCGAGTCCGAAACTCGTACGGAAAATGCAGGTTTCTCTTATTTTTCTTTGTTATCTCAAACGTTTGAAGGTTGTCTTGCCAAGAATTAGTAATAAGATCATGCTAAATTATAGCTTTAACTCAAGTTTTAGTTGTGGAAATGCTAAATCTGACATTTTTCGATACGAAGAGTAATTCCAGAGCTGTAATAACACACGTTAGTATAAATACACAGGTGATTACAGAAAATCACGCGCGCTGATTGGTCGAGCTACTTCGGATTAATTCTCGATAATCACCTACAGCGTTTATTCAAAATGGCCGCCAGCTGAGTTGCCAATGCGACAGACGAGGAAATTAACAATTTTAAAGAAAATGTTGTTCCAAAAAGTACGAAAATGTGTATTTATACTAAAACAATTATTCGCCTCAGGCTCAGTGAATATCGGTGAATAATAACCTCGACTTCGTCTCGGTTATTATACACCGATATTCACCTCGCCTTCGGCGAATAATTGTTAAGTAAAGTGCATTTTGTTGGTTTTTTCCTACTGAAAATTTAAAAATTTAAAACCCAACTGTTTTTATAAACAACCTCTTCATTTTAAACCTGGGTTTCATATGTATTTTCTTTATATTTGTCCAAACCAATGGCAATTTTGGTTGCGTATTGTTGACTTTCATTTGAGAGCTTATATTTTTACTGTTTTCCTTGTTTTTACTCGTCATGTCAGTGTTCACCTACTCTACGGTATATTGGAATTTGATTTAAGCCTAAAAGTGGTTAACAAGTTCAGTTTTTGTTTGATTTCAAGCTGTTTTTGCAACCCAGTTCACCAAATTCAGCTTCATTTTCTCTCGGCTATATAAAGTAAAAGGGACTGGGGTTGACGTGCATGGCGGCCCCCATGTTGGCTTCATGATACGCCATCGAGTTATCGTTCCAGTTTACTTAGAGTTCAATGGGAACAACTGACGACTTCCGACAACTTTGGTTGAAGGTGGCAGACAGTACGCACTTCCCAACATGTCATGGTTCTTTGCACGGTATGTAAAAAATCCTTATTTGGGGGGGAAAGGGAAGTTACTAAAGTCTAAAATACTTAAATAGCGTATGTAAGTGAGTTGTAATGTTTTTGTATTTAACAGTCCGCCGTTTGTATCTGCGTCGGGTGCATGCATGATATGTGTCAACGTGTGAAGTAATGTATATCCAACATGAGTCTGTTCTTCCTCCAATTTCTCAGGCTGATTGTAAACATTCATTTTCACTGATGAAGTTTGAGAAAGTTACTTCTAGATATAGTGGCGTACTATATATATATATATATATATATATATATATATATATATATATATATATATATATATCAGGGTATATACAGACACGAGGCGAAGCCAAGTGTCTGTATCCTGAAGCCAAGTGTCTGTGTACAGAACGGACACGAATTCTGTAAATTACTTCTAAAACGATCTATTTCGTAAGTTCATTGGTGTAGTAATTTTTCTAAAAAAAAACGCTGTCTAAGTCGGGAAAATCAAAGCTAAAGTTTATGTAAATCAAGTGGAATTCTATATGTTACATATAAAGACCCTCATTAATTCTTTGTGTTTTCCTCATGAATTATTTATATATATATATATATATATTATATATATCTTACATAATGCAACGAATTTAGCTGCATGCGAAAACTAGTTATTCCGACGAGGAGCTTCGCTCGTTAACGTCAGTATTTCGTTATCATGCAAACTGTTCTCGGCAGTTCACCTCGCATTTGAAAACACTCCCTTAGCAATACTCTACTTTTTTATACTGTGACGTTTTCTGTTAGTACTCCAATTATAAATATAGTCAGTGTCGACTTGTTTCTCAAAGTTCAAGACAAATGAAAAGGGTGAAACTTCACTAGATCTTGCTAAACAGAAGAAATCTCTGTGGAAGAAATCTGTGTGGATCACGGTGAACCGAATCAAGTCGACTGGTTCAAATAACCTTTTCCTTAGATTGTTAATATGTAGTGTAACCGTTGTACTTGAAACGAGTCGAGGATATCACAAAAAGAGGGTGGAGTGCCATGCAGCTAGAGAACGCGTTTCAAACGAAGTCTTTAGCGTTCCCCATTACGAAGCTACACCTTGAGGAGAGGCAACTTCCTTGGATCTCTGGCGCTTATCTGAATCTCTATGACTCATGACTGCAAAATCGATCAAACTGAGTTCAAATTGCCCATATATAAAACAGATCAGTAAAGTAAATATATGTAATCCGAATAGAAGGAAAAGTCCAGTATAATAAAAGTAGGCAGTGTAGAAACAACAATCGAAATATAGTAAGGTTATAGATATACTGCTGAAACAGAGAACGTGGGAGTCTAACGTTTCGAGCGAAGGCCCTTCGTCAGAGAGAAACGTAGGGCCTTCGCTCTGACGAAGGGCCTTCGCTCGAAACGTTAGACTCCTACGTTCTCTGTTTCGGCAGTATATCTAACCTTACTATATTTCGATAATAGAACAGTAGTTTGTCTAATAATTTCTGACGAAAGACCTTCGTTCGAAACATTAGAAACTACACCGGTTCAATATTTTCAGCAGTACTCAAACCTTACTATATTTCGATTAGTGAAATAAAAGTAGCGTGCTGCGTTATATGGTTTGATATACTGCCGAAACAGAGAACGTAGCAGTCTATAACGTTTCAAGCGAAGGCCCTTTGCCAGAGTGAAACGTAATAAAGACTAAGACCCCGTTTACACGATGCCGGTACAATTTGAAAACGGAACAAAATCATGCCGGTATGCAAATACAGCATATAACATTTCATGTTATTTTTGTGCCGGTATCGTGTAAACGCAAGGCCTAAACGGCATGATTTTGTTCCGTTTTCAAATTGTACCGGCATCGTGTAAACGGAGTCTAAATAAAGAGTGTGGAAATACCTTCCATACCTTCCTCTTTACGTTTCTCTCTGACGAAGGCTCCTACGTTCTCTGTTTCGGCAGTATATCTAACCTTGCTATATTTCGATTTCTGTTTCAACACTGCCCACGCAGCACGCTACTTTTATTACACTAATCGAGTACCGCCGCGAAAATATTGAACGTAGTTTCTAACGTTTCGAGCGAAGGCCTTTCGTCAGAGAAATTATTAAACAAACTACTACTGGTAAGAAATATTATTGCCCAGCATACTGCTTTAAACAAAACCATAACACAAAATAATTTTGAAAAAATTTTACTAACGTTTCGTTACTACACGTAACATCATCAGAGTGATAAATATACATACATGAAGGTGACTTAAATAGCTTAACTAGTTACATAAATAGAAAGTGATAAGGTGACAGACAAGGTGACAGAAAAGGTATTTAAGTCACCTTCATGTATGTATATTTATCACTCTGATGATGTTACGTGTAGTAACGAAACGTTAGTAAAATTTTTTCAAAATTATTTTGTGTTATGGTTTTGTTTAAAGCAGTATGCTGGGCAATAATATTTCTTACCAGAATTAGATTTCCGCCTGGTTCATCCATTGCGACAATTTAAACTACTACTGTTCTATGGATATATTTGGTTTACGCCAATGATGATCTACATATATCGACAGACATACGCCTAGTGACTGGAAGGAGAGACACTCTGACAATCTCTATATCAGAACTCAGAATGTACAGTCCAATAGCTATAAAAAATGTCGACTTGATTCTCGAGGTTGTGTGCTCGAAGAATGTCGGTCGTTCAGTGCAAAATTAATACTTAAGTTTCTCCTAGCCTGCGTCGCATGTAAGGGAATTTGAGTCCTATTAAATTTTCTTTTGTTATAGAAATATATAACATTTTTTGGAAGGCTGACATAATCAACACTTATATGTGAGGATGCGCAGTGTTTTGGAATGTTGTTTTTTTCCGACACTGGAGAAGAAAATTATGATTTTCAGGGCACGAGAAAGTCATGTGAAAGATTCTAGGACAGCGTCGGCCACGGTTGAAATCCAAATATTACCAGGGTTAAGTCACGTTGGCCTGAAAAACAGAGAAAAATCTTCTCGACGTTTCGAGCAAAGGCCCTCTAATTTCTCCTGACGAAGGGCCTTCGCTCGAAACGTCGAGAAGATTTTTCTCTGTTTTTCAGGCCAACGTGACTTAACCCTGGTAATAAGATTTTAGAAGGAAATTAAGTTTAGCCTTACCTGTGCCTAAATCTAATTATGTTAGGAATTCAATATCTTATAAAGCAGCTAGTCTGTGGAACTCTTTAACGAATGAGCATAGGGCTTCAAATAATATAGCTAGTTTTAAAATGACTTTAAAGACAGATAAATTTTAAATTTAGGTAATTATTGACTAGGATTGGGTAATAAGTTTTTATTATAGTATAGTATAGTATAGTATAGTTTAAATTATTCTTGTAAACACACGACCACATCAGTTCTGCTGTAATTTTATCGTGTTAAAATAAATGTTTTAGTAGTAGTGGTAGTAATACATGTGAAAGATGTTGCCGCACTAGCGGGATTTCTATTCTCTCTTCTCGGATCGTTTATAGCCTCTGTTCCTACTGTCTTTAATCAAGTTACTCACTATATAACATTGTTACACACAATGTACACTCGAAGCTTTCCTTGCGATTGCCCCGTATATAAGCCATGCTAGTCATCGTGAGTGTTGTTGCTGTACAGGCCTTACGATGATTCTTTAGTATTTTATTCTGGTTAAATTAAAGCCAGACGATTTTATTCAGCACGGGGAGAGGTCCAGGCCTCAAAGTGTTACCGCTGTAATGGGCTAAAACCACAAGCATGCACGCCGCCATTCCTCGCACAAGGAAGAATTCTGGATTTCACCAAATTTCTGAAAAAGTCTCCAATATCTCGGAATGCATTGGCAAATTTCCCAAAACGAAAAGCTCGTTTTATTTAATTAGCTGGAATAAGTTCGCTATCATGTTTGAAGTGAGACAACACTTCTTAACTAGAGTTTAGATAAAGAAAGCTGCGCTATGAACTGAACCAAATCAGTTCTCGCAGATATTTACGATGGTTGCGCTAGAACAGTAAACCCAATTTTCCGCGTCAATGACTGTGTATTAATACTGGTCACTAATTCACATAACTTACCGAAACTTCTTTCCAAGAAAAAATTCTTTCCCACGTCTACGCAGAATAAACTGACATACAACCTGTAGAGGTATAGATAAGCAGTTGTTCATTCACAAACAAACAACGCAATGAATATCTGCGCAAAGGAATGATCTATCACATGACAACTTCATGAAAGCGCACCGGAAGTAGCGCACCGGAAGTGCACTGGGTTCTATAATCTATAACCTTCTATAATCGTGTGCGCCGCGAAGGCTCTGGGTACGAGATTGATCAGCAGTTAATATCTCGAATATCGACGTTATACTACCAAAATCAGTAGAAGTGTCTTTTCCGGAAGAAAAAAGGTTGTCTGGAAGACGGCCAAACGTTTATGTTTTGTGACGTCAACGGCTCGCGAATGCAGCGTGGCGTGTGAACGAATATAACAAAATAGACGAATTCAGTTGAATAAGATGTTAATTTTGAACGTAGTGTAAAATGAATGTGATACTGTAGTACACGCCATTCAAAAAACATCTTATTCAACAGAATTCGTTGATTTCGTTGAATTCGTTCACACGCCACGCGGCATTCGCGAGCCGTTGACGTCACAAAACATAAACGTTTGGCCGCCTTCCAGACAACCTTTTTTCTTCCGGAAAAGACACTCTACTGATTTTGGTAGTATAAGAGAAGAAACATGAAATGCTAGCATATGAAAATTGGGTGTACACGTTCTTTAAGCTATTTCAATTCTAGATTTAAATTTAATAACTTTATTGCCTATTTGCAACTGGAGGTCAAACAGAGCGAAATTCCCCAATTGAACAATTGAACATGACTACCATGATGTAGGTGTTGATTTTACGGAGGGAGAAAAACCGGAGAACCCGGTAAAAAACCCTCGACTGAGCAAGTTCCAAGCTCGACAACGGGGTCATTCCAACATGTCCCATGTCCTCCTACCTAGAATTAGCAATAATCAGTAAGTGTGAAACGGCCTTGAATTACCAATAATTGGTAATTGTAGGTCATTCTCTGTCCAAGTAAAAAACCAGTAGGGGTGTTGTGGTCGGGGTGAGAGGCGCTTCTTTTTTCCCGGAGGGTTGTGGTTAGGTTTAGGTCCACCGGGGGGTTGTGGGTTAGGGTTGCCGGGGGGTTGTGGTTAGGTTTAGGGTAAGGTTTAGAGGTTAGGGTTAGGGTGTGTAGGTTGGGAATTAGTTTTTAAAATTAACGGTTATTGGTAATTCTAGGCATTTCGCACTTACTTATTATTGGTAATTCTAGGTAGGAGGATATGCTGGTCATTCGCAAGCAGTCACCCCCGTCCAACCGGGCTTAACTTTTTGGCGAGAGGCAGCGCGCTAACAGCACTCGCCACCCTAGCCTGGTAAACCACTGATTACAATCTCCCGTCATTCAGGGCTAAATCCACTTGTACATCTGCGCATGCCTTGAATGCGCGAAGGTTTCAACCAATAGGAAAGCAGAAATCTTTAGTGGTTACCAGGTTATCGCCACCCGTGCTCCCCTAAAAACATACCCAAGCTAACATCGCTGCCAAACGTTTTGCGCATGTGCGACGTCTGAGCTCGTCCTCGGAAAAAGAGCGGGAAAACATTGAAATATTTGGACTGGTCTGAGAGTCCGACACAAAAGTTAAAATTATAAGCATACTACCAAAAAGATAAGGTAGGTAATTTGTGCATGGCTTCCTTGTCAGTATTGTAACATATTCTGAATTTACTCCTTCGTAATTTTCTTTACCCTTTTTTTAAAACACAAAGGAATGGTCGAGTCGTACTTAGTCTTCACTGTCTGGTTGTCGTCGCCACGGCTAGTTCCCACTTCCCTTGCAATGTTTGCTCAGCGAATTCACGCATGCGCAAACGTTTGGCAGCGGTGTTATCCAAGCTAGCGCTAGCATACCTCAGTTGTGTCTCTTCTTGAATTCCTCTAGTGAATGCTTCAGCAGCCGGCGTCTTATTCTACAGGTATTGCCTATAATTGTCACCAATTATTGTTCCGGAAATGTCGTGGGTTTTATACAAGACATCTTTCAGCAGTCGGATATTATGATGTACTAAAATTAAAACTATATACGTATACGACCGCCTACTGTCTGGGAATCTGTGAGCAAGTTTCTGAGAATCAGAAGGTCTGAGGTGAACATAATGCCAATAGAAAAGAATGTAAAAGTTCGCTTTGTTGTTTTGCTTATTGCATATGCGGCTACGTTCAACACTTAACATCTCAGCTGTGATCCGTGGTCTGAACTGTGTCGTTGGCGGCTGCTTCGAGCGCCTTGATATGCCTCGACACGGCCACGTTGATCTGCGTCCTTTGCAACTCAGCCACTGGCTGCAAGTAAGGATGATTAGCCCCCAGTCCTTACTTACTTACTTACTTACTTACTTACTTACTTACTTACTTACTTACTTACTTACTTACTTACTTACTTACTTACTTACTTACTTACTTACTTACTTACTTACTTACTTACTTACTTACTTACTTACCTACTTACTTACTTACTGACTTGTTGTACGCTGTGCTTCAACAAAGACGCAGAGAGAAAAAAAACTAGGTACAATGTTGCCTGTGTTTATGCTCATGTTCACGCTTATGGTCATGCTCATGCTCATGCTCATGCTCATGCTCACGCTCATGCTCATGCTCACGAATATGCTCATATCTAAACCAATCAGAAACCTAATTAGCACAAAATAATGACTTTAGTATAGGTCACCCCTATTCCGGTTTGCGCAAACTTATATGGCAGCTATTTGCCTAGACTTTCCAAAAGTCCTTTCCACTCGCGACTTCGTCGCTCGCTCGTTCGCGACTTCGCCGCTCGCCGTGTGGCGTAGTAGTGGTCGACTTGTGGCAAGTCTACTACTATTTGCCGACCATACAGGGGAACTTATGGTCTGTTTCGTCGCTTTGCTGAGATCGTGCTTATGTTATTTCTTGTTAATTTTCATCTTAGCCGAGATCTCGCTTTGTGAGACCGAGATCTCGCTTTGGGAGACCGAGATCTCGCTTTGTGAGACCGAGATCTCGCTTTGGGAGACCGAGATCTCGCTTTGGGAGACCGAGATCTCGCTTAGTGAGACCGAGATCTCGCTTAGTGAGACCGAGATCTCGCTTAGTGAGACCGAGATCTCGCTTAGTGAGACCGAGATCTCGCTTAGTGAGACCGAGATCTCGCTTTGTGAGACCGAGATCTCGCTTTGTGAGACCGGGATCTCGCTTTGTGAGACCGAGATCTCGCTTAGTGAGACCGAGATCTCGCTTTGGGAGACCGAGATCTCGCTTTGGGAAACCGAGATCTCACTTTGGGAGACCGAGATCTCGCTTTGTGAGACCGAGATCTCGCTTAGTGAGACCGAGATCTCGCTTAGTGAGACCGAGATCTCGCTTAGTGAGACCGAGATCTCGCTTTGGGAGACCGAGATCTCGCTTTGGGAGACCGAGATCTCGCTTTGTGAGACCGAGATCTCGCTTTGGGAGACCGAGATCTCGCTTTGGGAGACCGAGATCTCGTTTAGTGAGACCGAGATCTCGCTTTGTGAGACCGAGATCTCGCTTTGTGAGACCGAGATCTCGCTTAGTGAGACCGAGATCTCGCTTTGTGAGACCGAGATCTCGCTTTGGGAGACCGAGATCTCGCTTTGTGAGACCGAGATCTCGCTTAGTGAGACCGAGATCTCGCTTTGGGAGACCGAGATCTCGCTTTGGGAGACCGAGATCTCGCTTTGGGAGACCGAGATCTCGCTTTGGGAGACCGAGATCTCGCTTTGGGAGACCGAGATCTCGCTTTGGGAGACCGAGATCTCGCTTTGTGAGACCGAGATCTCGCTTAGTGAGACCGAGATCTCGCTTTGGGAGACCGAGATCTCGCTTTGGGAGACCGAGATCTCGCTTTGGGAGACCGAGATCTCGCTTTGGGAGACCGAGATCTCGCTTTGGGAGACCGAGATCTCGCTTTGGGAGACCGAGATCTCGCTTTGGGAGACCGAGATCTCGCTTTGGGAGACCGAGATCTCGCTTTGTGAGACCGAGATCTCGCTTAGTGAGACCGAGATCTCGCTTAGTGAGACCGAGATCTCGCTTAGTGAGACCGAGATCTCGCTTTGGGAGACCGAGATCTCGCTTTGGGAGACCGAGATCTCGCTTTGGGAGACCGAGATCTCGCTTTGTGAGACCGAGATCTCGCTTTGGGAGACCGAGATCTCGCTTTGGGAGACCGAGATCTCGCTTAGTGAGACCGAGATCTCGCTTTGTGAGACCGAGATCTCGCTTTGTGAGACCGAGATCTCGCTTAGTGAGACCGAGATCTCGCTTTGTGAGACCGAGATCTCGCTTTGGGAGACCGAGATCTCGCTTTGTGAGACCGAGATCTCGCTTTGGGAGACCGAGATCTCGCTTTGGGAGACCGAGATCTCGCTTTGGGAGACCGAGATCTCGCTTTGGGAGACCGAGATCTCGTTTTGTGAGACCGAGATCTCGCTTTGGGAGACCGAGATCTCGCTTTGTGAGACCGAGATCTCGCTTAGTGAGACCGAGATCTCGCTTAGTGAGACCGAGATCTCGCTTAGTGAGACCGAGATCTCGCTTAGTGAGACCGAGATCTCGCTTAGTGAGACCGAGATCTCGCTTTGGGGGACCGAGATCTCGCTTTGGGAGACCGAGATCTCGCTTTGGGAGACCGAGATCTCGCTTTGTGAGACCGAGATCTCGCTTTGGGAGACCGAGATCTCGCTTTGGGAGACCGAGATCTCGCTTTGGGAGACCGAGATCTCGCTTAGTGAGACCGAGATCTCGCTTTGTGAGACCGAGATCTCGCTTTGTGAGACCGAGATCTCGCTTAGTGAGACCGAGATCTCGCTTTGTGAGACCGAGATCTCGCTTTGGGAGACCGAGATCTCGCTTTGTGAGACCGAGATCTCGCTTTGGGAGACCGAGATCTCGCTTTGGGAGACCGAGATCTCGCTTTGGGAGACCGAGATCTCGCTTTGGGAGACCGAGATCTCGTTTTGTGAGACCGAGATCTCGCTTTGGGAGACCGAGATCTCGCTTTGTGAGACCGAGATCTCGCTTAGTGAGACCGAGATCTCGCTTAGTGAGACCGAGATCTCGCTTAGTGAGACCGAGATCTCGCTTTGGGAGACCGAGATCTCGCTTTGGGAGACCGAGATCTCGCTTTGTGAGACCGAGATCTCGCTTAGTGAGACCGAGATCTCGCTTTGGGAGACCGAGATCTCGCTTTGGGAGACCGAGATCTCGCTTTGGGAGACCGAGATCTCGCTTTGGGAGACCGAGATCTCGCTTTGGGAGACCGAGATCTCGCTTTGGGAGACCGAGATCTCGCTTTGGGAGACCGAGATCTCGCTTTGGGAGACCGAGATCTCGCTTTGTGAGACCGAGATCTCGCTTAGTGAGACCGAGATCTCGCTTAGTGAGACCGAGATCTCGCTTAGTGAGACCGAGATCTCGCTTTGGGAGACCGAGATCTCGCTTTGGGAGACCGAGATCTCGCTTTGGGAGACCGAGATCTCGCTTTGTGAGACCGAGATCTCGCTTTGGGAGACCGAGATCTCGCTTTGGGAGACCGAGATCTCGCTTTGGGAGACCGAGATCTCGCTTAGTGAGACCGATATCTCGCTTTGGGAGACCGAGATCTCGCTTAGTGAGACCGAGATCTCGCTTAGTGAGACCGAGATCTCGCTTTGGGAGACCGAGATCTCGCTTAGTGAGACCGAGATCTCGCTTTGGGAGACCGAGATCTCGCTTAGTGAGACCGAGATCTCGCTTAGTGAGACCGAGATCTCGCTTTGTGAGACCGAGATCTCGCTTTGGGAGACCGAGATCTCGCTTAGTGAGACCGAGATCTCGCTTAGTGAGACCGAGATCTCGCTTAGTGAGACCGAGATCTCGCTTAGTGAGACCGAGATCTCGCTTAGTGAGACCGAGATCTCGCTTAGTGAGACCGAGATCTCGCTTTGGGAGACCGAGATCTCGCTTTGGGAGACCGAGATCTCGCTTTGTGAGACCGAGATCTCGCTTAGTGAGACCGAGATCTCGCTTTGGGAGACCGAGATCTCGCTTTGTGAGACCGAGATCTCGCTTTGGGAGACCGAGATCTCGCTTAGTGAGACCGAGATCTCGCTTTGGGAGACCGAGATCTCGCTTAGTGAGACCGAGATCTCGCTTAGTGAGACCGAGATCTCGCTTAGTGAGACCGAGATCTCGCTTAGTGAGACCGAGATCTCGCTTTGGGAGACCGAGATCTCGCTTAGTGAGACCGAGATCTCGCTTTGGGAGACCGAGATCTCGCTTAGTGAGACCGAGATCTCGCTTTGGGAGACCGAGATCTCGCTTTGGGAGACCGAGATCTCGCTTAGTGAGACCGAGATCTCGCTTAGTGAGACCGAGATCTCGGTTACCCGGGCTGGGTTTTTCCCTCGTACACGCAGCATAATTTGTTTTTATCAGCTTTTTCGACATATTAACAATTCACAAGTTGTTCTGCTTGTTCATGTACAGTTCATATTGAAAACAATAAGACTGCGTGTCTTACAGAACTGATAAATTACGCAATTTATAGCACAACAAGCAAGCCAGTCCGGCTACGCGAGCTAGCCCTTCTCATGTACTAAAATCATCTCGGCAAAGCGGGCTAGCTGGAGTACCCGTAGACTTGGGGACGACTTGATCCAAGTCTAGGGTACCCGAGCTGGCTCGCCTCCTATACTCCCTTAGTTTTCACGACACATACCAGACAGGAGTGGCTGTATCCTCCGTTATACGCCCTCTGTGGCGCCACCACTGTCAATATATCCCCAACTTCATTAACTGGTCTAGCTAAAAATTCCCCGTCGTTGAATGTAATGTAGCCAAATATCAAATTATGGCCTTCATATACGTTGATAAATCGGACAGCAATTAACGGCGAAACGAAATCGCTATTACAACCCGTCTGATTGTTTTGTTTGATTTTGTTGTCTGATTTTCCCAGTTTAAAAGAAACAGATGTCAAAACACACTCATCAGTGCCGCATCTTTTCTGAATCAGCTGAAGGCGAGACGCTGCTGTGAGATAGAAATGACACATTTCTCCAAACGAATCGCGTCTATTGCTTAATTCTTACACCATATCTAGCATTAGGACATTACTTGTTTTGTTTCTTTGTGTAATAAACTTGTAGTGTCATGCACGATTCGAGCGACTTCCTATACTGACAAGTTTAGTTTCATACTAGGCCGCGCGGCGCAGCTTTAGACGTACCGCTATGCTTTAATGCAGCTAACTCTTCACAAAATTTGCCTCGATAAGCATATTTTAACGAGAAGATTTATACTCGAATGACGAATGTCATTGCTATTTCTATACCACTAGAGCCACTAGACGTGAACTTGTTAGAAAAAAAATCAGTAAATACAAATTGGTTCGTGATCGCGTGCTGCATAATGCATTTTACAGTCGAGCGGGTGCAATGCTATTGTGTGTGTGATAGTTTCACAGGAATATTGTACCTTTCGTTTCTTTATGATCGCAAGCTGTTGCGACGATAGAGCTGGGATCGGTGTCTGGGAGAGCTGACGACAGCTATTCAACGACCAAAGGTGACAAACTGAACACTCCACTCATGCACAAGTACAGATATTTATAGGGAGAAAGCTAACGATCAAATATAGAATCAAGGTTTTACAACAATGCGAGCAACTAGATTGTTGCGCCAATAAACAGACTTATACATTCTATAAATCTGTTACACGTTTAAACTTTTCATATATGGCTCATGCCTTGCATGCCGAGACGTTTCCCTGGCCACAGACGTGTCTAACCCCTTCGTGCATATATAGCTTGCCCAGACGTCTCTTCTTGACGACTATAAAATGTCCTGGCGTTACACAGAGTAAAAGAATAAAGTTGTTCAACAAGAACAACGCGAGCGAAAAAATAAATCAACCATACGGTCTTAGGATAAACTGAGTATATATAGCCTCGTGTACTTGCCTTCACTGAATCGTCTTTCGTTTGTTTCTTGCTAAAAGTGTGATGCCCAGCATATGTCCTTGTTACCACAAGTAGCACAGTTGATTCGGCCTAGTTTGTATTCACTTTAGACAGCACAGTATAAGTTTATTGTTTTATGCGCTAATGAAACTTTGAAATAATATACTGTAATTTGAGATCAAGACAACCATATGTCTGTCAACCGCGCGAGCAAAATTTAAAAAAAAAACATATACACGGACAAATATGGTTGAGATACTGTTACATTGGTTGGATATTTTTAACCAACAAATCTAGCATTTTTTTGTTGCGCCTGACCTTTGCGCACCTCTAGCTTGCAAGCTTAGCTTCGCGCACGTATAGCCTGCAAGCTTCTTTGCGCACTAACACTTTGCCTGCTAGACTTGCAGTCTACTGCTTTGTTGTTTTTAATATTCAAGATGGCGCGAAATTCTTTGTTCTCTGCCATCTCAGATATTTAACAATATACGACCGATTATTCTGGGTTTTGAACTTGGAATATAAATTATTTATTCTTATAAGTTTTGAATTGAAAACAGCTTACCATTTTAAGAACAGAATCAATGACATTCATTCATTTATAAATAACTCTTCTAGACTACGTTGTTTCTTAATAGTGCGAGTACCGTATTATTAATGTCAAGCCCGGGGTGGGGATTTTGACATTTTTCTTGAAAAATTGTCAAAACCCACACCCTGTGGACACTGGTCACCACCATTAGTAAAAAAAACAGTAATATTCCTCACCTAGGGAAATTCATGTTGGTCAAATTACTGGTAAAAAAGATTAATTCCCTGTGACAACAATTTACACAGTAGCAACATTAATTCCTTCGGTATTTAATATAAAGATATACAGAGCTAGAATACAGAGGCAAGATGTACTCTAACACTTTCAGCTACTGTAATCAGATTCATGGAATAAGAATTAAGAAACCCTTTCAACATCTTTTTTTTTTACATCTCCGTTCACATATTTTAATACCAAAGTATTATGAATTATGTATGGTATGCAAATATAGTTCAAGTCCAATACTGGCAAAGTCAGACTGAGAATACTGAGAATAGTAAAGTAAAAAGCAATTTTTTTACAAAGTCGAGGCATAAAAAATAAGGATTATTTCTTGAGATGCAAAGAAGCCATCTTGCAATCGAATTAACTCATTCCCATGCTTTTGCGTGTCAGTACTGTTCAAATATCCACACCCCGGGATGATCTTGCGACATCAAAATCCTCACCGACCCAATTCTTCCATTAATGGTGTGTTTGAACATACTCAAATACCCACTGATTGCCCGTCCCCTGCCCTCTTGGGCTTAACATTGATAGGTGCATTAAGAATGGTAGATACTTGGAAATTACGTTCTTTATATTGTTATCTAAATTATTCCAGGAATCGATGGCTCGAGTTCTAAAAGCTCTGGCCAAGAATGTCGCTTTCGTATAAGATGGTTTATTTAATAGCTTTTCTTTTTTGGAATTTGATGAAAATCTTGTGTCATAACCATGCGAAATTTCTAATGGTTGGAGATACTGATGAATACCTTGGTGTTGCATTTTCGAAATATCTTTTCACAACTGGTCCTTGTTTGATATTAAAATGTTTACTTCAACATTCGATATTTTCTTTCACTAAAAATCTTCAGAACTGACAAATAATGCTTTGTTTTGCAACTTTTCCTGCAACTGCAGAGGAAATCTCTAAAACGATTTGGTACTTAAATTAAGGTGAAAGTTTTTTAAAACGCCGGATCTTATTAAACGTTTCTGTCGTATAGTGGAACGGCTTGCTCAGATCACGCAAAATATTATCATAAACCATTATATCATGCAGGCAAAACACACCGGTGTCGTATTCTAATCCGATCAAAATGCTTTTAATCTTTGTCTTTAAACCATTCTCTGGTTATCTCTGATAACCAAGTCACGTTCGCTCAGTGTTCTAATTAATAAGTATAGTTGGGCTATCCTATCTATCTCTGTTTGTCTCAAATATGTTTTGTCTATAAACGGCAAACAATACGTAGTTAAACTCAGAGATACACTAAAAGTATCCGTTACTAGATACCAAAGATTAAAGTCCGTTCTGTGTAATTTTTTTGGCTGGTGTGGACTTCCATGAACTACTTTTGTCGGGCGTTTGTTAAAGAAGCAAGGCAGTGGCCTGATATCAAGACCTTGAGAAACTATCAGTTGTGTATCCACGGACAAAGTCGTTTTTAAGAAGTTTATTTGGATCATTTATACTTAACAACAATACAACATTAATAGTATTACATAGCAAGAAGATAAGCCCCATGCATGGCACCCACACAAATAAATTTAAAAAGTCTAGAAAAAATTAAATATGGAAGGAAGAAGTGAATGACAAAATAAATCAACGAATGAACAATGAGTGAGTGAGCGAGTGGGTAATTTATAATCGTCATAGGATTCTAAGTCTTAGCTAGTATTTTTGTGGCGTCCTTATCTTGACTAGTATACTAGTATAAAAAATATGGTGAAAAAGGTCAAAGATTCAAACTAAAAAGCCGGAAGAGAAATAACAGACCTTACAAACTCCAACAAATGTATAAGAAATGTCAAATAAACGCATTTTAGTTTCTGTCTTTCAGTTTCAGTGAAGTAGAGGAATACTTCTACGAATAAATTAAGTGACACTGATGAGGCCCTAGGCTAATGAGGCCCCGATTACACGATACCGGATTACTCTCGTACCAGATACTTTTCATACCGGTTAGGCCTTCTGGTGGTTACACGATACCGTGGCAATCCGATACGTACCATCGTGGGAAAATCACTCTGCTTGCAGTGTCTGCTTGGCATACGTTCCGGTTGCCGTGTTTTACTGGCCGAATCCGATACATTCCGAACTTAGTTACACGCTAGATTAGCCATTTTGCAGCCAGAACGTACGTAAACGGGTTGGTTTTCATATCGGATTGGGCTAGGCAATCCGGTTACGATTGTAATCCGCTAAACTGCATGACTGCGTGCATGCATGAATATCGATGCGGGTCGTGTCGTTAGAAAACCATAGCAAAAATTGCATGGCTTCTTTGGAAATGAAATGCGAAGAGCTATATATTATTAAAACTGTTTAAATGCTATGCTTATACACTTATAATGTTTAAAGATGTGATGTTGACCCATGTAGTTTGAGCATCAAGATAGGTCATCTTGAAGAAGAACTGAAAAGGCCGCCGGATTCGCTGCGGCTTCTCCTACAGTGCTACTGGTGGTCTATCGTAATATTTTAAAGCGCAGAAAAGGACAAACGGGCACGATGCACCAGTATTATTAGTATTAGTCAATGAGGTAAGGTAACCCGAATGCACAAAGCGATATACCCAATAGGAATGTGAAATGGCTTCAGCCAGTAAATGAATGGAATATTGTTAAAAACGGTGAACTCAGTTATCCGATCGTATCTGCATGAAATCGTTCGCCGCTGCCTTAAAATGAAGGCCGACATAGAGTATACCATAAGGCTACGAAACAGACTCGTTTGAATCATTTACATATTTCATCCAGATTTCATCATGCTAGCTCGCGCGCCGCGCATCTGCGGGGCTTAACTTGATTGGACTCGAAATTGGACTTCGAGTCCTTTCTTTGCCCTGGAAAGTTATTTAAAAAAAAAAATCTGTGGAACTCTTGTTCTCTTGAGCAATTGTTTCGTGCGCTTCAAGAGTTCAAGTTAGCGCCGTTCAGAATTGTGTAATGAACAAAAGGAACTTGAGGGCAGTGATGCTGGAGATTTTCAACAGCAATAGTATTAAGCATTTCTCCCAAGTGCTTTCAATGTTTGGGATTAGATTGCAGAAATACCGAACTACTGGCATACCCGTCTGCGACTGAGAAGAAAAGCCATAATTCTTACCTTGCTTAACTTTCTATGGCTTTCAGTTTCTCTTTTACTCTGTATTAACGGCAGCGAAGCGTCAGTGTTCGCACTAAACCAGAGATGCGAAGACGAGCTCTGGGGAATGTCTGGGCAGTGTTAATGGGATTAATATCTGGATCCGCTGCGCCTTGTACAATATCAGTATGCGCGTAACTGCGTGTACGACCTTAGTGCCCAGGACAGGTTGCTGTCATACAATCTCGTTCCCAGACCCTTCTCACGCGGGCCTTCCCGGGGGGGAGGGGGAATTTGTACGAGACGTCCAAACCCGGTTACCCTGGTCCCAGAGGTCCTACGCCGCCCGCGGCATTTCGGGGGGGAGCGGGCGGCGTAGGACCTCTGCGACCAGGGTAAAACCCGGTTTGTCATACTGACAAATGGCGTAGGCTAACTTCACTTCATTGCGAGATTTACAACGAACGATCTCGTAGGCAAAAGACACTTTGAATTGCATTTACAGCTTGGGCAGAGCAAGAGGCATGGTTATTTATTGTTTCTATACTATAATAGTGTATAAGCCTTGTATATCCTGTCAAAACCCTTGCCAATTATATCAAGAAATAAGTTGTAGTATAAATATGTAATTTTAAATCTTATAATTAGAAAATTAAAAATACAGTAGATCTGTAAATACTCGCTGTGTCTGTTGCAATTAATAATATCAGCCTAGGGTTTTTTGGGGGCAATTTTGTAAAACATCAGAAACTATAAATCAGGTAATTCCTGCCATTTGAGGCAGCACTTCACTTGCGATAGTAATTCTAGTATTTAATAATAATAATACTATTTATTTATTTATTTATATAGCGCCTATCCAGGTCTGCTCTAGGCGCTTTACAAAAGCTCAAAACTAATTAAAGACAGACTTAAATAGATGTGTTTTGATTTTGGATTTAAAAATAGAAAGACTTGGGAAGATCTGATGCTTCTAGGTAAAGTGTTCCAGAGTTCAGGAGCGGCAACGGAGAAGGATCGATGGCCATAAGAGAGTAGATTAAAATTGACACGGTTGAGAAGAATTTCGGATGAAGAGCGGAGAGTTTTTCGTGGAATGTAGCGTGTAATGAGGTCGGAGATGTAGACAGCCATTAAGAGATTTGAATGTAAGAATGAGGATCTTAAACTTGATACGTTCTGCAACCCAGGGACGCCGGAACGATAAAAGGGCAAGAGGGGCGAACTCCCGTCAAAGGGCACTTTTATTGATATCTAATTTTTTCTTACAATTAACTTACCATGTATGTACAGTGTAATTTGTTTTATGTATTTAACGATCAGATATTTACTAAGCTAATTTATTAGCTAAATTAAAAGTAAGTACAACAATGTTCATACCTTTATTCAAAAACCCGTACGAATGTACGATTCACGGATTGGACATGCAAGGTGTTTTTCTTTCGAAAAACACTACTCAGGCAATATCAGTTTTGATCAACAGGAATTAAACTACAAAATGTTTTGTCGCGTCATTTGCGACATATATTAAATAAATGCACTTTATATATCAGGTATATGTTTACAGTTTACTATGTTTCTTCGCAGTGTCTCGAAGCTCAAACGCCCAAGCTAGACCATATGAAACAGTTTGCGTAGTATTTGACAAGTATATTTTAAAAACCCAAAGGGCACTTCTGCCCCCCTTGCCCCTCATGGCAAAAGGCAAAGGGCAACCGCCCCTCCTGCCCCCCCAGTTCCGGTGTCCCTGCTGCAACCGGTAGCCAAATGAAGATCCATAAGGATAGGAGTGATGTGATCACGTTTGCAGGAAAAAGTGATAAGACGGGCAGCAGCATTTTGTACAGATTGGAGTTTTTTTATAAGATTTTTTGGAAGGCCGTATAGGAGAGAATTGCTGTGATTGATTTTGGATGTGACGAATGCATGGATTAAGGTTTTGGTGGTCTTTACAGATAGGAATTTCCTTATGCGAGCGATATTACGAAGATGGTAGAAGGCAGTTTTACAAACAGAGTTCACATGGGCATACATCGACATAGTGTTATCAAAAATAACGCCAATACTTTTTGCGGAATTAGATGGTTGAATGAGGTCGGGTCCAAATCGGAGTGGAGTAAAGGTCTTTTGGGGGCTATGCTTGGAATAGAAGTAGAGTAATTCAGTTTTTCCCTTATTTAATTTTAGTTCTGCCGAGAATAGTTTTGATAACGAAATACTGAACGGAGACCTTTGATCATAGTCTGTCCTGAAATATATTTGATCAGAGTAAAATGTGAATATTCTTATCCGACTGTTGTGCGCTTCGGAACGTTTTTCCGGTACCCCTCCGGCTATAAGTGCATTCCTATATAACGTAACCGCTTACGTAATCTTGATAATGCGCGATGTTTATGCGATGTTGTATTTATGAATGTACTAGAACGCTGCAATCCGAGCTTAACCTAGCCTGCGAACCCAGACGTATTTTTCTGTTAATCAAGACTGAAAGGAATTCATTATTACACCATGATTACATAACTGATGACATAGCCTGCGATTCGCATTCCTCTGCAGAGGCTGTTATTAATTATTCTTGTTAGTCACGGGCGCGCCGGCCCAGGCTAATTTGGGCGCCATATTGACATCATTTCCCATCATTCTCCGTGCGTCTTCTCCCTCGCCCGCACGGCTTCGCCTCCGAGCCTCTGGCAGAGGAGAGAGGCGTGCGATTCCAGTGCTCGTTCTCAGGCCCTATCCTCTCCTATAGAATTCAGGATTATATCGTGAATGTCAAATGGCCTAGTGTATCAATTTAACATTAATGACTAATTTCTAGAATTCTAAGTTCCTGAAAATCAAATCAAATGCTTTTGCTACAAATGACTCGTTACTCGATCAAATATGTATATATGTATTTGTGTTTTATTCTTTATATATTAACCACCTATATTTGCTTAATTAAAGTGCAAATGAAACGAAAATTAAGTTTGTCTTATTTGAAAGAACACTTAAAATGATAGAGTAACATCTTTCCAGTTTTTCGTTTCCTTGCTTCGTTCTAAAGATATTTCAGTTTGTTCGATATGCAAATTAAACATTTTGAACTCATGACGTGCATAATGAGTTATCGAAAAAATTTATATAGCTTTGCTATTATCAAACCAAATTAATTCAAAGGAAGCATGTGCGTGTGTTTCGCCCAGAACACTAATATGTAGATTTTCAGGTAATATATATTTGACAATATCAAATATATGAGAGGGAGGGAGGGAGGGAGGGAGGGAGGGAGGGATGGATGGAGGGAGGGAGGGAGGGAGGGAGAGTTAGGGAGGGAGGGAGGGAGAGAGAGAGAGAGGGAGGGAGGGAGGGAGGGGGAGAGAGAGAGAGGGAGGGAGAGGGGGGAGAGAGGGAGGGAGTTAATGTGAAAGGAATGTGTGTATTGAGATAGCGAGAAATAAACGTTTTTGAAAACTTCAAAATTGTGGTCTGTTACGGAGGGCAGCTCAGCGGGACGAGCATTCGTGAAAATTTAATCTGCAAGCTTGGACAGAAATGTTAATCTCGTAAATAAAACATGTCACAGTGACGCACTTATATCTTGTTACCAGAGCTCAAATTTCGTTAGTTAGGTGAAGCCACTCGAGCCAGTAGGCAGCCATTCGTCTAGCAGCAGCGCGTTTAGAAATTATATCGTAAAACGACCTTTATAAAACAACGCCACCAGTATGAAGACTTTGCTAGCTTGTGTTACACTAAGCTTGCTCTTTCAGTCAGCACAGTCTGCGCGGATCATGAAGCCGGACAGAAAAAGCATGGACTGTCAAGTTTGCAGATACGTCATGACGTTTATTCAACATCAAACATTACAACAAGCATTGCCTTTGACTGCTGTTAAACAAAAATTAGAAGAACTTTACAAGATCGCGCCGCATAGCCTTCAGGTAAGACAGGCACGGTTTGCCGTGGCGGAAATATCGTTATTTTTTTATTCGTGGAGGTTGCGCATTTGTACGACTATTGCGCATTTGTACGACTATTGCGCATTTGTACGACGTTTGCGCATTTCTACGACTATTGCGCATTTTGTACGGAGTTTGCGCATTTGTACGACTATTGCGCATTTGTACGATGTTTGCGTATTTGTACGTTTGCGCATTTTGTACGGAGATTGTGCATTTGTACGACGTTTGCGCATTTTTACGGAGTTTGCGCATTTGTAACAACTAAGCTCTTGTAGCCGGAAACAGCAATACTTCATTGTTATGCATTTTATAATCACATTATTGTATTAAAAGTTATCAAATTGCTTCTTAGCGCAGTGTTGACTGATTGCAAAGGGTCTTTCAAGGGTGGTCGTTTAAAAAAACAGAAAAAGCTCAGTCTATAAATCTGAAAGGTGCTTTTACGAGAGCTTTTAGTAACAGAATTTAATAGGGAATTTAAACGGGGTTTCGGGCAACTAGGTCGCAAAGGAGAGCTTCGACTGCATTGCGCATTTGTAGCACTATTGCGCATTTGTAGCACTATTGCGCATTTGTACGGAGAAATTTCTTCACATTTCGCAAACTTTATATCAAATAAGCAAAAAAAATGTAATTGCTTTATGCATTTTTTTTGTTCTTGTCGGAAGGTTGAAGAAATGCACTATAAATCAAGTTATGCCTTAGGTTAACCCACCAATATTTCTCATAACATACAGAATGAAGAATATCTGACCAACCTTGACGTATGGGTCAGCATGATAGAAGAAGGCAAGGACCCTCAAACTATTTGCAAGTTTTTGAGGAAATGCACGGCAAGGAAAGTAGAAAGACCAGATATTACAGAATGCCAAGTTTGTACTGCTGTAGTTGATCTCATAAAGTTCGAACTGAGTGTTAGCAATGCCACAATTGACGTGATCATCAAAGCTGTTGAAGCCTTATGTGCTATACTGGGTGATGTTCCAGTCTATGAGGAGGTTTGTTGATATATTTTTCTTGCTTTTGTCTTTATATTTTTCATTTTTTCAATTTCTTGGCACCGTTGTCTTTGAAAGCAGCCTGGCCAGCAAAGCTAAGGGAGGTGGGAGGCAATTGCCATCAGTTTTACACTATTCTATAAAGAGTATGGCAAGGTTTTAAAATGGAATATTTTCAAGTGCCTTACAGGGGTACAAGTTTTAGCAACGTGGAAACTCCAATGGGGTGTCAAAAAATCAAATTCCAGGGGGTGTCTTTCCAAAAATGACCTGGAATTCCAGGGGGCCCCCACAAAATAACAGTATTTTTAGCATTTCCAGGCATATGAGGTGGTAACGTGACGTTACATATACGGGCACGTTACATATACGGGCACGTTACATATACGGGCACGTTACATATATGGGCATGTTACATATATGGGCACCAGGAGAGCGGGGTGGTAACCTAATGTTACATATATGGGCACCAGGGGGTGGTAACCTAATGTTACATATACAGGCACCAGGGGGGTGGTGTCCTAATGTTACATATGCGGGCACCAGCTGGGGGTAGTAACCTAATGTTACATATACGGGCACCAGGGGGTGGTAACCTAATGTTACATATACAGGCACCTCGGGGTGGTGTCCTAATGTTACATATACGGGCACCGGGGGGTGGTGGTGTCCTAATGTTACATATACCTCCTGGTGCCGGTATATGTAACATTAGGACACCACTCTCCTAGTGCCCGTATATGTAACATTAGGTTACCACCCCCCTGGTGCCCGTATATGTAACATTAGGACACCACCCTCCTGGTGCCTGTATATGTAACATTAGGACACCACCCTCCTGGTGCCCGTATATGTAACATTAGGTTACCACCCCCCTGGTGCCCATTTATGTAACATTAGGACACCAGCCTTCTAACTGCCCGTATATGTAACATGCCCGTATATGTAACATGCCCATATATGTAACGTGCCCGTATATCTAACGTGCCCGTATATGTAACGTGACGTTACCACCCCTGCTCTTTCCAGGGTGTATTTCAGTGGCATGTGGAAATCCAGGGGAGGGTCAATAATTTCTGAATTCCAAGGTCCTCACAGGGGGCGTACTGTTTTTAAATGCATTTAAGCCAATAAGAGCTTTTAACTGCAACTTTGTTCTTCTATATATTTGTAGTGCAAGATGATCTTGAAGGATCTTGAGCAGATTGTCCAGTGGCTCGAGCAGAAACTTGACCCTGCAGACATTTGCATTCGTCTTGGTCTTTGCCCAAATAAAACCATGAATGCAAGTGATGCCAAACAGAGAATACCAGTATTTCGTTTTTAACGCAAAGATGTGCTTGACCTGGATCCCTTAATTCTACATTGTGCCAAACAGTAAAGGTTCATCGACAATCAATGGATAATTAGAGTGAATTTGTCAGTTTCCTCATTAATTTGATTTCTTAGTACAGCATACTGTAATTTGGGTATTTTGATTCAGCTTGGGTATTTTGATTCTACATAGTTATGCTTCTGTATAATTATTTTGTTATAAGAAGTACACAGCAAGGTACATGTAATTGTTAACCTAATAAAAGTTCATAAGGAATTTGTATTGTATGATATTAATGTTGACTACTGTTAACTCCTGTCTGAGCTAGCCAAAAACTGCCCCATTTATGGTTTTACTCTGTCTAATACCAGATGATTTTACTCATCAGAAGGAGAACCCTCAGACAATCATCCTAGACAGCAATGGATTAATAAACAAAGTTCTGTGGTGTTCCATGTCTTCACAATTATTAATTAAATTATGCCACCACTACTACCACTAGCAGATCCAGAGGGTGGTGGTGCTATGGTACCCCATAAGGAAAGAACCATACAGCTAATTCATCCTTACTTGCAGCCAGTAGCTAAATTGTGAAGGATGCAGATATATTTTGACATATTAAATATTTACAAAGCTATAGATATTTCTTTTCTACAAGAAAGTGATTTATACTAATTTAATGTACATTATAGCAATCGAGGTACCAGGCGGGAATCGTAATCTTGTTATAAAAATTATTGCCCAGCAAATAATTCGTAACAAAGCCATAATAAAATCAAAAGTCGTAAGTAAGCATGATAAAAAAATTTTTTATTTTTTTCCTTTCACTGGTGATCACGGCTTACAAATCCGCACACAACTTCGAAAATTAATTTCATCAGCCTATCCGCACATTAACCTTCGAATTATATTTCGACCTGTATGCCGTCTCTCAAACTTTTTTCGATTTAAGGACCGGATTCCTATGCAATTAAGATCTCATGTGGTTTACAAATTTACGTGCCAAGGATGTAACTCCTTGTATATTGGCGAAACATGCCGAAATTTACACATTAGGGCTTCTGAGCATATGGGCATTTCACCTTACACCAGAAACAAAGTTTCTCAATCAACCTTATCTAGTATTTCCACACACGTGAGTCAAACTGGTCATCCTATCTCGTTTGATGACTTTTCTATTTTATCATCTGGTAATTCAGAATTTAATGTCCTCCGAGAAAGTTTACTCATATCAAAAATAAATCCATCACTTAATGCTAATATTAGATCCTTTCCTTTAATGTTATTCTGACTTCTCACCTTCGCGGGTGATTCTTCACTTCTGACGTCTCCCTCATCTATTATTCTCCTATCACATCTATTTTTGTAATTGCGTAGGTATAAAGCTGAGACATTTTTGTAAATATTTATCACTCTGATGATGTCGCTGGTTAGTGACGAAACGTTAGTTCTTCATTAAAAAATTTTTTATCATGCTTACTTACGACTTTTGATTTTATTATGGCTTTGTTACGAATTATTTGCTGGGCAATAATTTTTATAACAAGATTAATGTACATTAGATTGAAGTCACGATTCACTTGGAAATCTTAGTCAGAATTCATTGGCTATTTTTTTTTTTTCACTGCTTTTGTACAGTGAATGTTGGCAGCTCCTCATTTCTTAATGCATTAAGGTCAAAACCTTTAGGAGGCTGTTTACCTGAAAATATAAAGAGAGAAAAAAATACAAAACTATTAAAGATAAAGCCTTAGTGGAATCCCACTATTAACTAATATTTACACCAGATGATTTCACTCATTACAGGGAAAACATTGATTTTTAACTTTTTTAAATGTATAAATGTTTAGTAATTCTTTCCTTAATTACAAAATGATATAATTACATTCAGCTCCAAATTTCTATAAATATTCATAACTTACAGAAATTGAAAACATTTTCCTAATTTCCATTGAGTTATCAAAACATTTGTAATGGTAAGAAATGAATTATTAGAATTCAAGTAAGAATTGAATTGTTGGAATTGTTTTCCAGTCCAGTGCAAACGATACGTCATAAAAGTAGAATTAGACTAGCTGAACTTATATACTGTATAAACTAAAGTATACATGCAGGTAAAGTATGCACCTTCAAGTTGATGTAGTTTTGAAACTTTTAATTTTAGCTCGTTTCTTATCCTCTCAAATTCATGCTCCAATTCTTCTTGATCTTAAAAATGTAAAAACAAACAATGACATGCAAGTAAGAAAATTTCCAAACACCATATTGCATTTGTCATTTGACTACTCACCTTTTGTAAGAATTTCTAAGATATTCTTTGTGGGGTATTTAATAAACATTCCTCCAAGGCACATCCATGATTTCTGTGTCTCACTTTCTATGAAATCCACAATGAAGTTACAGTACAAAAAGTAGTAAATTTGATACTAGCTGATCCAGGGTCTTGCGTTGGGGGGGGGGGGGGGGAGGCAAGAACCTCAACCTCCTAGGGGGGGTCCAGGTGCATGCTTCCCCACACCTGCTATTATATTTCTCAACTTGATTAATAATTCATGAACCAAAAATAAAGGAAATCAGTACCGAGATGGAGGTTTTGATATCGGAGGAAGAAACTACATAATAAATTAAGCAAACTTTCACCTCGATTTTCTCTTAAAATACTGATTTGTTTGAGAAGCTATATCATACACTCTGAAATTTGTTAAAAAACCTTGGCTTCGCCTCGATTTTAAACAAAAGTCTCGGTGTTTGGAAATCCTGATGCAACACTCCTCCTCGTGTATGATATATAACACATTACTAGTCTACTCACTTGGCCTTAGAGCCTGGTTTTGGCTAACTCAGACAGGAATTGGTTACAAGTTAGTGCATGGACATTTGTTGCACCCTGTGAGGATACTCACCACTAGCAACTCATAAAATATGGTTGAAAACAGCAAATGTTTATAAGGGTCAGCTCGCAGTGTGCATCTGTTGTAAAGGCACACAGTAATTTGAGAAAACATGTTTTTACTGTCAGACTGCAGCATACCGTAAAATCTGAAAATTTTTTGCATGTCTGGGACTGGAAAAAAACTGGAAATTTTTTACATATCCAGGGCTGGGAAAAATCTGAAATTTTTTTGCGTGTCCAGGGCTGGAAAAAGGTGCAGCAATTATCCAGGATATGGGTTGATCATGTCAACAATATCTGAACTACATGTATATATATATATATACCTTTGCATTTTTTTAATGCAGTTAAAGCTTCTCTGTTTGTATTTCTTTTATTATCAAGCTCCTTAATCTATAAATATTTCCAAATACAATATAAGCATGATTTCACACCTTCCAGAGGCCACCGATTGGGGTGGTGAATAATACAAAATATTTGAATAAGAATAGAGTTAAATTGTCATAGGATAAAGATTGTGCACCATAGATGGATTTTCATATTTATTACTAGGGGGGTGCCAGAAACTTTAGGGGGGTGAGCTGGTGAGGTAACACAAAGCATCACTAAATGTGCTGCAGGGCTCATCCCCCAGTGAGGTCCAGGGGTGGAGCCACTGGTGGGAGGCTAGAAAGCAAAGCACCCCCAGAAAATTTTGAAAAAAATCAAGGTTTCTAGGGCACATCAGAAGGCATTCGAAGCAAAAAACTAAGATTTTTGAAGTTCTCAAGTCAATGCATTTGGCAGGTCCTAAATGAGAGAGTTAAATGACCCTGTAAACCCTAAATAGGGTTCTATTAAATTACTGTTGTTTGAATCTGTGTGGTGAACGTTTTGTTTCAGGGGGGTGAAAACAAATATTTGGGAGGGTAGCACACCCCTGCACCCCCCAGAAAATCTGTCTATGTTGTGCACCAATATGGCCATCATTTCATTGTACGTTTCTGTGCACCAATATAGCCAGTGTGATGTCAGATGAAAACCAAGAATTGAAAAGAGGCCTATTGTAAATTCCTACTCCTGCCTGCCCACCCCTCTCCACCAATGACCCTATGGATATCTACTGCAACCTCTTCTGCATTTTCCACAATTCTCCCTTTTTCTTTCACCCATCCCATGCATTTTCTACGATTCCACGATTTTTAACACCCCCTAGTTTTTCCACAGACCCCCTCCACAATTTCTGGTTATAATTTACCCCTCCCTCCCTCCCTCCCTCCCTCCCTCCCTTGCAATCTCCAAGAATTTACATTTTCTATAGAGGCCCTCCTGGAGACCATCAACATGTAAAAATACAATTATTAAAATTACATGTTCTTTTACTGCCATTATTTCTTCTGCCAGTCCCTCAATCTCAGATAGTCGTTCAATGAACCGCTTGTTCGTTAAATTTGTCTCCTTTTCATCCATTCGTGAAAAAATCTGGTTTTCTCTTTATACAGATTTTTGTTTCTCAGAAAGTTCTGCCAACGCGCTTGACAATAATAACAAACCACGGGAAACCGCGTTTAACAATGATCACGGGCAATAAACATGGCAACTGAAATGTGAAATGTGGTTTATGAAGCATTTTCTATTGTATATGTATGGTGTCTTATGGTTTGTCTGCTGCAATAAAGCTTGAACATTTTGCAAATGTCTTCTAAGAAATATCGATTGAGGGAGGATATGAAGAAAAGGATCAAAGCTCGACTTCGCGAGAAGAAGGCCACGTTGCCATCACGTGAAGTTGTTAATTACGAGTATCATCATGAAGGTCAGTCTACTAGTTTAAAGTGTTGAAATATCTGTCAAGTTATACACTTATTATGGGTGTGAGGTAGTGAGTGTGGAGTGGTAGTGGATATGAGGTGGTGGATGTGAGGTGGGGTCAGGTACCCCCTTTTGATATAAAACAACAGACATGTACTGTAACTACAAAACTGATGCAATATGAATTGTGTCAGGAAATAAACTGTAAACAGTGTATTCAATCTACTGAGTGTATGCATTTTGAGTATCTATGCATGACGTTTGTGTGTCGAGTATTTTATATGACGTTTTTTTAACCTTTAGAGTCTGTAAAATCTTCTTCCAAAAGCCAGGAAATGGCATTTCAGAGACTACCGATTTCAAAATTTCTCAGGGGAACATGCCCCTGGACCCCCCTAAAAATTTATTTTGATTTTGGCACCCCCCTTTCAAAATCCTGGCTACGTCCCTGGGTGAGGTGGTGGGTGCGTGAGGTGGTGGGTGGGTGAGGTGGGGTGGTGTGTGAGATGGTGGGTGGGTGTGAGGTGGGGTAGTAGGTGTGAGGTGGTGGGTGTGAGGTGGGGTAGTAGGTGTGAGGTGGTGGGTGTGAGGCTGTAGGTCAATGGTGGTATGGTAGGTCAGACTGTGGATCCAGGTGCTATAGGTCATGGGAGGTGGATCTACACTAGACTTTATCTATATAATTTACATATACAGTACATGCATCAAGCATAAAAATTGTAATATTGTTTCTCAATTTTCAAGCATGAAAATTGTAATATTGTTTCTCAATTTAGTCTTAGCCAATACTCCTGAGAAGCAGACTACATTATTACAAGACAATGACATGGCCTTTAAGACTTCTCGGTTGCCCACCATCATTGATAGACTATGGAGAATGAACACAAAAGTTATAAAACCTGACAAATATCCTTTATAACGTTTCAAGTTGAGCCCTTTACAGTCAAACTGGATGCTCTCTTGCATATGACTTTGTAATATTGCGCCGCAACATTGCAATGTTGATTGTCAATTTGGCTTGAGCAACTTCTCATGAAGATTCCTCAGTAGATTCCTTTAATGGTTCGTCTAAAATTCTTTTGAGTAAATATACAAATGCAAATGGTAGTTTAACCCTTCAACAGGTAATCGGACATTTTTGTCCCTACTTTATACTGTATATATTTTACTCTGGCTAACGCCAGGTGATTTTACTTGTCATCTGGGTACCTCTCGCAGAAACTTGCCTGTTAAAGTGTTAAGTAAAGAAATGTTGAATTTCAGAAATAAATATTCCTGGAACATTTGGAAATTGCTCACCGGAAATTGTCAATCAACATTGTAATGTGTGGGAATACTGCAATGTAGCTCGCAAAAGAACACCCGGTTTGACTGTAACATCAAAGCAATTATTGGCCAGGCAATTGCATTTCTAACCTTTGCATTTTGTCTGGTGTTTATTTTGTATACAATTTTATGATACATTCCTTGATTATCTCTCACAGTAAATTCCCCTTTGCATGTTCCATGCTATCTACAACGTAACATCAAAGCTGTGAAGACAAAAAAAAGGTCAACATCTACAGAACTTACACCAAAAAGGAAGAAAAAGAGACAAAATATATTTTATGCTGCTAACAGTAGCAGGAAAAAGTTGAAAACTGCTACAAATGCAGATTTTTATTTCAGATTTAAAAAAGATCCCACAGAATACAGCTACACCTTTGATAACAATAAAACTTTGACTTCTGCATCGTATGAAAAAACAGAAGATCAAAAAGGTTTATTTGAAAGTGAATTGAATTTTGAAAACTGTTTCAATTCAACTTTGAAAGATACATGTACTGATAACAATGTTAAAGTATTGAAAAGTTATGCTGGTGATCAAAGGCAATACGTGTCATTCTTCTCAAAAACACCAAAGTTATGGAAGTCATTAGTAAGAGAGAATAACCAATACCCAGATGAAACATACTGATTGGGACAAAAGTTAACCAAAGTTATTGTTGAATATTTTTTACTTTTCCTAAAGGTAATTGTTGACATTTTATTGGGTTTATGTTAATATTTTTATGGACACCTTATGTTATTACTTGAACTTTCTTCAGACCCACTGCTGGTTGCAGGTAAATGTGCCATGTGCTGAATATTTGATCTTTGTTTGCTTTATGTCAGCTGCTACCAATGACACAACACCAAGTATGAGTTCAGGCAAGTCAAGGTTATTTTTAAAGTGCTTATGTCACAAAAAATTTTGTTTAACTTTTGAGTAGAGGACAAAAAGTTAGTTAATAGGTTCTTTAACATTTTTCGGTTTTCTCTTTTCATTCGCGAGATATGCGGCTCTAAACAGCAATTTTCGTGAAAATGTCGCGTATCAACAAGAGTCTGGGACGAGCGTGGTGTGACATACCTTAAGGGACTTATTAATTTCGATCCCTCTCTCTGCGTTTGCTTGGTTTGAGCAACCAAAAACGACACATCTATCCGGCATTTTGCTGTGTTCTCAATAGCTTTTTAGTACTCCTTCACATGTGAATCGAACCTCCGTCCCTTAAGCTGCGTCACACGGCTGTCGCCCCAGACCCTTTTCCATTTTTTTCTCGGGCGCGACAATTTTTTGCTAAAAGCCAATTTTTCAAGGTTTAGAGCCGCATATCTCACGAATGAAAAGAGAAAACCGAAAAATGTTAAAGAACCTATTAACTAACTTTTTGTCCTCTACTCAAAAGTAAAAAAAAATTTTTTGTGACATAAGCACTTTAATGCTTGTCGACAATAGCTCTTGTAAAATTAATGGACAAAGCTTTCCCACACTCATATCTGACCTTTTGCGTTTGCTAAGTTTCATAATTATTATCTCACAACTTGCTGTCTGGGATCCCGCATTAATGTTATTACCAGTAGTGTTTAATTTCAGTACAGTGGCATAGGTGAGATGTGATTGGTTAATACAAAAATAAACATTAATTTTCAACTGATGAAAGCTTGATTTGAGCATTAAAAATAACCTTGACTTGACTGATCTGAAATTCGGCAGTAATAATTACTGTAGAAAATAAGTATTATTAGTTGTACATAACTTTATCCAAATTATTGAAATTTTGTTGGTTTAAAATAATCAAAATTGTTGGTTTAGAATAATATTAGCTAGAAATTATGTTGAAAATATTAGCACAAATCATGGGAAAAAGACTATGCATGTTCATGTCATGTCATGTATTTACATTTCTTTACATTAAGCTATGCTTCATAGAGAAGAGACAATGATTTTCATTCTATGTTAACAAAATACCAGACTGAAGTTGATTGTAGTGCTGATTACCATTTATAAAATAACATGTATAGTACACAAGCCCTGATTGGTCAATTGCCGTGTTTGGATCAGAGTATCCAAACACGGAAAATTCTTGCCAAAAAGATTGTTTGAAAATGTTGGACAGTATATCATATTCGCTTGTGATTATTTTATAAAAGAAATACCAAATGTTTTTTTCTGTGTTTGGAGACTCTTCTCCAAACACTTGGGAAATTGCTTGACTTTCAAAAAGCTAAAAACACTTGCCTACGGCTCGTGTTTTGTTACGCTTTTCTCCAGTCTTGCAATTTCCTGCATGTTTGGATCAGAGTATGCAAACACGGAAAACCATTTGGTATTTCTTTAGTAATATACAGTATGCTGCATTAATTTTTGAAGCATTGGTGTTGTTATGAATAGTGAACAATGTACACTTTCATGTAAGCATAAGTTTGTATGGTTTTCTGGTGGTGATTTGTTGGGGTTTTTTAAGACAATCCAGCCTTTTTTCTGTATTCTTCATCTTGCCTTCTTCGTAACTCTTGCTGCATTTCCAGTAGTTGTTGACGGCTTGGTCCAGCTAGTGGAAGAGCGAAAAACAAGTCAGAACAAAAATAGCAAGTTGTTGAAATGGGAATGTAAAGTGTAATTGAGAATAAAAAAAATTGTTTGAGAATAGGTCTCGAATATAATTTCCTTAAAACAATCTACTATATGTTACAGTATCCATTTCATAATAATAATAATAATAATAATAATAATAATAATAATAATAATAATATATATATATATATATATATATATATATAATAAACAATAGAGTACAGTACCATAATTATTTCCAGTCACTCTACGATGGAGCAGTTCGTGGCGTTTCTCATCATCTGCAACTGAAAATGATGTTTCCTTTGCTTTCTTGAGAGCTTTCAGTTCGCTCTTGTGTTGTCTCTTGGTTTCCCACTTTTCCAGATCATAATATCTAAATGAAAAAACATATATTTACTGGACTAATTATTGATTATATTTTGACATTTCTCTCAACTTTTTGGCAGACAGCAGGGTCAAGATTTATGAGCACAGAATAAAGTTGAGTACAGTAGCTATTCTGCTACTTCACATAATCACATTACTTTTTATGTGGCAGAGTTGCTGTATTGTAATCTTCCATATAACTCTCAAACATTTTTCGAGTTTCAAATTTTGGCAGTGTCTCTGGATTTGTTTTTTTGACTTCTTGTAACCAACAGTAGAATTCTTGTTGCTTTACAAACAAATCACTTTCTCTAATGATACCATACGCTCCATATTTATTTTGATCAACTGCACCCAGCTTTTTTGATCTATTTTCCTTCTTTTTGCTCTTCTTTTTCTGTGTTTTAAAGGAGATATTGAAATAAATTAACTTGTTTAATAATTATTAATTGGGGATTGAAATTTATGGTTTAGATAGTGGTAAATATAATGCATTTTATTTATTCTATCAACCTTACCAGTGAGTAATTATTAACCCTTACATTCCCATTGGATATTTTTCACTCTGTCTAATGCCAGACGATTTTACTCATCAAGGGAAGACCTGACATGATGGGAGTTTGGCTTGAATTGTATTAGGGCTGGTGCCATTAGGGAGAGAGGCGCAACAGGGTTTCTTTCAGAATATTTAACAAGGGGGCAAAAAAGGCAATAATACTTACTACATGTGGGGCAAGGAGCACTGAAGGTGTGACCAACTTCAAGGGGGTCCATGGGGGCATGCCCCCTGGAAAAGTTTGAATTTTAGAGTCTGTGAACCGGTTTGAAAGAGTTTTGAAGGATATAAAATACCACTTCATGTCAGGCTATCAGCTGCGTGAAGCGTACTAGAATATTATTTAATCGTAATACACTATTAGCTGTACAGTACCATACTGATTAAAATGTAAAATGACTATAAATCCAAAATCGGGTTTTTAAACAGGAATTGCACTACATATCAAATATAATATTATACAACGGGAAAGGGGTGCAGTAACGGCATCCTAAGGGAGCGCATGTGCCACTGTCACAATGGCACACAGGGCCAGTCTGACTGTGCTGTGTAAATATAACCTTACAGTACTGTATATATACTGTACTTTATTCTAATCTTTAAGCATCTAAGCAAAGGATAATTTGGACATGGGAGAGTTTGTTTTATTACCTCTTTTTTCAGTTTTCTTTTCTTTTGTTTATTTCTTGATTTAGAATGTTTGTCATCAGTGTCTGATGAAGAACTTTCAGAACTACTTGATCTTTTCTTCTTTTTGTTCTTTACTTTTTTCTTGGATCTTTTTTTATCAGAATCATCCGAGGATGAGCTACATAATATTGTACATAAAAAGTGTTATTTTTCACTGGCTGAGGCGTGAAAGAAGTGGAAAATTCATGTTTTCTCACATGCCGCTGGAGCCTGCGTACAAATCCCAGGGAGCAAGTCAGATTTTGTTGCTTTCGCTATAGCTACATGTAATAGCTTGACCTTAATTAAATCTTGTTGTCCTCATTTATATGTATTTATACGGTTGAATATTTGAATTTTCATGCTGGTTCGAAAAGAGAAAAGTGCATCCAAGAGGTCATCCTGTAACCTTACAGCAGTCAAAGCCCTGGCTCAAGAAGCAAAACACGTCATGAATCTCGCGAAGGAAGAAGTGAAGACCAAGAAGAAAGCTGTGAATGTAGGCCCAGCAGCAGCTCGTTCTCCCTTGCCAGACGAGCTTCCTGCTTGGGCAAAATAATATTGTACATAAAAAAATAAAGACTTAAAGCCCAGCATACACTAGTAAGAGAAAATTTCCAAAACAAGTTACCGAAACATGGTTTCAGAAACAAAACTTCCCAGTGTATGTTGAAAGGTTTCCAAAACTTTGTTTCAGAAACCAAGTTTCCCAGATTAGAACACTGTTCTATTTTTTGAAACAAGTTTCAGAAACTTTTTCAAAAGTGTGTTTTGGAAACTTGCTTCAGTGCATGCCGGGCTTCAGAGCACAATCTTGGGGGAGGGGGGACTTTCCAGTTGAACAATCAACACTCTGACTGGAAATTTAATAAGGAAAAACAATTTAAGATCAAACGAAGTTGACCTTGAAGTTCATCACGTTTGTTTGTTTGTTTGACAGAATAAAAATATTCTCATACTACCTGTTGCTACTATGTTCAGAATCACTGTGGGATCTTTTTTGTGACTTTCTTTTCTCTGGTTTCTCTTTCTGTGTAAATTTATAAAAGTGAGTACAATCCAATTAATTTTACGCACCTTATTGGTCAGATTAATTGAAACTTTCAGAGCCCCATTCAAACCCCGGCCCCAAAGGACAGTCTGTTAAGACCACAGAATAAACAACAACCAGAAGTCCAACTCTGTGTTGACACCTTTGATGTAAGTGTCCTTGCACATGTTGCCACATCAAATGTCACCATTCTACGCCATCCTGGTAAGTTCCACCAGAACTTTTTACCTCCCTGCATCTCAATTATCATAACATTACCATCACTCATCATTCTATGCCATCTTGGTAAGTTCCACTGGCAGATTTTACTGTCAAAAGTGCTGGTGGAACTTACCAGGATGGTGTAATGCTCATTGAGAAAAAAGGGCCGAAAAAAGGGGCAAGTTTTCACGCGAGTCGGACTTCTGGTTCTTTATTCTGTGGTTAAGACTGAGGTGGTACACTTGCTCACACAAATGTTTGTAAGAATGGGTAGGGGGACTGGGCAGTGATGTTTTCAAAATTTTAAAAGTGGGTGAACGCTCACTCGGGTGGAGGGCCGGGGCTGTAGTTATTAGGGGTACACACCTAAAAATCTCACAGCTTGTCAACAGGATGTGTTCATAACAGGCTTGTAGCAACAAGTTGTAACAATGCTGTTCATTCAAGAAGCTGCTACAACCTTGTTAGCATCAATCTGTTAACAACTTGTTGAGTGCAGAGCGGTAACAGGTTGTTGGAAAAACTTGTCATCGCACTCTGTTGGAGTCATCAGCCTTGTTACAAGTTGTCAACAACCTGTTACAGACATGTTAACAGACTGGGACAGCCAGTGCGAACACATGACGGTGACAGCCTGTTGAACAGCCTTGTAACAACTTGCTTGCAGGTCTGTAACAGCTTGTGCGTTTTTACGTGTGTAGCAGAAGATTTTTGAATTATTGGGTCTCTGAGAGGGCATTTAACATTTTTCTGCATTGCGAGGGCTCTATTCTTATATTTTCATCGGATAAATAATTTAAGAAACAGACGTACCTTTCTGTCGTCATCTGAACAACTTCTTGATCGATTACTTTTCCTTTCTAAACTAGAGTGACGATTTCTCTCTTTTCTTTTCTGTCTTTTCTCACGAAGCGCGTCCGCCATTTTGATTTTCTCGGTCAAAAAGACTGGGGACGAAAACAACATGGCCGCCTCCAGGGTTTGAGTGTGCAAATGATTTATTTTCTTTTTTTGAACAGTTTTATTGCATCTCTTCAGAAATGAACTTACACCAAACTTCTAAAAAGAAATTATGGATTGGAAATCTTGACAAGAGGCTAAGCGAGTATGTCAGTTGAGTTGAATTAAGTGTTTTTAAAACCATTTTAAAAGTATCATTTATTAGAGTGTGACTATCAGTTCTAAACATTTTAATAATATAATAAAAACACTTGATATAATAATATTAATATATATTTAATAATATTAAGTGGCCTTGCTCACAGTAGTCAAAGGACAAACAGCAGCAACAAGAACAACACCAGCATCAAAACAACCACAGCAGCAGTAACAGCAACTGCAGTAGCAACAACCACAGAAGCAGCAGCCAGTAACAGCAACAACAACAGCAGTAGCAGCAACAACAACAACAAAAATGGCAACAGCAACAACAAGAACAATAGCAACAACAGCAACAACTATAAGTAAAAAAAATAAATAAATTGCTTTATGTGTTTACTGACTGATTAATACTTTTATTCATTTTCAGATTCAATTTACTTAAAATAATTAAACAGTATGGAGAAGTTGAAAACTTTGAATATTTATTTCATACTGTTGGTCCAAATAAGGGTGAACCTCGGACATACTGTTTTGTGGAATATAAAAGAAGAGAGGTAAATAAAAACAGAAAAATATCAATTTTTAATCTACTGTAATACAGTACTTGAGGCCAGGGTGCATTCTGTGCAAGTCTTACCCTGGAGATTGGCGACCAGGCTCAGAGCTTTACACCAAGGCTACCAATTATTTTTCATTGGACCTTTCAGTACACCATGCATATTTGAAAGTAATAAGTAATAATAAGCAAAATAATAAGAAAATAATACGCCAAAAGAGGCAAAGTGCTGGTCACATTTGTTTGCACGCCAAGGAGACTGAACAAGTGCGTACACCAATACACGAAGATATCAAATTTTGGGTGACTCATGCCAGCACACCAAGCACGAGGACAAGTCCACACCAGAGATATCCAGCATAGCATATACGGAATGCACTCTGGGCTTGAGGGGGAGGGGTGATTACTGATGCATTTGACTTGTGCATAATTATTGCTACATATAATTTCCATCAACATTTGTTTTAATATTCAATAATTATAATTTCATTCATCAGGATGCTGAGCATGCATTGCAGAAGCTAAATGGTAAAATGGTTTTATCACAAGAATTAAGAGTACACTGGGCAGAGGAAAATGTTAAAAACAAGGTCATTATACTGTAATAATTAGTCTAGAATAGTATTCACACAGCTACAGTCCTTTTCTTGCAACATGAAAATAAGTTGCCTTTGAATCATTGTTTTTAGGACACAGACTTACCACGAATAGAGAGTGGAACTAACCAACGAGTGACAGGAGATGTTTTGAGGTATGGTGTCTTAAAATTCTTCTCTCATTTTTTCTTTCCTCCTCCTCTTCCTTCTTCCCTCTCTTTCTTCCCTCCATTTTTCCTTCCCTCTCTTTCTTCCTCCTCCCTTTCTTTCTTTCCTCCTCTCCTCTCTTCCTTCCTCTCTTTTCTTTCATCATCATCATCATCATCATCATCATCATCATTTTTATTGAAATCAAAAATTATACAGTAACAATCACTGTCCGCAATTAGCAAAGGCTAGTCGAGGTGAACAGTGATATATTAGAAAAAAATTTGAAAAATCACAAGGCTAGATCCAGTAAATAATAGTTATCAATAAGTAACAATATATATATATATATACACACATACATAAAAAAAAAATATATATATATATACATATATATCCTGATCAATATTTTCTTATATATAATATACGAACTTATACCATATAAAATAATATAAATTCTTTCCTTCTTTCTCCCTTCCCTTCTTCTGTCTCCCTTCCCTTCTTCTTTCCCTCCATCCTTCCTTTCCTTTTTATTTTCTTCTTCTTATTTTCCCCTCCCTTCTTTTCTCCCTCTCTTTCATTTTCCTTTCTCTTTTTTTCTTCCCATTCTTTCTTTTTCTCATCCTCCTTTTCTTTCTCATTTCCTGTCTTTCTAGCTTCTTTTCTTTTTTACTCTTTTCTTCCCTCCCCTTTCCCTTTCCTCCTTTATTCCTCTCTCTAACCCTCATATTGTGTTACGTTATACTGTAAAACACCACAACATTTTACTTTCTCTGTCAATAGTCGAGAAGATAAAATTAAAGCTATTGAAGGAAAATTAAAACTGATGGAACACACAGATGAAGGAAAGGCTAGACCTCCATTATTTCATGGAAAGCATCGATTGTTGCTTCAAAGTGATCAGAGGCAAGAACTTTCTAGGAAAGCAAGACAAAAATCTAGACGACCATACAATAACACAAAGAAAAACAAGTAAAGGTGAAGTCGTGTGAGTGACAAGTTACTGAAACTTATCTCTCAGCAATATTGCCTTGCAAGTTGAGACATAGAGTGCAGACATGCCCTCTATTGCTATGAAATGAAAGGGCCTGCTCACAGGCAAGTTGAGACATAACTGATGTTGCATATCACTAGCCGCTCTTGTAACTTGTGCAATGAAGTTTGTGTTGCAAGTTACAGAAAAGTGTTGCAAAGAGTAGAAGTGGCGTCTATTGATGTCCTGGAGTGTGCAAACGTGCGTGGGCCGATAAAAGAAAAACGAGTGTGGGCCTGGGGATAACGTGACGAAAAAAGGAAGGGAGTCTGGGCCGGGAAAATGATCGATTTTTGAGGAATCACGACTTTGTAGTCAGAAACCAACAATGTTATCGAAATTTGTTATTGCGTTAGTTGTGACGGTCACGTGACAAGGGAAGTCCGCATTGACATATGTACGCATTGTGTACCTATTTTTGAGAAATTCCAGAAAAAAACAGATTTTGATGTTTGATCCCAAGGCTTCATCTAATTGACTAGTTCATATATGACCTTTAGTTTTTTCCGTATATAAGAATTCTGGTGTTTGTCATCTGGCATTCTCATTTTGGTTGAATTTTAGCTTAATGTTTAAACGATGAAACGGGCAATTCGAAATTTTCTTTAGTACTACCCTTGTCGTATGGTTCTTTACTCTCTAGTTTTCACTTTCAGTTACCTTGGGTGCCAGAGCTTCTTCCGCTCTCGCAAAGAGGAACAGGGCACGTCTCCTTCATACAAAACAATTACCTGCGAGTGAAAAAAGCTCAATTTAGACTCGCCGGTGTGTTTAGGTCGGATAGGATACGAATATTCTTATTTCCACAGAACTGTCAAAAACCGGGTTTTGACGTATCACGCACATTGTATACATTTTCAACATTTTATTTGTATAAAGAGACTATTCAGACCGGGGCTAGTAATCCAGTTTGGATATGCCCCAATTGAAAACGTCCCGAAATACTTTGTACTAGATTTTAATTTAGGTAAATATTTGTACACACAACATGTATTTCTGTAAATGTATATAATTCCACATAATTCTTCATGTTTATTGCTTTTGTTTTTAAACCAAATGGTAAACAAAAAAATCCATCGAATTAAGAGAATTCTTTCTCTGTTTTTTATTGATTGGTAAAAACGGATTTCTTCCCATGTCCACACTAATTCGTTTTCAAACGAAAATTGAAACTTGATAAACATAACATAACATAAACAACTTTATTTAATGAGGGTAATAATAACACATAACAGTTTGGTAGTAAACTGATAAACTTGTGGCCCTCTAATATGAAAACTTAATTAAAGTATATATTTACATGCATAAATTAAATGGCAATTAATAAAATAAAATAAAATAAAATAAAATAAAATAAAATAAAATAAGAAAATAGAATAAAACATGACAAGTAAAAGTTATATTAAGAGTTCAAAATTATCTAGGTTTGAATACTTTTCAAAGAAATATTGTCTAAGAGCTATCTTAAAAGATTTTACTGATTCTTTTTGTCTAATTGCTATTGGAATGCTATTCCAAAGTTTAGTACTTGTGACGGCAAATGTCTGACCCCCTTCGCTTTCACGTTTGTAAGAGGGGCACATTAGGTTAACGTTACTATATCGACTGTTTCTTGAATGAACATCAGAGTTCCGACAAAGAAGTCCTCGAATGTAGGTAGGAGAGGTTCCCTTCAATGTATTGTAAATAAGAGTACATTTTTTAAGTTTTATTTCATCAAAAAACGGCAGCCAGTCTAGCTTTTTGAAAAGAACGACACTTCTTTCATGCAAACCAGATCCAAGTATAACTCTCGCGGCTCTTTTTTGAATTTTTAGCACCCTATGAAGGTTTACGGAGGAACATGAGGACCAAATGGTACTTCCATACATTAAGATGGATTTTATTAGGGTAGGATTTTGATAAGGTTAAGCTTTCCGCCCACACTGGTGACCGAAAACGGAGCGTTTCGAAAACGCTCTTCAGAGTGGAGATATTCAAAGACGCCGAAGATGCAGTGGTGTGATCTGTGGTTCCAATCACCTACGGCCTTTGTTCAGGGTCTTTTGGGCGTTTTAATGGATGACAAAAACGATTCAAAAACGATAGTATGGACGGAAAACGTTTGATACGTTTTCGATACGAGGTCCCCGTTTTCGCGGTTTGAAAACGGATTAGTGTGGGTATGGCGCGCCGTTATTTTATTAACTTGTTTTGTTCTAAACCTATAAAAATGATCAACAAACACTAAATCCAGCTGTCAAATATATTAAATTGCGAGGCATTAACTGGCAATGTAAGCCTTCTCTAGCTTAGCGAACTTCTGGTTGTTTGTTCGGCTCCTGCTGGGCGTATGGCGTTATGTAAATGAACTGAGAATAGCAGCATAAAGCGAAAGAAAGCTAAACATTCTCTAACACTCGAAGCAGCACTGTGATGGATTCTAATTATACAAAGCAAAGAAGAGAAGAAAGTGGTCGTAATGTCTCAGAAATTTCTGATGAGAAATTTTATCAACCTGGCGCATCTGGAGTTTGGGGGAAGTATAGTGGTCAGTTATTGCAATGTAAGTATATAAACGCGTGACGAAATTTAACGGGTATTTTTAAGTTTGATAAAGTTGTTAGATTTATCTTAATTTATTGAAAATTTATATAAATTAAAGACGATTCTGACAGAAGAGTTCAAATTTTATAGATCTTAGTCACAAGTGGCTGGGGATATAATTTTTTGTATACATATAAATTAACGCTTATATTTTCATGTATGAAATTCTCTTGAATTTTACTCCAAAACACGGCTTTTAATACCAATTTGGATGGATATAGAATAATTTTAATGTAAATAGGTGCTTTTTCTTAACGTAATTCGTTAACAAATCCTACTTTTTCTATTGTGAACCTTTTATTGCATTATTTCCAACGACGGAAATATCAGCATTATCAGGGCGCCCATGCATTTCCACTGATGACGTTTGATGGCCTCATGTAACTATAACTACCAGGCACTCCATGGCAAAGCATTCTGGTCGCTGTAGTTGAAGTTCCCTTCCCTTCCCTTCCCTTCCCTTCCCTTCCCTTCCCTTCCCTTCCCTTCCCTTCCCTTCCCTTCCCTACACTCCCTTCCCTTCCCTTCCCTTCCCTACACTCCCCTTCCCTACCTTCCCTTCCCTTCCCTTCCCTTCCCTTCCCTTCCCTTCCCTACCCTTCCCTTCCCTACCCTTCCCTTCCCTTCCCTTCCCTTCCCTTCCCTACCCTTCCCTTCCCTTCCCTTCTCTCCTTCCTTTTCCTCCTTCCTTCCCTCATTTTCCTCCTCGTTTGCTTGCTTCCTTTTCTTTCTTGCCCCCTTTCTTTTTCTTTCTTCTATTCTTTCTCCCCTATTTTCTTTATTCTTTTATTCTTTCCATTCCTTCCTTCCTTGTTAAAACTGACTCCTGTTCCATCTAATTTCATTACGTAACAATTTAGTACCCGCGCTATTTCCCGCGCTACTTCAAAAAGAAAGAGAAAGCCTGGAGTCGAGTGACGTCCTTAACAACCCGCCAAATCGTTGCTCCGTTGTGATAAACTTCCTTCCTTTCCGACTTTGGAAGCACACGAGAGGGAAAAAACGGTTTACTAACTCAAGACATGTCCCAGCAAGGAGCAGCTCTGCAGAGTTACAACAATGAATTAGTCAAATGTAAGTTACTTTCGTTGCAAAGTCCGTATTAAACGGAAAAATCAATGCCGAACACTCATCTTCCGATGTGCTTGATTTCGCCAGCAGAACAGACAGCAGGCATCTTGTGTTTGTTGGTTCAAACTTTCAGTGGTTTATTGTTCTGAACTAGCCAGTGTAGATGACAAGTTTAAGTTTTACTGTCTTTTTACTACTGTATTGTATTGTACTGTACTGTATTGTACTGTACTAATCAGGTAACTTTTCATGCAGCCATCAAAATCCCAAAATTATAGCATGTGTTTCGTTGACTATTGCAACAAAAACCGGATGTTGTTTTCTGTTCGACATTGACCGGCAATTGTTAGAGCAACTTTTCAAAATCACTGCTGTGAACTTATTTTATTGCTGTGTGGCTGGTTACTGTAATATATCCCAAGGAATAATATAATTTTTCTGTTATTGCTAGCAGAGGGACAGCCAAGTTAAGATATTTTCATTGTATCTATTGCTGCTCTTTCGTGAGTAAAATCATCTGGTATTATGCACCTATCAAATAACCCCACGGGGTGGGGGTGCGGGCAAAGAGTGGGGATTTGACAAAAAATTGAAAATTTGAGTAAAATGCCCCAGGGTGGGGGATTGTATATCAATCAAATGTTTCCAAAAGAATGCACCTGGGGACATCAAACAAGAGATTGTGACATTTTAATGACCAAATTGGAACAAGTTTAAAGCACATGCTTGTACAACAGCTAGCCCAAAACCAAAGTGCAGCAACATGTTCAAAGTAACATTTATATGAATAAACTCAATACAGTATTAACATTTAAACTGCCATGCTGACTATTCTTTCTTAATAATGATTTGAAAGTACATTGGCAAAGTATCCTAATAGTACTTGCACTTATACATTCAAATGAGTGTTGATTAGCTCGTGAATTATTAATGATGAGAAACACAACTAGTCTAGTCATCTACATTAATTCCTGTGCATGATCACCTTTAATTGATCATTCAATAAGCAATTGAAACATTTTCCTTTGCAAAGGCTGAACATTTTTGACCAGATGGATAGTTGGAAGCAAAGATGTAACTGACCACAAGAAGATCCGGGTTCTTAAACACTCGTCCCCAGGTCTTTTGCAATTAATACTGTGCATGGTCAAATGTCTCAACCCACAGGGAATAATTTATGGTCAAATGCGCAACTGCGGGGATGTATTTTGCTGTCAACTCCCCAACCTTTGCCCACACACCCACCCCGCGGGGCTTACAATGATAGGTGCATTAGCTGGTGCTGTAAAACAAAGGGCCTTCTTTTGGTTGGCTCAGGCAGGATCAGTTAATGATGCTTCAGGTCAGACGGAAATACACTGTGGCATTCTATCCCTTTTCTCATGCCCTTTCTTTCATGTCCTGTTCTCAACTGATCTAATGCTCACCAAATAAATGAGCTTTGCTTCTAGCCTTATAGCCAAATCCATATATAATTTATACACTCGCTTATTGTAAAACATTTGTAAAACATTTCTTTCTCACCGATAGGCATTGAAGATCTTTGCAACAAGCGAGATGAACTGCAGAAACAGATCCTTGTTGAAGAGGAAGAGAAATGTAAAATCCAGAATGATTTAAGAATTTTAACAGAAAGATTGGCAAGAATTAATGAAAACCTTGCCAAAAAGATTGCTTCTAGAAATGAATATGACAAGACAATTGCAGAAACAGAAGCTGCTTATATGAAAGTAAGAAAGAGTACTGTAGAACTTATTTTTCGTTTAGCTTGTCTTTGTAATTATATACTGTAGTTCAATCAAAATAATGTGGTTATTTTTTTGTAGATTTTAGAAAGTTCTCAAACATTATTGCATGTGCTGAAAAAAGAAGTCACCAAGGAAAAAGTGCCAGCGAGTCAATCTAATTTTAAGAGGGAGTCCGAACTGCCATGACTTGCATGAAGTTATTGTCAGTTATTTAGGCACTGTTCTTTGTGTACCAACTGTAACCAATAATGTGTATGTATAAAGTAGAATTGTAGAAATACTGTAACATAATAAATTATATGACTTTCTCTGTGTGTATATTTGATATAATTTACATTATTATGTGGCTTTGTAATATCCTGAGTTGTGATTGGTCAATACACACTTCGTAACAATGCATTTGAACCATGGTTCATCTTTTCTCCATATCTGGATGTTGATTTTTGCTGATGTGAATTTCTAACGTTTTCACACTGACTATTGACAAACTTGAAATAGCAATTTAATAAACAATTTATGAACCTTGTTCTGATGCAAACAAGTGTGAGTTGAGAGAATTTGAAAGTTTATGATTGTGAACTCAAGCTGTACTAGGTGAGTGGTTACATAAGTATGTTTGCACCTGGCATATAAAGACAACCTGTGTTTGCGTAGCATAACTGACCAATCACAGGGTGCGCAACTTTTTGTAATAAGCGTATCATTGTGGTCAGCGGAAAGTGCTTGCAGGCTCAGATATTTAAACTGATAATCAAACTATAAATCCAAACATGTACTTTGCGGTACAAAAATATTCATTTTTATCACCTTATTGACTTCCTGAGAACTGTGTGTGGGCGAATACCAGCGTGACAAAAGAAGTAACTGGTAGTTTTCATACCATGGCGTTGTTTTTAATGCGTTGACGTGGCAATCTTTATATTAAACCACAAAGATGGAGTGATGGACCAATGACATGGATATATATATTATTATATATTCCGCAAACAAAAACAGCTTTCTATCGAATTTATTGAAATTGAAACTGTGTGTATGAAAGTCTCTAAGCAATATTGTTTCTTTACAAGCCAACAAAACTGTGATTAGCTGCTTGTGGTGTTTGGTTTTGGCCATTTAATACATATGAATTATTACTGAACGCTTTAAAAAGGTGTTTAACTGAGACTTGGCCAATCTGTTTATCTGATTAACATCGTCTTGTAAAGAAATGGAGACCACCCAAGCCACAGAAAGTCTTAGCATAAAGGAAAATCTCTTTCACCACCCAGAAGATTTCATGGGGATTAATTTGCTGACTATTTTTACAATGCTTTCATCAGGTGCAATGATATTCGGCGGTGTGGTGCCTTATGTCCCGCAGTATTATGAAATATTTAAGACCAGGAATGCAGCTGGATTTTCACTCAATGTCTGCTTGGCATTACTCTTAGCAAATATCTTGAGGATATTTTTCTGGTAATTGATTATTTTACAGTTATACTGTACACAGGTAGTACAGCATTTCCTATGCATAGGGGTGTAGCATGTGGGGGGTGTAGGGGGGTGTGACACCCCCCCCCCCCCCCCCCCATGTTTTGGAAAACTTGTCAATAAAACAGAGATTTTGCAGAGAAAAACGTGATTTGTCAGTAAATTGATAGGAAATTGGTCGGTAAATTGGTCATAAAAATGAGTTGATCAGTAATTGAGGAAGTGCAATAGAAGTAACCCCCCCCCCCCCCCCCCTCAGAATGGTTACGCTACACCACTGCCTATGCCACTAAGGCTGCATTCAGACAGTGCTGGACAAATTCAAAACCAGTCTTGAATTTGTCCTATTTCACTTTTATCCTTTAACCGTACTAATTCGAGAACAGTTCTGAATTGGTCTTTTGTGAAAACAGGCAGAACCATAACCATGTATGGTGCTAACTAGGAGCTGAAATAATCTTAAATAACCCTTCAGAAATTAAAAGTCACTCCTCAGAATGTAGGAAATCACATTAAATTTTCCATACTCTACATTTCTAAATTTTCTAGGGGGATGCCTAGCCTTTATACCCCCCTGGACGGTTTTTGTGCCTTTAATGCTTGAATATTGTCACAAATTTGCCACTGACCAGTGTGCCCAAATTATCTATGTAAAAAAAATCTGGAACCTCAGGACATGGGGTCTCAAACATTATCAATTGGTCTGATTCATTGTACGTACCAAGCATATTACATTTATTGTGCTTCTATAATTAATATTAAGTATCTGTTCTCTCTAAGGTTTGGTCGACACTTTGAGTTTCCCCTCCTTGCTCAAAGCTTTATCATGATATTTGCCATGCTACTGTTATTACAACTCTGCACTAAAGTGTTGCGAGAATCCAATTTATCTGGTAAAAAGAAGCGATTCACTGGTAAGTTTATTCAAATGAGTTTACTTGTAGGGCTATGTGCTTTAATCACTGTAGTTATGCAACCAGATACCTGATTCCTGATGTAGCAGCTCTATTTCCTTGGCAAATTTTTATCTTGTGGTCAGATTTTTTTTGAAATTGTCATCCAAATCTCAACCAAAATTTAATGGATTTGTCCTTAGTCTGTGATCAATCTTGCAACCCACAAATGTTTATGAAAACCTGAGCAGTACACATGTGCAGTACAACTAAGTACAGTAGTCACCTACACAGCACACCTTTGTGAGATATTCTGGTGACAGACAGACAGACAGACAGACAGACAGACAGACAGACAGACAGACAGACAGACAGACAGACAGACAGACAGACAGACAGACAGACAGACAGACAGACAGACAGACAAGTAAAAGTAGCATGCTGTGTAGGCAATGTTGAAACAACAATCGAAATATTGTAAGGTTTGATATACTGCCGAAACAGAGAATGTAGGAATCTAATGTTTCAAGCGAAGGCCGTTCATCAGAGAGAAATATTTTGAGTGAAGGCCCTTCATCAGAGAGAAACATTTTGAGTAAAGGCCCTTCATCAGAGAGAAACATTTTGAGTAAAGGCCCTTCATCAGAGAGAAACATTTTGAGTGAAGGCCCTTCATCAGAGAGAAATATTTTGAGTGAAGGCCGTTCATCAGAGAGAAACATTTTGAGTGAAGGCCCTTCATCAGAGAGAAACATTTTGAGTAAAGGCCCTTCATCAGAGAGAAACATTTTGAGTAAAGGCCCTTCATCAGAGAGAAACATTTTGAGTAAAGGCCCTTCATCAGAGAGAAACATTTTGAGTGAAGGCCCTTCATCAGAGAGAAATATTTTGAGTGAAGGCCGTTCATCAGAGAGAAACATTTTGAGTAAAGGCCCTTCATCAGAGAGAAACGTGACTCTGACAAAGGGCCTTTACTTGAGATGTTAGACTCCTATGTTCTTGTGTTTTGGCAGTACTGTATATCAAATGTTACTATAAGCAGTCAGTCAGTCAGTCAGTCAGACAGACAGACAGACAGACAGACAGACAGACAGACAGACAGACAGACAGACAGACAGACAGACAGACAGACAGACAGACAGACAAAGGTGAACACTTAACCTGGTGAGGTGTTTACACTACCACTGATCTATAACTGGTCAATAATCAACCATCTTGGGTAATGGGGAGAGGAGGTTATATAATAGAGCAGGGTTTTATATCCTTGTTTTAAATTACAGTAAATTTGATCACCTCTGTAGTCAAACCAAGATGACTAACTTTATTGTTTGTCATTTAGATTTTCAAGTGCAACACTTTTGGAGATGGTCTTTCTTTCGTGACTATCTTTATGCTGTTCTTCTATTTATTTTTGTTGGTGGTTACATGACATTCGTCTTTCTTCACTATAACATCTATATAGAACTGATTGGATTTTTAGCTGTATTTACCGAAGCAATGCTCGGTGTTCCTCAGTTCTACAAAAACTATGAAAATCATTCTACTTCTGGAATGAGGTGAGCTGCAAATGAACTTCTACTTTTTATCTACTCCATGTTCTAAGAGTTAACTCATGCATCAAATTTTGGCAAAGAATTGATGTGAGGAAAATCAACTTATTTTTAATTTTCTAAAATATTTCAACTGGAAATTTTCTGCACTGTTAGAAAATCATTTGTTACAAAATTGAAAAAAATTATTTAAAAAATAATGAACGGCCATGTCCACACTAATCCATTTTCAAACAAAAACAGAGACTTTGATATGGTTAGGCCTTCCATCCACACTACTACGGCATCTTCAAATGGAGCGTTTTGAAAATGCTTTCCAGAGTGGAGATATTTGAAGACACCACTTCTCTGCACCAGTGTGGACGGCAAAAACGAAGCTTTTGGAAACGATGATATCACGATTATATTATCTTGGTTTCAGTCACCTAGAACTATTCATTCATACCTCTGTAGATCTTTTTAGCGTTTTACTAAACAGTGAAAACGATTCAAAAACGATAGTATGGATGGAAAACTTTTGATACATTTTCGATACGAGGTCTCCGTTTTCATCTGAAAACGGATTAGTGTGGACATTGCCAAAGAATAAGTCCTCTTTTGTGCTCTTAATCGAGTGAAATGCCCAATATGACTTACAATATACCCAATTCTCTCCTGGCATTACCACCTTAATATATATATATATATATATATATATATATATATATATATGTTCTAAGGATTTAGGATAATATATATATATATATATATATATATATATATATATATATATATATATACAGAACTCGCAATCAAGCTCTCAGCAACACCCTCCATGGCTCAGTGGTCAGAGCATTGCACTAGAATCGCAAGGTTAGAATTGCAAGGTCGTGGGTTCAATTCTTGCCAGAAGGCCTGTGTAGTTGCATGTTTTGCAACTGGTCCCAGTCTGGTCTTAAAATGTATATATTCTACACTCGAATTTTCCTTCACCCAAAATCCTGAGAACATGCTGTGTAATCGAGTAAAATGCCCATGCAATATGACTCTTTTATAAGAAATGGGAATAAAGCTATCAAAGTTAGTAAAGTGACATTTCAAGTGGAATCCTTCATCAGAGTAAAACTTCTTTTTTTCCTTTTAGTGTAAGTATGGTGGTGATGTGGACATCTGGAGACACATTCAAGACTTTTTATTTTATCCTAAGAGAAGCCCCCCTTCAGTTCTCTATTTGTGGTATGATGCAAATATGTGTAGACATTGCTATACTGGTTCAGGTATATTTATACCGAAGAAACGGTAGAACAGTCAAAGACTGACAAAAATATTCATGAAATGCGAAATATTTATCAATTTCCTAGAATATTATATTTTTTGGAATTTTTTCCACCCGAAAACGAACTTTCTTAAATTAAAAATCTTCCTGCTTTTGTAAAAGAACTTTAAATTCTTGTTTCAATTTCTTAAAATAATATCTTGGTATACGCCTAGTCACGAACTATATAATAGTTACGTTTTACATAAATAGATGCGAGAATTTGTGGTAACATCTGATAGCACGTTTATCATTTATTACTAAGCTTTCGTCCTTTTAACACAGGCCTTCGTCAGAGCAACTAATTGCTCTGATTTGCTTTGATGGGTCTTGAGTCAACATGTAGAAAGTTTGGCAATAAATAGTATTAAAACGTGGAGTTTCCACAAATTCTCGTCTCTATTAGTTTGTCACCATGAAAATTACGTTTTTGTGGACGTTTTAATTAGAGGAACTGCAGTAATAGTATTTAATTCATATATTACCATAAAAAAAGCATAAACAATCTTCTAAAGATTATTTATTAAATATAAAAGACATGCTTCTTTGATCTGTATTCGTGGACTAACCACGCTTCATGTTTAATCTCAACCTCGTCCCCAGGGCATTTTGCCTCCACGTTGGGAGTCGGCGAAAATGGCCCTGGCATCGGCTGGTCACGTGACACCCAGAATTTTGGGGTGTTTTGGCAAGAAAATTTATGCGGTCTTTGTGTTTCGTTTTTGTATAATACGTATACATGAATAATAAATAATAAATATTTAACGCTCTGCCGAATCACTCATGTGAACCTTTATCATAAATGCAACTGGCTAGCATTATTCATCATGATACTCCCCACGATTATCCAGGATACATTTAAATGTCCGGAAGAAACATATATCTAATGTTGTTCTTGACTTTAACCAAAGCTATCGTTACAATTCTTTGGATGAACTTCGCAGAGTGCCAGAGTGGATTTATTGCAATTCATATTTTGATGAATAAATTACACTGTATCTGAATTAATCAAGTTTTTAAACCGGCCAATCCGATTATAGAATCGACCAGCCGATGCCAGAACCATTTTCGCCGACCTCCCAACGTGGAGGCAAAATGCCCTGGGGACGAGGTTGGTTTAATCTTCAGCTCATTCCTGTCCGAGGGCTTTCCCAGAGGTGAATAAAATCGTCTGGCGTTAACCAGAATAAAATACTAAAGACCGATTCAGACAGGAAAGAACAATCGAAATATACTAAGGTTAGATATACTGCCGAAACAGAGAACGTAGGAGTCTAACGTTTCTCTCTGACGAAGGGCCTTCGCTCGAAACGTTAGACTCCTACGTTCTCTGTTTCGGCAGTATATATAACCTTACTATATTTTTCGATTGTTGTTTCTACACTGCCTACGCAGCACGCTACTTTTATTACACAGACAGGAAAGAGTTCGGCATTTTTAAGTTTGAATTGAAATAAACTAGAAAATTATCAAGTGTTCTTACTGTCAAAGAAACATTGTGTTAACACATTCTGCGTAAACGAGTTTATAGAGATGAGTCTGGGAACTTCCTCTGTCCGCCATTGCTGACTGCGAGAAGCTTCGATAGGAACTAGATAGATAGAAACTTTATTTATGTGCCAACATAATTCTAGCATGATTATACATGCTTAATTGGGGACACAAAAAATAAAATTAACCTACTACTAAAATAAATAAATGAAAATGTTTGTACTAACTATTACAAGTAACAATTTACGTATACTAACTATTACATAAATAGCAGCTTTGACAACTAATCGAGTAGTATAGAGCCCGCCAAAAACACGATGCGCGCGCAATACCGGGCAACTCTCCAATAAACCAATTCGTAATCCCGACGCAGAACGAATCTCGTACGCAGACCCATACGCGCGGGAGGGGGGGGGGGGGGGAGGGGGAGCGAACATATATGGTGACGCAAAACGCGTCAACATGACACGATCTGCGTCCGGATAAAAATTATTTCAATCCATAACAGGCTAGCTAAGGCCATGCATAAAAGAAATACCTGGGTTTCCTATTTTTGTCTTCACAAAAACTTAGGTAGGGTAGGTCGGATTTTTTTTTTACTTTTTTTTAATTTAGTGCCTAGGAATAACAAGGCGAGACGTGCTGGCAAAACAAAGGTAGGGTTCAGTATTTAGTTTAATTATTGTTAATTCATTCTTGATCGACGAAAAATAATTCCCGACTTGAAAATTACGTTCCTAAAATAGTACTTCATGAATGCATTTTATTAATCTTTGGAATTGTCAGTTTCCAATTCGTGTTTCCAATTTGGCTGGAAACACGAGTATTTCAATATCTCATTTAAATTCTTGGCCATAAATCACTTGCATTCACGTCAAATTAAAATCCCACTACTTATAGAAAACCTCTTTGCTGGGCTAATAAAATAGTTATTGAACATGACCTTCGTTGTTCTATTAGCTGTTTATACACCCTCGGTTTATAAATAGCTCAGCAATGAACTTCGGTCGATTTAATAATCTTCAGTTTACTTCTAGCACTATATAAGAGGGGATTATCTGAATCCAGATTAAAAAGGATCTCGGTGGATGTCATCAATCTTATCTCGGGATACATACACGAGGCCTCATCTGAATTTACATATCGCTTGAAAATGTCCACTCACAAAAAAGCTTACTGCCGACTATAAATATAAAAGAGGTGCATGCCACAGAGCGATATCCACAACTGAACTCAGAGATTTCTTACGTGGTTTCAAGGAAAAATACCTAACTTCACTCGTTCTTTGACGGCCCTCTCCAAAACTCGTCCTGAACGCTTTGTGTGAATTAATCACTGGATAGAAAAAGCATAGAAAGAAAACTGTTATGGCTGAACTTCCACCTTGCAAGTCACGAAGCTTCTCTTTGTTCTGGGGTTCAGGCAGTACGCCATGTTGGAGAGTTATGATCTGTCTTGAAGAGAAAGGCCTCGGTCAGTACGGCAGCAAACAATTGTCGTTCTTAAAACAAGAACATAAATCTGAGCATATTTGTGATATCAATCCAAGAGGACAGGTAAGTGTTTTAAACCCTTTCACTGATGACTTTTCGAGACGTTTTCCCTTGAAACACAAGTTAAAACCATTGAATACAAGAATATAATGATATAAAAGTTCATTTTTTGTCGAAATACTCAAAATTGTACATTTTTGACTTAGTAAGCTGCTACCAAATCTACGGCATGTCACTGGAAATGACAAGGATTGGACAACGCGGGTAGGAGGGGCATGATAGAGAATGACAGTCAACCCTTGGCACTTTATACGAGACGGAGGACTTTACCAGGATTTCAAAGTCCGAGTGCTTATTGAAAAGGCGAGCCTTTTTAATGCACGAGGGCTTTGTAGTACTGTATAATAAACGAGTAGGAGTGTTTTATCAGATATAAAGACACGAGGCGCGAAGCCGAGTGTTTTTATATCTGATAAAACACGAACTGCGAGTTTATTATACGGCTTCAAAAACGAACCACTTGGTAGGTTGATTGGCGGAGTTAGTTTGAAAAATAACCTTGTCTAAGCCGAGAAAACCAAAGCTAAAGTTTATGTAAATCAGGAGAAATCTTTATCACATATAAAGATACGATACGGTCATGATTTTCTTTTGTGTTTTCCTTATGAATTATTAATGAGTTTTTGAAATCCCGGTAAAGACCGACGTCGAGTATTTGAACTGACTTCTCAAACTCAAAACTCCGAAGATACCTCTGAAACGTAATATAATTTGCCTTATTTCAAAGTACTTGTACTTTTCCTCCGATTTCAAAGTACTAGTACTTTTCCTCCGATTTCAAAGCGCTGATTAAACATTAATTTATTTTGTTTTTGGATTATACAAAAACGCTATTCATGACTTGTGACTTTTTAAATTTTGTTTTCCTAGCTTCCAGCCTTCAAACATGACGATGTGGTTTTGAATGAATCACTTGGAATTTGTCATTATCTTGAGGTGAGTTCGCTATGGGGAGCGAGCGAACGAACATATAGAGTAAATGAGTGAAAGGGAGAGATCTAGAAGGAGGGAGTCACCATCAATAACAGAAATTCCTCTCAATCTGACTTGTTCCTTTTCCGATTACACTTTATTAGGATACGTTTCCAGACAAAGGAATAAAACTGTTGCCAGAAGATCCGAAAGAAAAAGCTTTGGTTCTGCAAAGAATTTACGAAGCACTGAATCTTCACACTAAATGCAACGAGAAAGTTCTTTATTATTTAGTCTTCACTCCTCAAGAAGAGTTAGACAAGGTGGGATAACAGAAACAGGTTTTAATATTTTATTAGTTCTTCCTCGTGTAAGCTGTCGTTCGACGTTAAAACTCAGAAAATTTGTCAATTTGTTTACCCAATAATTTACATGACACTTTGGGTGTAAGATTTAATATTTAAAACATGAACAGCCGTGTTTTATCAGATTTAAAACACGAGGTGATAGCCGAATGTTTTAGATCTGATAAAACACGCACTGCGAATATTTTAAATAGTTTCAAAACGACACATTCAATAAGTTCATTGGCTTAGTAAGTTTGAAAAATAACGTTGTCTAAGCCGAGAAATCAAAACCTAAAGTTTATGTACATCAGGCGGTTTCTTTATCAGATATAAAACCACGAACATGGTACTGATTTCCTTTGTGTTTTCCTCATGAATTATTAATGAGTGTTTGAAATTTATTATAAATAATTGAAAAAATACGCCATGTTTCTTTTTTATAGGATCTGCTAAACAAGAACAGGGATAAACTGATGTTAGAACTTCAGGTTTGGGAGAGTTATCTCGAGAAAGTATGTATTTACATGACTGGCTTTGTTTAATAAGCACGCTTAAGTTAAGCGTGCTTAAAATGCGCCACCTTCGTGCGTTTACACGGTCATTTAATAATCCCTTACATGGCGGACGAGCTATATTTTTGGTTTTGGAAGCTTCGTATGGGTAGCGTGCGTCAAAGAACAACGGAAGACATCGGTACACGAGAAAGAGTAATAGCTAAAAGAAAGAAAGTAACAAAGAATAGCGAGATAGAAGCTTCTACAGCAGGAGAAAAAATGCATTTTATCGTATTAATAACACCGTATTAATAGCAAGCGTTTTTCAATCCCGTTGCGTTTACACGGCCAAGTTAAGCGCGATTAACTGATCGTGCTCAGTTTAATCCACCTCCTTGAGGTGGTGCAAACTAATCGCGATTAATTTGCGCCGATCTGTTTACACGGACATTTTAAGCCCGCTTAAAGTCAGATGTGGCTCAGATCCCACTTAAATTTTGGCCGTGTAAACACGGCTAAAGTAGCGTCCTGCGTAGGCAGTGTTGAAACAGCAATCGAAATATAGTAAGGTTTGATATACTACCGAAACAGAGAACGTATAAGAGTCTAACGTTTCAAGCGAAGGCCCCTTCGTCAGAGAGAAACGTTTCTCTCTGACGAAGGACCTTCGCTCGAAACGTTAGATTCCTACGTTCTCTGTTTCGGCAGTATATCAAACCTTACTATATTTCGATTGTGGCTTTGTTTAGCTTCAGTATATTAACTTTGAAATGGCGTCCTACAGTATATTGAGCGCTTTAAATATCTCCCCTTTCTTACAGCACGAAGGCGATTTTTTCCTAACTGGAAGCAACTTCACTTTGGCTGATGCCGTGTTTTTCCCGCAACTTGCGTTCGTTGTGCGCATGTGCGATAGTCTTGGCGAGAAATTCCCGCTCCTCACAGATTATTACAAGAGACTGTCTTCGCGAAAGTCTATTCAGGACACATGGCCACCGCATTGGAAAGAAGTTGAAGGACAGAATTTGTTAAGCAAGGCTTTTGATCCTTGTGAATTCGATGTCACCCGTTTTATTGGCTAAGCGGTTGTTTTAGAGGGTCAGACATGTCAAATGCTTTTTCGTGCATTATTGGCCGAATAATATTCATGTTTGGTCAGTTTATAGTTTATATAATTACACTTATATAATTTAAACATGCTAAAATAAATAGATTCAAGCAAAGTTGTTGCTTGCTAGTTCAAATATTGATGAAAATGTTACGTGGAACGGTGGAAGTCAACCCTATAATTTTCAACATAATTAAAACCAACTTTATATTATATTATATTCATATAACATTATTATATTATATGTAGTATTTACAATATGAGTGGCCGTGTTGTATTGAATATGTCATATCCAATACAACACGGACACGAATATTATATTGTAAATAGCTTAAAATACTCCAAGTCTTTGATGTTAATATGAGTAATATTTGTTCAGATTAATTCCGAAAAAGCTCATTTTCAATGTTTTAGAGCGGAGATGGACCTAATATACAACCACTAGTGGTTGTATATCTGATACAACCACGTGTGGTTTGTATCAGATATACAACCTCCTTCACGGTCATGATTTCTTTTGTGTTTTCTTCATGAATTATTAATGAGTATTTTAAGTACTATTTAAAACATGAGCAGCAGTGTTTTATCAGATTTAAAACACGAGGCGATAGCCGAGTGTTTCATATCTGATAAAACACGTACTGCCATGCAATGTTTTAAATAGTTTCAAAAACGACCCATTTGGTAAGTTCATTGGCGTAGTAATTTTGAAAAATAACGTCTAAGCCGAGAAAATCAAAGCTAAAGTTTATGTAAATCAGGAGGTTTCTTTATCAGATATAAAACCACGGACATGGTACTGATTTTCTTTGTGTTTCATGAATTATTAATTATTTGCTAAATATATGAATTTTTGAAGTACTGTTTAATGAACGAGCAGGAGTGTTTTATCAGATATAAAGGCACGAGGCGAAGCCGAGTGTTTTTATATCTGATAAAACACGAACTGCGAGTTTATTGAACGGCTTCAAAAACAAACCACTTGGTAAGTTCACTGGCGTAATAACCTTGTCTAAGCCGAGAAAATCAAAGCTAAAGTTTATGTAAATCAGGTGGTATCTTTAACACATATGAAGACACCATACGGTCATGATTTTCTTTTGTGTTTTCCTCATGAATTATTAATGAGTTTTTGAAATTCATATATTTAGCAAATAAATATTTTACGGTGTTTCCACAAAATTTACTTATATTATAAAACTTCATATTTTTTTGTACAGTTTTTGAAAGTCCTGGAAAAGTCCTTGAATTACGTGTTATTTGAAAAATGCGAACTTTGACTACAATTTTGTAAGAGTACACGTCATATTTACAGCTCGTCATGATGACCAACAGTCACTCCTTGTTCTTTTAAAAAGCGACTCCAAGTTTCCTTTTCAAAGAGGTATCTTTCCATAATCGCGTCTCGTCGACGTTGAAACTCGGGCACGTCCATCGCGTCTTTGTAAAACTGACACGACACCCTAACGGCTTCTTTCAAAGACGATGGCGTCCAAGAAAGTTTTTTTGAAATTTTTGTAATGTTAACTGGGCCTCGGAGGACGGAAGGATACCAGTGAGTATTTGCTTTTTCTGTCCGATCAAAAACAACATTCTTTATTCCCAGGGATTCAGCCATCGTTAGTAGAAATTCTTCAAGTGTAACTGGGTCAAAAGCAACATTGTAAGCTTGGTTGTAAACATCGAGGCTGGCGTTTAAGAGATTCGAAATTAATTGGGCAACATCTTCAGAGTAGACAAAACTTAGCGGTTTATTCTTCCTCGGATGTAAGTGAATAGGACCTCGGGATCCACCTAGATGGTGGGTCTGCAACCAGATTTGATAGTTCCAAAAACGATTCGTCGTATCACGTGGTCCAATGACGTCAGGAAGACGAAGACTGACGTAATGTATACCATGCTGCTCTCTTTCTCTCTCCAGGCTCTCCTCACATGCTAGTTTCTCATGTCCGTAGTTATCTTTGCTGTTCAGTGTGTCTCTTTCTTGCTTGTTACCAGGCCTCACTGCGTCCTCTTCTCTGCTCGGGCCGCCATGGGGGTTCTGTAGACAGACTTCGTAAACAGAATCTGAACTGATGTAGATATAACGTCCGTATCTGCCTCTAAGCAATCCTAAAATACTCTGAAAATGTTTGAAAGAAAAACAAGATTTAGGATATTCTGATAGACCACAATGTATTGCGAATTGAAGATGGCGCCGCTATTGGCGAAAAGGTTCCATTGAAAAGAATATTTTCTTCATAACAAGGCTAGAAAAGCTTATTTAGATGCACATAAAAGAATATTTAAAGTATGCTGCCATAATATGAAAGTTGTCAATAACGCCATCTTGAAATTGCAATGCATTGTGGTCTATCTACATATTGCAATGCATTATGGTATATTTACAAATTGCAATGCATTGTGGTCTATATACAAATTGCAATGCATTGTGGTCTTATGCATTGTGATCTATTGCAAATTGCAATGCATTGTGGTCTATATACAAATTGCAATGCATTGTGGTCTATATACAAATTGCAATGTATTGTTGTCTATTTACAGATTGCAATGCATTGTAGCATCTGACCCAGCTAGACCATAATACAAACTACATGTCCCATTAAAGGACTCGATTTTAATTAACAATCCCGTTTCCAGGGCCTGCCATGGCACATTTTAATCCATATATACAAAGAATAAGTTCACTGTTCTAAACTGAATACTAAATAAATCGTTTCTCAATACGAACATTACCTGAATATTTTGGCTGCCATACGAACTGAAGTCGACCACGGCATTGTAGTACTGCGTTGAATTCACCAACTGCGTACATTTATAAATTGCGGTGCGGTCACACACCAGATGTTCTACATATGGTTCAATACGAGATTTGGAATCAAAATACCAAGTGCCACGATTTAAAATAGTCACATGTTTGCCAGCAGAAAGCAGTTTGAGGACAAGAGAACTACCCATGAAGCCATTGCCTCCGAGAATAAGATACTGCGATGCTTGATTTGTTGACGCAGACCCTCTCACGTTAGTTGAAAGAGTCAGACAAAAAATACCCGTAGAAATAGTAAATAATAAAGTTAAGGTAAACATCAGTGGCTAAATATGGGTTCTGTAAACACAACCGTCTGCCAGACAAAGCGTATGTTATGCTGTGAAACACTAGCCTGCGTGCAGACTCCCCCCGTTTCCGTTCCCCGTTTACCCTCCGGGGTAGTGAAAGACAGAATTTGATACAAATAGCACTGAAACTTAAGCCTGGTTCTCACTTGTCGTGAGAATCGCAGCAATGTTATGCTGGTCGATGTCATTGAGTGCTGCCAGTCTAGACTGCGTGATTTGCATATATACAACAGTCAAGACACAATACAATATTATTCTATTATTCTATTGTTCTATTGTGTCTTGACTGCTGTATATATGCAAATCACACAGTCTAGACTGATAGCACTCTATGCCATCGGCCACGATAACATTGCTGCGATTCTTAATTACGACAAGTGTGAACTAGGCTTAAAGACCCCTCCCTCCACATTCCACCCTAAAGTAAACTGGGTAGGGTAACACCGCTGCCAAACGTATTAGGGACCTTAAGATCTACGACGGCAACTTCGAGGACGACGTCCTTCAAACAAAAGCATTCTTGCAAAACAAAGATAATGAATAATTTCTAGTCCCAAGAGTAATCTGAACACCGTCTGTCTTCGCTCTGTATACAACGCCACTCAGACTATTTTCACGTCTTCAGGACGACGTTGACTCGTGGGGTGATGAGAACTGTTGTCTGAGATTGCCTTAACACAGACTGCAACCGTTTTAACCATAGTCAATCGAGATATGGTCTGGAAACTCGGCAAGCTTCAAAGCGCCTATAATGAGCTGTGATTTCATGTTGAACCGTACCTTGAACCGTACCTTACACCGTGCACATCCTTTGTTTTAGGTTTATTAATATTTGAATAGCACGGTTGAGTGATTGAACTGAAACGTTTCTATTGGACAATTCGTTCATTATACTAAAATACAATGTGTTCAGTGACCGTGCACCGTGCACAAAAATGCATAAAGGCGAACAAAAAGATAGACCAAAAACTTTAGCTGAGTTTCCAGACCATATCTCGATTGACTATGTTTTAACACTTTGAAAATTATAAAACAAACTTCAAGTATTGAATACGGTAGTCAGTTCACCGTGACTTCTTTTTAATGCTAAAATTTGAATTGCTTTTTAACCGCCGTCGTCGTCCTAGCATCTTAAAGCCTGGTTTTCATATGTCGCCGACCCATGATTTAGATGCATGTTAAGTAAAAGAATAAAAGCACTGCTTTTCTGCATTGTTCTTTATTACTTAACATGCTGCTGCACTTCCCGTTTTAACATGCATCTAAATCACAAATCGCCGACGATCGGCGACATATGAAAACCAGGCTTAAGGTCCCTATTACGCATGTGCGACGTCCGGGCTCGTCCTCGGAAAAAGAGCGGGAAAACACTGAAATATTTGGACTGGTCCGAGAGTCCGACACAAAAGTTAAAATTATAAGCATACTACCAAATTTGCAATCTGTTTCTTCGTCTTCCACCAAAAAGATAAGGTATGTAATTTGTGCATGGCGTCCTTGTCAATATTGTAACATATTCCGAATTTACCCCTTCGTAATTTTGTTTACCCTTTTTTTGTCTTCACTGTCTGGTTGTTGTCGCCCAGGGCCGGCGCGACCGGGGGTAGGGGGGTATTTACCCCCCCCCCCCCAATAATTTGGCGAAGAAGTGCCCTTTTTTAGCCAAGCCCTGAATATTAAACAAAACGCGTGCGCGCAGAGCATGCATGCCTTTTTCAACTGTGGGAATGTTCATTAGAAGAGTACACTGATACCGAAACAAAAGCTCGTGTTCAAGGTGTAAGTTCTCAGATGGAGAAATTCGACTTCTTTTTTGGCTTGTTATTGGGTGCTCGAATCTTGAAGCACGCAGATGCGCTAAGCACCACTCTCCAGATGAAGGATCTATCAGCATGTGAGGCTCAGGAAATTGCCGATATGACCGTGAAGACTCTCGATAGCATACGGAACGATGATTCATTCCATCCATTTTGGCAGAGAGTCGTCGCAGAGAGTGAGAGCAAAGGAGTGAATGAGCCACAACTACCACGAAGAAGAAAAGCCCCACGTAGAATAGAAGCCTAGAAATCCTGCGCACCAATGACGATGGGGAAGGTCAAGCCAACATCCATGACGTATTTACGTATTGCCGTAGCCTTACACCTGCAAAGAAAGCTTTGATGGGCGAGGTTATAAAACTGGTCAAGCTACTAATGACCATACCGGCAACGAATGCTTCGAGCGAAAGGGCGTTCATCACACTGAGGTATATAAAGAATTATCTCCGCACTACAATGTTCCAGGAACGTCGTAACAACCTAATGGTGTTGTATGTTTACAAAAACAGACCCGACCTTTTGGATCTTACCTCCATTGCTCAGGATTTTGTGAATGGTCGTGAAGGCAGAATGTCCTTATTTGGTTCTTTTAACTAGCTATCGAATTTGTGTTTTTTATGCTAACAAACTCCAGCTAGCGAACATGATGCTGTTTTCCTTTACTGTAATTTATAGTGAGTGACTGTATTATATTTCAGGGATATAGGTAGTTAATGTTTTCTTTGCAACATATTGAATCTCATAATTTTCATTTTGTCATATTACTTTATATATTATTGCATGTAGGAATCTGTAATAACTTCTAAATAACGATTTAGTAGAATAAACGTACTGTTTTGCTTTTTTTGTTTCGATATACACCAAAAGTTAAAAACCCTGATCAAATGACCTCTTCTTGAAACTGGTTCATACGTAATCGTAATCGTACCCTCCCAACTCCTAGAAGCTCGCGCTGGCCCTGTTGTCGCCACGGCTAGTCCCCACTTCTCTTGCATTGCTTACTCAGCGAATTCACGCATGCGCAAACGTTTGGCAGCGGTGTTAGGTATTTGAATTGGAATATAGTCTGAAAATTGAAATTGGGGGTGTGGGGGATAGGTTATCTTATAATTTTTTGAAAAGAAATAACCCCTGAAAAAGTGATTAGGATTAGGGTAGGTTTTTGAATTAGAAAATAATTGGAAATTTGGGTGTGTGGGGGTTAGGTTATCTTACAATTTTTTGAGGAGAGTTCAGACAATAATCCGACACAGAGCCGCCTTGGATGGAAAACACACGCTGTCCTTGTCGGATCAAGTCTGCGGTACGAATCAAAAGTACTAAAAGTTGCCAAGTTGGTTCATACATAGAGCAAAGTCAGTGAAAAGCTGGTAAACAGCCGAGGATAGTTTTCGTAACGAAATAATGACGTTTCTAGCGGAGCACTTCATCACATTTCACTCTCGGTGAGGCGCTCCACTCGAAACGTCAGTATCTATTTTCGTTATGAAAACTATACTGTCTATTCCTGGCAGTTTACAACCTTTTAACTTTGCTCTATTTCTAAAACATTGCCTACGGAGCACCGTCTACTTTTTTACACTTCAGTTGCCTTATAAGAAGTCTAATATTCTGCGTGAAAGTCCTCCTTTCGGTCAGAAAGTGAAAAGTGACCTTACGCTTCTCTTTGACGGAAGATCTTCGCTGGAAACGTTACTCAGCTGAAAACGCCGAACCTTCTTTTAGTATTTTCCACTCAGTGTATTTCTACACTGTCTACACACAATACATTTGTTTTAAATTACTAATTGTCTGCTGCAGTTTAGTTATGTTTATTTTCATCTAGCTTCTAATTAACAGATAGCCAATATACATGCTGCTAAAACAACATTAGTAAATGGTAAAATAGGTGGGTCTCCCAAGTACGGTCACCTCCGCTGATGAATGAATATGAGTGTTGACAGTGTTAGATATCGCTCCCGTTGTTACCCTAATACTTTTATTACTCTTTGACAGACATTCTGAACAGTGCTTGGACTCCAGACACAATACCTTCTCTCGACAATCCAGAAAGATGCCTATCTTTTCCGTTAGAGGTGAGTCGACAATACTTCCATATATTGAGGCCATCGCGCGTCGTCTGGTTTTTTGGTTCACATGCATAAAGGAACGTATTTAAAGTAACACCGAATACTTTCTTGAGGTTCACGGTTTGTGGCCGTATCAACAAGTCGATTTAATATTGAGGTTTCTAAACGATTTAGCGAGCTCTATATTCATTTTTGCAAGATTATATAATATATGTGCTGAGTGTCGTTTTCAAGGTAAGGTCCGCTTTTCAAAAAAATACGCTTGTTACCTGGTTATTAAGTTTCTGTATTGTGAATCTTTGTAACTGTATTAGCTAATGTATATAATTGTTATTCAAGTATGAAAACGTATGCTACTCCCAGCTATAGTTGAGGTAAGATTGGACGAAGTTCCTCGAGTTAGAATCTCATAATTGGCTTTAGTATTGTCACCCGTTATATGTTACTACAGTTGGTGGTGAATATAGAATTTCGTCGTTTTTTAAAACACCTTGCTGAACAAGCTGCCCAACCAATTGTTGAGGGAAGAATACTGATTCAACATGATCCCTGAACTATTTTATTCAGAAAAGGACTTTGAATCGTAGGCGGGAAGCAAACCCAGTAATAACTTTCTGATCGCCGGTGCAGCATGAGACTTCTAACCATCTGAAGAATTCGGACTCAGATGGCAAAGCCTGCAGTGGCGGATTAAGAGATGGCTGCCTGGGCAGTGGACAACCATTAAGGGTCCACGGGACGTATAGGGGGATCCACTGCATGACAGCCTGCCCTTGTATTATAAAAAGCCATTTGCGAATGCGGTTACAGAAAATTGTCGTTGACTTGGGAAAATTACCATACCATGCATCTTGGCTGGGAACTGACTCAGCCTCACTTGTTTCTTGTGTCTCTCGTTGGATAGAATTTATAGAAATAGGGAGGTTAAAAATTTCGCAAAACCCAGCTCAATTAAGAAGACGTCAGAGCGGGCGACTCTAATTCAATTCAGTTGTTCAACTCGTCAATTCTGCTCCGTTACTGACAGGGACGCGGACGGCGTGTTATAAATGATGCGGCTTTGGTGGCGGACGTTTGAACTCCGTGGAAATTACGAAAATAGAAAATTCGTGGAATTCCTATACACGCTCTGTCAAGCTTCTACTCCTTGAACAGTTCTTCTGTCAAGCTTGTTTTAACCTGCGGTCCAAACCCATTACCGCGATACAGTTTAGATATGTTTGATTTTTCACTCGCTTTGTTGTGGAAGAACTCTGTCTAACACCAGACTATTTTACTCTGTCTAATCAGTGCCAGACAATTTTACTCTGTCTAACACCAGACGATTTTACTCTGTCTAACACCAGACGATTTTACTCTGTCTAACACCAGACTATTTTACTGTGTCTAACACCAGACGATTTTACTCTGTCTAACACCAGACTATTTTACTCTGTCTAACACCAGACTATTTTACTGTGTCTAACACCAGACGATTTTACTCTGTCTAACACCAGACGATTTTACTGTGTCTAACACCAGACGATTTTACTCTGTCTAGCTAACACCAGACGATTTTACTCTGTCTAACACCAGACTATTTTACTCTATCTAACACCAGACTATGTTACTCTATCTAACACCAGACTATTTTACTCTGTCTAACACCAGACTATTTTACTCTGTCTTAACACCAGACTATTTTACTCTGTCTAACACCAGACGATTTTACTCTGTCTAACACCAGACGATTTTACTCTGTCTAACACCAGACTATTTTACTGTGTCTAACACCAGACTATTTTACTCTGTCTAACACCAGACTATTTTACTCTGTCTTAACACCAGACTATTTTACTCTGTCTAACACCAGACGATTTTACTCTGTCTAACACCAGACGATTTTACTCTGTCTAACACCAGACGATTTTACTCTATCTAACACCAGACGATTTTACTCTGTCAAACACCGGACGATTTTACTCGGTCTAACACCAGACTATTTTACTTGTCAATGAGGGACAAAAAGGAAGACTTTCGCAGAAAGCCATGCCTGAAAGGGTTAAATGGAAATTTATCCCATTTAATAAAATGCCTATACACAAAAGAACACTCATGTATACACTTTTTTTCCTCTTTTTAAGATGGTTTCTTTTTTCGTCCGATGAAGGGTGCATTGTTATGGGCACTTATTGTCACATATTTGGCCTCTTTCTGCCTTGCTGTTGGTCCGTTTCACTTGCCAAACGGTTAGTGAATCAAATATGCGTTGTTATTTAATCTTAAAAATTGGTCTAGTCAATAACATTTCTTTATCTCTATTTGCGTCTATGTTTCCAGATACAACTATTAGCCCTCGGCCAACATACAGGATTGATGGAACTAATACTAGTTTCACTGAAGGAGATATTTTGAGGGATACTAGTGGTCTTGCTGGTGAAGCAGCGACTGTTGGGAACCCTTGGAAGGATGCTCGGATACCTTATGTAATTGACTGCAGTATCAGTAAGTATGAACTAGAACTCTACTCCACTCCACTTCACTCCCTCCCTCCCTCCCTCCCTCCCTCCCTCCCCCTCCCTCCCTCCCTCCCTCCCTCCCTCCCTCCCTCCCTCCCTCCCTCCCTCCCTCCCTCCCTCCCTCCCTCCCTCCCTCCCTCCCTCCCTCCCTCCCTCCCTCCCTCCCTCCCTCCCTCCCTCCCTCCACTCTACTCTACTCTCTACTCTACTGTATTCTATACTGTACCGTACTGTATACATCACAACACAACACAACACAACACAACACAACACAACACAACACAACACAACACAACACAACACAACACAACACAACACAACACAACACAACACAACACAACACAGCACAGCACAGCACAGCACAGCACAGCACAGCACAGCACAGCACAGCACAGCACAGCACAGCACAGCACAGCACAGCACAGCACAGCACAGCACAGCACAGCACAGCACAGCACAGCACAGCACAGCACAGCACAGCACAGCACAGCACAGCACAGCACAGCACAGCACAGCACAGCACAGCACAGCACAGCACAGCACAGCACAGCACAGCACAGCACAGCACAGCACAGCACAGCACAGCACAGCACAGCACAGCACAGCACAGCACAGCACAGCACAGCACAGCACAGCACAGCACAGCACAGCACAGCACAGCACAGCACAGCACAGCACAGCACAGCACAGCACAGCACAGCACAACACAACACAACACAACACAACACAACACAACACACCAGATTACAGCACGCCACAGCACACCACATCACATCACAGCTCACCACAGCACCACACAGCACATCATAGACTTGTCAATTGAACATGACCAAAATGACATTGCTAAAAAGCTATTTTAAAGACTACAAAATCCTTTTATGGTTTTTGTTTTCAGAAAATATAGCGAGCGCTGTGAAAGCACTAAAAGAAGCGATGGAGACATGGGAGAGCAGAACGTGCATACGATTTGTGAAAAAGGAACCTAGTGATGAGCATTTTGTAACGTTTTTCAGATCTTCTGGGTAATTGTGCATTTAATTTAATTTAAAATCCTCTTTTTATCCAACTCTTTAAGACCATCTACCCAGTGCGTTTCTTATTTATTACGTGTTAGTGTGCGTTTCCCCGTACATTTTCTCGTACGTTTTCCGTACGTATTAGGTTGGGTTTTACCTTGTTTTTTCTTGCGTTTTTCTTTGCGATTTTGCAAACATATTAGCGTGTCTCTTTGTGCGTATTCTGTGCGCTTTTCCTACGTTTTAGCGCGCGTTTTTGCGTCTGTATTTCTGTGCGTTTTCACGTACGTTACTTTGTACGTTTTTCTGTGCGTTTTTTTGTTCGTGTTTCGTCCAGCGTGATCGTCCAGCGCATGCACACCATTCACGCAGCAGCTGACCTTTTATAATTCCTTCATCCCTCTAGATGTTGGGCGTCGGATGTTGGGTACCGTCGTAGAAGTTCCGAGGTATCCATTGGTCATGGCTGTGAATACAAACACGTGATGGTTCACGAGTTAGGTCACGTAATTGGGTTTTGGCATGAACAGAGTCGACCCGACAGAGATAAATACGTGTCTATTGTTCCATCCAACATTGTTCAACGTGAGTACATAAAACACCCCTCCCCCACGCATTGACATTACGAGCGTTCGTTGTGAGTAACTGTCTCTGAAGGTCTGAACTTCAGATCAACGGTTTCTTTAACAATTAGGGCTCAAAATGTCACTATATCGGCAATGTCGTCTATTTTGAAAACACATTGGTATAAAATTCAAAAATAATATAGTTTTTCCAAGAATATTGCATTTGAGCTGATCTTATCATGGGCGCTGCCATTTTGACGTTAAATGGTTCATGGCGATCTTGGTGCAATGTAACAGACAATTGGTAGACATTCGGCGTTAACTCATTCCTGTCCGGGGGCTTCCCCAGAGGTAAATAAAATCGTCTGGCGTTAGCCAGAATAAAATACTAAAGACCAATTCGGACAAGAAAGAGTTAAAGAGATAGTTTATAACTCATTCCTGTCCGGGGGCTTCCCCAGAGGTGAATAAAATCGTCTGGCGTTAGCCAGAATAAAATACTAAAGACCAATTCGAACAAGAAAGAGTTAAGCTCAATTACCCAGAAGTGATTTCTGAGCCCCCAACAGGGTTCGAACCTGCAACATTAGTTGATTTAGTTCGATTAGACACTCTCACCATTGAGTCACTGAGGCTGAGGCTCAGATGGAAAGCTAAGGTTGTAAATTCATAGTCATATGTGCTCCTAAGTGGTAGTGTTTGCATATAAGATGTGGTGAACATTATATTATAAGATGTACGTTTATATACATGTAGTGCATGTGGTATACATTTGCGAGGTTGGTAACTCCATAAACAGGCTTTATGATTGGATGAAGCCAAAATTCTTTAAATGTTAGTTTTTCTGAGTTTTGAGCTGAAATACTTAACGTTGAACGTTGGGCTGTATATGAAACTGAAGCTATTGAAAAATGATATTTGGTATAGAAACTTGGAGCACGGGTGGCGTGTGCTGTTAGGGCACTGCCTCTCACCAATAGTTAAGCCCGGTCGGACGGGGTTAGTACTTGGATGGGTGACCGTTTGGAAATAACCCCTTACTCCGCCAGCTTGGGACTTACGTGAGTAGAGTTTAGCTGGTTTCTCCTGTGCTCCGAGGGTTTTTCGCCGGGTTCTCCGTTTTCCTCCGTCCGTAAAATCAACACCTAGGTCTTAGTTGTCTATCACATAGGAATTTGGTGTCAATTGGGACGAAAGTTCTGTTCCTCTCTCCTGCCACACGTTAAGTGCCAAATTTAATAAATTCAAATTCAAATTCAAGGTTTAGCTAAAAGGGAAATATTTAAAAATAGAAAAACAACTGGCATTTTGTTTGCCGAACGTTACAAAATGGGAGTTGTTTTTATATTACATAATTATTTCCCTTTTAGTTAAACTCTTGAAGTTTCTATACCAAATAGCATTTTTCAATAGCTTCAGTTTCATATACAGCCCAGCGTTCGGCGTTAAGTATTTCAGCTCAAAACTCAGAAAAACTACAACAAGTTTCTTAGTGTTATTTCCCAACGAAATATGGCCGAACATTTACCACATTTGAAAAAGTTTAACATAACGAGGAAACTTATGTTATACATCAAATTGAAGCCAATGCTGGCACTGGCTTCAAAATCCCCCCCCCCCCCCTCAGTTAGCGGTCCAGTCTTCTTACAGTTCAATGGGTTGGTGTACAGACGTCTGGTAGACGTTCCTCAATTAACCCTTTACCGGGCACGGTTGGCATTTGTCTACTTTTACTCAAGACCTCCTGGTAACCTGCCGGGTAAAGGGTTAACTAGTCATTCCTGTCCCAGGGCTTTCCCGGAGGTGAATAAAATACTCTGGCGTAACCGTTGGCCAGAGTAAAATACCAAAGACGGATTCGGACAGGAAAGAGTAAAGCTAAATTATTATAAGTAATAGCATGGCTTTGAGGTTGATTAGTGATTAAATGTACCCGAAAGCCGAGGGAGATTTAGTAAAAGATTTACGAAATCTCCCGAGGCTTGAGGGACATTTAATCACTAATCAACCGAAACGCCATGCTATTACTTTGTAATATTACGGTTTGCGAGGAAGGTGTAAAAGTCCCGTGTGAATAAAGATTAAGATGAAATAAAGTCATTGTGACTCGCATGCTTATACGTAAAAGTATGTGTAGAATTGTTTTTGTGAAATTAAAGTTTGCAATCGTGCTACAGTATGTATGCGTGTGGATAAACGAGCGTTTTCCATAAACATTAGATATGCAGATTAGTTTCTAATCGCACCTAGGTATGATTAGTTAGTAATCGCACCTAGGCATGATTAGTTACTAATCGTACCTAATGTTTATGGATTAGGTAATTTAGACGTTAAATGTACCTGCGAGAACAAAAGAAACCGAGGGAACTGTGATATTACTGATTTAATTAATTAGAAGATTTCTGAGTCTCATATACCCCCAGACAGTAAAAACTGTTTTCTTGCTTGTATTTTAGAGTTATTATACAACTTTAACAAAGTGACAGAAAAAACACAAAGCCATGGAGAAGAGTACGATTATGGAAGCATCATGCATTATCCATTTAACGCTTTTGCCATTAATCGCAATCATCAAACTCTGGTACCTCTTCGAACAGTGGCTCAACAACCTTATGAGAAACTCAGCGAATCCGATATAAAACAAGCGAACCAGATGTACAAATGTGGTAGGTTTTTCCTGCGAGAAATTATTTGTTTATTAGTTCATGATTGAGTCGGAAATTCTTTTGTTATTCGTGAGGTTTTATCTCCCATAAACCTTCATTATAAATGAAAGAGATTTATATAGAGGATTGGAGGGATTTATCTAAATCTGTATATTTGGCACAAAAGAATTCAATTAAATTTGGCTGGTTATTGTGAGTTAATAAAAAAGTTGTTTGTACTTTAATTTTTCATTTAACGTGGGATATGTTGTAATCTTTTAGATTCGAATAATTCTCCTTCTGTTGGATCGGCAAAAGTTCGAGATGGTCAGGATGGTCAGTATTTGAGGTCGTTTAAAATGTTGTTGGGTGCTCTTCTCCTTTTTCTGTCCCGGTTGTTGTTTTTGTTGTTGTTGCTGCTGGTGGTGGTGGTGGTGGTGGTGGTGGTGTTTCTACTGCTGCTGCTGCTGTTGTTGTTATTGTTGTTGTTGTTGTTGTTGGTGGTGGTGGTGGTGGTGGTGGTGGTGTTGTTGGTGTTTCTACTGCTGCTGCTGCTGCTGCTGCTGTTGTTGTTGTTGTTGTTGCTGCTGCTGTTGGTGTTGGTGTTGATGGTGGTTGTGGTGTTGGTGGTGGTTGTGGTGGTTGTGGTGGTGGTTGTGGTGGTGGTGGTGGTTGTGGTTGTGGTTGTGGTGGTGCTGCTGCTGCTGCTGCTGCTGCTGTTGTTCTTCTTCTCCTTTTCTTCTTTTTTCCCACTTTTTCCCCTTTTTTGTTTTTTCCTCATTCTCTTTCTTTTCCTCTGTCTCTTACTCTCTTTCTTTGTCTATTACTCTTCCATGTCCTTCTCTTCCTTCCACTCTCTTTTATTCGTTTTTCTCTTCCTTTTTCTTCTTTTTTGTCTATTTTTCCTCTTTTCGTTCTTCTTTTTTTGCTGTCCCCTTAAACTTTGTTTATTTTTTTATGCCATTAGGAACAATCTATATTTTCATTTTTCACGTTTTCAGACAAATGCATTGACGAGCATCCTGACTGCGCGTTGTGGGCTGAACACAATCATTGTGACACCAATCCAGAACCTTTGTTATTATTCTGCAAGAAAAGCTGCGAAAACTGTGGGCCATGTGTCAACGAAGCTGCATCTTGCCCCAAACAATTCGACTATGATCGTTGTGTAAATAATGCTGGATTTGCTATGAGAAAATGTAAGGCAGCCTGCGAAGTCTGTGAGCCAGGTATACGTTTTTGTTCGAATAGATGGGCATGAAAATTCCGATTTAGAATTCTGAAGTTGTAGTTCAAAGACGTGAGATGGAATACTATTTTAGTGGTGATTGTAGTAACGATCTACCTCGTACCCAGGCGCGATCGGAAACGAGAACGCGCAAGGGGCGATGAGATTGGAG